>OX451740.1:299297798-299947031 GCA_948472305.1 Vicia faba | reverse complement strand
TATATATATATATATATATATATATATATATATATAAATTATAAATATTTATAATTTATATATATATATTAATTATATTATTTATGTACAATAAAATAATAAAATATACAAATGTCAAAAAATAAAAATATATTAGAAAAACTATTATTTAAGTATGTAAGTAATTAAAATAAAAATATAATATTTTTATGTATTATTTTAAGTTTTTTTATTAAAGAAAATAAAAGTATGTTATTTAATAATTATTTTTATGTTAAAAAAATAATAAAAAAATACAAAATAAAATGTGAAAATTTATGAAAATGTGTTTGATATTTTTTATGTTTAGGAAAAATAAAATAAAATCAGAAATGAAAAAGAAATAGAAAAATATAAAAAATATAAAACAATGGACTAAGGGGGTGCAATCAGCAAGTCAGTGGTGCAAAAAGCAGGGAAAAGGCAGGCCCAGTCCAACTACTTCATCTCCAACCTCAGATTCAAACAAAAAATGCACGTTCTTTGTACAAACTCGTATCTCCTGCATTTGTGCTTAAAAACGAAAACTTGCAACATGAAAGTTATAGAGCATGATCATATGATTCTAACCATATAAAAAACTTAATCTAACTCTCAAAGACCAGAGAGAATTTCTCTGGCCCTAATTTCTAACCTAACTTTTTCAGAAAGTTCATCAATCAAATTCTCTCAGCACACTTAACTTAAATGAAATATATGCATATGTACAGCTTAAGGGCAATGAGTACTACATTTTTTATTCACAAACCTAAGCCTAATGATTCCTAAGTAGAGAGATAGAAAGTTGGAAAATACCTGCTTCAGTTGAACACGAGTATGGCAATGTGGACGTTTTCAGTGAGGCCTGAGATGTTTGTGAGCTTGCCTGAACTTCCTCTGACCTTCCCCAATGCTTTGCTTGCTTTGAGCTTACTTGAATAAGCCTGTAGAAGTCAACCTGCACAAGCTGAAATCAGAAATGGTGAAGCTTGCAAATGGAGTTAAAGTCAATGGCTAATGGTTGGGATAGCTTAGGTGGGTTATATGGAATGTATTGAAACAGGTTTGGGGCAAAACGCACGAGTAGTTTTTGTTATGGAACTCAAAGTGCAGAAACTGCCCGGTTTTGCAAGAAGATGGTGTTTTTGTGTTTTAGGAGGCTTGAGGGTTGGATAGCTCGTGCTTATGGCTCAAGCCAATATGCAAAAGTTGTTTGGAAAGGTTACAAACTTTGTCCTTAGCAGATTTCAAAACTATGGATCTTTTTGCAAGTTTACTTGGTTTTGAAGTAAAAGTGTGAAGTGATACAAGACAGGCCTGTACAGGCTATCTTCCAGCATGCACAAGATTTTTTTACTTTTGCCTAAGTTTATGTAACTTGTTTGCCGCAAAGAGAGAGGTCCAAGGCTCAAGAGAAGCAAGTTGACATAAAGTTGCCTTTATCAAAATGGCATAGTTCACTTTTTGCCAAAAATAGATTAAACTCTTGTGCAAACTTCCATTGATCAGAATAATGCCTTAGACCATTGAGTTTGCATTCAATTTTTGAGTGTGGAAGGGTTTAAAGACCTGTGAGCAAGTACAAGTGAGGCTGGATAGAGTTTGCAACTTGTGCCAACATGAAAATGTCATGGATCAAAAGTGAGTTTTTGCCAAATTCAAATCTTCGATTATCTCTAACCATAAATGATTTTGGAGAGTTCTTGGACATTTTGGAAAGCTTGTAACATGCTCTACAATCCATATTTGAAATGCATTTTGAGATTCTAAGTGGAACTAGGTGAAACATTTACCATGAAGATAGGTCAAAATCCTGCCTAAACTAGGGCAAAATTTCACTAAGTTAAAAGTTTCATGGACCCTTGTTCCAAAAATCATAACTTGAGATCCAAGCTTCTTTTGGGAAAACTTTGTGAATCAAAGTTTTAGATTTTGTGGAGGACTACAACTTTCATGTGGGAAGTTTTGTTTGAATCCAATTGCATCATGGTGAAAATGTTGGGCAAAGTTGGGAAAAAATAAGAAAATTTCATAACTTAGAATAATTCTATGTTATGAAATTTTTCAATCTTAAACCCTAATTTGCAAAATTAGGTTTCTTGATGAACAAGTTTCATGTTTTGACTCATCTTGATGAAAAATGACCCTTGGCACTTGATTTTGACCAAAAAGTCAAAGTTTGACTTTTCAATGTATAGTCAAATTTTGATCAGTTGATTGAAAAATTCATTTGTCAATCCAATGCATTTGAGATCTTTCGAACTTTGTGAATAGGTAAAGATGATGCCATTGAGTCCTTGAATCCATACTTGAACCAAATTTTCCATTGACTAGGTGAAAAATCAAAAATTGCCCTTATACAGTCAAAACCCTAAAAATGACCATTTTGCCCTTTTGATGATCTGATCAAATTTCTTGAGGAGTTGTGATCCAAACTTGATAAAATAGTTCATGAGTCTATAATGTTGATGTGGATACAAAATTATAAGGTTTGACTGTAAATTTGCCACAGTTGACTTTTTCCCAAATACAGTTGATTTCTAGGTCAACTGTCCAATTGACTGGGCAAAAATTTGATTCAAAGCTTGATACTTGGTAGAGGCAGTCTTATAAGTCCAACATGAAGTATGAAAGTCACTTTGAGAATTGAAAGTCCAAAATCCCTGTGCAAACTCAAACCCTAATTTAGGTCATCAGTGCTAGGAGATGTCTTGAGCAGAGCAAAACCCTAATTTGGTCTTGAGTCCAAAGAGTCTTGTGAGGGGAAATCTTGATAAAATGAGAGGGAAAATTTTGGGGTACAACAGCTTCCCCTGTTCAATCTTCTTGAACCTGAAAAGTTAGATTGGCGAGTTTGCCTTTCGTGACTCGAAGGTAAAAGAGGATTGGACACTAGAGTGCCCGTAAATTTGCACTCGTGAAAATGTAGATGAGGGAATGGGTTTAAAGATTCCATTTGGAGAGGTGACATAATATTTTCGGGGATGGGCTTAAAGATTCCATCCAAGAGTGTTTATTGAAAAACAGGAGAATGAACATCAGAATGGTATCCGTATCTGGAACGTATCTGAGTTGTAACTGTATTTGATTCTTGAATGAATATCAGAATGACTGCCGTGTTTGAGGTGCATTTATATTGTATCTGAATTCTAAATGGGCGACAGAATAGCATCCGTGTATGGAGCATCTCTGGGTTGGGGATAAATTCCAGATGAGTGACAGAATGACAATCGCGTCTGGTGCGTATCTAGACTGCATCTGAAGTTGAGATCTGTATGAGTAGCAGAATGACTTCCGTGTTTGGAGTGTATCCGTACTGTAACTGGGATCTGGACAAGTGAGAGAATGACGTCAGTGTCTAGAGTCCATCTGAATCTGAGGTTGATAGTTGAATCTGAATGAGAAATATAATGGCTTCCGTGTCTGGAGCGTATCTAGTCTGTATCTGATTGCTGAAGTCTGAATGAGTAGTAGAATGACCTCCGTGTCTGGGGTGTATCCATATTGTATCTTGACTTAAATAATTCTGAATGAGAAATAGAATAACCTCCGCGTCTGGGGGGTATCCCTACTGTATCTGAACAAGAGATCCGAATGAGTAGCAGAATGACTTCCATGTCTTGGAGTGTATCCGTATTGTATCTGAAATCTTTGCATAGTTGTTAAAAATAGCTTTTAATCTTATCCTGAAAAGGGTAAAATGTTAGCTGAAACACAAAGTTATGTTGCATGACATGTATGATGCAATAAAATGTGTTCTATCAATGTTTATGATATATGAATGTAATGGATGCGCATGTAAGCTGATTAGCTGACCTGCTAAGGAAAATAAATCCTTGATAGCTAGAGATAATGAAATCTTTGGCTGCTGCCGGAGAAAATAAAATCCTGGAGCGATGCCGGGAATTCCACAACCTTTTATTGCTGAGAATGAGAAATCCTTGGACCACTGTTGGGGATAAAAAATCTTTGGCAACTTGTGGGGATTAACAATAACTTCGACAACTAATGTGGGAATGTGAGAATCTTTTACGACTTTCTCGGGGATATAGGCATCCTTCAAGTTCTTTGAAGTTGGAACATGATAGACATTCCGTTGTAAGAAAAAAGCCGAGTGCTGCTTGAGAAACCTGCTTGGGGAGTCCCGAGAAATTTGATGATTGTGGCTGGGGATTGAGAATCTTTAATCCGTTGGGAAATAACTCTGTGGGGAGAATGTTTATTCTGTTGAAGAGCTTTTAAGAGCTTGGGTTGTATGCCAATCTTCTGAGGAATTATCCGAAGCTGTTGTCTTGTTTCTAAGATAACTTGCAGGGGAATTTTCTAGCTTTAAGACAACTCCCTGGGGAATTGGAGAAAACTAGATGGTCTTCCACCGGGGTTTAAGGGTTGAAGTTTTGGACTTTGTTGGGGAAGAAAGTTTCATCTTCACTGAAGGTTTACAGTTCAAAGTTTTGCTCCGCTGGGGACTGGGGGTTTTGAAAACTCAAATCTGATGGGGATTTTGAAACTTAACTCCGCTGGGGATATGTATTTCAAGGCTATAGCTCTGCTGAGGATTTCTCCTGGAATAGCCTAAAGACGTTTTCCCATACTTTCAATATGTCAGTAATTATTCTTTCTCATTTCATTTTATTTGTAAGCAGTGATTATACTCAAATGCATATGCTCATTTAATAAACCATTGGACGTTTTCAAATAAAACACAAGTGTAAATAAAAATAAAAGGCAAATAGTTTTCTGCACTTTGAAGTATCTTTGGATTAACTTTGTGTAAGTATTTTTTACAAAGGAGACATACATCCTAGTAAGAGAATGTTGTCATAAAATTGAGAAAAATTTATACAAAGAAAGATGGCTATGTGTAACAATTCCATGGGGTTCCCATTCTGCTATAGCCTTCGTAACTCTGAGTATCTTGTCCATTCGTTTCTTTGTCCGCAGATGATTAGATTGATTAGAAGCTTGGAGCTTGTCCATGAAGATATTGTCCTTAAAGTGATCCGACGAGACATAGTCATATGCTTTAATTCCCTAACTTTTGCCTGGATCGCCCTTTCGGGTTCTCGATCCACCGGGAAACGCTTTTTTGCCTAAGTCGCCCTTTTGGGTTTTCAACTTTCCGGGTGTACAAATTTTTTTGTTTTTCCCTAATTTTTTCCTGAACCGCCCTTTCGGGTTTTCGATTCACCGGGATGCCCGTTTTTGCCCAAGTCGCCCTTTCGGGTTTTCAACTTGTCGGGTTGTTTATGCGTAGTATCTTTTGACTATGTCTGCGTTCGCAGGGTGCGGTTGGTCATCGCCGTCCATGGTGGTCAGGATCATTACCCCACCAGAAAATATGTTTTTGATCACAAATGGTCCTTCGTAAGTAGGAGTCCACTTGCCCCTGGGATCACTTTGCGGCAAGATGATCCGCTTGATTACAAGATCCCCGACTTGATATACCTATCTTCTGACTTTCTTGTTGAAAGCTTTGATCATTCGTTTTTGATACGCCTGACCATGGCAAACAGCAGTAAGTCACTTCTCATCAATCAAGTTAAGTTGATCAAGCTGGGTATGAATCCAATCGTCTTCACTCAACCCAGCATCTTTCATGATTCTCAAGGAGGGAATCTGAACCTCAATAGGTAAAATAGCTTCCATGCCGTATACCAAAGAATATGGTGGTGCCCCTGTTAAAGTGCGTGCCGTAGTACGGTACCCGTGCAGAGTAAATGGTAACATCTCATGCTAGTCCTTGTAGGTGACTGTCATCTTTTGAATGATCTTCTTGATATTTTTGTTCGCAGCTTCCACAGCACCGTTCATCTTAGGCCGATAGGGAGATGAATTGTGATGTTAAATCTTGAACTGCTCGCACAAAGCGGTGATCATAGTATTGTTCAAATTTGTACCGTTGTCAGTGATGATCCTGTCGAGGATACCATACCGGCATATGAGGTTCTGCTTGATGAAACGGGCAACCACATTCTTTGTAACGGAGGAGAAGGAAGCTGCTTCAACCCACTTGGTAAAGTAATCAATGGCCACCAGGATGAAACGGTGTCCATTGGATGTTGTAGGCTTGATCTCTCCAATCATGTCGATTCCCCACATCGCAAATGGCTAAGGAGCTGTTAAGACATTGAGAGGAACTGGAGGTATATGTACCTTGTCCGCATAGATTTGGAATTTGTGACAAGTACGGGAATGTTGATGAAAATAAGCTTCCATGGTAGACCAGTAATAACCTGCCCGTAGAATCTTCTTAGCCATCGTATGATCGCTTGAGTGGGTGCCAAAGGTTCCATTATGTAGTTCAGCCATGATCTGCTCAGCTTCAATCTTGTCCATACAACGGAGTAGGACACAATCAAGATTGCGCTTGTATAGGATACCATTGCTCATAAAGAACTTGGCCGCGAACCTCCTTAAGAACTTTTTGTCGTTGACTGAAGCTCCTTCAGGGTATTCTTGTGCTTCGAGATACATTTTGACGTCATGAAACCAAGATCGGTCCACTACTTCTTCGTTATTAATCTCGTGATAATGTGCAGGTTCGTCCATTTGTTCAATGGTGATTTGAGGAGCCTCATTATCCCAGTTAAGTTTAAACATGGATGACATTGTAGCTAGCGCATCTGCTAGCTGATTCTCTTCTCGCGGGAAGTGCTCGAAGGTGATCTGTTTGAAGTGTGGTAACAATGTCAGGACATGTTCTTTGTAAGGGATGAGGTTAGGGTGTTTAGTATCCCACTCTCCTTTGATTTGACTGATAACTAAAGCTGAGTCCCCAAATACAATCAACGATTTGATTCCCAAGTCAATAGCAACCTTGAGACCAAAGATACAAGCTTCATACTCAGCCATGTTGTTGGTGCAGCTGAAGCAGAGTCTAGCAGTGAAAGGTGTATGGAAACCTTCTGGAGAGATAAGTACCGCGTCGATACCGTTTCCAAGTGCGTTGGAGGCACCTTCAAAGTACAGAGTCAATCAGGATCCTTGTTCAGGTCCGTCATACGGTCTGTTTTCTTCAATGTTGCTCAAAGTCATGATATCCTCGTCGGGAAAGTCAAACCTCATGGATTGGTAATCTTCGACATCTTGATGGACCAGATGATCGGCTAGCACACTCCCCTTTATAGCTTTTTGGGTTGTGTATTGTATATCATATTCGGTGAGGATCATCTGCCATGTAGCGATTCTTCTAGATAGAGCAGGCTTCTCGAAGATGTACTTGATCGGATCCATCTTAGAGATCAGTAAAGTGGTATGTGTCAACATATACTGCCTTAGCCGGCGAGCAGCCAATACCAAAGCGCAACAAGTTTTCTCGAGAAGTGAGTAGCGAGTCTCACAGTCGGTAAACTTTTTGCTAAGGTAATAAATGGAATGCTCTTTTCGGCCAGACTCATCATGTTGGCCCAGTACACACCCCATTGAATTCTCCAGGACAGTTAGATACATGATTAATGGTCTTCCTTCGACAGGTGGCATCAAGATAAGAGGTTCCAGCAAATACTCCTTGATTTTATTGAAAGCAACTTGACAGTCATCATTCCATTTAACCACCTGATCCTTTTTCAATAGCTTGAAGATTGGTTCACAGGTAGATGTTAGGTGAGAAATGAACCTTAAAATGTAGTTTAGGCGTCCCAAGAAACCTCTGACCTCCTTCTCAGTGCGAGGGGCAGGAATTTCTTGTATAGCTTTGACTTTGGCATGATCAACCTCAATGCCTTTGTTACTAACGATGAATCCCAAAAGTTTACCGGACCTGACTCCGAAAGTGCACTTGTTAGGGTTCAGTCTGAGCTTGTACTCTTTCAATCTGAAAAACAGCTTTTGCATATGGTCGAGGTGTTCTTCTTCAGTTTGCGAACGGGCTATCATGTCGTCTACGTAGACTTCAATCTCATGATGTATCATGTCATGAAACAAAGCTACCATGGCGCGCTGATAAGTTGCCTCGACATTCTTCAGTCCGAATGGCATCACTTTATAGAAGGTACCCCACTGCGTAACAAAAGTAGTCTTCTCCATGTCTTCGGGGGCCATTTTGATCTGATTGTACCCTGAAAATCCATCCATGAAAGAAAATACCTTGTGTTGAGTTGTGTTGTCAACCAAGATGTCAATGTGCGGTAGTGGAAAGTCATCTTTAGGGCTAGCCCTGTTTAAGTCTCTGTAATCCACGCACATTCTGACTTTCCCGTCCTTTTTAGGCACGGGCACAATGTTAGCAACCCATTATGGATAGGAAGTAACAACAAGAAAGCCAACATTGAACTGTTTCATCACTTCAGCTTTGATCTTTTCGGACATGTCGGGCCTCATTCGGCGGACTTTCTGTTTAATTGGTGGACAGTCTTCTCTTGTAGGGAGACGGTGAACCATAATATCTGTATCGAGTCTCAGAATGTCTTCGTAGGACCAGGCGAAGATCTCAACATATTCATTCAAAAGCTGAACTAAGTGCTCCTTGACATTTAGATCCAGGTTGGCACCCACTTTAACTTCTTTTCTGTCTTCCTCTGTTCCCAAGTTGATAGTCTCTAACAACTCCTCGTGAGGTAGAATAGCCCTTTCTTCCTGTTGCAATAGTCTAGCCAACTCTCCAGGAACTTCACAGTCTTCATCACCTTCGTATTCGGCATGATTGACCAGATCTTCAGAGTCACTGAAGGCCATAGCATAATTGTTACCCATGGAATTCGGAGTGGATGGGTACATGCATTTTGTGAGTGTGGGTGTGTGTAAGGGATAGCCACCTTTAAACAAATAAAATGTAAAAAGAAATAAAATGAACACAAAAGTTTATATGTGAAAACATCCATGATTCATTAAAAATGGCATATGAAGATGAAAAATCAAGCCCTTACAAATGGACCTATATGCCTCGGGTAAGGCATAAGGAAAAAAGTGTATGAATTGTTTAAAAATTATTACAGACCAACAGAAAATGTTCGAAAGATAAATTACTGATTGATGAAAGTAATGGGAACGAAGTCTTTCGCCTCCCAGTTGTTCAACCCTCCTTCAATAGTTGGAAAGATCCAGTCTTCAAAATTGCCCTCCTCTTCATCCTCCCCTAAAGCATGAACTCTATGATGGGTGATCTTCAATGGTGGTTGTGATCGGTGGAAATAGAACTGACTGTTTTTTAAGCTGGTTTCGCGAAATGTCGCGGTAAGCAAGAGTCGCCACCGTCTTTTATGTTCTCCAACATGGAAAGGACAAAATCACAGCAAAATTCCTTATTCGAGAATGTTTCTCGGTTTGGGAGGTAGATTTATAGAAAGGGAAGGTGTTAGCACCCTTTCTATCAGTGGTTATCCACGGGCTCTTAGGTACTTGCTCTTATGTTTTCAAAAGATGTTTGCTTTTCAAATGTGTGTGTGGGTTTGAAAAAGTTTCGTTTGAAAAATTTCTAAGTAACTCTTGTATCTGTCCTCAAGAGTGTATGAAAAATTTGTTTGAAAACTTTTAGAAAGTGTGAGGTGTGAAAAGTTGTTTTTGTTTGTTTTGAGAAAGAGCAAGTACTTAAGAGAAATCTACCTACTCTAAGGAATTAGGCTTTGTAAGAGTCCTTAAGATGGTGCCATCCCATCATTGAGAGGTAGGTAGTACCATCGTTGGAGGTGTTCGGGTCAATTCGATTATAAGGGACAATGTGGTCACCGAAGCAATAGTAGGACACCTTAGAAGTAACCCTAATGTCCTAGATCCTTTTATCCGAGGCAACTGTTTCGAGGCAACTGGATCTTTAGACAAAGGGCGACCTCTAAGACACCCTATACTTGATGACCACGTTCGAGGCAACCAGTGAGGCGTACCCTAGGAGTGGCATGTGCTTGGTGTGTTGTTTTTCAGTTAAGGTTATCTTGTACATGTTATTTGTGAGCTACGGATTGATTTTATTTACATACATTCTTGCAGGCATATTAGCATTTAGGGGTGCGGAAAGTAAATTGCAGAAAGATAAATTATACGCTATTACAAGGCGCGGGTCTATACATCGCCAAAAAACAATAACCCGTTTTGAAAATAAAGTGCGAGAAAATTAAAGAAAGTAATAACATCCTAATTACTATTACATCCTCTGTACAAATACATAAATACAATCAGAATAAATGAATACGCGCGAATGGAAATTTAATCGGGAACGTCCTAAGGGTTTTGACCCTTTTAAGAAAAGAATTGAATTTTTTGTCCTTTTTTGGTGATTAAATGAAATTAAAATTAATAACTAATTAATTAATTTAATTAAAAGAAAAATATTTTTGTGTTTTTATGTTTTTTTTAATGAAAATAAAATAAAAGAATTAAAATTAAAAGTTAACCTAATTCTAAATTATTTTTATTTATTGTAAAGAAAAAGAAATTAAAATTGACCTAATTAAACTATTTTATTTGTTAGTATTTTAAAAATAAAATGAAATTAGTAATAATAATAATATTAGTTCTTTTTTTGATTTTTTATTGTGAAAAGGTTAAATAAATTGTTAATGAGTAACTAATAAAAAAACAAAAGAATTGAATAAAGCAATTAATAATAAACAAAATTGCAAACCCAAAGGGGGGTATGGGCCAGAATTGGGTGTTTGATCAGCAATGTTATGGCCCATTTGCATCCAGTCACGTTGACCCTGGGAATTGAGTGGGGCGCTGGTTGACCAGGAATATGGTGTGCTCTTATCCTGACCCTTGGATTGCCACCTGAAGACACATGGCGCGTTGGATATGTGGGATGCATGGTGGTACGCTTTGGACTGCCTGTACATGAACATGTTAAGAAAAAAAATTAAACAATTATTTGGGGGACCTGGGAATCGAACCCAGGTCCCAAGGTTCATTTGCCAACACCTGTACCACTAGATCACTTATGCGCATTTGTAAATAAGATGAGAAACAAATATTATATAAAGTAAACACGTCATATGCTGGATCCAAGAAAAAGCGCGCGCCTATTTGAATCAGCCAGCCATGCATGGACACCTCATCATCGTCTTCATTTATCTGCAAAACAAAAACAAGATAGAGGGGGTTTTAAACCCCCACAAAATGCAAGCGTCCAAAATAACGATTAGGCCCCTGAGCTATATAAAAAGGGCGCGAGGGTGTCAACGTGTTCGTCTCATCAAGCCGGATTCAACCATGGGTCTTAGACGTTCTGATTTTACAGTATATGAAAAGCCCTAAATCAAAAGCTCTGAAACCCTAGGATTCGTTAATGGTGGTTTCGATTCCAGGGCCCCATAATCAAATTGAATTACACCAATAGCTTCAGGATGTTCCTATTAACACAAATCAACCCAAAAAATAGATTAAAAGTGCATGAATAATGATATGCAATTATGGAAAAATATGCAAACCGTGGGACTTGTTGTGGATGATTCTTTGAGGGTTAGGACTCGTTCTTGGTTGCAAATTGTTTCTGGGAATGTCAGCAACGTGATTGAATCAAGAAGAGGGTGTGAATTATCCTGCAAATGAGAATTCAGTTTTCAAATATTTCTTGAACTTTTGGAATTTGGTTATGCTGTTTTTGGGGTCTCTAGGTCGTGCTTGAGGTCTGCAAGGCTTGCATATATGTGTATGAATGAGAATCAAATGACATTAGGAGTCTTAAACCATTGCAATGATGTTTCGGATTTCCTTTTTACCACCATTAAAGGAACTTGCCATGTTTGTTCAAATTTGAATTTTCCTGCCTAAATGATCTTTACACGAATTTGGTAGGTGTATTATGATGCATCAAAGTCATTCAAACCACAAGATATCATTGAATTAATTTTTTTTGATTTTATTTGAATTTTATGGATTTAAAATGAATTAAATCAAATAAAATTAAATAAAAATAGAAAAATTAATGTTTAATCTTGAAATTGATCATGGGACACGTGGGTGGCATGACAAGGCTGAACCAAGTGGAAAAAGTGGGCCCTTTTGTTAAAAATTGAAGTTTCAAGGATAGTTGACTTTTGCCATTTCACAAAAATTTCTCAACTTCTCCAATGCATACCTTGCTCAATTTTGATCATATGAACATGTTCTTGGACATTTTGGAAAGGTCTTGAAGTCCTCTAACCAATGTCTTTGGTCCCATGTCATTTGAATTTACCAATCTCAAGTTATGGTCTTTAACTTAAAGTGCCTTTTCGTTGACTTTTGAAAATGACCTATAATGTTGAAATTGCTAACTTTTTGTGAGAGCATTTCTTGGACTTGGAATGTGAAGATGAGTTGTAGGAAATGTCATCCCCTTCAAAATGAGCATTGGATGGGATTTTTCTGATGAACCATGAAAAAGTTATGCCTTGGTCAAGTTACAATTGACTTTTCAGTTGTCCAAAAATAGAAACTTTTGCATCTTGATGATTTTTGAGCCATTCTTGTGGAATCATGATCAAGACTTGATCAAATGATGATTGTGACTTCAAAATAAGATGTTGACCAAAAATTTTGACTTTTGACTGCCAAATGACCATTTTGCCCCTGCAGTTGATTGTGAAGCAATTAGGGTTTTTGACTGTGCAACTTGACCTTGTGAGCCTTGAAACTTGACATGTAGGTGCTTGACAAGGTATATGAGCATATGGGACTTGATTAAGCCCTTGAAAACCTCAACTTCCTTGCAAGAACCAAAACCCTAATTTTGACTGGCTTAGGAGGATGGTTTGACTGTGCAACCCTTGAGTAGACTTGAGTAAATTGAGATGATGCTTGTCAAAACTTTGAAGAATATGGGAGGGAAAATTTTGGGGTACAACAGTTGCCCCTGTTAAATCTTCTTAGACCTGAGGATGTAGATTGGCTAGCGTGCCTTTCGTGATCCGAAGGTGGAAGATGATTGAACACTAGAGTGCCCAGAAATTTGCACTCACATAGTAGAATATCAGCAATGTGATGTCCGGAATGGGCTTACAGATGCCATTTGTAGAGATGGTGGATAGGAGGATGGGCTTATAGATGCCATCTGGAGATGTGACAGAACCTTGTCGGGAATGGGCTTATAGATGCCATTTGGAAAGATGGTATGGGAGGATGGGCTTATAGATGCCATCTGGAGATGTGACAGAACCTTGTCGGGAATGGGCTTATAGATGCCATTTGGAGACTGTTGGTAGGTGGATGGGCTTATAGATGCCATCTGGAGGTTGTCTGTTGAATTATAATTTTTGCAAGTTGAAAGAGGGAACCTGTGTAGGGTTGCCTGATGATGAACTCGTGTAAAACTGCATCTTGGAAAGAAGGACACCTATGTAGGGTTGACTGATGATGAGTCTGTGTAAAACTGCATCTTTGAAGGAAGGAAACCTGTGTAGGGTTTACTGATAATGAGTCCGTATAAGACTGCATCTGAAATGGAGAAGGAACCTGTGTAGGGTTGACTTTGATGACGACTCCATGTAAAACCACATCTATAGCTGAGAAGAAAACCTGTGTAGTGTTTACTGATGACGAGCTCGTGTAAAACTACGTCTGGAGTTTGATAAGGGAACCTGTGTGGGGTTACTTTGATGATGAGCCCGTGTAAAACTGCATCCTGGAAGGAGTAAAACCTGGGTAGGGTTTCTGATGACGAGTCCGTGTAAAACTGCGTCTTTGGGAAGAGAGAACCTGTGTAGGGTTTCTTTGACGACGAGCCTGTGTAAAACTACGTCTGGAGAGAGAGAACCTGTGTAGGGTTTCTTCGGGATAAGTTCGTGTAAAACTTCTTGATGAACCGGGGTAAGGTCATCTTGAGATAAGTCCGTGTAAGACTTCTGGAGGAACCGGGGTAAGGTTACTGCAGGATAAGTTCGTGTAAAACTTCTGGATGAACCGGGGTAAGGTCATCTTGAGATAAGTCCGTGTAAGACTTCTGGAGGAACCGGGGTAAGGTTACTGCAGGATAAGTTCGTGTAAAACTTCTTGATGAACCGGGGTAAGGTCATCTTAAGATAAGTCCGTGTAAGACTTCTTGATGAACCGGGGTAAGGTCATCTTGAGATAAGTCCGTGTAAGACTTCTTCTGAAATAAAAGGAACTGGTGTAGGGTTACTTTGATGATAAGTCCGTGTAAGACTTCTTCTGAAAGAAAAGGAACCGGTGTAGGGTTACTTGTGGAGGGTGAGTCCGCGTAAGACTTCGTCTGAAAATTGAGAAGGAACTGGTGTAGGGTTTCCTGATGATAAGTTTGTGTAAAACTACATATGAGGTTGAGAAGGTACCGGTGTAGGGTTGCCTGATGATGAGTTCGTGTAAAACTACATCTGAGGTTGAGAAGGAACTGGTGTAGGGTTGCCTGTTGATGAGCCCGTGTAAGACTTCTTCTGAAAGAAAAGGAAACGGTGTAGGGTTACTTGAGGATGATCAAGTAGATAATTGTCCTGTTTGGTTTCGGATATTAACCCACGATCAGTCGTCCACAGAATTTTACTGGCTTGTTACCGGTGTTGATCTGGAACTGTAAAGGTAGATGGTAATCATCTTTTGATTGACTTTTTTCTGAAAAGGCAAAGTATTAGTCGTATGCAATGTCATGGTGCATGAACTGCATGATTTTAAGATGTTCTCAAAAATAAATGAGATTTGTGTTGTATGATGCGTATGCATGCTATAATGTATGAAGATGTGATGTTTATGAATGTATTCTCGTCTGGGAAAATAAATCCTTGACGAATGCCGGGAGTTTGTTGAATCCTGGGTTGATGTTGAAGATTAGAGTTCTTCATTCCGCTGGGGATGATGATTGCAAGAATAAACCGGTAGGAGAAGACGACTCCGTTGGGGAATAATCCTGGTGAAGATATTACTCTGCGGGGAATACTCTGTGGGAAGAGATATTTTGCTGAGGTTTGATGATAACTCCGCTGGGGATACCGTTGATAAGCTTATGTTGGGGAATTTGATGAACTCCGCTGGGGGATAGAAAGAACTTCGCCAAGGACGATCTTTCCGTGGTAATTAGCTGAGGATAACCCAGTTATAAGCTCTGGTGGGAAATAACCTTTGAATAAAGCCGGGGAGATGCGTTCGTTCTCTGCAGGGGATAAGCTTCCAGAATATACTGGGGATAAGCTTCCAGAATCTACTGGGGATATTGATTCAATTCTCCTGGGGAAACTTTTGAACTGTACTGGGGAAGTGGCTCCACTGGGTGTCTGTATTCCGCCGGGGAACAATCTTAGATCAAGACTGTCGGGGATGCTTGCTTAGGAACATCTGTATACTTTGCTGGGAAATATTGAGATTTTCTGGGGATTCCCCACTTCCTTAAGGCTGACAGTAGACTAACTCTGCTTGGGGAGAGTGTTGTTGACTTGTTGGAGATACTGTGCCTTTTCGGGGCTGATTGGAGACCAACTCTGCTCGGGGAGAATATTGTTGAGTCTTGTCCTACTCTGGGGAGTGAAGGTAACTTGGTCACGTTCTTCAGCTGAAACTACCTTATACCTGGAGGACAGAGCAGCTAGACCGCTTAGACAATTCTGATTGCCCCAGTTTCTGTGGGAGAAGGTACCCGTGGAGGTCTTGATAACTGCCGATTGATAAACCTTCTTCTGGTAGGCAAGTGACGAGATGACAGTACATAGTCGTACGCTTTAATCCCTAACTTTTGCCTGGACCGCCCTTTCGGGTTTTCAGTCCACCGAGATACCCATTTTTGCCCAAGCCGCCTTTTCAGGTTTTCGACTTGCCGGGTGTACAGATTTTTTTTATTTCATCCCTTATTTTTGCCTAGGTGTGTCAACCTAGCGGGTCTTTGATTGTGCATAGTATTTTTTCGACTATGTCCGTGCTCTCAGGATGTAGGGAGGTGCCCCTGTCAGTAGTGTTGCGTTGCCCTACTACCAGAAGATCTTCCAATGCCCCAAGTGATACAGATGGAGATTTGCCCCAAGTTGGTTGGCCTTTTGAGAGATTCTCTGAATCTTGACTTAACTGCCCCAGATAATAGACCATGATCATGTCTACCCCTTGGTTGGAAGTACTTTTGTTCACTTAGATATTTGTCGTGCGAATTTCTCTGATGTTCGAACAAATAGTCATATGCAAACAGTGTTATATCAAGAATGCAAAGCTTATGTCTGTCTTGAAGTTTTTTTTTTGAAAATGCATTTTTCATAAAAACAAGTGAATTTTTTTTGTAAACTGTGATGTCAACTCGTTATTTTACCGCAAGCCTTAAGGAGTCAAGATACCTTTCGTAACAGTATGCTTTCGAACTAACCCATGCTTCAGCTAGGACTTTTAAAGGTTGTAGCGTGGCCTGGTTCACGGTTTAAGAAACAAAGGATAAAGGCTCAAATTTTATTTGTACCCACCCGCTCTTCGTGATGTTCTTCAAACCTAAACTCAGCTGATCGTGCATTAGACCTTGTTTGAGTCTTTGTCCTGATATACCGGTGATGGTTCGGACGTCGACAATTTATTTGGAATAGGCAGTCATTCCTTTTTTGGTTGAGGGTTTGTAGGACCTCTTTCTTTTTTGATTTCGTTATCCCTGTTTTTTGCCTGAACTGTTTCTTTTGTGATTACAGTCAGCGGGATGCCCCAGTTTTGTAAGTCTCCTTCATAGGTTTTGACTTATTGGGCATTTATTTTGAGAGATAATGACTGCCTGTCTTTAATTATTCGGAACCATCACTGTCTTTTGTTTTGGAAGGATTCCTTTGATGCTGTTCATTGTGCACTTGGATCAACTGAGAGAACTACCCTGCCCCAGGTTATGATTAAGGGTTTTGATTTTTGAAAAGATAAACTCCTACTTCTTTGGCTTAGAGGGGTTGACGAGGTATTATCTTCCTTATAACTCTGGTGTTTAGGAATTTAAACAATGCCTGTACCTCATCAGTGGGGTCTGTTCAAAAGCATACTGTAGATTATGGTATCGTTTTCGTCATCCTCCCTCAAGAGGCTTAGAATTATTAATTGAGAGTTGACATCAAAAAATGAAAGCAGTTTGAATATAGCGAATGAGAATACATTGATTCAAAACAGACATATGCGATGCATTGATAAAGTAAAAGAGTTTGACATGAACAAATGTTTGAACAATCAGAGAAAAATACAACTTGAACATTCGAATGAACAAAAGCTTCTTAGTTTGCACCAGTCATTTCAGATGGAAGATTCTCAGCAGAAGATTTTCATTTTCCCTCCCGGCATGAACTCCAGCACCCTTCCATTGATCAAGTCTTGGATCTTGTTCCTCAGGCTCCAACAGTCGTCAGTGTCATGTCCAGGACTGTCAGAATGGTAGGCACACCTTTCATCAGGATTGTACTTTAGGGAGGTTATGTTGAGCTTCTTGGGAGGATCCTTTAAAGAAATCAACTTGACCTCCAACAAGCGTTTCAGTATTAGTGAGGATGGCACACCAGTCTCCGAGAAATGTCTTCCAGACGTATTTTGCTTACGCCAATTACCCTGTTGACGCTGGTGAGGTTGATGCTGGGCTTGTGACCCCGAAGCAAACTGAGGAGCTTTTCCCTTGTCATCTTGCCCCACAGGTGGTTGAATGATGGCTTGCTCTTCAACCTTAGATGATTGCCCCAGTTGGTTATCCCGAAGCAGTTGGTTGACGAGAACCCTGAGCTCTCCTTGTCTTTGAGATAAGTCTTGGATAAGATCCATTTGCCCCAGCATCTGGGTTCTCATTACATCCACCTCAGCTTGCAGATGTTTCAGCCGTTCGTCCTTGTCGTCTTCGGGACTCTTCCTGACCAAATTCCCCATGAGGAGTGTTCTCAGCTCTTCCTGCCCCTTGGATAAATTTAGGAGGATCTCCCCGAACCGAGTCTCTTGAGCATGAAGATCCTGGTTGTTTTGTTGGGAAGCCATTGCTGAAATAAAGAGCGAAGATGGTAAGTGACCTGTCAAAGGAGTACCTGTAATGCCGTGATATGTATGTATGCATGCAATATTTTCAAGGATCTCGCGGGGTAAACAAGAAAATTGTTAGAACTTGAATTTTGTAGCTTGATGGAAGGGGCTTCATGTTGATGAGAGTCCTTCTTCAAGAGTCAAGGCTCACCATATCGAGTGGGTCATAGCCCCTGAATCAGGTTACCCTGTTGGGATTTCCACTTTGGCTAGAGGAAAATAAATCCCCTTTGCCCCTTGCTAGACATTATGACCTGCATCACAGACCCTTGAGATCCTTGAAATGGATTAGTCCTTATGTAGGATGTATGCAATGGTATGATGTTATGCTATGTGTGGAGTGATTTAAGTAGGCCCTGTTATGAGCCCAGATTAAGGACTGTAAACAAAACCTGCAAGAAACTCAAGTGTCAGATAACAAGCATGCAAGTAGTTCAAGTTTGAAGGCACACAAATCACACAAGACAGCCCTTAGAGTTTAGGCCAACATGAAGTTTGGGTACTACCCTCTTTCAGTTTCGTTGGTTAAGACCTGTCCTATCAAAAGTAACCGGGTTCTAGAGGATCCCAATATCACTGACTACCCTCAATCGGTCATAACTCCAGCGTCGCAATCTTTTCTTGCGGCCAGAACCATCGCGAGAGTTTAGCCTTAATGGGTGTAGCATACTGCTACTGGTCTATGGCCAAGTTGGGTCACATTAGGGTTCTAAGGTCGGTTGGTGCTTAATGACTCCTCAGAAGACCCATATTCTCCTCGTTGCAACACAAGGGATATCGGTACAGACCAAGGTGCCACACCAACGTAGCCACTGCTTCACCCGTGTCGGTCTACGCCGGACAGGTCCCTCACAGCTTATGCTACCTAAAAGGGTATCCCCAGATCCGGGTTAGGATCTATGAAACTCCGATGCAAAGCCCACAAATATAAAGCAATCAAAGCAAAGCAATTAAAAACATAAGTATGATCTAATCCTAAGGTACACCTCACTTTTATAGTTGTCCCCAGCAGAGTCGCCAGTTCTGTGATCGGTGGAAATAGAACTGACTGTTTTTTAAGCTGGTTTCGCGAAATGTCGCGGTAAGCAAGAGTTGCCACCGTCTTTTATGTTCTCCAACATGGAAAGGACAAAAGCACAGCAAAATTCCTTATTCGAGAATGTTTCTCGGTTCGGGAGGTAGATTTATAGAAAGGGAAGGTGTTAGCACCCTTTCTATCCGTGGTTATCCACGGGCTCTTAGGTACTTGCTCTTATGTTTTCAAAAGATGTTTGCTTTTCAAATGTGTGTGTGGGTTTGAAAAAGTTTCATTTGAAAAATTTCTAAGTAACTCTTGTATCTGTCCTCAAGAGTGTATGAAAAATTTGTTTGAAAACTTTTAGAAAGTGTGAGGTGTGAAAAGTTGTTTTTGTTTGTTTTGAGAAAGAGCAACTACTTAAGAGAAATCTACCTACTCTAAGGAATTAGGCTGTGTAAGAGTCCTTAAGATGGTGCCATCCCACCATTGAGAGGTAGGTAGTACCATCGTTGGAGGTGTTCGGGTCAATTCGATTATAAGGGACAGTGTGGTCACCGAAGCAATAGTAGGACACCTTAGAAGTAACCCTAATGTCCTAGATCCTTTTATCCGAGGCAACTGTTTCGAGGCAACTGGATCTTTAGACAAAGGGCGACCTCTAAGACACCCTATACTTGATGACCACGTTCGAGGCAACCAGTGAGGCGTACCCTAGGAGTGGCATGTGCTTGGTGTGTTGTTTTTCAGTTAAGGTTATCTTGTACATGTTATTTGTGAGCTACAGATTGATTTTATTTACATACATTCTTGCAGGCATATTAGCAGTTAGGGGTGCGGAAAGTAAATTGCAGAAAGATAAATTCTACGCTATTACAAGGCGCGGGTCTATACAACGCCAAAAAACAATAACCCGTTTTGAAAATAAAGTGCGAGAAAATTAAAGAAAGTAATAACATCCTAATTACTATTACATCCTCTGTACAGATACATAAATACAATCAGAATAAATGAATACGCGCGAATGGAAATTTAATCGGGAACGTCCTAAGGGTTTTGACCCTTTTAAGAAAAGAATTGAATTTTTTGTCCTTTTTTGGTGATTAAATGAAATTAAAATTAATAACTAATTAATTAATTTAATTAAAAGAAAAATATTTTTGTGTTTTTATGTTTTTTTTAATGAAAATAAAATAAAAGAATTAAAATTAAAAGTTAACCTAATTCTAAATTATTTTTATTTATTGTAAAGAAAAAGAAATTAAAATTGACCTAATTAAACTATTTTATTTGTTAGTATTTTAAAAATAAAATGAAATTAGTAATAATAATAATATTAGTTCTTTTTTTGATTTTTTATTGTGAAAAGGTTAAATAAATTGTTAATGAGTAACTAATAAAAAAACAAAAGAATTGAATAAAGCAATTAATAAAAAAAAATTGCAAACCCAAAGGGGGGTATGGGCCAGAATTGGGTGTTTGATCAGCAATGTTATGGCCCATTTGCATCCAGTCACGTTGACCCTGGGAATTGAGTGGGGCGCTGGTTGACCAGGAATATGGTGTGCTCTCATCCTGACCCTTGGATTGCCACCTGAAGACACATGGCGCGTTGGATATGTGGGATGCATGGTGGTACGCTTTGGACTGCCTGTACATGAACATGTTAAGAAAAAAAATGAAACAATTATTTGGGGGACCTGGGAATCGAACCCAGGTCCCAAGGTTCATTTGCCAACACCTGTACCACTAGATCACTTATGCGCATTTGTAAATAAGATGAGAAACAAATGTTATATAAAGTAAACACGTCATATGTTGGATCAAAGAAAAAGCGTGCGCCTATTTGAATCAGCCAGCCATGCATGGACACCTCATCATCGTCTTCATTTATCTGCAAAACAAAAACAAGATAGCGGGGGTTTTAAACCCCCACAAAATGCAAGCGTCCAAAATAGCGATTAGGCCCCTGAGCTATATAAAAAGGGCGCGAGGGTGTCAACGTGTTCGTCTCATCAAGCCGGTTTCAACCATGGGTCTTAGACGTTCTGATTTTACAGTATATGAAAAGCCCTAAATCAAAAGCTCTGAAACCCTAGGATTCGTTAATGGTGGTTTCGATTCCAGGGCCCCATAATCAAATTGAATTACACCAATAGCTTCAGGATGTTCCTATTAACACAAATCAACCCAAAAAATAGATTAAAAGTGCATGAATAATGATATGCAATTATGGAAAAATATGCAAACCGTGGGACTTGTTGTGGATGATTCTTTGAGGGTTAGGACTCGTTCTTGGTTGCAAATTGTTTCTGGGAATGTCAGCAACGTGATTGAATCAAGAAGAGGGTGTGAATTATCCTGTAAATGAGAATTCAGTTTTCAAATATTTCTTGAACTTTTGGAATTTGGTTATGCTTTTTTTGGGGTCTCTAGGTCGTGCTTGAGGTCTGCAAGGCTTGCATATATGTGTATGAATTAGAATCAAATGACATTAGGAGCCTTAAACCATTGCAATGATGTTTTGGATTTCCTTTTTACCACCATTAAAGGAACTTGCCATGTTTGTTCAAATTTGAATTTTCCTGCCTAAATGATCTTTACACGAATTTGGTAGGTGTATTATGATGCATCAAAGTCATTCAAACCACAAGATATCATTGAATTAATTTTTTTTGATTTTATTTGAATTTTATGGATTTAAAATGAATTAAATCAAATAAAATTAAATAAAAATAGAAAAATTAATGTTTAATCTTGAAATTGATCATGGGACACGTGGGTGGCATGACAAGGCTGAACCAAGTGGAAAAAGTGGGCCCTTTTGTTAAAAATTGAAGTTTCAAGGATAGTTGACTTTTGCCATTTCACAAAAATTTCCCAACTTCTCCAATGCAGACCTTGCTCAATTTTGGTCATATGAACATGTTCTTGGACATTTTGGAAAGGTCTTGAAGTCCTCTAACCAATGTCTTTGGTCCCATGTAATTTGAATTTACCAATCTCAAGTTATGGTCTTTGACTTAAAGTGCCTTTTCGTTGACTTTTGAAAATGACCTATAATGTTGAAATTGCTAACTTTTTGTGAGAGCATTTCTTGGACTTGGAATGTGAAGATGAGTTGTAGGAAATGTCATCCCCTTCAAAATGAGCATTGGATGGGATTTTTCTGATGAACCATGAAAAAGTTATGCCTTGGTCAAGTTACAGTTGACTTTTCAGCTGTCCAAAAATAGAAACTTTTGCATCTTGATGATTTTTGAGCCATTCTTGTGGAATCATGATCAAGACTTGATCAAATGATGATTGTGACTTCAAAATAAGATGTTGACCAAAAATTTTGACTTTTGACTGCCAAATGACCATTTTTTCCCTGCAGTTGATTGTGAAGCAATTAGGGTTTTTGACTGTGCAACTTGACCTTGTGAGCCTTGAAACTTGACATGTAGGTGCTTGACAAGGTATATGAGCATATGGGACTTGATTAAGCCATTGAAAACCTCAACTTCCTTGCAAGAACCAAAACCCTAATTTTGACTGGCTTAGGAGGATGGTTTGACTGTGCAACCCTTGAGTAGACTTGAGTAAATTAAGATGATGCTTGTCAAAACTTTGAAGAATATGGGAGGGAAAATTTTGGGGTACAACAGTGGTCCTCCAGCCCGGGAGCAACGCACAGACTTCTGACTAGCAGCAGTGAAACCCAAGCCGAACTTATCTGTCTTGTAAGGAAAATCTGGCAGTTGACCCCATGTTGTGCTTCCTCCTTCCTCAATCACAACCTTCGCATCTTTAAGGGATGACATCAGGGACACAAGTTTGGTAATGATGGGCACAGAAGTCATTGTCTTGGCTACCACAACTTCAGGGGAAACCTCTTCAAAGTGCTGAAAGGGGGTCTCGATGAATTCACCATCTAATTCAACATAGCAGAATGAATTCAGATGGCTTATCATATACTCCTCCTCGCCACGAACTGTCACAATTTTCCCCTGGATAGGGTACTTAAGCTTCTGATGCAGAGTAGATGTAACGGCTCCAGCATGATGAATCCAGGGTCTTCCTAACAAGCAAGAGTAGGAGGGACGAATATCCATGACATAAAATGTGAGGTTGAAAGTTTTCGTACCCACTTTAATTGGGATGTCCACCTCCCCGTGGACCATCCGCTTAGAACCATCAAATGCTCTGACGATGATGTTGCTGGGCTTCAAAATTATACCTTCGCAATCTAGTTTATCCAATGCTTTCTTAGGTAAGACATTTAAAGACGACCCGGTATCAACCAGAACATGAGCTAAAGTAGTCCCTCTGCATTCCACCGAGACATGCAGCGCGTCATTATGCTTTCTCTCCTTAGATGTTAAATCGGCGTCGGAGAAGCCAAGACCGTTGTCGGCTGTTAGGCTGGCTACACACTCCTGGAACTGGTCCGCGGAGGTTTCCTGAGGCACATGGGCCGTCTTCAAGAACTTGATCAAAGCTTTGGCATGAGCTTCGGAATAGAGCAACAAGGCCAGCATAGAGATTTTTGAAGGGGTTTGCCCCAGTTGTTCTACTACATCATAGTCGCTTTTCTTAATTATTTTTAAATTCTCCTCCATTTCCTTTTGAGTGGTCTCGGGGATGACCAAAGGCTGAGCCCTCATCCTGACGGGCGCTTCTTGGATCCCCTTACCTTTATCAGCAGCAACAGCATAGGGTACAACTACGGGAGTGACAATTTCTTCGATCACTGGAGTTTGCACAGAGATGTTGACCGGCACAGGAGTAACCTTAGGAGCATTTGAGGGTCCGAAGACTTCCCTTAGAGGAGCAATCTTCGGAGAGAAAATTCTTCCGATGCGGGTGATCTTACTCGTCCCCGCAATATTTCCTATGTCAGGAGTCTCTTCATTGGAACTTTCTTCAACTGATTCAATCTGCCTAACACCATGGTAGAATATCTCTCCTCCATAATTCCACGGTATTATCTTGTTGGACTTGTATGGGATAGGCCCCGACATTGTTATCTTCAGAGGTACAAACTTTGGATCGGGTGTAGTCTTAACAGGTCTTTTGGAGACCTTGGAAAGACTGGCGGAAATGGTGATTATAGCAACATCTTTGATAGGAGTAACAGGAGTTTTCTCGAAGAGGATTTCTTGATTATCCATTAGGCGTTGGATGCCTAACTTCAACAACGGACAGTTGGATTGTAAGGACGAACAAAGGTAGCAATCTTTTTCACAACCTGGGAAAATCCTGGCTTTCAACAGATTCATCTTGATCATTGGTAATGGAGTCATTAAGTCATCAACAACAGCAACATAAAGATCTTCTACAACAGCATGGACATTGTGACCATGTTTTGGCATTGGGGCAGAGATCACATTAGGTTTTTCGGGGGCGTCCAACTCCACCTCTTTGGCATCTATTAAATCCTGGATCTTATTTTTGAGGGCCCAACAATTATTGGTGTCGTGCCCCACGTTGTTCAAATGATAGGCACACTTTGCATTTGAATGGTAGTAGGGAGAAGAGGTATTCAGATTCTTTGGCGCCTCTTTCAAGTTTGTAAGGTTTAACTTCAACAGATGAGGGAGAACCTGAGCAGGTGTCATATTGATCTGGGTGAATTGCCGTGCAGGCCTTTCCACCCTTGCTTGGTTGGTTCTGGGTTGACTGTTTCGAGGTTGATCAACTGTGGAATTTTGAATCATTACAGCCCCCACCGCCGGTCGGCACTGCATTCTTCTTTGACTTCTCTGGGAGTAAACAGCTGAGACTTCTTTCTTGGCTGGAAAGGTCTTCTTGATAGCTACGGAAGTAGATGCATCCTTCTGAATTTTACCGCTCTTGATGCTAGCTTCAACTCTTTCACCAGTCAGAATTAACTCGGCGAACCCCACAGACGAACTTCCGATCAAGTGATTAAAGAATGGACCTGATAGGGTCCCCAAAAACATATCCACAAGCTCTCTCTCAGACAATGGTGGCTGCACCTTTCCAGCCAAGTCCCTCCATTCAGGGCATACTCCTTAAAGCCTTCATTAGAGACCATACCCATACTCTGTAATTGAGTACGAGTAGGTGCTAAGTCCGCGTTATATTGATATTGTCTGTAGAAGACAGCAGCCAAATCCTCCCAGTTGTGTACATCAGATCTCTCAAGCTGATAGAACCAATCTAATTGCGTACCCGACAAACTATCTTGAAAAAAGTGGACCCATAGATCCTTATCAGAAGAATGAGGTTGGATTTTTCTGACGTAAGACCATAGGTACATCTTTGGACAAGACAAACCATCATATTTAGCAAATGTAGGCACCTTGAATTTAGGGGGAATCATAATCCCAGCAACCAACCCTAGCTCCTCGAAATCCAGCCCAGGCACTCTTTGTACCTCCATAGTTGTCAGACGCTCTTCCAGATTCTTGTACTTGTCGTCTACAAGAGGGTACTGCTGCTCGGATTAATCTTCATCCTCTTCTTCTTCTTCCTCTTCAGCCTCAGACTCTGAGGGCACTGCAGCTCCCTTTCCTTTGCCAACCCCTTCATCAGATGTTGAGGGGAAATCCAGGACCCTTCTAGCTTGGTTCTCAAATCTTCTTCCCAAAGTAGCCACACCCACTCTTTTCTTTTTCTTTTTCTCCTTTTCTTTTTCCTTTTCCTTTTCCAGCAGTGCTTTAAGATCCTCCCGACCCTTTGCTAAGGTCATGAGGAGTTGTTGGAACTGTGAATTCTGCGCTTGTAGGTCTTTGACTGTCTGCTCTATATCCATCTTGCTGAAATAAACAGCAGAGAGATAAGGAAACCTGGTGTGAATACCTGCTTATGCATATGATGAATGATATGTATTCATGTAATGCATTCAAGGATTCAGAAATTCAAATTTGTTGCAAACAAAAAGAACGCACGTCATATTAGTAAGAAGAATTTGTTAGTACATAAATTCCCCATGGGAAAAATAATACAAAATTCTAATGTAAAAAGATGTTGCGCATCCTCTTCGGTGCTATGTAGGTGTTGAGAGTCTGCTCTTCGTGGAGTCCACGAGTAAGTTCTAAAACCTTCTTCTCACTGGCGTAGAAGCTGGCTTCAAAAGTGTTTTGTTCTTCCTTGAGCTGTATCCAACTCTTTTGCAAATCTTCCAATGATGTTGGCATGTCAGGATGTAGGAGGGTGTATGGAACCTCTCCTTCCATAACAGGCTCTTTGATCATAGGCAGAATGTAGGGGTAAGGCATCATAAGACTCTGGGCGCGGGTTCGTACCCACTTGAGGTAAGGATCAAGGGGGATGGAATTCTTGTGTCCCAGTGTCTTACTGTCCACTTTGTTGGGCATCCTCGAAGCTCGGATAAACCTTTGTCGAAGTCCTTGAGCATCGTTGTCGAAGTCAAAAACCAAGTCTGGAATCAGCATGTCATGAGGGCCATCCCTTCGGGCATACCCAAATTGTCTCAGAGCTAAGCAGGGGTTGTAGGTAATGCCTCCCCTAATGCCAAGTAGTGGGACATTAAGGAATTCCCCATAATGATCAATGATGATGACATTTTCTCTGGACCGAGAACACCAATGAACATCAGAATGTGTAAGAGTCATCAATCGTTGTGACCACCTCAAACCTTTCCCATTATTCAAGACTGAATGGGGAAGATGAGAAATAAACCACCTTGCTAGAAGAGGAGTACATCACATGAGAACACCTCTTTTCCTCATTGTTCGTGTGTGAAATGAGTGGAGGATATCCCCAAGCAATGTAGGCACAGGATTCCGAGATATGAAAATTTTGACAGCATTCACATCTATAAGCTGATCAGGGTTTGGGAACAAGACCAACCCATGGATGAGAAGTGCTACAATCTCTTCAAAATCTTGCAGATCTAGAGAATTCCAGCAGTCTTGTACCTTCTAAAATAGAAACTTTTCCAAGAAACCCTTGACACCACTTCTGGTTTCCCAATGACCTTTGGTATCAGATGGTTGCAAGTGTAAGGCTTGAGCAACATCTTCAGGCTTTGGTTCTCTTTCCGTACCATTGTAGGGTAGTTGATGGAGAATAGGAATCCTCAGGAGTTGAGAAAATTCCTCCAAAGTAGGCACTAGTTGGTAATCAGGAAATGTGAAGCAATGGTGCAGGGGGTCAAAGAACTGGAAGAGAACTTTCACCATGTCTTCTTCAATGTTGGGGTTGACCAAGTTGAGAAGTCTACCATGTCTTTCAGTGAAGGGAGAATTCTCTGGAATTTTGGAAGCAAGCTCCTTGAGTTGAGGAGGGATTCTCACAAGGTTGACCTGGATTGTTTTCCTTCGGAGTGATTCCATAACCTACAAAACAGGAACAAAGATGAAGATCCAAATCCTTGAAATGGTTAGTGGATGCAAATGATGCTTCATGATGTTTATGATGTATGCACAAGCATATGTACAAACAAGTTACACAAGTTCCTAGTTTCAGGCTTGCATGGGGTTTCATAGGTAAGTGCCCTCTTGAAGTTAGTTAGCTCAACATGTCCTATAAATAGTAATCGGGTTCTAAGGAGCTCAATATCACTGGATTATTTTCTGTGATCATTGTTTCAGTTTAGCCACTTAACTGGCGACCGAAATATTCCAAGAAAACAACCCTCAATGAGTGTAGTATCGAGTATCTACCAACTTCGGACTACACCAAAGCCGGTCATCTCACTACCCCTAATAAGGCCAAGATGGTCAAGTAAAGGTTCTAAAAGTCCATTAGTGCTTCATGACATCACTCAGCGGCCCCGTATTCTCTTTGATTGACTCAAAGGCTACCGGTACCCACAAATATGTCGCACTAATATAGCTATTGCTTCAAACATGTCGGTATATCCTGCACAGTTTCCACAACGTATTGCTATTTACCTATGAATGTTTCCCAAATCCGGGTAGAGGATTTCAAACCCAAACAATAAAACCAAGTGTAAAGCAATCAAACCAAACAAGGTAAGCATGTAAAGGTGATCTAAACCCTAAGGTAACCCCACTTTTAGATTATTCCCCAGCAGAGTCGCCAGTTCTATGATACGGTGGGAGAACTGACTTGAGGTTTTGCGTTTGTATTCGCAAATGTTTCAGTTTAGCAAGAGTTGCCACCGACTTTTTATTTTATCCAAAGGAAAGGTCAAAAAGCACAGGAAAGACCTTTGAGATGTTTTCTTGGGTTCGGGGGGTAGATTATGAAAAGGGAAGGTGAAAGCACCCTTTTCATCCATGGTTATCCATGGGCTCTTAATTACTTGTTTAGATCACTTGCTTTTGCTTTTCAATTGTTTGAAATGGTGCTTTGTGTGTGGTTTTGAAAATGTTTTGAAAAGAGGCCATCGTTGTGGCAACCTTTGTAATGATTCTTGTTTGAATGTATACAAAGGTGTATTGTCTTTTGAAAAGATGTTTCAATGTTTGAATGTTTGAAAGTTTGTTTTGGGAAATGTTTTGAAATTGTGTTGTGAGGTGTGTTTGAAAATAGCAAGGATGTTTTTGCAAGTTTTGATCAAGTAACTAAGAGTTGTCTACCCTATCTACTCAAAGATCTTTCCTATATATTTTTAACCCTTTTACATTGTTGTTTTACCATTGCATTTGGTAAACAACCTTGTATTTGGATGTTAAACGGGACAGGCGCGGGTCATCGTATGACCATGATAGCAACATTGCCAAGTATCTTAGCAAATTTTTTGAGGGACTAGATCATTTTGTATAGGCAACCAAGATATCGTCATCGAGGGACTATGATATTTTGTTTTGTTTTTGATTTGTTTTGCCAAGATACCTAACATGCATACCATGGCTATTTTAAAGGCAACAAGTGGATGAAACCCTAGGGGTGCTTGTGTGCATTGTGTTATCATTTTCATGCATTTATGTCTTGTATTAGGTCTAACTATTTATTTTGATTTTGGATATTGCATACAAACCCTAATCTCTATCATGACATATTTGAAAGCATAAAATACGTAAAATAAACCTAAGCTATTACAACATTAATATGGGGAGAAGGGATACAATTTTGAACGGGGAGTATTGGCAAGAAAATAAAACCCTAAGATTAACTATTACATCCAAATTGAATTAATTGTGAAAATAAATAAATAGTCAAATATTTAAATGGACAATTAAATATAAATATGCAAAATATTATAAATATGCAAAAAAAATGTTTTTGTATTATTTTTATGTGTGTAAAAATATAATATTTAATGTGTTAAAAAAATAAGAAAATAAATTATTATTTTTATTAAGGGTGGAAACCCTAATTTGTTTTAAGAAAATATATATATATTAATTATATTATTTATGTATAATAAAATAATAAAATATATACAAATGTCAAAAAATAAAAATATATTAGAAAAAATATTATTTAAGTATGTAAGTAATAAAAAAAATATATAATATTTTTATGTATTATTTTTAAGTTTTTTTATTAAAGAAAATAAAAGTATGTTATTTAATAATTATTTTTATGTTAAAAAAATAAAATAAAAAATACAAAATAAAATGTGAAAATTTATGAAAATGTTTTTGATATTTTTTTATGTTTAGGAAAAATAAAATAAAATCAGAAATGAAAAAGAAATAGAAAAATATAAAAAATATAAAACAATGGGCCAAGGGGGTGCAATCAGCAAGTCAGGGATGCAAAAAGCAGGGAAAAGGTAGGCCCAGCCCAACTACTTCATCTTCAACATCAGATTCAAACAAAAAAATGTGCGTTCTTTGTACAAACTCGTATCTCCTGCATTTGTGCTTAAAAACGAAAACGTGCAACATGAAAGTTATAGAGCATGATCATACGATTCTAACCATATAAAAAACTTAATCTAACTCTCAAAGACCAGAGAGAATTTCTCTGGCCCTAATTTCTAACATAACTTTTTCAGAAAGTTCATCAATCAAATTCTCTCAGCACACTTAACTTAAATGAAATCTATGCATATGTATAGCTTAAAGGCAATGAGTACTACATTTTTTATTCACAAACCTAAGCCTAATGATTCCTAAGTAGAGAGATAGAAAGTTAGAAAATACCTACTTCAGTTGAACACGAGTATGGCAATGTGGAGGTTTTTAGTGAGGCCTGAGATGTTTGTGAGCTTGCCTGAACTTCCTCTGACCTTCCCCAATGCTTTGCTTGCTTTGAGCTTGCTTGAATAAGCCTGTAGAAGTCAACCTGCACAAGCTGAAATCAGAAATGGTGAAGCTTGCAAATGGAGTTACAGTCAATGGCCAATGGTTGGGATAGCTTAGGTGGGTTATATGGAATTTATTGGAACAGGTTTGGGGAAAAACACACGAGTAGTTTTTATTATGGAACTCCAAGTGCAGAAACTGTCCTGTTTTGCAAGAAGATGGTGTTTTTGTGTTTTAGGAGGCTTGAGGGTGGGATAGCTCATGCTTCTGGCTCAAGGCAATGTGAAAAAGCTGTTTGGAAAGGTTACAAACTTTGTTCTTATCAGATTTCAAAATTATAGATCTTTTTGCAAGTTTACTTGGTTTTGAAGTAAAAGTGTGAAGTGAAACAAGACAGGCCTGTACAGGCAATCTTCCAGCATGCACAAGATTATTGTACTTTTACCTAAGTTTATAGAACTTTTTTGCTGCAAAGAGAGAGGTCCAAGGCTCAAGGGAAGCAAGTTGACATAAAGTTGCCTTTATCAAAATGGCATAGTTCACTTTTTGCCAAAAATAGATTAAACTCTTGTGCAAACTTCCATTGATCAGAATAATGCATTAGACCATTGAGTTTGCATTAAATTTTTGATTGTGGAAGGGTTTAAAGACCTGTGAGCAAGTACAAGTGAGGCTGGATAGAGTTTGCAACTTGTGCCAACATGAAAATGCCATGGATCAAAAGTGAGTTTTTTCCAAATTCAATCCTTCGATTCTCCCTAACCATAAATGATTTTGGAGAGTTCTTTGACATTTTGGAAAGCTTGTAACATGCTCTACAATCCATATTTGAAATGCATTTTGAGATTCCAAGTGGAACTAGGTTAAAAATTTCCATGAAGATAGGTCAAAATCCTGCCTAAACTAGGGCAAAATTTCACTAAGTTAAAAGTTTCATGGACCCTTGTTCCAAAAATCATAACTTGAGATCCAAGCTTCTTTTGGGAAAACTTTGTGAATAAAAGTTGTAGATTTTGTGGAGGACTACAACTTTCATGTTGAAAGTTTTGTTTGAATCCAATTTCATCATGGTGAAATTGTTGGGCAAAGTTGGGGAAAAATAAGAAAATTTCATAACTTAGAAAAATTCTAAGTTATGAAATTTTTCAATCTTAAACCCTAATTTGCAAAATTAGGTTTCTTGATGAAAAAGTTTCATGTTTTGACTCATATTGATGAAAAATGACCCTTGGCACTTGATTTTGACCAAAAAGTCAAAGTTTGACTTTTCAGTGTATAGTCAAATTTTGATCAGTTATCTGAAAAATTCCTCTGTCAATCCAATGCATTTGAGATCTTTTGAACCTTGTGAATAGGTCAAGATGATGCCATTGAGTTCTTGAATCCATACTTGAACCAAATTTGCCATTTACTAGGTGAAAAATCAGAAATTGCCCTTATATAATCAAAACCCTAAAAATGACCATTTTGCCCTTTTGATGATCTGGTCAAATTTCTTGAGGAGTTGTGATCCAAATTTGATCAAATAGTTCATATGAGTCTATAATATTGATGTGGATAAAAAATTATGAGGTTTGACTGTAAATTGGCCAGAGTTGACTTTTTCCCCAATACAGCTGATTTCTAGGTCAAGTGTCCAATTGACTGGGCAAAAATTTGATTCAAGGCTTGAAACTTGGTAGAGGAAATATTATAAGTCCAACATGAAGTATAAAAGTAACTTTGAGCATTGAAAGTCCAAAAATCCTTGTGCAAACTCAAACCCTAATTTAGGTCATCAGTGCAACGAGATGTCTTGAGCAGAGCAAAACCCTATTTTGGTCTTGAGTCCAAAGAGTCTTGTGAGGGGAAATCTTGATAAAATGAGAGGGAAAATTTTGGGGTACAACAGTCGCGATCAAGCTTTCCTTTGCACACAGCAAGAAGTGTCAAAGATATTCTCAAACCAAAAATGACAAAGATGGTTCCCCGTAATCATTGAGCAAGACAATCATTATCTTTCCAAAAAGAAAAATGAAATGAAAAGAAAAATCTTGCTAAGTCAAAACCTCTGAAGGAGACTTGGGAAAAAAACTGGGGCATCCCGCTGACTGTAATTCCAAATGAAATAGTTCAGGAAAAACGGGGGCATCCCGCTGACTGTAGTTCCTACTGAAACAGTTCAGGCAAAAAACTAGGGCATCCCGCTGACTGTAATCTCAAATGAAACAGTTCAGGAAAAAGTTGGGAATAATAAATTCAATCAGAAAAGGTATTCAAATCCTCAAAATTCTCCACTATAGTTGACAAAAGTCTTCAAAACAGCAAAAAGATGTAAGAATAAATGTCTGTCATTCTCAAGAATCCTTTAGCTTCTGAGGCATCGTCATTGTTGCCATCAGTGTAATTCCAAAATCTCTTGGAACCTGAATGTATATTCTGAAATAACTGAACATAGGACTGAAGAACATCACGAAGATTGGCTTGGGTACAAATAAACTTTTAGCCTTTATCCTTTATTTCTTAAACCGTGAACCAGACCATGTTACAACCCTCAAAAGACCTAATTGAAGCCAGGTTTCTTTTGAAAGCATACTACAACAAGGTTGCATAAACTGACTCCTATGATCTTTTGCGAATCATTTGTTTTAGTATCATACCTTTGCTTTCTCTTTCACTTTAAAAGTATAAACCACTGTGTTTTAACCAGTGATACATTTTCCATACACCAATAACATCATTTCAAAAATGATTTTGGATTCAAAACTTTTGCATTAAAATTACCATGTTTGAATAAACAATTTTGCTTGAAAACAAGCTTTCCTCGTCAAGGAATTTCAAACAGTTGAGAAACATGGTCAGTGACCCTATCAGGGGAAAGTATCTTCCAGGTCCATTTGTGAATCAGTTCAAGATTTATTGCTCAACGCGAGTTTTCTCAGAATTGGTTAGCCAGAAGATCATTTTCAAGACTCATATTGGGGCATTCCTTTCCAACTGTCATTTCAAGAACTGAAGCCATGATCAGTTTTATTCCAACAGTTATCTCAGAACTGAAGCCATGATCAGTTTATTTCCAACAAACATCTCAGAGCTAAAGCCATGATCAGTTTTCAAGCCATTTTATCCCCAAGCAGCTCTCCACGTCTTTCCTCAAAAGATCATCAGTTTAATACAGTTTTCAAGTGTGACAAATTTGGGTTCAGGACATTTTCTTTCCAAGCAAATTTGGCAGAGTTCTTCGTGTTGAGGAATAAAACTTCCAATCTTACCTCCATAAAAGAGTCAAACTCCGTTGTCATAAACATATGCATTACATGCATAGATCATTCACATATCATGCATAACAAATACACACATGATGCATAACAAGAGTGCTTCATCCTCATTTTCATTTTTTGAGGTCTTGTTGCAGTTGACATGTCATCTTGAGATCAAAGTCCAACTTACTTGGCACCTACCAAAGCAAACGCCAGTTCAGCTGTTTCTCTCTTTCTTCCAATGCTAATATTGAATGAGCTGTTTCTCTCTTTCTTCCAATGCTAATCTTGGATATGTGGTCTCTTTTTCTTCCATCCAAAGCTAATATTGGATGTACTGATCTTTTTTTTCCGTCCAAAGCCAATATTGGATGTTATTATCTTTGTTGTCCAAAGCCATTATTGGATGCCATGATTTGTCTCACCTCATTCAAAGCCAATATTGGATGTTGTGATATTTTCTCTCGTCTAAAGCCATTATTAGACGTTGAGTTTTCCATTCAACCAAAGCCAGTATTGGATGTTGTGATCTTTTCTCTCGTCTAAAGCCATTATTAGACATTGGTTTTTCCATTCATCCAAAGCCAGTATTAGATATTGTGATCTTTTCTCTCGTCTAAAGTCGTTATTAGACGTTGAGTTTTTCCTTCATTCAAACCAGTATTGGATGTTGTAATCTTTTCTCTCGTCTAAAGCCATTATTAGACATTGAGTTTTCCATTCATCCAAAGCCAGTATTGGATGTCGTGATCTTTTCTCTCGTCTAAAGCCATTATTAGACGTTGAGTTTTCCCTTCATTCAAAGCCATTATTGGATGTTGTGATGTTTTCTCTCGTCTAAAGCCATTATTAAACAATGAGCTTTTCTTTCATTCAAAGCCAATATTGAATGTCAATATCTTTTTTTCCATCCAAAGCCAATATTGGATGTTGTTACCTTTTCTGCCGTCCAAAGCAAGTATTGGATGCCTTGTTTTTTCTTACCCTATCCAAAGCCAGTAATGGATGTTGTGATCTTTTCTCTCGTCTAAAGCCAGTATTGGACGTTGAGTTTTCCCTTCATTCAAAGCCAGTATTGGATGTCATGTTTATTTTCCGTCCAGCGTCTTTCCTAAACGACTCTGATGTAGCTTCAAATTTAGTCTCATCCTACATCTAATGTTCTTCTACATGCTTCTGATTGTCTTTTCCAGAGAGTTGCTCGCCTCACTCAATTCCATTCTTGGGTGTCGCTTCTTGCCTTCTCGAGTGTTTTTTTTCCAAGTATTGATGGTTACTCTTTGTCACCCTGACAGATATCCAGAAGTATCTGGTTGTTTCCCTAGTGTGCCTTTCCACGTCATTTCATCTGAACTACCATAAGTTTCCAGTTTCAAGTCTTTTCATATTCCTAGAGTTTGTCTCATCTCATACATCATTAAAAAAAATATATGTAAAAAAAAGAGTCCATGCATTCATGCATAACATATGTTATCATCTCATCGCATCTGGGACGAAATTCAGGTCTATTTGTGTTTAATTACTTTCCGCCTATTTGGCTAAAAGATAATTAAATAGGAGCAGCTGTTGTACCCTAAATTTCGCCCCTAACTTTTTCAGTCGCACTTTCATATCATATTTTTACATTTGGTCATAATCATAAATAAATAGCTTCATTCATCACATTTTCATCCTATGTTTAATTTTGCTCTTGTGTTGTTGACTACCTTCTAATCAAAATACAAAAAATATTTGTCTTTTTCTTTACGTATTTGTGTTTTGTAGGTATCGAGTCAAAGCATATGGCAAATAAGGTTTTCCGGTATTATTTCCCTAAAATCTATATTTGTAAAAAAAAAACAATTTAAAATTTTTCAATTTTTTCACTGTACAATCGATTGCTCCTAGAGTGCAATCGATTGCACAAAGTGCATTTTGCGCAATTTTTGAAAAAATACACTGTGAAAATCGATTTTCACTGTAGTGCAATCGATTTCACATCGTGAAAATTTGAACAAAATCAGCAATTTCAACCTTGTCAAATTTTGACTCCAATTTTTCTCTAATTTTTGAAGGAATTATCATTAATTCAAATTTTGGCTCCAAGAATTAATTACCAAATTACCACTAATCCCAATCCTAAACTCTATAAATAGAGCTCTCATTTCATTCAAATCTCAAGCTTTTGATAGCCAAAATCACCTTGCTAAAAAATCTCTCAATTCTCTCCATCTACCAAATCCACTCAAAGCTCCATTTTCAAAAAAAGTTAGTAAGCTTTGCATTGAAGCTTACTAATATTTGAGTTAAACCTTCATCCAAACACTTTTTCTTCATCAATTCTCTACATCCAAGCTTGGGAAATTGATTCTTGTGGTTGAATTGAAGCAAATTCTTGAAGTTGTTTTGATAATTCTCTAGATCTACCTTTGGTAAGTTGTATTTTCCATCTTTCACAATGTGATCTCTTATTGATCTTTGGGTGTGATTCATTGAGCATTGTTTTTTTATTCCATTAGTGCTATTTTCTCATAATTTGATGTAATTTTCGTGCTCAATTGAATCCATGATCATAAGGTGTTTGATGGAAAGTTTGAATAAGAATTTGGCCTTTTAAAATGTTGTTTTGTTGTCTGTAACAGCATGCAATCGATTTCTGTAACAGTGCAATCGATTGCACTAAGTGAATTTCGTGTAGATTTTTGTAAAAAACATTGTGCAAATCGATTTACACAATGGTGCAATCGATTTTCATAGAGACATAATGCATTTTTTTGCCTTGTTTTGGGGAAACTTTGATCCAAAATGCTTTTTCTACTCACTCCTTTTGATTGTTGGTTTGGATTGCAATTTTAAATGTCCAATTTCTCTTTAAATTCAATGGACTTTATGGTGTAGATGTAGTTGGATAAATGTTCATCAATTCAAATCTATCAAAGAGTGAATTATTTAATTCATTTTTGGTCCTTTAGATTAATGATATGTTTAGTGCTTTAATCCATCTAGATGAGTGATTGAATTTAAAGATGAAAGAAATTTGAGGTAGTGATCTAAATTATCTTATCATTCCCCTCCCTCTTCATCTTATCCCTTTCTTTTTTAATTGTGCTTCATGTTAAGAAATGATGATCTCTATATTATTTATCCAAACATGAAGTACATAGATTTCTATTGGCCGACCTCAGAATAGGTGCAACTTCTACATAAGTCCACTTATGATTGCTTAAATAGCACTAAATTTTGTCCCAATTCGAATAAATGATCATTCGTGGTCCAAACCTATGTTTTAAGCCCAAGTATGTTAATTTGATCTCTTTTATCCAATAACCTTGAGATTCATTGTGTGGAGGCTTTGGTTCTACCAATCCTCTAATGGATCTTCATCAATTTTGGTCAATGCAGATCACTTAAACATCATTGATAATTAAATGTCGCCTTGAGAATTCCAAAATGGATGATATACTTGACAAAAATAAAATGCAACTTATTGTGTGGAGGATTTGGTTCTACCAATCCTCTAATGAGTTCCAAATACAAGTTTCAAGATGTTCATCCAACTAACCACTAATTTCTAAAAATTGACTTTATTTTATGCCTTTATTTTGTGCTCTTTCCTTTATTTACCATTTACTCTAGCATTTACATTTCATGCTATTTTCATCTTTGCTCACTTGAGCATTTACTTTTATGTCATTTTTATTTTGCTCACTTGAGCTTTTCTTTTCATTTTAAAGATACTTAAGAATCAACATAAACCATAAAAAACATTAATGATACTTCGTTACTATCCTTGGCATTATCGAGCGATTGGACTTCTTGGATTTAGGAATAGAAACCTTGGCCTATGATGGAGACCTTGTGACCTTAATTGATATTTTGTCTGGAGCTCTTGAGGTTTACCTCAAGACATTGGGTTGTTTTTTTGTGTGCAGGTTATTGTGATTACATACTTTATTTGTAATCTGGAATTCACCCGTATACAGCCGTTACTATGCCCAATTTTTTTCGAAGACTTAATACACTTGAAGTTTGGTCTTCTTAAGAGGTCTAGTATCTATCTTTGCTTGGTTTCAATCCAAATAATGGTAATTCTATCTTGACCCATAATGTCAAGTATTGGCTTCTTGTTGGTAAGACGGTTCTCTTTCTTAGCTTTTACCTTATGCTTTAGGATAGTCCCTTCATCTCCTTCCATCTTCTTTAATTTTCAAAACCTCCTCATCTTTTTTCAAAATCTTCTTTGTTTATAAACTCAAACCGCTTTCATAATAAACCTCGACTTTGTCGAGTGCCATTTCTTTTAAAACTTCTTTTCTTTAAATAAACATCAATACATTTAATCATACTTTGATATCTTTCAAAATTAACAAATACACTTCAACTCACTCAAACTCTTTTGTGCGCTCAAGCACCTTTTACATTCAAAACCTTTTTTCAAGACGAGACATGATTCATTGATAGTCGAGCAACATTCTCCTATCCCCATGGTTATAAAGGAGTTGACTTTTCCACTTCAGTACTAGAGACATTCTCAAACCCTCACTCTTGTTGACGCTTGGTCCATCTTTCTCACACCTTGAGGGCATTAGTCGAGATTTCTCTCCTAACAATTAAGACTTATCTCCTTGTTTAAAATTAACCAACAGACAAGTCTTTTCTAGCTGAACTACGGTGCTATGACTTTCCCATTGCACGAGGGAGTATGTAGGCACTAAGTCTTATGACCCAAGGCGAGCAACAAAAATAATAAAAAAACATTTTCTTTTGTTTACAAATACTCATTCATTCTTTTCCTTTAGAAAGTAAACCTTTATATAACACTCCTTTTAAAAGAAACCAAAAAAAGTGGATCCTGCGGAGGACCCTAGATGCTTAGTGTGCTAACACCTTCTCTTTGCATAACCGACCCATGTACCTCGATCTCTGATCTTTTTGGGTTTTGTTCAATTTTTTCCCATTTCCCTTTGGAAACAATAAAGTGCGGTGGCGACTTCATTATGTTGAGATAAGTCAATTGATGGCTTAATCACAAATCTTTACCGCTATATTTCTTTACATATCATTACTGTCGCAATTGAGCTCATCTCTTAGCTCTAATTTTGCTCGTGCGACACCAACCACAGTGTTTGATGCTCACGAGTATTATTTTGATTTCCCTTGAGGAAGAGAATTTTTTATTCTCTTTGTGTACCCTCAGAAGTTGTTGAATAAGATCCCCTTGTCAAGGGTTGATATGATGTCATACAAAATGTTGTGGCATCTTTGAAGATGTTAAAATTTGAAGTGCATTGTTTTTGAAGAATCAGGGGAAACAAATTCCTTTGAAAAGTCTGTATAGATACATAATAGAGGGAATCTCTTATGTAGGTACAGACAATGGCATCCATCATCTCAAAGTTAGACAGGAGGACTGGAGAAAATCTTATTGAGATATGGCTCGTGAAATCCCATGCATATGTTGGTAGTCTGATCCTGAAGATTGATCAGTTGTTATTGGTATGTTTCCTTATGTTTCCCCCACAAGAGTTGAGTATGAGTTACTATGGATTTTTCTTCCAGAACCATAGTAACAATGGATGATGTTGTAGCAGATGTTGCAACAGCATCTCAGTTTCTTCAGCAATAAAAGTGACCTTTGCTCAAGGACACACTCAAATTGAAGGAGTTGTTTTTGATGAAACATTTGTTCCTGTGGATAGACTTGAATCAATTAGACTACTCTTAGAAGTTTCTTGCATTATGAGGTTTAAGCTGTTTCAAATGGATGTAAATAGTGCCTTCCTAAATGGCAATTTGAATGAGGAAGTCTATGTGGAACAACCTAAGGGATTTATTGATCCATGTTTTTTTTCCTAACCATGTGTACAAACTGAAGAAAGCTCTGTATGGATTAAAGCAAGCTCCAAGAGCTTGGTATGAGAGATTGACAGAATATTTTGGTGAGAATGGATATAGGAAAGGTGGTATAGACAAAACTCATTTTGTTAAGGAAGAAGAAAGGAAGGTCATGATTGTGCAAATTTATATTGATGATATTGTGGTTGGTGGGATGTCAAATGAGGTGGTCCAACATTTTGTCAAGCAAACGCAATCAGAATTTGAGATGAGCCATGTTGGTGAGTTAATTTACCTTCTTGGTCTACAAGTTTAAAAAATGGAAGACTCAATATTCCTATCTCAGAGAAAATATGCAAAGGATATAGTAAAGAAATTTAGGATGGAAAATGCCAATCACAAGAGAACATCTACGCCCACACGTCTGAAGTTGTCTAAAGATGAAAAAGGGGTATGTGCTTGATATCAAGTTGATCCCAAAGTTAGCCATGCCAACCATGTGAAGAATGTGAATGAGACAAGTGACTATGGTATGTTGTATTCTCATGGATCTATTTCTGCATTAAGTGGATATTTTGATGCTGATTGGGCATGAAGTGTTGATGATAGAAAAATTACATCAGAAGGATGTTTCTTTCTGGGGAATCATCTCATATCATGGTTCAGTAAGAAGGAAAATTGTGTGTTCTCCAATGTTGAGTTTAAGGTCAAGCCACTGACCTAATCTGTAATGTTTTGGTTGCCATGATTGGATGTCATGTCAAAGATTCAGAAAGTATCACAAGTGTGAAGAAGAAGGATGTAATATTAAAGTCCTACCTAGTGTGAGAAGGTAATCCTATCTGACTAACTAAGATCAGATGTCCTATAGCAGACTTAGATGTCTAAATAAACACAAGAAATTAGGGTTTGAATTAGGTTTCTAGAAATTAAATCTTTTTGAACACCCTAAGATCAAATAGTACTCATGTACAAAGTAGACAAAGATAATAAGAGACACAAGTATTTTTATCCTGGTTTACCATTAACAAGGTTAGTCTAGTCCACCCATCCAGGATGATTTTTCCTTATCAATAAGGAGTTAATCCATTAATCAAATAAAACTTTGATTACAAACTCAATGACAAACAATAATTGAGATCTCAATAATTTTGACCCAACCGGTCTCTTGAGGAAAAAACCTTAATGACATCTCGAGGATCCTGACTAAACCTTTAGTCCCCCAAGGAAATAAACCTCAATAACAACAATTATTTACATTTCAAGAATTCTTACCCAACTGGTATCTTGAGGAAATAAACTCAATGACAAATTCTCATAGACATCTCGAAGATTCTGTCCAAACTTGGTCCTTCAAGGAAATTAACCTCATAGGGTTATAAATATATGATTTGTATAAACAATGTTGCTTCTTCATAAAGTTGATTACATAGTTTTAAGCATAAAAGAAAACACTAAAAGAGATAAGAAATAAATGTTTTTTAGTGTATCTCTTTGTTATCTGGAATATATTCATAGTATGGGCTCTTCTTTTTTTGTTTGATAATTATTTTGAATTTTTATTGCACCATCTTGAATTTATTCTTTTAGATCCTGACTTAACTTCATTGTTTATCTTCACAGCTCTGATTTAATCCATTTTCTCTTATAAGTAATTTCTTCTTGTTCAGTTCTGCATATAATCTTCTTTACACGTGCTCACTGTTGCTCTTTATGATTTGCACAAATATTTTATTTGTGTGAGTGCTTCTTCTCTTGGGAAACTTTACTATTTTTTATTTGTATTGACTACATTATTGTTATGCACACGATTTTCACTTTTCCAATATCTCTTTAAATAGATCAGTTGGAGAAGAAGAGATTGAGTATCCACACAATAGATAGTTGTTGAGGATGTTAGCTTGTAAAGAGTAGTGTGGTGGTAGCAACACTAGGATGGGATGTGTGAACAACAATGGTACAATGAATAGTCATTTATTTGATTTGCAGAGCATATGCTAGGATGTTGTCTTGTAGTCACGTGAAGATGTATTTAATAATAGTTTTACACGTTTTCCTGTTACAACTACGATCATGAGTCAGAGGCTTCAGATAAAGTTTAGTAAAGCTTGATCAAAAGACATATGTATTTCTTCATCGCACTAAACTTCTTTGAGTTAGAGGTTTCTCATATGATCTGATGAAGCTTCATCAGAGTAAGTTCTTCAGAGCTTGAGATATCAGAGTTGTAGAAGATTAGAGTCTATCTCAGATATCCTCTGGATAGATTCTTATAGATGCATTGACTTGATAACACAGGTTCTAAGTTTTTTGCTTCTTCATGGATCTTCATTTAGACGTTTTCACCTTTGATATAGAGGGTTCTCATTATTATTGATGAATCTTTTTTAGAGTTGAAAGTCATTCTTTTTTACATTAGATTTTGCTTGCTTCTAATAACGCCAATCTTTAAACTTCACCAGTCTTCATATTCTGTTGATCTTCAAGATTAAATATATATGCAATGCTTAGCATCTGGTGTATTTCAACTTTGACTACTTCAGAGTAAAAGTTGCTTTCTTATATCTATCTTCACATTGAACAGTCGTTAGAGAAAAAAAATATTCTTCATACAAATGTACTTGTATCATCAAAACTCCAAGGATTAGTTGACGAACCAAACTTGTTCTAACATTCCAAGGGTACTCTTTCTCACTATATGAATACATGTCCATATTCAAAGAAAAAACCATCATAGTTGCTCATCCTAATCAAGATATGTTCATAGGTGCTTTCCAAAATGACCTAGAGGTGGGACACTTCAACTAACCATTAGCATAGAAGATTGTGCCTCAATGGAGGAGATCATGTCCAAGGAGTAATGTTACATAAAAGGTGAAGAGAGCAATTATGAGAAAATAATTATGGATTTGTTGTACCCCAATTTTTCCCCCTAAGATCCCTTCACCATACCATATTGATTCAATCACAACAACAACACATTAGGGCTTTTGGTTTTCCTTCCTATCTTTAGCTTTGCTCTTTGAGGAATCACCAAGCACCTTGACTTGTTTTTCTTGTGTAATCTTTAAAGTTTTTTGTTTTTACTTCCCTTTTAATTAATAAAATGCAATATTGGTTTGTCTTACTTGGCAATAATGTAGGTAAAGGCAATGGGGCTTAGCAAGTTGATCCATGGGATCATGAGTTTATTTCCATGACCTAGTAAATGAAGCTTGAGAAGTTCAAACCTCACCATTGAAGTTGTTTTGGAAGGGATGGCATGGCAAGGTTATTTTGGTTCACTACATTTCCAAGTTATCAAGATTTGATCCAAAAAGCACAAGGGGTTGATTGAAGGAGTTGTCATGCTTGGACAAGGCCTTGTTCCCATTGATCACAAGTGCATATTTCTCTCAATTCTCAAGATATATAAGGGGTTGTGGTTGCTATGAGTTCTCATTATCATCCTCAACAACTTATATTTACAAAGCATTTGTTTTGGTACAAGAAGTTTGTTCAAAATTGTCAAAGTTCCTCAAGGCATATTTCTTAATCTAGGAGCTAGGGTTTTGAACTTCAAACGAGTATATATTTCCCATCTTTTGGTATTTTTGAGTGATTCCAAATACATATTTATCTTTAAATGGATATCAACAAATCACTTCAAAAGTGCCAAGGATTTTCCATGTGGAAGAAACTTGATGATGAAGAAAGATTACAAGTCCTCTAGATGAACCCCCAATTTCTCAAGTTTAACTTTAAATGATCATAAATTGGTCAATTTTTATCACCTTGAGCCCATTATTTTCCATAATGATCTTGAAGATATGAACTTTATGCCTTCTTTTATGTGCAAAGTGAGAAAATGAATGGAAATTTCCTTAAGGATACAAAAGATTATAGGTCATTTCATGATTTTTTTTCCCACTTCAACAATTCATAACTCTCTCAATTTTGGGAGATTTTGAATCGTTCAAGTTCCAAAATGTCATTAAAGAGATATACTCCATGCCATCTTTTTTGGTCAAGAGCAAATTATGAGTAAAAGGCTATGTTTGGATGCAAGACATTCTAGGTCACTTTTGAAGAAGAATTTGAAATATTTCTAAGTATGGAAAGTCAACATTTTTTCTCCAACTTTGACTCAACACAACTTTCAGCTCAAGCATCCATTTGATTCCATTCTTTTTCCATTTCAAATCTTGTAATCTCATCTTTATGAAGCATCAAGAATCATGCCCTCAGACCCCTTGAGCTGAGAATGCCATTGGTCAGAAGTTGGCACTTTGAAACTGAATTTTTCACCAAGTCAAAAGTTTGAAATCCTTGATTTGGCTTCTAAACACTTTGTTTCTGCATGTTTTTGCTTCTAAACATGTTTAGTGAACTTCCAGAATTGATTAGCATAATAAAATGCGCGTTTTGGATGAGTTTTGATCAAATTAGAAGTCACACTTTTCTTGTTTGTAACTTCACACGATTTCCATCCATACTTCATCATTTCACACGCTTGGACATTCCATTTGATTCCCTATAAATAGAGGGTCATTCTCCATTCATTTCCTCAAGCTTGGATAGCCAGAATCACCCTGCCAAACTTGTTCCCTAACTCAGAATTCAGCAACTTCGAAATCTATTCTCAAGCCTTTTTCAATCCAATTTTTTCATCAATTCACCTTCCTTGATCTTCCCTGATTCTAACCATATAACTACATTCAAGAATCGTGCCCTATATTGCTCCATAGAAGTCCAGTTTCAGAGCTCTACAACTCAACTTCAATAGGTAGATTCCTTCATCAATTCTACAAAACTTTGATATCATTGTGACGCTCTCAATGCCATGGTTCTAGTCGCAACACTTACTTCTTACTGGAAACACATTTTGACCATGAAATTTCAAATCCCCTTTCAAAACTTTCTTTCCAAATTGCTTGAGCTACAATTTATTTAAATTTGGCGCGAGGGTGTGGTTGTCTTCGTCTTGAAGAGACGAAGCGAATGGCATAGGTCTGAGCTTCTGATTTTACATTTTGAGAGACCTGCAATTCACGTTGGCTGGAGGTTGAACATGAACAACGTGTCATCTTCCAACCAATGATGGCACGCCTCTTGTTATTTTTGAATTATGATTTTATTTCCGATTCAGTGTTTTATTCACTAATGACCATGATATCCACAACGCGCCAGATCCCTTGGATTTGATTACTAACGCGTTTTGACTCTCATCCAATGGTCCACATATTTTTTGATTTTTATTTTCTTTTCTGATTTTTTATATTTAATTGTTTTAAACTTCAAAAAATCATAGAAAATTTATTTTTAGTCCAAAAAATCTGAAAAAATCATGAAAAATATTTTTGATTATTCTCTTTCTGATTTTTATTTTTTCACAATTTAATTTTGGGTTTTGGTATTTTATATAAATTTACACTTTATTGGAATTGTTTTAAATGTTTAAAAATACTTTTATGCATTTTTAAATTCTGAAAAAATTATGTAATGATCCAATGATATTGTGACAAATATTGGTGACCTTACTTTATTTTTGTTTCTGACTTTGCTATTTTCTTTCATTTTTGGTTTATTTCACCCATTTCTTTAAATTTTAAAATAGTTTCTGACTTTAAAAAATTACCAAAAAATTTTATAAAATAATTTTAGTTCATTTCTGATTTTTCTATAGTCTTACTTTTTATTTCTTGATTAATTTGGACATAGTTGATATTTTTCTCTTTTATTTCTATTTTTAAACATTATTTTTAAACCTTTTGTATATACTAAAATGTAATATTATTTTGTGGTTATTTTCTGGCTGATCTTGGATTAAATTTTTTATCATGAACTTTATTAACATCATTGGATCCATGGTGTTAAGTCTAACTCCACAAAAATGGATGAATGATTTTAATAATAGTTTGATTAAATTTAATTCAAAAGTGGTTTGTATATTCTCTCTCACCCTCTTCATCTCATCCTCTTCTTATTGCACTAAATGTTGTTGGAGCATGATCTCTATATCATGTCTCAAAACAAATGGTGCATAGATTGCTATTGACCGACCTTAAAATAGGTGTGACTTCTATATAAGTCAACTTATGATTGCTTAACATAGCGCTAAACTTTATCCCGATTCGAATAAATGATCATTCGTGGCCCAAACTTATATTTGCAAGCCCAAGTATGTTAATTTGATCTCTTTGATCCAATAACTTTGGGATTCAATGTGTGGAGGCTTTGGTTCTACCAATCCTCTAATGGATCTACAACACCTTTGGTCAACGTGGATCACTTAAACATCGTTGATCATTAAGTGATACTCATAAGGATTCCAAATGGATGATATACTTGACAAAAAGCAAATGTAACTTGTTGTGTGGAGGCTTTGGTTCTACCAATTCTCTAATGAGTTCCAAATGCAAGTTTCAATATGATCATCCAACTAACCACTAATCACTAAAAATTGATTTTATACTGTGTTTTTATTTTTATGTTCTTTACTTTATGCACCATTTACTTTTAGTATTTATATTTCATGCTATTTTTCATCTTTGCTCACTTGAGCCCCTTTATATTCTTGTCATTATTTATTTTGCTCAATTGAGCTTTTCTTTTCTTTTAAATACACCTAATAATCAACATAAACCCTAAAAATCTTTAATGTTACTTGGACTATTTGGTTACTATCCTTGGCATTATGGAGCATTGGACTTTCTGGACTTAGGATTAGAAACCTTGGCCTGTGAGTGGAGACCTTGGGATCTTATCTGATTATTTTGTATGGAGCTCTTGAGGTTTACCTCAAGACATTGGGTTGTTTGTTTTGTGTGCAGGTTATTGTGATTACATCCTTGGTTTGTAATCTGGAATTCACCCGTATATAGCCGTTACTCTGCCCGATTTTTGTGAAGACTTAATACACTTGGAGTTTGGTTTTCCCAAGAGGTCTAGTATAATTTGCTTGTTTGGTTTCAATACAAAGAATGGGAATTCTATTTTGGCTCATAATGTCAAGTATTGGCTTCTTATTGGTTAGATGGTTCTTATCCCTAGAGTTTAGCTTATGCTTTAGGATAGCCTCTTCTTCTCCTCCCATCTTCTTTAATTTCAAAAATCTTCTCCCCCCTTTTGAAAACTCTTCTTGTTTTAAACTTGAATTACTTTTATAATAAACTTGGACTTAGGTCTCTGTATTTTCAAACATTTTCATAAATAAACTCCAATAAACATAACAATACTTTGACATTTTTGTGAAAAATACTAAAAGTCAATCAATCTCATTTTAAACCATCTTTCCACTTTGGCTTTTTATATTTAAATTTTTCTCAAAAGATTGAACTCTTGTCAATCCTTGTAGTGATGCAAAAAACTATACTTCTATAATATATGGTAAAGAGAGATATTTTCAACTTGGGTGTTGAGTGGGGCGTTGTTGATTTTATAATCTAAGCCACATCCTCCACTCTGAGATGATGCAAATTCTCCTTTCTCATGATTGTGGGTAGTAGGTATGTTTTCCACAGGGACAATGACGATGACGTTTTATCTCATAAAATTGACCAACACATTTGTGTTTTTTTTTAATTTTTAAAAGAGGAACTACGGGTACCCTGATCCCCTATTGCATGCAAATGTGGTACGTAGGCACTAAAGGTTCGCAACCGCGACGGGTGCAAAAATCATAAAAAATATGTTTCTTTTCCCACCTCCACCATCTATTTTATACAACATTTTTCATAGCCAAAATATACAGATTTTTCAAAGAGGTTCCTGCGGAGTACCGTAGATGTTTATGGTGATAATACCTTCCCTTTTCATAACCAACCCCCTTACCTTGAATCTTTCCCCCTTCCTTTTGGGTTATTCTCTCTTTTCCCATTCCTTTGGAAACAATAAAGCGCGGTGGCAATTTTGATTTTGATTTGTATAAGTCTAGTCAATCCAATGGCTTAGTCTTGAATATTTCTACCGCCAACAGAAAATGACGACTTCACTGGGGAAAGATTGGCCTTTTGCAGGTCCATCCCTAAGTGAATTTAGCCTATCTTTGTTTGTATCTGTATATGTGTTATTATTGTTTTTGTGTTATATGTTGTATATATGTTTGTCTGAATTTTCCTGGTTTTCAGGGTGCTTGGTGATTACATATAAGTCCTATACCCGTACTTGGGCAGACTTTAAGATAGGACAGGCGGTATAGTCATGTTAACTTTGATGGAGTAATCCCAAAAAAGGGGGCATGAGATCCCCCACTCAGTGGAGGCCCCTTTGATTATAGTGTCGTTTACCGAGTAATCGGGAAGACGTACTGCTTTCGATCTGGGAGCCTGCTGAAGCCGAGGACCGTAGAATACCTAACCCATCTTGGTCTTTTAGGTGTAGTGTGGAAGCTATGACGGAGTAATCCGGAAATAGTTGTCACGCGATACTACGCTCGGACGAGTTTTTCTTGAGAATATTACTAATTACCGAGTTAATTGGGAAGTTGGTAATATCCGAAGGAAGGAATTTGACTCTGGAAACCTCTAGAACCTTGTTCGACATGTGATAACTTTTAGACCAATACCTTATGGATAGTACCTTTGACCTCATGCTCGTGACGTTGAACCTATGAACCCTATATGTGTGATCTTGTGTGTGATTGCTGCATCATGCATCCATGCACTCATAAGTATCTTTTGGAGATACCATATTTTAAGGGATTTAAAAATTGACCATTTGTGAGTATCTCAGGTACTTTTTAACCATGGATTCTGGAAAGAGAAAGACCGGGAAGTACAGTTTCAAGGATCCCAAGATAGATGAGTTGATCAGTCTAATTTGTTCTGCAGACATTCAGAAGAAGTATGGATCCATTATTCCTCTCATGAAGCTGAAGATGAAGGAGGATATTCTCTCGACCTTGGTCCAGTTCTATGATTCGATGTATCATTGCTTTACTTTTCCCTGCTTTCAGTTGATTCCTATAATGGAGGAGTATTCTTATTTATTAGATTTACCTGTTACTGGTCGTGTTCCCTTTACTGGTTTGGAGGGTGAGCCAAAACCACACGAGATTGCTGCTTTGGTTCATTTGGGAAAGTCTGAGGTGGAAGCCCATATGACTACTAAAGGAGGGATTAGAGGATTACCAACTCAGTTCTTATTAGAGAAAGCTTGTTACTTTTCCAGGATGAAGAGCACAGTCGCTTTTGAGGCCATCTTTGCTCTACTTGCTTGCAGGTTGTTCTTATTTCCTAATGTGGACAAGTTTGTTGACATTAATGCTATCAGGATCTTCATGACTGGAAACCCAGTTCCTACCTTGTTGGGTGATTCTTATTACTCTATTCATCTTCGGAATTCTTATCATGGGGGGATGATTATCTTTTGCACACCTTTGTTGTACTGGTGGTTCATCTCTCATATGCCTCAGTATGATGCTTTTTGGGATGTCAAGAAGGAACCCCGTTGGCATCCTAAGATCATGGTGCTTACTCATTCGGATATTGATTGGTATCATCGAGCTTACCAGGATATAGAGATTATTGACAGTTGTGGTAGTTTCCCCAATGTACCTCTTCTTGGTACAAAAGGAGGAATTAAATATAACCATGTTCTTGCACGACGACAACTTGGTTATCCGATGAGGGATAAACCAAATAGTATTCATTTGAGTAGTTTCTTTCTGAAGGAAGGAGAAGACCATAGGGAAGCTAGGGAGCAGATTTCAAAGGCCTGGCGTCACATTCATAAGAATAGTAGGAAGGATTTGGAACCTAGGGGTGCTATTTCTTTGGATCCATATCTTCAGTGTGTCCAAACGAGAGCTATTCAGTTGAAGATGTCGTATTCCCATGAAATACCTATGCCTGATCCGTTTGTGAAGACCACTCCTCCCTTATTAGATGATCTAGAAGAGCTGCAGCTTGCTTTGGTTAGGATGCAACAGGAAAAGGACGCTTGAAAGAACAAGTTCCAAACTTTAGAGATGTCATATAGAGCAGACTTGAAGGAGAAAGACGACTTGATTGAGATCCTTGAGAGTCGAGCGGTAGAGACTATGGAGAGGCAATGGGATTTATTTTCTCCTAAGCCTCAATCAGATGTTGATCACTCACTTCCTGATTCAAGTGATTGGAAGGAGGTTGCCATCAGACATGCGGAAGAAAACCAAATATTGAAGGCTTAGATTTCCAGGCTCACAAGGAAGCGCCAGCGTATAGAGTGAACTCCATCAGTTTTACTTCTCAGGGTTTAAGATTTTATATTCATCTTGTACTTGGGATCATTGAAACTTGTAATCTATTTTGGAGATGTTATAATAAAAAATTTCAGTACTTCAAATGCGTTATTACTTTGATATTTGCAATATGTCCATAAATTTTAAATCCTTTGAAATATTAAATAAAATAAAATCATGTGCATTACATACCATGCATCATATTGCACATATTTCTTGCATTTATTATGCATATCCAAGTGTCTTACCAAGCTTATTTACTTTGTTTAGCAAGCTGACTCACCACTACAACACTCGGGCTAATTTTAGAAAGAAGATGGACAACCTATAACAAGAGAATCGCGAGTTGCGCGAGGAGGTTTATACTTTGAAAGTCGGCATGGCTAAGTTGACTACTCTGGTGGAAGCTGTGGTGGCTTCTCAGAATCATCCACCAAGTGTTCAATCTCAACCAACCAGGGCAACTACTGAAGCTCCAACTGTTCTCGTATCTGCTACTCCAGTTGATGTTCAAAATCGCATGCCTCAAGGTTATCAATGGGTAGTTCCAAAGAATTTTACACCTGAACGTTTTAATCTTGGTCCTCAAGATACTCTGATTGTTCAGACTATTGTTACTCCGACACCTCCTGTGGTGCATGCTACTTCTATTGCGCCTCCGTCAGTGAATATGATTCTGTTTGTTAATGATGATGTGTGTCGTCCTTTCCCTCTACCGAGTAAAGACTTGGGTCTTTATGATAGAATGGATGATTTTCAAGAGCAGTTTGACAAGATGCAAAGAGAGATGAAGGCCCTTAGGGAAAAAGAGCTATTTGGGCAGAATGTGGATGAGTTATGCTTGGTCCCGAATGTTAAGATACCTGCTAAGTTTAAGGTCCCGGAGTTTGAGAAGTACAAAGGAAACACTTGCCTTCGTGCTCATCTAGTAATGTACGTGAGGAGAATGTCTACCCATATTGATGATCAGTGTCTGCTGATTCACTTTTTTCAGGATAGTTTGACCGGTGATGTGATGAAGTGGTATATGAGTTTGGACAGCGCCAATATCCATACTTTCAATGATTTGGGAGAAGCATTCATCAAACAATAAAAGTACAACGTGGACATCGCGCCTGACCATGATCAACTCAGGGCCATGGTTCAGAAAGACAGGGAATCATTAAAGAATATGCACAGAGATGGTGTGAGGTAGCGGCCCAAGTGATTCCTCCCATGGAAGAGAAGGAGACAACTAAGATTTTATTGAAAATGTTAGGTGCTTTCTACTACGAGAGGATGGTGGCAAGTGCGCCAAGTGACTTTACTGAAATGGTAGGAATGGGTATCCTCTTAGAAGAGGCTATAAGAGAGGGCCGCTTAACGAAGAGTGAAAGTTCTGGAGGTGTAAAGAAACCATATTATAGGTTTACCAAGAAGAAGAAAGGGGATGCAAATGCTGTTATGCAAGAGAGGAGGGTTAATACCCCTAGAAGGAATTATCAGCTTCATCAGCAGGTCGCCTCAGTTACTCCAGTTGTGGGTGCAGCTCCAACTACTGTTGCTTATCAAAGACCATCCCAGCAGGGGAATCAAGGGTATAATCAGAGAAGGGAGAGTTATGACCATATTCCTATGATCTATACAGAGTTACTACTGGCATTGATTCAGAAGAAGTTGGTTCAAACCCGACCACCTCCCGTCGTACCATCACCATTGCCTTGTGTGATCGGTGGAAATAGAACTGACTGTTTTGGAATGCTGGTTCGCGAAATGTCGCGGTAAGCAAGAGTCACCACCGTCTTTTATTTTCTCCAACAAGGAAAGGACAAAAGCACAGCAAAATTCCTTTTCGAGATGTCTCTCGGTTCGGGAGGTAGATTATAGAAAGGGAAGGTGTTAGCACCCTTTCTATCCGTGGTTATCCACGGGCTCTTAGGTACTTGCTCACTATGTTTTCAAAAATGTTTTGCTTTTCTTGTGTTTGTGGGTTTTGAAAAAGTTTGTTTGAAAACTTCAATTTAACTCTTGTATATGTCCTCAAGAGTGTATGAAGTGTTTGTTTGAAAACTTTTGTCAGAAAAGTGTAGGTGCGAAAAATTGTTTTTGTTTTGAAAGAGCAAGTACCTGAGAACCTCTACCTACTCAAAAGAAATTAAGCTGTGTAAATGTCCTTTAGATAGTACTATCCCACTATTGAGAAGTAGGTAGCACCGTCGTTGGAGTTATTTGGGTCAATTCGATTATAGGGACATGTGATCACCAAAGTAATAGTAGGACGCCTTAGCGGTAACCCTAGTGTCTTAGATCGTTATATCTGAGGCAACTTTGATCTTTAGACAGAAGGGCGACCTCTAAAACACCCTATACTCAATGACCACGTCGAGGCAACCAAGTGAGGCGTACCCTAGGAGTGGCATGTGCGAGTGTGTCAAGTTTCATGTTAAGTTATCTTTGCACAGGTTATGGTGAGCTACGGGTTGATTTTAATTTCAGAGATAAGTCTTGTCATGCATAGCCTAATTAACATAAATCTAGCAGTTAAATGTTTGCGGAAAGTAAATCTACGCTATTACAAGGCGTCGGGTATTTACATCGCCAAAAACAACCCTTGAAAAGTAAATCGCGGAAAATAAATGAAAGCGATAAAAAGGATCCTAATTAAAAGCTATTACATTCCGGGAAACAGATACAATAATATGATAAAATAGATCGCGTGCGGGAAATTAAATTGGATGCGAGTTTTTTGGGGTTTTGACCCATTTTTGAAAGAAAGTAATTTTATGGTTATTTTTGAATTAAATGGAATTAAATTAAATGAACAATTAAATTAAATTAAATAATGAAAATATTTTTGGATTTTTGAGTTTTTAAAGAAATAAAATAAATTGAATTAATGCTAATAAAAACCTAATATTCTAAATTGATTTTAAATATTGCAAAAAATATTAAAAGTTAAATCTAATTATAGTTAAATTGATTAAATTAATTTATTTACAAAAATAAAAGTGATGAAGTTAATTTTAATAAATAAAATATTTTTTGTGTTTTTGATTTTATTAGGAAAAAAATGTTAATTGGTTAGTGATTAATAAAAAGAATAACGATTAATTAATTAAAGGAAAATAATAAAAATAGAGAGAGAGTTTAGGAGTATACGAGCCTGATTGGAGGGGTGAAACAACTATTGGCGTCATGTGTAAACTGTTTTGTTTTGGCCATTTTTGTTTTGGCTTTTGGCCATTTGTGTTCTAGCTTTTGGCCATTTGTATTCTGGCCTCAACGTTCCTTAACCTTCTCAGGATGTTTGTCTCGCCATGTATTGGTGTCATGTGTAAGCTGTTCTGTTTTGGCCATTTAGCTTTTGGCTTTTGGCTTTTGGCCATTTGTGTTTTGGCCTCAACGTTCCTTAATGAACCTGCATGGGATCCTGTCTAAATCTGCAGTGTTGAATCTCATGAACACATTAAATAAATTACTATATATCATAAAATACAAATAAAGCCAATATATGAAGAAATTTAATGTTTAGGTCAATATGGCATGTATGAATGATTATACCCTTTTGATCATGGAGATCAAATCAACCTTACCCTTACTGGAAAAGTAGTGACATGAATGCTTTTATGCCCTTTTGATCATGGAGATCAAGCCAGCCTTACCCTTACTGAAGAAGTAGTGAGATGTTGGTTTGTAACTGAGATGGCTTGTTTGTAGTGAGAGAGAGATTTGTAATAAGGATTTCAAGATTTTAGGGTTCTTGAAAGAATTTGATATTCTGACAGTGTTGTGGCAAGGTTTTTTTTCTCTCTCTGGTTTGTGTGAAAAGAATGTGATTATATAATGGAAATTAGAGTAAAGAAAATGGGCTTTGAATGTGCAATTGGGCCTTCAATGTTCACTTGAGTTCGTCACTTTCCAGGCTAAATCGCAAGGACTTAAGTGCAATTTTTGAAGTTGAAATGTGAAAACAAAATGTAGCCGACATCGAGAACTAACTCCAGTCTGAAAATCAGCTCAATCGGATAAACAATGAATTAGTTATGAATTTTTGAAGTTTCAGCTCAGACAAACTTATTTTGGGCTCCAGTGTCGACTCTGACACGTTCTTCAATAAAAAACTGGTATTGATCGGAGCATAATTCGGTCTCGAATTTTGAAGAAAAGTTGTAGATCTCTGAGTCAGTGACCTTGTGTAAAAATATGAGCCCAATCCGATAAAAATTGACCGAGTTATGAATTTTCGAAGTTTCGGCCCAGATGAAATATTATTCAGCATTCAGGATTTTCGGCCCGTCATGCACTCTGAGCAAAAAACGAAGGTCTTTTGAATACAGTTTGAACTCAATACCTTCTGTGAAAATGTAGACAACTCAATTTTTGAAACTTTGGCGCCAGAACCAGCTCGATACCATGAAAATCGACCAAATTATGATTTTCCGAACATGACGTAAATAAATTTCTGACACAAATTTCCTGTACGGAAATACTTGATAAATCCGCATTTTTAAAGACCTTCTGATCGAAATTGGCTTCCAGCCGTGAGAGATGAAAACATAGATGACGTCAAGACAGAATTTTGGCCACCAGAACGGGTTCAAAACGAGCCACGATCTTCAAGTTATGAATTTTTTAGTGCGTAAAAACTGCATTTTCAGCACACTTTTTTCACCATATTTCTTCGAGAAAACTCACACAGTCGGATACCTTCTGAATTTGAGCATACGTTAGGACATTAAGGAGAACTTAAGGTCATTTGGATGTAAGGACCTTGATGCAACACAAAACCCTAATTTTGAATTGACTGCCTTAGGAGATGATTTGACTGTCCAACTCTTGAGCCATCTTGAACAACTTGGAGATTATTCTTGACATGTCTTGAGAAATATGGGAGAGCAAATTTTGGGGTACAACAGTTGCCCATGTTCAATCTTCTTAAACCTGAGGATGTAGATTGGCTTGCGTGCCTTTCGTGATCCGAAGGTGGAAGATGATTGAACACTAAAGTGCCCAGAAATTTGCACTCGCATAGTGTAGTATCAGCAATGTGATGTCGGGAATGGGCTTACAGATGCCATTTGGAGATTGTTGGTAGAAGGATGGGCTTATAGATTCCATCTGGAGATGTGACAGAATCTTGTCGGGGATGGTCTTATAGATGCCATCTGGAAATGTAATTGATAGTTGCGGAGATGGGCTTAAAGATGCCATCCAGGGGTGTCGATCGCGTAAGAGATTCCTTAGAGAGAACTTGCATACATGTAGTTTGTAGAATTGTAACTTTATAAGTTGAAAGAAGGAACCTGTGTAGGGTTGCCTGATGATGAGTTCGTATAAAACTGCATCTGAAAGAGAGAAGGAACCGGCGTAGGGTTGCTTCATGATGGTCAAGTAGATAGTTGTCCTGTCTGGTTTCAGGTATTAATCTCTGACCTGAGAAAGAAAGATAGTTTTCCTGGCTTGCTACAGGTGTTGATCTTCAATCTCTTCATGTAGATAACTTTCCTGGCTAGTTACAGGTATAGATCTACAATCAGTCGTCCACAGATATTTCCTGGCTTGCTACAGGTATTAATCCGGAACTTAAGAAGGTTGGCCGATGAGATAGTTGTCCTGTCTGGTTTCAGGTATTAATCTCTGACCTGAGAAAGAAAGATAGTTTTCCTGGCTTGCTACAGGTATTAATCTTCAATCTCTTCATGTAGATAACTTTTCTGTCTGGTTTCAGGTATAGATCTACAATCAGTCGTCCACAGATATTTCCTGGCTAGTTACAGGTGTTGATCTGGAACTTAAGAAAGGTTGGCCGATGAGATAGTTGTCCTGTCTGGTTTCAGGTATTAATCTCTGACCTGAGAAAGAAAGATAGTTTTCCTGGCTTGCTACAGGTATTAATCTTCAATCTCTTCATGTAGATAACTTTCCTGTCTGGTTTCAGGTATAGATCTACAATCAGTCGCCCACAGATATTTCCTGGCTAGTTACAGGTGTTAATCCGGAACTTAAGAAGGTTGGTGGATTGTCTCTTGCATGAATCTAGAATAAGTATTAGAATGTCGCCGTGCTTGGGTCACATTTGAACTGTCTCTGGAAGGAATCTGGAATAAGTATCAGAATGTCGCCATGCTTGGGTCACATCTGAACCATCTCTAGAAGGAATCTGGAATAAGTATCAGAATGTCGCCATATCTGGATCACATCTGAACCATCTCTAGAAGGAATCTGGAATAAGTATCAGAGTGTCGCCATGCTTGGGTCACATCTGAACTATCTCTTGCTCAATGGAGTAAACCGCTGAGGTTATAGAACTGGTCCGTACTATGACGGAGGAAATCATCAAGATCTAGGAACTGACTCGTGCTCCAGGGAGTATACCGTTGAGGTTATAGTACTTGTCCACCCTATGATGTAGAGAAACTGTCGAGATTGAGAACCTTATCTGAACTTCAACCGAGGATAATCCGATTGAGATTTAAGAACTGGTCAGATCTTCGACTAAGCTGAGAACTTAACTGCATCTTTTCTGAAAGGTAAAGGTCAGTCACATGCAATGCATGAGATGGATCAAGCAATGATGTTCTCAATGTAAATGAGATCGTGTGATATGATGCGTATATGCATGTATCATGATGTATGGTAATGTGTTGTTTTTAGTTGGGGAAGATAAATCCCGAAGCTGCTGGAGAATGATGTTGAATTCTTCGTTTCCGCTGAGGATGATGAACAAAGATGATTGTGTGAATAAACCTGTAGGAGAAAAGAACTCCATTGGGGAATAAACTTGATGAAGAGATTGCTCCGCGGGGAATTACTCTGTGGGGAGGAGATGCTTTGCTGGGATTTTAACGATAACTCCGTTGGGGATTCCGTTGATAAGCTTTATTGGGGATTTTGATGATGAACTCCGCTGGGGGATAGAAAGAACCTTGTTGGGGATGATCTTTCAGCTGCAATTTTCTGAGGATAACCCAGTTAGACTCTTGTGGGGATAACCTCCTGAATATGGCTGGGGAGATACGTTTGTACTCTGCAGGAGACAAGCTTCCAGAATCTACTGGGGAGATGATTCAACTCTAACGGGGAAGCTTTTTTAGACTGCGCTGGGAAATGGCTCCACTGGGGGTATCTTGTATTCCGCCGGGGAACATTCTTATATTCTGTCGAGGAATATTAAGACTGTCGGGGATGCTTGTTGAGGAATATCTGTATACTCCGATGGGGAACATTAAGATATACTGGGGATACCCAGCTTTTGAGGGTTGATGGTAGACCAACTCTGCTTGGGGCGAGTATTGCTGATTTGTTCATAGTTGCAAGTCTCAGCGGGGAGAGCTACCATTACTGTCTTACTCTTGGGAGTGAAGGCATCTCGGTCATATTCTTCAGCTGTTGCCCCAGTTTCTGTGGGAGAAGGTACCTGTGGAGGTGTTTGATAACTGCCGATTGACAAATCTTCTTCTGGTAGGCAAGTGACGAGATGACGGGACATAGTCGTACGCTTTGATCCCTAATTTTTGCCTGGACCGCCCTTTCGGGTTTTCAGCCCATCGGGATACCCCTTTTTGCCCAAGCCGCCTTTTCAGGTTTTCGACTTGCCGGGTGTACAGATTTTTTCATTTTCGTCCCTTATTTTTTCCCGAACCCTTTTGGTTCGCCGGGAAGCCCTTATTTTTGCCTAGGCCAGTCAACTTAGCGGGTCATTGATTATGCGTAGTACTTTTTTTTTACTATGTCCACGTTCTCAGGATATAGGGAGGTGTCACTGTCGGTAGTGTTGTGTTGCCATACTACCAGAAGATCTTCGTTTGATCATGCAAGATTCGTTGCTGGAATTCATGTCCAATGCCCCAAGTGATTCAGACGGAGATTTGCCCCTGGCTATTTGGCATCCTGAGAGATTCCTTGAATCTTGACTTGACTGCCCCAGATGATGGACCATGATCACGTCTGCCCCTTGGTTGGAAGTGCTTTTTCCACTTGAGGTGACCCTTTTAATTGATAAGGTTTTTGTTCACTAGATATTCGTCGTGCGAATTTCTCTGCTGTTTGAACAAATAGTCATATGCAAACAATGTTATTTTAAGAATGCAAAGCTTATGGCTGTCTTGAAGTTTTTTTGAAAATGCAGTTTTCAATAAAACAAGTGAATTTTTGTAAAATGTGATGTCAACTCAGGATTTTACAGCAAGCCCTACAGGAGTCAGGATACCTTTTGTAACAGTATGCTTTCAGACTAACCCATGCTTCAGCTAGGACTTTTAAGGGTTATAACGTGGCCTGGTTCACGGTTTAAGAAACAAAGGATAAAGGCTCAAATTTTATTTGTACCCACCCGCTCTTCGTGATGTTCTTCAAACCTAAACTCAGCTAATCATGCATTAGATCTTGTTTGAATCTTTGCTCTGATATTCCGGTGATGATTCGGCTATTGACAATTTATTTTGAACAGGCAGTCATTTTTATAAGAGTTTGCAGGACCTCTTTCTTTTTGATTTTATTATCCCTTTTTTTTGCCTGAACTGTTTCTTTTGTGATTACAGTCAGCGGGATGCCCCAGCTTTGTAAGTCTCCTTCATAGGTTTTGACTTGTTGGGCTTTTGTTTTATTTTATTTTTTTGAAAGATAACGACTGTCTGTCTTGACGATTATAGGGAACCATCACTGTCTCTTGTTTCGGAAGGACTTCTTTGGTGCCATTCGTTGTGCACCTGGATCAACTGAGAAAACTACCCTGCCCCAGGTTATAATTAAGGGTTTTAATTCATGAAAAGAAAAACTCCAACTTCTTTGGCTCGAAGGGGTTGACGAGGGATTATCTTCCTTATAACTCCACTGTTTAGGATTTGAAACAATGCCTGTACTTCATCACCGGGGTTTGTTCAAAAGCATACTGTAAAGATCGCGGTATCGTTTTCGTCATCCTCCCTCAAAAGGTTTAGAATTTTTAATCGAGAGTTGAACATCACAAAAAAAATGAAAGCAATTTGAATATAGTGAATACGAATGGATTGATTCAAAACAGACATGTGCGATGCATTGATAAAATAACAAAGTTTGACATGAATAAATGTTTAAAGAATCAAAAGAAAATTACAAATTGAAGATTCTAATGAACAAAGGACATTCTCAATGATTTTATGTAGGATCAGTGATCAAACTTAATCTCCTTGGCATCAATCAAGTCTTGGATCTTGTTCTTCAAACTCCAAAAGTCGTCGGTGTCATGCCCAGGGCTGTCAGAATGGTAGGCGCATCTCACACTCAGATTATACTTGGAAGAGGAAGTATCAGGATTTTGAGGAGGATCCTTTAGTGTGATCAGTTTCACCTTCAGCAATTGTTGTAACGCCTGAGACAAAGGCATGTTGATGTCCATATACTTCCTATCTTGATATCTTACCCTACGCCTATTGCTCTGTCTTTGTTGAACAGGCGTGGGATCGGAGATCTGGGTTGCCCCTACATATTGATCATGACGACCCTTTTTACCAGACACATCATTGGACTCTATTTTCCCATTGTGGGGCTTCTTCTGAGTATCAGGAGCTGTAGCTTCTTGAATCTTCCCGCTTTTGATGCCAGCTTCAATCCTCTCACCAGTCAAGATAACGTCTGTAAACTCGGCTGAAGAATTCCCAATCAAATGGTTGAAGAATGGACCAGACAGGGTCCCTAAGAACATATCCACAAGTTCGCGGTCAATCAAAGGTGGCTGCACCCTTCCAGCAAGGTCTCTCCACTTTTGAGCATACTCTTTAAAGCTTTCGCTTGTACCCATAGACATCCCCTGAAGCTGAGTGCGTGTGGGAGCAAGGTCGGCATTATACTGGTATTGCTTGTAAAAGGCAGCAGCAAGGTCCTCCCAGTTGCGGATGTTGGCTCCTTCCAACTGATAGAACCACTCGAGTTGAGTCCCTGACAGACTGTCCTGAAAGAAGTGAATCCACAAATTCTTGTCTGCCGTATATGGTTGGATCTTCCTTACATACGATCGGAGGTGCAACTTAGGACAGGAAGCTCTGTCATATTTGGCAAAGGCAGGTGCCTTGAATTTATGGGGAATCACCACCCCAAAGGACATACCTAGATCTTCGAAGTCCAGACCGGGCACCTTTTGTATCTCCATAGCGCTTAACCGGTCTTCCAGCTGTTTGTACTTATCCTCAGCAGGAGGATACTGTTCATCATCATAATCTGTCTCGTTGTCGGAGACCACGGGACTAGGAACCCTCCTCTCTTGGGGATTGTCCTTGCCTACAGATGAGGTAGTCAGCTCAACCTCATTCTGTAATCCATTCCCAGATCCGCGTCTAGTGTTGAACAAAACAGTCATCTTCTTCTTCTTCTTCCTCTCTTTCAGAATCAGAGTCTTCAAATCCTGTTGACCCTGGGCTAGGCTCATAACCAACTCTTGGAACTGGGAATTCTGGGCCTGGAGGGCCTTGATAGCTTGTTCAGTGGAAGGTTCAGTAGACATGATGATTGCTGAAATAAACAGCGAAGAAGATAAGTGACTTGTAAAAAAGGGTACCTGTTATGCATATGATGACATGAAATGCGTATGATTTATGCATGCAATGTTTTCAAGGATCTCGTGGGGTAAACAAAGGAACTTGTTAGAATCTGAATCTAGTAGCTTGATTGAAGGAACTTCATGTTGTTGAGAGTCCTTCTCCAAGAGTCAAAGCTCACCATATCGAGTGGGTCATAGCCCCTGACTCAAGTTATCGTGCTATGATCTCCAAACAACCTTGGCTAGAGGAAAATAAATCCCCTTTGCCCCTTACTAGACAGTTGGTTCATCATGACCTGCATCACAAGCCCTTGAGATCCTTGAAATGGGTTAGTCCTTATGCAGGATGTATGCAATGGTACGATGGTATGATGTTATGCTATGCATGGAGTGATGTAAGTAAACCCTGTTATAAGCCCAGATTAAGGACTGTAAACAAAACCTGCAAGGAACTCATGTTGTCAGATAACAAGAATGTGCAAGTATTTCAAGTTTGAAGGCACACAAGCCATACAAGACAACCCTTAGAGTTTAGGCCAGCATGAAGTTTAGGTACTACCCTCTTGAAGTTAGTTGGCTCAAAACCTGTCCTATGAATAGTAACCGGGTTCTAAGGAGCTCAATATCATTGGGTTGTTTTCTATGTTCATTGTTTTGATTTAGCCACTTAACTGGCGACCAAAATATTCCAAGAAAACAACCCTCCGTGAGTGTAGTATCGAGGATCTACCAACTTCGGACTGCACCAAAGTCGGTCATCTCACTACCCCTAAAGAGGCCAGGATGGTCAAGTAAGGTTCTAAGGTCAGTTGATGCTTCGCGACACCATGCGGCGGCCCCGTACTCTCCTTGACTTGAATCAAGGGTTACCGGTACTCACCAAAGTGCCACATCAACGTAGCAACTGCTTCAACCATGTCAGTATACCCCGCACAGTTCCCTCACAGTTGGTTGCTACTTCTAAAGGGTATCCCCAGATCCGGTTAGGATCCATAAAACTCCGATACAAGCCCACAATATTGAAGCATTCAAGGCATACAATTTAAAACACAAGTGATCTAATCCTAAGGTACACCTCACTTATAAAATTCCCCAGCAGAGTCGCCAGTTCTGTGATCGGTGGAAATAGAACTGACTGTTTTGGAATGCCGGTTCGCGAAATGTCACGGTAAGCAAGAGTCGCCACCGTCTTTTATTTTCTCCAACAAGGAAAGGACAAAAGCACAGCAAAATTCCTTTTCGAGATGTCTCTCGGTTCGGGAGGTAGATTATAGAAAGGGAAGGTGTTAGCACCCTTTCTATCCGTGGTTATCCACGGGCTCTTAGGTACTTGCTCATTATGTTTTCAAAAATGTTTTGCTTTTCTTGTGTTTGTGGGTTTTGAAAAAGTTTGTTTGAAAACTTCAATTTAACTCTTGTATTTGTCCTCAAGAGTGTATGAAGTGTTTGTTTGAAAACTTTTATCAGAAAAGTGTAGGTGCGAAAAATTGTTTTTGTTTTGAAAGAGCAAGTACCTGAGAACCTCTACCTACTCAAAAGAAATTAAGCTGTGTAAATGTCCTTTTGATAGTACTATCCCACTATTGAGAAGTAGGTAGCACCTTCGTTGGAGTTATTCGGGTCAATTCAATTATAGGGACATGTGATCACCAAAGCAATAGTAGGACGCCTTAGCGGTAACCCTAGTGTCTTAGATCGTTTTATCCGAGGCAAACGTTCCGAGGCAACTTTGATCTTTAGACAGGAGGGCGACCTCTAAAACACCCTATACTCAATGACCACGTCGAGGCAACCAAGTGAGGCGTACCCTAGGAGTGGCATGTGCGAGTGTGTCAAGTTTCATGTTAAGTTATCTTTGCACAGGTTATGGTGAGCTACGGGTTGATTTTAATTTCAGAGATAAGTCTTGTCATGCATAGCCTAATTAATATACATCTAGCAGTTAAATGTTTGCGGAAAGTAAATCTACGCTATTACAAGGCGTCGGGTATTTACATCGCCAAAAACAATCCTTGAAAAGTAAATCGCGGAAAATAAATGAAAGCGATAAAAAGGGTCCTAATTAAAAGCTATTACATTCCGGGAAACAGATACAATAATATGATAAAATAGATCGCGTGCGGGAAATTAAATTGGATGCGAGTTTTTTGGGGTTTTGACCCTTTTTTGAAAGAAAGTGATTTTTTTGGTTATTTTTGAATTAAATGGAATTAAATTAAATGAACAATTAAATTAAATTAAATAATGAAAATATTTTTGGATTTTTGAGTTTTTAAAGAAATAAAATAAATAGAATTAATGCTAATAAAAACCTAATATTCTAAATTGATTTTAAATATTGCAAAAAATATTAAAAGTTAAATCTAATTATAGCTAAATTGATTAAATTAATTTATTTACAAAAATAAAAGTGATGAAGTTAATTTTAATAAATAAAATATTTTTTGTGTTTTTGATTTTATTAGGAAAAAATGTTAATTGGTTAGTGATTAATAAAAAAAATAACGATTAATTAATAAAAGGAAAATAATAAAAATAGATAGAGAGTTTAGGAGTATACGAGCCTGATTGGAGGGGTGAAACAGCTATTGGCGTCATGTGTAAACTGTTTTGTTTTGGCCATTTGTGTTTTGGCTTTTGGTCATTTGTGTTCTACCTTTTGGCCATTTGTGTTCTGGCCTCAACGTTCCTTAACCTTCTCAGGATGTCTTTCTCGCCATGTATTGATGTCATGTGTAAGCTGTTCTGTTTTGGCCATTTGGCTTTTGGCTTTTGGCCATTTGTGTTTTGGCCTCAACGTTCCTTAATGAACCTGCATGGGATCCTGTCTAAATCTGCAGTGTTGAATCTCATGAATACATTAAATAAATTACTATATATCATAAAATACAAATAAAGCCAATATATGAAAAAATTTAATGTTTAGGTCAATATGGCATGTATGAATGATTATACCCTTTTGATCATGGAGATAAAATCAACCTTATCCTTACTGGAAAAGTAGTGACATGAATGCTTTTATGCCCTTTTGATCATGGAGATCAAGCCAGCCTTACCCTTACTGAAGAAGTAGTGAGATGTTGGTTTGTAACTGAGATGGCTTATTTGTAGTGAGAGAGGGATTTGTAATAAGGAATTCAAGGTTTTAGGGTTCTTGAAAGAATTTGATATTCTGACAGTGTTGTGGCAACGTTTTTTTTCTCTCTCTGGTTTGTGTGAAAAGAATGTGATTATATAATGGAAATTAGAGTAAAGAAAATGGGCTTTGAATGTGCAATTGGGCCTCCAATGTTCACTTGAGTTCGTCACTTTCCAGGCTAAATCTCAAGGACTTAAGTGCAATTTTTGAAGTTGAAATGTGAAAACAAAATCTAACCGACATCAAGAACTAACTCATGTCCGAAAATCAGCTCAATCGGATAAACGGTGAATTAGTTATGAATTTTTGAAGTTTCAGCTATGACAAACTTATTTTGGGCTCCAGTGTCGACTCTGACACGTTCTTCAATAAAAAACTGGTATAGATCGGAGCATAATACGGTCTCGACTTTTGAAGAAAAGTTGTAGATCTCTGAGTCAGTGACCTTGTGTAAAAATATGAGCCCAATCCGATAAAAATTGAACGAGTTATGAATTTTCGAAGTTTCGGCCCAGATGAAATAATATTCAGCATTCAGGATTTTCGGCGCGTCACGCATTCTGAGCAAAAAACGAAGGCCTTTTGAATACCGTTTGAACTCAATACCTTCTGTGAAAATGTAGCCAACTCAATATTTGAAATTTTGGCGCCAGAACCAGCTCGATACCATGAAAATCGACCAAGTTATGATTTTCCGAACATGACGCAAATAAATTTCTGACACAAATTTCCTGTACGGAAATACTTGATAAATCCGCATTTTTAAAGACCTTCTGATCGAAATTGGCTTCCAGCCGTGAGAGATGAAAACATAGATGACGTCAAGACGGAATTTTGGCCACCAGAACGGGTTCAAAACGAGCCACGATCTTCAAGTTATGAATTTTTTAGTGCGTAAAAACTGCACTTTCAGCACACTTTTTTCACCATATTTCTTCGAGAAAACTCACACAGTCGGATACCTTCTGAATTTGAGCATACGTTAGGACATTAAGGAGCACTTAAGGTCATTTGGATGTAAGGACCTTGATGCAACACAAAACCCTAATTTTGAATTGACTGCCTTAGGAGATGATTTGACTGTCCAACTCTTGAGCCATCTTGAACAACTTGGAGATGATTCTTGACATGTCTTGAGAAATATGGGAGGGCAAATTTTGGGGTACAACACCTTGGTACTATAGAGAAGATCAAACATGTGCTTTTCATCAGGGAGCACCAGGGCATAATGTTGAGAATTGTTGTCCTTTGAAGACTGAGGTGCAGAAGTTGGTGAAGTCTGGTGTTCCATCTTTCAAGGATGTGGGACCTAATGTGAAAGACAATCCTCTACCCAAGCACGGGGGAGTAAATGTTCTGAATATGGTGGCCGATTGTCCAGGCGACTTTTGAATTTTTGATATTAATCTGGTTATAGGAGATTTGGTGAAAATTCATGCAAACCTTTATGAATTTAGCTACTATACGCATGACCATGCCGGTAGTGTTATTTACAGTACAGACATACAGGGTTGCGATAAGATAAAGGCTGATTTACAAGAGATGATAGATGAGGGCCTAATCAACATAATCAGGCCTAGGGCAGAGTGTGAAGAGGAGGTGAATATGGTTTCTGGATGTCCTGGAGAATTCATAATTTTTGATGTAGAGTATATGAAGGAGGACCTTGTGCAATTGAAAATGCTACCTTCTGCCATATGGCTGGTCAGGTGGAACACCAATATGGGTCTTGCCGAGTTTGCTGCCAAGATTCCTGATGATGTTCAATCGTAAAGAAGGGTGTTTGGTCGTTGTTAGATAATGGAATTATCAAGGTTATAAGTCAAAGGGATGATTCCCATGAAGTTGATATGGTTGAGGTTTGTTTGATGGCAGAAGAGTCGGATGAAGAGTATGTCTCTGCATATGAGTATTTCTCCTCAGATGAGGATTTATTTTCCAGAAATGACTCAATAATGACTGATTGTGTTGAAGAAGGGGTAAACGTCATTGTACCTTATTTTGGGGCACACACACATCTTGAAGTTGAGTATTATAGCAAGCCAGTTGTTACCCCATTGGTTATTAGTTTTCTGGGTCCTATCCCCTACAAATCAGATAAGGTTGTGCCTTACAAATACAACGCTACAATCTTAGAGGATGGAGTGAAAGTTCCCATCCAGCCAATGCCTGATGTTGGGAATATTGCTGAAAATAGCAGGGTGACCCGCAGCGGTCGTGTGTTTGCACCAGTTGTTCGAAGAGATGTTAGTGATAGAAAGAAAATTGTTGAGAATGTTGAACCCAAGAAGGCTACGGGTGAGACTAGTGGGGTTGTGTTAGAGAAAGAAGTGAATGATATTTTGAAGATAATCAAGCTGAGCGACTATAGAATTGTAGATCAGCTACTGTATACTCCTTCAAAAATATCTATATTAGCTTTATTGATGAACTCTTCTGCTCACAGAGAATCCTTGATGAGGGTATTAGACCAAGCTTTTATGGAGAGTGATATGTCAATAGACCAATTAAACAGTGTAATATAGAACATTACATCATGTAATAACTTGAGTTTCTGCGATGATGAATTACCAGATGAAGGAAGGAATCACAACTTGGCCCTCCACATCTCTATGAACTGCAAGAATGATTCACTATCCAATGTGTTTATTGATAATGGATCTGCATTGAATGTTATACTGAGGAGTACGCTTATGAAGTTGAAATATCAAGGAACACCTATGTGCCCGAGTGGCATCATTGTGAAAGCGTTCAATGGATCAAGGAAATATGTTTTTTGTGAAGTGGACTTGCCTATTCATATAGGACCACATTTGTTTTAGATTACTTTCCAGGTCATGGACATTGTTCCCGCTTATAGATATTTGTTGGGACGACCGTGGATTCATGAGGCAGGGGCTATCACTTCAACTTTACACCAGAAACTGAAGTTTGTACGTGAAGGGAAAGTAGTGATCATAAATGGGGAACAAGCATTATTGATATCTCATTTGTCCTCTTTCATCATTGTGGAGGAGGATGAAGCTACTATTTGAAACCAGATCCAAGCCTTATCCATTGATAATATAAGAGGAAATGAGAGTTCCATGGTTTCACTAAAGGATGCACATCAGGTTGTACGTAAGGGTCATAGTGAAGTGTGGGGACGGATTGTGGATCCACTTGTGAACAAGAACAGAGCTAGCTTGGGGTTCTATTTGAAGAATGAAAAAGGTAATGGCATGAAGTCGAAGTCTGCTGCAAGCAAATATCGAGACATCTTCTGTAGCGGGGGTTATCTTCATCCAACTGTTTCCAGGATCAATGCCATTGTGGAAGATGAAGCAGAGCAGGAAAGGCCGAATTATGTGATGCACGGAGTTAGGGTCCAGAGTTGGATCACCATTGATGTTCCTTCTTACATACATGTTTCAAAGTAATTTGTTTTGTTAATCTTTTTGAAAAGCTTTCACTCTACCCAAGGTGAAAGTATTAATATTGTATGGGCTTATTGAAACCGCCTGGCCGAACCTATCATCTGGTGTAATGAAACATCAATGAAGTCGCCACCTAACGTATTTTATCCCGCCAAAAGGGAAAGGTAAACATCGAGAAAACCTGAAAAGGGAGAAATCACAGACTTTCGATCGAGAGATCTGGTAAGGGGGTCTGTTACGCGAGGGGAAGGTATTAGCACCCCACACACCCGTAGTACTCTACGGTATCCACTTATGTTGTCTAATATAATGGGTGTGGTCAAAACTTATGTCTATGGCTTAAAGCTAAAAAGGGAATGCATGCGAAAGAAACAAAAGAAAACAATGTAGGGAAAATAAAAGTTGTGATCGATTGGGCCCTACCCCTTTGCCTACGTATCCCTTTTAAGGAATCAGAGCAGCCATAGTTCGCGCATATATTTTGGTTGGTTTGTGTTTTTTAGTTAACACAACAAAAATAATCAAGATGGCAAAATATCGAATGAAACAACAAACAAATAAGATGGCAAAACATCAACTAAATAATAACATAGTAACATGTCAAAGATGGTGAAACATCAAATGATAAAACATCATACCTAACAATGATATTAAGAATCAAAGTAGGATAACCAACATGTGCGATGGAGAAACATCGGCTTCAAACAAGTATGCGATGGCGAAACATCGGCTATAAGATAACAAGATAACATGGCAAAGATGGCGAACCATCAATAAACCGGATGACAAAACATCACACCTAACAATGATATTGAGAACCAAAGTAGGATAATAAACATGTGCGATGGCGAAACATCGGCTTCAAACAAATGTGCGATGGCGAAACATCGGCTAAAAGATAACAAAGTAACATGGCAAGGATGGCGAAACATCAATAAACCGGATGACAAAACATCACACCTAACAATGATATTGATAATCAAAGTAGGATAACAAACATGTGTGATGGAGAAACATCGGCTAAAAGATAACAAAGTAACATGGAAAGGATGGTGAAACATCAATAAACCGGATGACAAAACATCACACCTAACAATGATATTGAGAATCAAAGTAGGATAACAAACATGTGCGATGGCGAAACATCGGCTTCAAACAAATGTGCGATGGCGAAACATCGACTATAAAATATCAAGGTATCATGGCAAAGATGGAAAAACATCAATAAACCGGGTTTAAAACAAAGCCAAGAGGCGCACAAACAAATAGGATTGATTTGTATATTTTACCTTGAAGAAGGGTTTGAGTTTATTAGAGGTGTTTTATGATTTGCCAAGAAAACAAATTTTTTTTAGATGCAAAATGCAAAGGAAGGAAAAAAAAACAACTATGGGAAACTAGCATAGCACTATCCCTAATGTTATCATACAATGATTGACCCTAAGGTTGAGGATAAAGGAAAATCTTACCCTATGCTAGCATACATGGATTCCTACCTTAATCAACATGTCAAAGGAAGCTTAATAGAACTATCCTACAGGGAACAGGAAATGAGAGCGAAGTCATGATCTAAATTTCTAAATTGAGTGACTCATCGATCAACAGTTAAAGAAGAAAAACAGTAAACATCCTATAGGGAACATGCACTGAGAGAGAAGTCGTGATCTCAATTTCTAAATTGAGTGACTCATCGATCAACAATTAAAAGAAAAACAATAAACATCCTATAGGGAACATGCATTGAGAGCTAAGTTGTGATCTCAATTTCTAAATTGAGTGACTCATCAATCAACAATTTAAAGAAAAAAAATAAACATAACACGTGTATCAAACAAAATAGAGGGCCTCCTGACATATATCAGCAACAAAGGTCCCATCATGCAACATAGAAATATACAAAATGAAAATAGAAGGAAGGAAATAGTGCAATACCAAACGGATAACTATCCGTAGCAACTGAGCAAGAATAAAAGAAACCCAAAGAACTTCAAGCAAGCTGGCTTCAGCAGACAAATCAAGTCAGAAATTACGGCATCAGGATGTAAGTATTGAGATTTTCATATATGATCAGATCTCGTGGGCAATGTATAACATTCATAATCACATACATATATCCTGCATAGACTATCAAATATGCCAAGCACAAGAGTAGTGCCAATATAATAAGTTGTGTTCCACAAATAAAGTGAAACACAGTAGCCTCAAGTCAAAAGTGGAAAACTTTTCTCAAAGTACCTCACACATTCAACATCCAAGTTAGTATTCCCATAAATTGAATGATGACTCACATAAGGGATGGATGATGACACCATAATGAAGTGAGGAAACATGATAGCAACTATCAAAACATTAGATATGATAGACAAAAAGAAATAGGCATATGCACAATTTGGTCAAAAATTAGGGGAAATGTTGCTCCTTTCTATCACCATGTTGAGTTGAAAATTGAATATAAATCAAGGATCATGGGAGCTTGAGAAGAATACAATAAAATACCATGAAGGTCAGTAGCAAACATAATTCAATTATACTCAATTACTTCGTCACAACTCACAAGCATAATAGAAGAGGAATCCCACACAATGCATCAAAAAGTTCAATCATTCAAGCATGGGGCATTAAGTGAAATGACTTGAGTTTATGTGGATAAACATAACCAAAATGATCATTAGGTGCCCAATTATAGGCCTCACTCAAGTTCATTGGGCATCAAGAAAATTGCAACAAAATATGCAACATTAATTGGGTACCTTCACTTCAAAAATACATCAAAGATAGAAACAAGGATCAATAATTCACACAAAAAATTTCTTAGCATCTTTGAAGTGTGTAGAAGTTAGAAAGCAAGTCTTAAGTTCATGAATGGTTGAGGAGGGGATCAAATGAGGCCCAAAGTTCAAAACTAGTTGGCCAAACTATCAAAACTAGACAAGTTTTCAAAATAATTTGGGGAAAAATATCCAATCAAGTCAAATAATTCAATAAAAATGGTTTTAAGATCCTCAATACATCCATGAACCTTAATCAAGACCTAAATTCCAATGGAACCCCAAGGAAAATTGGTTTTGAATTGAAACTTACACAATAAGCAACAAAACCCTAATTATTTGAATTTTAATCTTAAATATTAATTAGATAAGATCAAAATTCAAAAAAAATCAGAACAAATATACATCAAACATGACAAAACTCAAGAGGTCAGAATACCTATTTTTCTATATTTTTTTGAATTAAAGAAAAGTCAAAAAAAAAAATCAAATTCAAACAATTAATCAATTAAACAAATAATCACATCTCAAAATAAAATACTAATAAAAAATCAGAAAAAATATCCAACCAAAATTATATTCAAATGTTAGAATTAAAAACACACATTCCTGATTTTTTGTGGAATTTTTGAATTAAAGGAAATATTAAAATAAAATCAAACAAACAATTAAACTACTATTAAATGACAAAAATGCAAACCCTAGCCAAAAGTTATAAAAATATCAAAATAAAATTATATTCAGACTCTATGATTAAAAACAAACTTATATGATTTTTTGGAGGATCTTTGAATTAAAAGAAATATTAAAATAAAATCATACAAACAATTAAACAATTAAATTCTTCAAATTAAATTTCTAATAAAAAATTTTTAAAAATGCTAAACCAAAATCAGAATCAATTTCTATATTATTTTAGAGTCCAAAACATTTTTGTGGAATTTTTAGATCAAAAGAACTATTAAAATAAAAATAATCATTGAACAAACAATTAATTAAACTTATGAAATTTTAAACCAATCAAAATATTTTTGAAAAATTCCAAAAAAAATATGACAAATACTAGAAATTTTTATTAGCCTATGGTAATTTTTTCATGATTTTTGAAAATGTTTTAATCACAAAATAAAATCAGAAGAAATCAATTAAAAAACATAAATATGAAAAATTGCATTAAAAATCCAATGGACCAATCAAATCCAGCCACCCCATCATCTTCTTCCTCAAGACAAGCCCTAACGCGCGTTTTCTCAGTTTCAGACACATATGTTCTAGTTGCAATTTCTGCCTCGTTCCTCCATCAAAATCAATGATTCAAATCACAAATCAAAGTTCAAACTATCAACTACATCATGCTTTTCACAAAATTTAAAATGATCGATCATATAAGTAGAAATCAGAGCAAGAAAATTGAAAAAATCATTAAATCGTGAAAAACCAGAAGTTCACCAAATTGTATATGCTACAAAATCAAACAAGTTTATACATCATATGTAAGATCTGGCCAGCTATGAACATGATCACAAGCTTTAAATCACATGAAACAAGCAAAATTATGAAGAATCAAGATCTGAAAATACCTTTCGAGTTGAGAAGTAAACTCAATTATGTCTTCTGAAATAAAGCGAAAATCCGTGTCCCTTGCTTCTAATGCTCCAATGAAGTGAAAATGGTCATGAATCGAGCTCTGGAATGGAGACTAAGGAAGATTCGAAGCAGAAAACTTTTCGAGAGAGAGAGAGGTAGTAGCTTATGATCTTATGAGAGAATGAATTCGTCCCTTGAAAGAGAGTGAAATATGCCTTATATAGAGTGATTGTTGAGGGTAAAAAGGTCTTTGAAGAACTCAAGACCGTTAGAAGCAGAATTGCAAAAAAATAGAAAAAATGAAGAGATTGATATATGGTGATGCGTTTTGCTTCTGTTATGCCCAGCCTAGAAGTTGTTTTGGTGATGTCATGTTGAGTGAAGTTTTGAGCAAAGAATGTGCATTTGGTGAGCTGGCTATGCTGATCACGTGAGGGGAAAAAATGAGAGAGGAGGAACTTTCCATTATGGCCAAGCATGAAGAAGGGGGGGTCATGAACATGGTGTGACTTGGCTTGACTTGTTTTGGCAAACAAAGAGTGTAGATTTCGTGCTAAACACATGTTGAATGCTACCTGACATCAATCAAAACTGGATTTGTGAACAAATTTGCAACATGGACATGGTTTCCCAATATTCTGGATAGCTGACTTTATGCTTAGGCCACTTGAAATTCCTTTGTGCATTTTGGATGCTTGAGGGGCCTTTCAAGAGCTCTCATAATATAGAACATCATAGGGCCTTGAATTTTTCAAATTGAGGCTGACTTGATGGAGAACTGATGTTGAAAAGTTGAGGCAAAAGTGTGATTTGGCTTGCCTGGTCCGCGCGCGTGTCTGGCTTGCATGGTGTGCATGAAGTCAACCTTGAGGTACCAACTTTGAGGTGTTGCAACTCACTCAAACTTTGGCCAAATTGGATGATTCAAAGTTCAATGACAAGCTCTTATGGAAGAAAACAAAATGTTCTTTTTAAATTTTCAAATTGAGGCTTGAGTCACAAGAAATTGATTCCACAAAATAGCATGCCAAGTGTTTGATGAAATTACGCACGTGACTTGCCCAAGAGAAGTCATCTTGACACTTAGAATATTTTTCAAATTTTAAGTTGCTTCTTGAACAAGTTACACTCAAAATCACAATTTCTCATGATTCAAAGATGAATTTGGGTATGGAATATGAAAAGAGGATGCTTAAATTGATGGTGGACCAAAAGTCCAACTTGGTCAACTCCTGATTTTGACTGATTTTGACCAAAATGACCATTTTGCCCTTTTGAATCAATTGATCCACTTCCCTTTAAAATTGATGATCAAGACTTCAAATATATGATCTTCCAAATATATAAAGGCCATGTATAAAGTTTCACTTCAAAATTCTCAAGAAAACTTGATGAAATCCCAAACCCTAGTTTTGGTTAACACCTTAGGAGATTGATGAATTATCTCCAAAATTTCAAATCCTCTAGGCATCTTGACCAATTTCTTGTACAAATACTTTTCAAATACAAATGAGATGTTATAGCTTCCAAATCAAGACTTGTACATTGATCAATAGCCTTGATCAAACAAAACCCTAATTTGACTGGTGAATCAAAAGAGTGATTCTTCTTATAATCAAACACAAACTTCAATCCTCTGATGATTCAAAGAGATGGATAAAAATATCTTGAGATATGCAATAACTTTTGAGCTTGAAAGATCCAGAGGTTTAGATGATAAGGTTCTACTTGAGCAACTTGTCAATGCAAACAACCTTCAAAGCTTGAGGAAGACTTGATAACCAAAGTACTTTGATCCCATCACAATATATGAATGCAATGCAATATGATATTCATGATGAAATATAAGCCTAAAATCAAGAGGGTAAGTTTTGGGGTGCAACACTTATTTGTTGGCTTTGATTTTTAAAAATTAGTAATAAAAGTTGTCTTTGTTTCCCAAATTGTGTCTTTATTTTCTGCTTCATCTCGGAAAATGGTAATAAAAAAAACCATTCAAAATAAGTAGCAACTGAAATTCAATCTGCATGATAACTTGTTATATGTGTCAGTTTCTAAAAGCAATCATAAATCATATGTGCAGATTAATTAAAAAACCCATTGAATACAATGACCCTGCACCCTCTCCCAACTTTGAATGTCTTGTGTATGGGGCTGAAGAAGAAGATTATGATGAGATTCCAGAAGAGGTTTCACGGTTTCTTGAACACGAGGAAAATAACATTCATCCATATAAAGAGCCATTGGAAGTGATTAATTTGGGTTCAGAAGAAGATACGAAGGAAGTCAAGATTAGAGCATTGATGCATCCTGATGTGAAGAGCAGGTTGATTGAGCTATTGAAAGAGTATGTGGATATTTTTTCTTGGTCTTATCAAGATATGCCTGGTCTAGATACATATATTGTGGAGCACCGTTTACCGTTGAAGCTAGAGTTTTCGCCAATCAAACAGAAGTTGAGAAGAACTCACCCAAATATGGCAGTGAAAATCAAAGAGGAGGTTCTAAAGCAGATTAATGATGGTTTTCTTGTGACGTCAGTGTATCCTCAATGGATTTCCAATATTGTCCCAGTACCGAAAAAGACAAAAAAGTCCGCATGTGCGTAGATTATAGAGATCTAAATAAAGCTAGTACAAAAGATAATTTTCCATTGCCACACATTGATATGTTAGTGGATAGCACAACAAAATTCAAAGTATTCTCGTTCATGGACAGATTTTCCGGGTATAATAAAATAAAAATGGCTCTGAAGGACATGGAAAAAACAACGTTTATCACACCCTGGGGAACATTCTATTACAGAGTGATTCCCTTCGGGTTGAAGAACACTGGTGCAACGTACCAGAGGGCTATGACAACCCTATTCCATGATTTGATTCACAAGGAAATCGAATTATATGTTTATGATATAATTTCCAAATCCCAGACTGAAGAAGGGCATGTAGAAGATTTGTTGAAGTTGTTTCGGCGTTTGAGTAAGTATCGTCTCCGCTTGAATCCAAATAAATGCACCTTCGGTGTTCGATCAGGGAAATTGTTGGGTTTCATTGTTAGCCAGAAAGGAATTGAAGTTGACCCTGATAAAGTCCAAGCAATTCAAGATATGCCAGCGCCAAAAATTGAAAAGCAAGTCAGAGGTTTCCTCGGGCGTTTGAATTATATTTCCAGATTCATTTCCCACATGACTGCAACATGTGAACTGATCTTTAAGTTGTTAATGAAAGATCAAGGTTATGTGTGGACGGATGACTGCCAAAGGGAATTTGAAAGTATTAAAGAATATCTGCTTGAACCTCCTATCTTGCTCCCTCCTGTCATAGGAAGACCGTTGATTATGCATCTGACATTGTTAGATAATTCCATGGGTTGTATTCTGGGACAACAAGATGAAACAGGGAAGAAAGAGTTCTCCATTTATTACCTCAGTAAAGAGTTCACTGATTGTGAGTCGCGGTATTCCATGCTGGAAAAGACATGTTGTGCTTCGGCCTGGGCGGAAAAGCATTTGCGGCAGTATATGTTGAATCACACTACTTAGTTGATCTCCAAAATGGATCCAATCAAGTACATTTTTGAAAAGCCTGCTCTTACTGGGATAATTTCCCGCTGGCAGATGTTGCTATCTGAATATGATATCGAATACCGCACTCCAAAAGTTATTAAAAGCAGTGTGTTGGCAGATTATCTTGCTCACCAACCAGTGGAGGATCATCAGTCTGTAGAATATGAATTCCCCGATGAGGATGTGATGTTCCTAAAAGTGAAGGATTATGATGAACCATTTCCTGAGGAAGGTCTTGACCCTGAATCTCGTTGGAGTATGATATTTGATGGAGCTGTGAATGCTTATGGTAAAGGATTGGTGTTGTGATTGTCACTCCACATGGATCGCACATTCCTTTTACCGCAAGGTTAACGTTTGATTGTACTAATAATATGGAAGAATACGAGGCTTGCATCATGGGTCTCGAAGAAGCTATTGATCTCAGAATTAAAAATCTAGATGTGTATGGTGGTTCAGCTTTGGTAATAAATCATATTAAAGGAGAATGGGATACTCGTCCCCCCGACTTGATCCCTTACAAAGATTATGCTAGAAGATTGTTACCCTTTTTCAATAAAGTTGAATTCCATCACATTCCTAGAGATGAAAATCAAATGGCGGACACTCTGGAAACTCTGGCTTCTATGTACCAAGTAAATACTTAGAATGATATACCTGGAATTACTGTTCGGCGACTGGATAGGCCCGCTCATGTGTTTACAACAGAGGAGGTAGCAGATGAAAAACCTTGGTATCATGATATCAAGCATTTTCTTCAGACTCAAGAATACCTGATCGGTGCATCGAAGAAAGATAGAAAGACACTAAGAAGATTGGATGGCAGTTTCTTCCTCAGTGAAAATGTGTTGTATAAAAGAAATTATGACACGGTATTGCTCAGATGCGTGGATAGACACGAAACATACATGTTGATGCATAAGGTTCATAAAGGTTCATTTGGCACTCATACCAATGGACATTCGATGGCTAAAAAGATGCTAAGGGCAGGTTACTATTGGCTAACAATGGAATATGATTGTTATAAATTTGCAAAGAAGTGTCAAAAATGCTACATTTATGCGGACAAGGTCAGTGTGACTCCGACACTTCTCAATGTGATTTCCTCCCCGTGGCCTTTCTCTATGTGGGGTATTGACATGATTGGGATGATGGAACCCAAAGCTTCAAATGGACACCGTTTTATCTTGGTAGCAATTGATTACTTCACCAAGTGGGTGGAAGCTGCTTCATATGCCAATGTTACTAAGCAGGTGGTTGTGTGCTTCATCAAGAATAATCTTATATGTCAGTACGGTGTGCCGAGCAGAATTATCACCGACAATGGCTCGAATCTGAACAATAAAATGATGACAGAACTGTGCGAAGAATTCAAGATTGTCCATCATAATTCTTCTCCGTACAGGCCAAAGATGAATGAGGCTGTTGAGGATGCTAATAAGAATATCAAGAAAATTATCCAGAAAATGGTTGTTTCTTATAGGGATTAGCATAAAATGCTCCCTTTTGCTCTACATGGATATCTAACATCTGTCCGCACTTCAACAGGAGCAAGCCCGTTCTCCCTGGTATATGGAATGGAAGTTGTACTCCCAGTCGAGGTTGAGATTCCCTCTTTGCGTGTGATAATGGAAACCAAGTTGTCAGAGGCTGAATGGGTCCAGAACCGGTTTGACCAATTGAATCTGATCTAAGAGAAGAGGATGGCAGCTTTATGGCATGGACAGTTATATCAGAAAAGGATGAAGAAAGCTTTTGATAAGAAGGTCAAACCTCGTAAATTCATAGAATGTGACCTCGTGCTCAGGAAGATCATGTCGTTCAACACTGATTCTAGGGGCAAGTGGACTCCCAACTTTGAAGGCCCATATGTTGTCAAGAAAGCCTTCTCTGGAGATGCATTAATTCTTGAAACTATGGATGGCGAGGAGTTCCCACGTCCCATGAATGTTGATGCAGTCAATAAATACTTCGCCTAAAGAAATAAAAGAACAGCTCGCTAAGTTGAAAACTTAAAAGGGAGGCTTAGGAAAAAAAAGAGCGCCTCGGTAGGCCGAAAACCCGAAAGGGAGGTCTAGGCAAAAATTAGAGACATAAAAAGAATAAATTTCCCGCTAAGTTGAAAACCCGCAAGGGCAGCTTAGGAAAAATTTAGGGACTTTCTTGGCAAGTAACTACATCGGACAAGACTTGATCGTTGGAGCAACAATCTTCTCGGATTCTCATCACAACTTCAACATAAGTTGCTACTCAGGATTTCAAAAGTTGTTAGAGGGGATAGTGGTCATTGTATCTCAATGTATATTTTCCATTATATATTACCATTTCCAAAATTTGTAATTATCCATGGAGTCTCGCCATTCGCAGACTACCATTCTATTAATGAAATTTGAGCTTTTACCCAATTCTTTGTATTTCTTATTTTATTTAGCTTGCAAAGACTCCATTTATTATTGATAATAACTTTCAAAGCAAAAATATTAAATAACAAAATCGATTTTTCAAAAAGAATTTACAATTTGCTTTTACCTTGGAATCTGTGATGAAATAATGGCAACAAAAATGGTGATCCCAGTAATGGACAAACTCCAGTTTATTTTAAGAATTTTTTGTTCCCCTCGGGAAGGTTTACTCTGGATGATTTGCGGAATTGGGTTTGTGACTCCAGTATCCTCGGTCAAGTTTGGGTTCATTTCTCCTCTTTTCTGAATTTTCATGATGTGAAGTTTCAATCCGAGATTTCTCCAGTCAAGTTTTTGTTTGGTCTAATGGGAGTTATTTTTCTCGAGAAGTTGGTACCATAACACTCTTGAAGAGCGCAGGTCCTTGGTTTCGCTAGTGAAGAACGTATTATGGTTTTCCTTTTGAAGATGTGGTGTTAATCTCCTCAATGAAGTAGGCCTGAATTCCCCAGTGAATGTTTTGACGATTTGGTGTCCATCTGCTTTACTTGAGACTGGTTTTGCAATCCCCAGTAGAAGTGTTACTTTTGAAAATGTTTGTTTCCCCAGTGAAGCCTGGAGAAAGATGTTCTATCCCTGTATCTGTACTATTTTATCATTTTGATTTGTTTACTTCCGGATTGTGTTTCTCCCCAGGAAAGCTAAAGCAGGTAGTAGGTTTTGTTTCCTCAGTTGGCATTTACTTTTTCTTGGAATGATCATCCTCGATGTGGTTTAGCCGAGTGCTGTTTATCCCAGAGTTGGTTTTGCTTAGTTACTCCCAGTGTTGTATATATGTTTTGTCAACATACGCACGATAACACTCATACATTCATACATACATCATGCATAGCTAAAATTGGCAAATCATTGTTCGTTGACATTTTTTAATGTTTTGTTGACATATCACCCTGTTTTGCAGAGTTACGTTGTCTTCTCTTCCATAGAGTGTTGGCCCTAAGCAGAAAGCATATATTCTTTCAACTTCCCCACTGAGTTGTTCCTCGTGGAAGATTTTTGCTTTAGCCTTCCTATACAGCTCCTTGTTTGGATGGATTTTGTTTTCCCTCTTGAGTGTATTTCTCAAAGGATGTATTTTGGTTGACAATTTCGTCCCAGTTTATTTCTGGTTTGAATCTGTGGTTCCACAACAATATTATTTACTTTGGATTTCTGAAAGCTTCGAGTTTTGGTTTGTGCATTTATTTTGCACAAGAAGACGTTATCTCCTCAGCAGGAATATCATGGCATTTCCCCAGGAAGTCATATTTCTTTCCCCAGGAAGCCATATTTCTATCCCCGGAAAGTCATTTCTTTTTACAATCCTCTATGACAACAAGTAGAAGGTCTCTTTATTTGAGCAACTTGTGCTTCCCTGTAAAATTCGACGTAAACTTTTTGTTATCTCCTCTATGGGCAGTTTGCAGTCCGTCATCAGTTTACGCCAGTGGAGGGCAAGACTTTTAAATTTGCAGAAACAACCCATTGTGAAATCTTTGCAAGTGGAAGTCTCTTTATTTGTGACGGCTTACATATTACCCTTTCCAGGCAGAGTTCCTCGGTTAAAGAGGAATTTGAGACCCGTTCTAGGCGAAATGCCATAATTCTATGGAAACTTATTATCTTTTTTCTACCCTCAATGAACGTTGGTAGTTCATCATTAGGGAACGGCGGTGCTATGATATATTTTCTCTCTACCTTCAGTGAAATTTGGTAGATCACAATAAATGAAAGTTGGTGTTTGTTATCTTTTTGCTACCCTCATTGAACGTTGGTAGTTCATCGTCAGTGAACGTTGGTAGTTCATCGTCAGTGAACGGCGATGCTATGATATATTCTCTTTCTACCTTAAGTGAAAGTTGGTAGGTCATTGGTAGTGAACGTCAATGATTGTTATCTTTTTGCTACCCTCAGTGAATGTTGGTAGTTCATCGTTAGTGAACGGTGGTGCTATGATATATTTTCTCTCTACCTTCAGAGAAAGTTGGTAGATCACCATCAGTGAAAGTTGGTGTTTGTTATCTTTTTGCTACCCTCAGTAAACATTGGTAGTTCATCGTCAGTGAACGGTGATGCTATGATATATTCTCTTTGTACCTTCAGTGAAAGTTGGTAGGTCATTGGTAGTGAATGTCAATGATTGTTATCTTTTTGCTACCCTCGGTGAATGTTGGTAGTTCATCGTCAGTGAACGGCGATGATATGATATCTCTTTTCCTTCTACCTTTAGTGAACGGTGGTAGCTCACCGTTAGTGAACGTCGGTGTTGTTATTTCTTTCCTCTTTTCAGTGAATGTTGGTAGCTTTACCTCCAGTAGGAGTTGGTGTATCCTTTACCCTTTTTACCATCCTCTCTGGCTCAGATATTTTGATCCACCAGTGATTTGTTTTCCCGGTCGGGTCGCTCTCTTGTTTCTTTATTATTGTTACATCCCTAGTGGTGTTTTGCGTCCCTTTGTATTTGTCCATGTGCACTCACATTCATAAGCATTGCATGACATCTTAGGGCCAAAAATAGGGTTTGTTTTATATTTAAGTATATTCGATCGCGTCGACACGAAGATTTTTAACCTTCGTATCTCCGGATAGAAGAAACTTAAATAAAGGCAGTAGTTGTACCCCAATTTTTCCCCCTAAGATCCATTCACCATACCATATTGATTCAATCACAACAACATCACATTAGGGCTTTTGGTTCTCCTTCCTATCTTTAGCTTTGCTCTTTGAGGAATCACCAAGCACCTTGACTTGTTTTTCTTGTGTAATCATTCATGTTTTTTTTTTTACTTTCCTTTTAATTAATAAAATGCAATGTTGGTCTGTCTTACTTGTCAACAATACAGGTAAAGGTAATGGGGCTTAGCAAGTTGATCCATGGGTTCATGAGTTTATTTCCATGACCTAGTCAATGAAGCTTGAGAAGTTCAAACCTCACCATTAAATTTGTTTTGGAAGGGATGGCATGTCAAAGTTATTTGGTTCACTACATTTCCAAGTTATCAAGATTTGATCCAAAAAGTACAAGGGGTTGATTGAAGGAGTTGTCATGCTTGGACAAGGCCTTGTTCCCATTGATCACAAGTACATATTTCTCTCAATTATCAAGATATAGAAGGGGTTGTGGTTTCTATGAGTTCTCATTATCATCCTCAACAACTTATATTTATAAAGCATTTGTTTTGGTACAAGAAGTTTGTTCAAAATTGTCAAAGTTCCTCAAGGCATGCTTCTTATTCTAGGAGCTAGGGTTTTGAACTTCAAAGAAGTATATCTTGCCCATCTTTTGGTATTTTTGAGTGATTCCAAATACATATTTATCTTCAAAGGGATATCAACAAGTCACTTCAAAAGTTCCAAGGATTTTTCACGTGGAAGAAACTTGATGATGAAGAAAGATTACAAGTCCTCTAGATGAACCCCCAATTTCTCAAGTTTGACTTTAAATGATCATAACTTGGTCAATTTTTATCACCTTGAGCCCATTTTTTATTCAAAATGATCTTGAAGATGTGAAATTTATGCCTTCTTTTATGTACAAAGTGATAAAATTAATGGAAATTTCCTTAAGGATACAAAGGATTATAGGTCATTTCATGATTTTTTGCCCACTTCAACAATTCATAATTCTCTCAATTTTTAGATATTTTGAATGGTTCAAGTTCCAAAATGTCACTCAAGAGATCTACTTCATGCCATCTTTTTTGGTCAAGAGCAAATTCCAAGTAGAAGGCTATGTTTGGATGCAAGACATTCTAGGTTACTTTTGAAGAAGAATTTGAAATATTTCTAAGTATGGAAAGTCAACATTTTTCTCCAACTTTGACTCAACACAACTTTCAGCTTAAGCATCCATTTGATTCCATTCTTTTTCCATTGCAAATCTTGTAACCTCATCTTTCTGAAGCATTAAGAATCATGCCCTAAGACCCCTTGAGCTGAGAATGCCATTGGTCAAAAGTTGGCACTTTGAAACTGAATTTTTCACCAAGTCAGAAGTTTGAAATCCTTGATTTGGCTTCTAAACACTTTGTTTCTGCACGTTTTTGCTTCTATACATGTTTAGTGAACTTCCAGAATTAATTAGCATAACAAATCGCGCATTTTGGATGAGTTTTGATCAAATTAGAAGTCACACTTTTCTATTTTGCAACTTCACACGATTTCCCTCTAAACTTCATCATTTCACACGTTTGGACATTCCATTTGATTCCCTATAAATAAAGGGTCATTCCCCATTCATTTCCTCAAGCTTGGATAGCCAGAATCACCCTGCCAAACTTGTTCCCTAACTCAGAATTCAACAACTTTGAAATCCATTCTCAAGCCTTTTCAATCTAATTTTTTCATCAATTAACCTTCCTTGATCTTCCCTGAAGCTAACCATATAATTACATTCAAGAATCATGCCCTATATTGCTCCATAGAAGTCCAGTTTCAGAGCTCTGCAACTCAACTTCAATAGGTAGATTCCTTCATCAATTCTTCAAAACTTTGATATCATTGTGACGCTCTCAATGCCCTGGTTCTAGTCGCAACACTTACTTCTTACTGGAAACACGTTTTGACCATGAAATTTCAAATCCCTTTTCAAAACATTCTTTCTAAATTGCTTGAGCTACAGTTTATATAAATTTGGCGCGAGGTTGTGGTTGTCTTCATCTTGAAGAGACGAAGCGAATGGCATAGGTCTGAGCTTCTGATTTTACAGTTTGAGAGACCTGCAATTCACGTTGGCTGGAGGTTGAAGATGACCAACGTGTCATCTTCCAACCAATGATGGCACGCCACTTGTTATTTTTGAATTCTGATTTTATTTCTGATTCAGTGCTTTATTCACTAACGACCATGATATGCAAAGCACGCCAGATCCCTTGGATTTGATTACTAATGTGTTTTGACTCTCATCCAATGGTCCACATATTTTTTGACTTTTATTTTCTTTTTTGATTTTTTATATTTAATTGTTTTAAACTTCAAAAAATCATAGAAAATTCATTTTTAGTCCAAAAAATTTGAAAAGTCATGAAAAATATTTTTGATTATTCTCTTTCTGATTTTTATTTTTTCACAATTTAATTTTGTGTTTTGGTATTTTTTTATAAATTTACACTTTATTGGAATTTTTTTAAATGTTTAAAAATACTTTTATGCATTTTTAAATTCAGAAAAAAATTATGGAATGATCCAATGATATTGTGACAAATATTGGTGACCTTACTTTATTTTTATTTCTGACTTTTCTATTTTTTATCATTTTTGGTTTATTTCACCCATTTCTTTAAATTTTAAAATAGTTTCTGACTTTAAAAAATTACCAAAAAATTTTATAAAATTATTCTAGTTCATTTCTGATTTTTTTATAGTCTTACTTTTTATTTCTTGATTAATTTGGACATAGTTGATATTTTTCTCTTTTATTTCTATTTTTAAACATTATTTTTAAAACTTTTTTGTATATATAAAAATGTAATATTATTTTGTGGTTATTTTCTGGCTGATATTGGATTAAATTTTTGATCATGAACTTTATTAACATCATTGGATCCATGGTGTTGAGTCTAACTTCACAAAAATGGATGAATGATTTTAATAATAGTTTGATTAAATTTAATTCAAAAGTGGTTTGTATATTCTCTCCCACCCCTCTTCATCCCATCCTCTTCTTATTGCACTAAATATTGTTGGAGCATGATCTCTATATCATGTCTCAAAATAAATGGTGCATAGATTGCTATTGACTGGCCTCAAAATAGGTGCGACTTCTATATAAGTCCACTTACGATTGCTTAACATAGCGCTAAATTTTATCCCGATTCGAATAAATGATCATTCGTGGCCCAAACTTATGTTTGCAACCCCAAGTATATTAATTTGATCTCTTTGATCCAATAACCTTGAGATTCATTGTGCGGAGGCTTTGGTTCTACCAATCCTCTAATGGATCTACAACACCTTTGGTCAACGCGGATCACTTAAACATCATTGATCATTAAGTGATACTCATAAGGATTCCAAATGGATGATATACTTGAAAAAAAGCAAATGCAACTTGTTGTGTGAAAGCTTTGGTTCTACCAATCCTCTAATGAGTTCCAAATGCAAGTTTCAAGATGATAATCCAACTAACCACTAATCACAAATAATTGATTTTATTTTGTGTTTTTATTTTTACGTTCTTTACTTTATGCACCATTTACTTTTTTAGCATTTACATTTCATGCTATTTTTCATCTTTTCTCGCATGAGCCCCTTTTATATTCTTGTCATTTTTTATTTTGCTCACTTGAGCTTTTCTTTTCTTTTAAAGACACATAATAATCAACACAAACCCTAAAAATCTTTAATGTTACTTAGACTATTTGGTTACTATCCTTGGAATTATGGAGAATTGGACTTTTTGGACTTAGGATTAGAAACCTTGGCCTGTGAGTGGAGACCTTGTGATCTTATCTGATTATTTTGTCTGGAGCTCTTGAGGTTTACCTCAAGACATTGGGTTGTTTGTTTATTTTGTGTGCAGGTTATTGTGATTACACCCTTGGTTTATAATATGGAATTTACCCGTATACAACTGTTACTCTGTCCGATTTTTGTGAAGACTTAATACACTTGAAGTTTGGTTTTCCCACGGGGTCTAGTATCATTTGCTTGTTTGGTTTCAATCCAAAGAATGGGAATTCTATTTTGGCTCATAATGTCAAGTATTGTATTCTTGTTGGTTAGATGGTTATTATCCCTAGCTTTTACCTTATGCTTTAGGATAGCCTCTTCTTCTCCTTCCATCTTCTTTAATTTCAAAAATCTTATCCCCCATTTTGAAAACTCTTCTTGTTTTAAACTTGAATTATTTTTATAATAAACTTGGACTTAGGTCCCTGTATTTTCAAACATTTTCATAAATAAACTCCAATAAACTTAACAATACTTTGACATTTTTGTGAAAAAGAATAAAAGTCAATCAATCTCATTTCAAACCATCTTGCCACTATGGCTTTTTATCTTTAAATGTTTCTCAAAATATTGAACTCTTGTCAATCCTTGTAGTGATGCAAACAACTATACTTCTACAGTATGTAGTAAAGAGAGATATTTTCCACTTGGGTGTTGAGTGAGGCATTGTTGATTTTAAAATCCAAGCCATATCCTCCACTTTGAGATGATGCAAATTCTCCTTTCTCATGATTGTGGGTAGTAGGTATGTTTTCCACATGAACAATGACGATGACGTTTTATCTCATAAAATTGACCAACACATTTGTGTTTTTTTTTTAATTTTTAAAAGAGGAACTATGGGTACCCTGATCCCCTATTGCACGAAAAGGTGGTACGTAGGCACTAAAGGTTCACAACCGCGGCGGGTGCAAAAATCATAAAAAATATGTTTCTTTTCCCACCTCCACCATCTATTTTATACAACATTTTTTATAGCCAAAATATACAGATTTTTCAAAGAGGTTCCTGCGGAGTACCGTAGATGTTTAGGGTGCTAATACCTTCCCTTTGCATAACCAACCCTCTTACCTTGAATATTTCCCCCTCTTTTTGGGTTATTCTTCTCTTTTCCCATTCCTTTGGAAACAATATAGCGCGGTGGCGATTTTTATTTTGATTTGTATAAGTCTAGTCAATCCAATGGCTTAGTCTTGAACGTTTCTAGCGCCAACAGGATGTAACACCCTCTAAAACCCCATGGAAATATTACGTCATAAATCAGAGTAAATATAACATGCATATCCCTTAAGGGTGTCACACATACTCCATACATAACAAACTCCTGTCATGCTCAATAACACTACACTAAATTCATGATTTTCATATAACTTTCACATAAGCATGTAGTGACATACATAATTTATTCAAAACAAATACAATATTTGAGTCTCACAAAAATTCATTCATTTCACCACTTAAGCATAAAAGCCAGATCACCACGTAATTTAAATCAGAATAAAAGAATAAAATAGAGTTACATAAAGTATCTCTCCAAAAAACATGAAACCAAATATTTCCCTAGTGTTACATGATCAGAGCATGACTCAACCCAAAATAAATACGAAAATAAAATAAGGTACTCCATCAGCTACTCTCTTACTAGAAGCAACTCTAATCTTCTGTACCTGAGCGATGTCGTATAAAACACCATTCCAGCAGAAGGGTGAAACTTCACATAATTATAGAAATCATATAACAATATATAATGTATAAAATAAATGCATATGAATAATATTATAACACTTCATATGCTTTATAAAACAAAACATCACCCAATTAAAATCATATTATTCACGATTACACATTCACAATTTCACAGTTGCACTGACACATCAAGTTCACTTAATGCACACAACTTCATATCGTGAACATTAACACAATATCACTCAATGTAACTTAAATGTAATAATCATGCATGTGATACCAATTACTGTTATTTTTATTCTTTACTTTAAACCGGGTCCATCCTCTAGACCAATAACACACAAAAAACCCATCCTCTAAGCTTTCAAACTCATCTCTAGGTTTAGGACAAGTCACTAGCTCCCTCGGAACTAACAAGCATGCCTCTTAACAAAAAATTATGCATGTGAAATTACAAAAGTAATATGCAATTAAGAGCATTCTCTAATCTTAACATCCATGCATATCTTCAATAATTTTTCACACTTGAATTACCACACATTTTCACATACATACGCATACTCATGAATTATTCATATACAATTCATATTCATAGTATCCCTGCACGAAAACATCCTCACAACATATAATAAACTATGTACAAAATATCGTTACAATCCAACACCAATCACCAATACAGATAACTCATATACATGTCATTTTATACAACCACGTAATGATAAATCACCTACTTCCAACAAAACTATTTTTATTGAAAATAAAATCGCGTTAGCTTTCTAACACTTCGAACGGGGACCCAAACAGAGCTATGGCTCAAAAGTTATGAATTTTTTAAGTTTTAATAAAACTGTCGACATTGCAGAGTAATAGGTTACTTGAATCCAAGTAACCAGTTACTTCATCCCAGGAGGAAAAATATGCAGTTTTTTTCTGAGGTAATCGATTACTTCATTTACCTTAAACCCCCACATTTACACTTTATATTCTTACACTAGATCCAATTACCAATGTTCTATTATTTCCACTAATTAAATATTATTTCACTAACTGATATTATTTCTTAATTCTAACCCAATGGTTCGACGATCTCAAACCGACTAACTCATCACATAAGACATACAGCTTATAATCATTTATTCACAACGTCAAACAAATAATTAAATTTTATATATATATATATATATATATATATATATATATATATATATATATATATATATATATATATATATATATATATATATATATATATATATATATATATATATATATATATATATATATATATATATATATATATATATATATATATATATGTGTGTGTGTGTGTGTGTGTGTGTGTGTGTAATAAATAAAATTAGGGTGTTACAAGGGACACCAAAGACAGAGAGGTTGGAAAATTAGAGATCGGAAAACAAAGAAGATATTAGAAGTCAACAATCTTACGTGACAAACTGACAACCCTCTCAATGTACAGCTTTGCTAACTTCTCCAATAGATAATCCATTTTCATTGAAATTAAGTGAGCAAATTTCGTTAATATATCCATAATAACCCAAATAGCCTCTAAATTCTTTGGTGTTCAGGGTAAACCAGACACAAAATCCATCGATATACTATTCTGTTTTCACTCAGGAATAGATAACGGTTGCATCAAACCCGACAATATTCGATGTTCAATCTTCGACTTCTGACAAGTCAAACAAGAATACACAAACTCTGAAATTTCTTTCTTCATACCGGACCACCAAAATATTTTCCTCATATCCTGATACATCTTCGTAGCTCCTGGATGAATACTCAATCCACTACGATGCCCTTCCTCAAGGATACTCTTTTTAGCTCAGCTATATCTGGAACACAAACTCTATCACGACATCTCATGATACCATTTTCATCAATTCAAAAATCACCACCTCGTCCTTGATTGATCATTGTCAATTGATCCCCCAAACTCAAATAAGATTTATAACCTTCCTAAATTTCATTAAGAATGCCACTAGTAAGCTTCAACATACCAAGCTTAACTCCATAAGAAATCTCTTCTCAAATCAAACTCATATCTCGAAATTGTTCAACCATTTATAACTCTCGTACCATCAATGTTGACATATGGAATGATTTCCTACTCAATGCATCAGCTACTATGTTTGCTTTACCCGAAAGGTAATTCAAACCAAAATCATAATCTTTCAGAAATTATAACCATATCCTTTACCTCAAATTCAATTCCTTCTGATCAAAGAGATATTTCAAACTCTTATGATCACTAAATACTTCGAATATCGATCCAAACAAATAATGCCTCCAAAGCTTCAATACAAACATAACAACAGCCAACTCTAAGTCATGCATCATAATTCCTCTCATTCACTTTAAGTTTCCTTGAAGTGTAAGCTACAACTTGCTAATTTTTCATCAACACACCTCCAAATCCCATCAACAAAGCATCAAAATACACAATTAACGGTTCTTCCAAATTAGGAAAAATAAAAATAGGCGCAGTCGTCAACTTCCTCTTAAGTTCTTGAAAACATTCTTCACATTTTACTTCCCAAACAAAAGCTTGACCCTTTCTAGTCAATTGCGTCAACGACAAAGCTAACTTGGAAAATTCTTTAATGAATTTCCGATAATAGCCTGCTAGCCCAAGAAAACTTCTAATCTCAAAGACAGATTTCAGAGCTTCCCATAGAGACATAGCTTCAATCTTCAACGGATCAACCATGATTCCTCCACTCAAAATCACATGGCCAAGGAAACTCACTTCCTTCAACCAAAACCCGCACTTAGAAAGTTTAGCATACAACTGCTTCTCATTCAACATTGTTAACTCAACCTTCAGATTCTCAACATGTGCTCCATGAATACATCTGGTGCATTGGTTACACCGAACGTCATCATAGAATACTCATAGTTACCATACCTCGTTCTAAAATCACACTTCTGAATATCTTCAACCTTCACAGAATCTGATGATACCCAAATCTCAAATCTATCTTACTGAACACACTATCACCAACCAACTGATCCATCAAGTAATCAATCTTCGGAAGTGGATACTTATTCTTGATAGGAACTTTGTTCAGTTGTCTATAGTCCACACAAAGTCGCATAATACCTTCTTTCTTCTTAACCAATAAGACTGGTGCACCCCACGGTGACACACTCGAACGAATAAATCTCTTCTCAAGATGATCTTCAAGTTGATTCTTCAACTCTTTAAACTTTGATGCTAGCATAAAATATGGAACTATCGATACCAGACTAACTCCGGGAACAAAATCCATCGTAAACTCCACCTCACGCTCCGACGGTAAATCACTTATCTCATTAGGAAATACCTCTGGAAAATCATGAACGACCGTTAAATAAACAATCGCTCTTTTTCCACTAATATCTAAAGCTTCCATCAACATAAACATTTTGGCGCCATCCTGCACGAAATCATTCACTTATTTAGCAGACATACACAAGTCTCCTTCCTTCTTAGGTTCGAAAAAAATATTTGTCTTAGAAAAATATTTGATATAAACATGGTTTACTTTTAACCAATTCACCCCAAGGATAACATCAAGTTGATCTAACGAAAGACATAATAAGTCAATTTCGAAGTCCCTACCAAAAATACTCAACGAACAATTCAAACACACATAATAAGTAGTCACTAAACCCATAGCAGCAGTATCAATAACCATACATCCATTCATATTAGATAACTTGAGATTTAATCTCTTAACATAATCCAAATAAATAAAAGAATGTGTCACTCCAGTATCAATTATAGCAATCAAAGGTGTACCATAAATGAAGCACATACATCTGATTAACCTCTCTTCAGAGGTAGTCTCAGATCCTGATATAGCAAGTCACCTCTGCACCATTCTTGCACTCAAAATCCTTATGACCTTGCTTGCCACACTTGAAGCATTTTAGTTTAGCACTTGTTCACTCTGGAGAATGATGGCCTTCAACACCACACTTATAGCACTTAACTAGAGCATGAGAACCTCCACCAATAGGCTTCTTGTCATAACATGATTTTTGTTTCCCCTTATCAGCAGGAGTCACATACGAATTTCTTCTGAATTGACCTTTTCCCTTCTCCTCATTAAAACTCTTATAGTGAGAAGAACGAGCTCTACTATATTTATCATAGATCCTACTCTTGTTAACCAACTCAGAAAATTGTGTAATCTGATGGTAACCCATGTCTAGCTTGACCTCAGGCCTCAAACCATTCATAAACTTAAGACATTTAGATCTCTCAGCATTAGCAGTGTTATAATGAGGACAAAACTTAATCAACTCTTCAAACCTTGCAGGATACTCTGCCACTGTTGAGTTACCCTGTGTCAGCTCAAGGAACTCAATTTCCTTCTTCCGACACACATCTTTTGGAAAATACTTCTCCATAAATGCTTCTCTGAAAATAGCCTAAATAACCTCAATTTCTTCTTCTACAAACCTCTGACTAGTGTTACCCCACCAGTCCTCAGCTTCCTTCTCAAGCATATGTGTTGCAAGCTGCACGTTATGCGCATATGAATAATTCATGAATTGAATTATTTTCTCAATCGCTTTTAGCCATACCTGTGCCTTGTTAGGTTCATGCGCTCCTTCGAAAATTGACAGATTTTTCTATGAAACTTCCCCAAAGCACAGAACGCAACATCATTGTTGTTATTTCCAGCATTATTGTTGACATGCTGATTCTGCCCAATCGTTCCATCCAGCATTGCCAAAGCTTCAGCAATAGCATTGCCATTCCTGTCTCCAACCATTATTATGATGATTTCCAACAACAAATTCTCGTTAGAACAAACAATATTGATAGTGTCACATACACATATTGAATATAAATGGGAATAAACACATTAATAACTTGGTCAACTGATCGAATATCCTCTATAACACTAATGTAACACCCTCTAAACTCCACAGAAATATTACATCATAAATCAAAGTAAGTACAACATGCATATCACTTAATGGTGTCACACATACTCTATACATAACAAAGTCTTGTCATGCTCAATAAAACTAATTTAAATTCATGTTTTTCATATCACTTTCACATAAGCATATAGCAATGAACATTATTTATTCAAAACAAATACAATATTTGTGCCTCACAAAACTTCATTCATTTCACCACTTAGGCATAAAAGCCAATTCACCACATAATTTAAATCAGAATAACAGAATAAAATAAAATACATGAAGTGTGTCTCCAAAAAACATGAATCCCAATGTTTCCCTAGTGTTACATGACCAGAGCATGACTCAACCCAAAATAAATACGGAAATAAAATAAGCTACTCCATCAGCTACTTTCTTTCTAGAAGCAACTTTAATCTTCAATACTTGAGCGATGTCGTATAAGACATCATTCCAACAGAAGGGTGAGAATTCACATAATTCTCGAAATTATATAACAATATATAATGTATACCATACATGCATATGTATAATATTATAACACTTCATATGCTTTATAAAACAAAACATCACCCAATTAAAACCATATTATTCACGATTACACATTCACAATTTCACAGTTGCACCGACAGATCAATTTCACGTAATGCGCGCAACTTCAAAATGAAAACATAAACACAATATGACTCAATGCAACTCAAATACAACACTCATGCATGTGGTACCAATCAATGCTATTTTTATTTGGTTTTTACTTTAAACAGGGTCCGTCCTCTAGACCAATAACACACAAAAAGCCTGTCATCTAAGCTTTCAAACCCCTCTCTAGGTTTAGGACAAGTCACTAGCTCCCTCGAAACTAACAAGCATGCTTCTTGACAATAAATGATGCATGTGAAATTACAAAAATCATGTGCAATTAAGACCATTCTCTAATCTTAACATCCATGCATATCTTCAATAATTCATCACACTTGAATTACCACACATTTCCACATACATACACATACTCATGAGTTATTCATATACAATTCATTTTCATAGTATCCTTGCACCAAAACATCCTCAAAACACGTAATAAACAATGTACAAAACATTATTACAATCCAACATCAATCATTAATATGCACAATACATATAAATATCATTTTACACAACCATACAATGATTAAATCACATACTACCAACATAACTATTTTCATTGAAAAGAAAATCGCGCTAGCTTTCTAACGCTTCAAACAGGGACCCAAACGGATCTACGGTTCAAAAGTTGTGAATTTTTGAAGTTTTTACAAAGTTGTCGACATTGCAGAGTAACAAGTTACTTAAATCCAAGTAACCGATTAATTCAGCCCAGAAGGAAAAATATGCATTTTATTATGAGGTAAACGGTTACTTCATTTCAAGTAACCAATTACTTTAGCCTAGAATCACTTTTCTTTTAATTTTTGACACGAAAATTAATTTTGTTCACCTATCCAAACAACCCGAAACATCCCACAATACTTATTCCGGTTTCTCAACTTTATTATTCATTATCATAGACTATCACAAGATTTCTATTTCACCGAACATGCAATTACATCAGTTTAATCACACACATGTCAACATCATATCCATGGATTTCTCATCAAACTATAACATCTACCAAACATAGAAATTGAGAGATTTACATCTTAAGCATAATCTACCCATTACATATTATTATACAATTCCCAATCATGTAAAAACCCACCCTTACCTTTATTGTCGATAAACACTTCGAATCTTCTTCTTAGCGTTCTCTTCTATTCTTTCTCCTTTTCCTTTTTCTCTAGGTTTTGCCTCTTTTCCTCTATTTCTCTTACTAACTCTCTTTTCTTTTCTTTTTATTAAACTCTTACCAAAATACTAACTCTATTAACCACTAGTATGCTTACTCACACACACCCGCATTTACTCTTCACATTCTTACACTAGGCCCAATTACCAATGTTATATTATTTCCACTAATAAAATATTCCTTCAATAACCGATATTACTTTTTAATGCTAACCCAACGATTCAACGATCTCAACCTGACTAACCCATCACATACGACATACATCCATTAATCAGTTATTCACAATCTCAAACAAGTAATTTATTAATATAATATATAACTAATAAATAAAAATATATATCGTACGACCATTGATTGTAACCTTAACAATCCCTTCTTCAGCTAAAACTTGTCTCGTGATAATAGAGGATTCACGATGGTGGATAGAAAGATGATGGCGTACGACCGTCTGTTGTGGCTAGAGATCTGGTGCAATTCCCTATGGAAAGAAGAGAGAAACATATGTTCATGGGAGATTTACACTGTGTTTGGTTTAATGAAAAAATAGGAAGAAGGAAATAAAATGAGTGAAAAGATTAGCTTTCCATTGTTTGGTAGCACTACGAAAATAAAAAGAAAGAAAGAAACAAGTAAGGTCCATGATAAAATCATTTCCTCCCTATGTTATACAGAAAGAGAAAGGTGAGATCAAATCTACCATATAAAAACATAAAAGGCTCAGAAAATTCTAATATACCCTTTACTTTACTTCTTCCACATCACTAAAATTCTAGATTTTTGGTCTTTATACACTAAAATCCTTATTCTTGTTATTAAAATATTACTACTTCTCATTATTATATAAACTCAAATTACTATTTCTCTTCATCTTCTTTATTTTTTATCTTTCTTCTTTTCTTTCTTCCATTCTTCTATTATTTTCTATCTTCCCTCTTTTATCTTCATTTTTGTTAATCTTTAAGCTGTAACAATTTTGTTACAAGAAGATTATGTAACTACTACACGTGGATTTATGATTATCATAGTCATATTGATTTTACAATACAATGAGACTAAATCAAAGCCACTCTTGTGAATCATTACAAAATCTCCATGATATTGATTTTACATATAGATATTGTAACTACTCATCATCACCATATCTCCCAACTAGAAGTATTACTAAAATTATCTCTTCTATCTTATTGTTAGTGTTTTAAAGTTATCTAAAACATTGACAAAATATATGTTGTTAACTTTACATATCTAACCACTATTAGAAAAGAAAAACATATATTTATCAAAATACACCAGTTTTCATTACTCATAATAACATAAATCTTGTACAATATTGGAACATAGACTTCTTGCATAACCATTAAAACAATAAAATTCATCATCGCTATCATAGTTCTCCATAGACTCATCTCCAAAACTGAACCAAGTAAATAAAAATTGTCTTTAAGATCAAATCTTCTCAATCCATGATACATAAATGACATTCAATTAATGAAACATTACAAACAATAAAAGATATTAGAAGTTCCTGACTGAACCTACTTGGAGAAACCAAAATACATGGATGAGTCATTCGAAGAACTGAAAGAAAACATAAAAATACCATATCAATGATAACTAGGCCAATCCATAGTATTTACATGACATACAAAAACTGAATCAAAATGATATCATAGAATGAGTATGGTAGCTACCTGGAACCAGAAGATAAAATAATCGGAGAGGAATACATAGTTGTGAGTTGTTTAGCACGGTTCTACTTCCAAATAATATGCAATGATATTGATGAGTAGGTTAGAACGATATGAAGAATGGAAAAACACAAGAAGGGGGTTTTGAATTAAGGTTTTCAAAAATAAAGTAGTAGACACGTTGGTTATCCTGGTTCGTTTGAACTCAAACTACTTCAGTCTACCCGTCAAGGTGATTTCGCCTCTCTCAAATGAGGTCTTAATCCACTAATCAAATCTTGATTACACAGATACAATGACTACAGTCAATGTCTTCTTGAGTTTAAACCACAACTCAGTTTTCTCAAGGTATTAAACAATAAAATAATTAACAGTATGTACAAAGATATTTTCTAGACAAAACTATATCACTACAGCGATGTATACACAACTTGAATAGCACGAGATAGAAAGGTACAAAGATTTATTTAGTTCTTTCCAGAACTTTACGTATCAAAATATCATAGTTTTTTGTTCGAAGCGTTGGTGCATTCAGAAGTTGTAACAATAGAAATTTTTCATTTAAGTGTGTCACACGGATTTGCTTCTAAGTATGATGTGTCACAATAGAGCTTCAAAAACGAAACTTTCTCAACTTCTACACTTCTGTTTCCAGTGATTTCTGGTAAACAACCGCTAGTATTCCAAACTATCGAATAATCTTTCTGACTGTTATTCAATTCCTCTGGTAACTCACAGGATCGACTAGATTGATCCTAGGACTCCTTGGATATTAAGGTTACTCTCACGATCGAACAGATATTCATGGTTGATATTGTATATGTGTTTGGCTTATTTCGATTTCTCTCTCTAAAAGTCTAAAGATGTAATCAAAATGTGTGTGTGAAAACTAAGTTACATGAATAAATGCTAATTGTAAAGACATGTAAAATTGCATAAAAATGAAGTAAATGGTTTCGACTTACAAAACAGTTAATATAAAGGATTTCTGGAACGTAAAAGGTTTGAAATATGAAGAAAGCGTTTAATGCAAGAAATCTTTAAATGACTTTAAGTAAAAATATGCGTTCGAAGGATAAGACTTGAAGGTAAAGGTATGGAAAATATGACAGTTTTCTGAGATATAAAGTGCTTGAAATATGAAGAAAACATTAAAATGTAAAACTTTGAAGAAGAGATTTCGAAGTGAAAAGACTGTAAATGAGAAAACTTGTAAATGTTATTTGACAAAAGGATAAAGGAAAGTGCTGGAAATGGTAAAAGGTTTTCATTAAATCAGAAATACATGGTGCTATCATACATACATTTCTCTTGCATTCGTTTCCCTTGCCATGTGGTAGTTTGAATGTTACTGAGTATTTTGTATAATAGATATGACACCCCAAATCCTAATACTAAGACTTCTATTTATACTAATTCGACCATAACGGTCTTGCTATAGGATTATGCCACGTTTAGAACATGCAGGACAATGCCTCTTTCGTCTCTCCACGTGTCCCCAAATGCTCCAGCACATAACTTTCAAACTTCGAAAGTCCCGCTTCCATTTGAATTTCAAATGCTTTGGTACTTCTCCGTTTCGAACGCTCTTCCCAGACACAGCCTTGTTGTTATTTCGAGACTTCTTTAGATATGTTCCCATAATTGCCACTCGAAGCTCCAAGCTTTGACATACTTATTCGAAACACTGCTTCTGCTACTTCGAAACATGACGCTTTACCTCATTTCGATCAAAATGTTTAATTCATTTGGCTTCTAATAACATTATCAAAATCTTCAGCCAACAAATTGCCCCTTTAAAATATGTATTTCGATTCCTCTGAGAAATACCTATTTTAAACACCTACACAAGATTTTGATGGGACTTTCGAATCATCGTAACATTTAATGCATTTGACTCCAGTCACGTCAATCATAGCATCTTTTGGATTCCTTAACCGCCTGGAGCCACTTCACAGCATGGTACAGTTACAAATAATGATTATCTTTAAATCACGCCTATTACCCATGTTAACTTTACGCCACCTCTTCATCACACCAACCCATGATCTCCACGTATCACACCTTTATTCGGTGGATGCTTAAACTTCCCCATTATAAAACATCACCAACTTAATCTTTTTCTTTTCTTTTCACACTCTAAATCTTTTACCCTCCTTCTCTCGTAAAAAAAATCCAAGCTTTCAACATCTTTCAAAAATGTCTTCTTCTACTTCATCCCAACTCAAGAAAGTCTCCAAGAAGAAAGGAAAAACTGCAGGAGCTACCATGGAAAGTAAAATCATCACTCACCAAGGTCAATCCGTTCTTGCCCCTCAGATGATTTCAAAAGAAAAAGAAATGTTGTATGCGTCACAGGTACTCATTCCTACCAACGTTGCTGGTAAGAGGTTAGCTTTAAATGGCCCTCTTACGATTTTTGAAATATTAAAAGACACCAGGACGATTTTCCCAGTTTGTTATAGCTTCAAACCCTTATTTAACAAAATGGACGCCCCTAAGGCAGTAGAATCTCCTAGTTCAAATACCATAGAAACCCCAACTGTTCCTCCTAAGGACCCCTTTGTTTTGGATTATGTAAAAAGTAATTTTAAGCCATTTCGATCTTGCCCCACCTCTGATATTGCTTATCAAAATTGGTTCACGAAAGTAGAAGCTAACAAATCCCAACAATGGGAAGAATTAGGCATCTATAACCTGATTAAGCTATCGAAGCCTGGTTTCACCTACAGCCACCCTCTGCTATTCGCGTCCCTTTATTTCTGGGACAGTACCTATAACACTTTCCATCTCCCAGGTGGAATGATCACCCCAACCTTTTTCGACATAGCAGCCATCACTGGGCTATCGCTAGTGGGAGAAACTTATATACCCGACAACGAAGAACGCTCAAGCATAATTGACTTCGAAGTCAAGCTAGCCAGTTTTTCCAAATTTATCAGTCATTACCATGCTGAGGGGGACAATGTGTCTAACGTAGAGCACATTGCTTTCTTAACCCTGTGGCTGTCAAGATACGTTTTCTGCAGTAGATCCCTACAGGTAGCTAGTAGGTTCATTCCTCTAGCTAGGGACTTGCATGAAAATCGAAAAGTGTGCCTAAGTGAACTACTCTTAGTTGACCTCTATGAAAGCCTGAGGTCAGCTGTTTCGAGCCTCAAATCCCACACCTCCAAAAATATTCTATTGGCTGGCCCTTTTTGGTTACTCCAACTATGGCTAAATGCCATGTTCGAACCCTCCTTATCAACCGCCAACACCATTGATGAGCAAGATTCTGAGATAAATGATAGGATAGTCGAAGGCACTAGGCTTCGAAGATTAACTCCCAATGACGACAAAGATGACTTCAAAGTTCAATTCTCGAAGTACATCATGATATTCTCCAAAAGGCACAAGTTCGAAGAGAGCATGGCGCCTTTTGCCTCGAGGGCTCATGGACCTTCTTGGTTCACCATGGCTCTCTCAGAAGCTATCAAGAGCAAGGAGATTCAGGATGTATGGAGAGCTTTTTTGCTGCCTAGACTCATTTCTTCAAGAATAACCCCAGCCAAGAACCAAATTTTTCTCTTTGCCTACCAACCAAACTTCGTTTCGAGGCAGTTTGGCTTATGCCAGCTGATTCCTGAACCTTTATTTCATACTGAGAGCGCCATCACTTCTGGACGAACTTTCAAGGCACGGGAAGCTAAAATACAGCAAGAACAATATCAAGGCTTTGCCCAATTTGAGCTGATAACCTTCGAACCTACCCATCTCACGGCTAAAGGATTTCTGGAATGGTGGACCAAGTTTTATCAAACTTATATGTTCGATACACTTACAATTCAACAGAAACTAATTGATGCCTTCGATGTGCAGGTACCAACAAAGAAAGGTATGTTTACTCATGCCAAAGAGATTAAAGCTTTCCAAAATTATTTTGAAACTACTTATGACCCCACGCGCTTGGACTCCACTGTGCATCAAGCAGCTGAGACCTTGAAGGAAAAATTTAAACAAAAAGTTTCTAAGTTAAAACTTCCTTTAGGGCTGTCACCTGAGGATAGGTATAGGTTGGCATTCGAAATGCATCCACCTAAATTTCCCAGATTACCTACCTCAGAACTGGCTCTGGCTTGGTTTCCCCCATATCCATGGTGGTTTACTTGCAAAGAGATGTTCAAATATCTTCAAAGGAAACCAAAGCCATCTGAGACTGTGACATGGGCTCGATACTGGCTTCATGATTTCCCAGGACACCTTCGATACGACCTTTCTGCCATGTCAATTAAATCTGATCAAGGCACAGGTGCGAATGCTTGGGAAAATCCCAAATGTCTTTTACTTTCCATATCTTTAACCTTTGCTTTAATTGTTTCGATTTTCAGCCATCAGGATAAAGACAGCTGCCTCGAAGTCGAAAGAAGGGAGTGCCTCTCAAGCCTCCATCGAAACTACTGACAAAGTGACTCCACCCGAAACAACCACTATTGCTGCAACCATAACAACAACAATAATACCAACAACAACCAGTGTTCCAATTCCAACGGTAATCACTTAGCCTTGATGTTTCGAATTCACTCATGCTTTATGGTTTGCATCTAACTCTTCGTTTAAAATTCTTTCAGACCAACAAGCTTCCTCCTACTACTCCCAAGAAGCGGAAATCAAGCACCACTGGGGAAGACCCCAAGGCTGGAGGAAACTTAAATACTGCTTCGAAGAAGAAGCCCAAGAAAGATATTTCGAAAAGCACCGTTCTAACTAGTGTCTCTGGACTTGATTCCAGGGATGCTGCTCCCTCACCCAAATCCAAAAATCCACCTTCGACCTCCAACCCAACGTTGGAACGTATAGCTAGTAACCTCTCCTCTGAGAGTCCACAGGTAAATTGAACCTTTAAATTTTTTACAATACTAACTTCTTATTACCTTGGTGAATGTTTTTTCTTAACATTCTGTTGTTCCTTGCAGAACATCTTGAATCCAGCTTCCACTATTTCGAACTCACCATCCAGAGCTGCTGCTCCGCTCAACTCCTCTCCTCAAGGAGATTCCAGCAACCTGGTTCAAAATAAAGGTTCCTTCAATATGGCGGTTCTGGCTAGAACTTCTGAACAGCAGGATGACCAAGGTACCTCCATTCCTCTGAAAGAGATAAACGAAACAACACTTCAAACGTCTGCAGAGGATTTGCAAAGGGCTTCTCTTCAAAAGTCCCCTCTTGAAACTCTTCAAGAGGACCCAAAGGACACTCAAACTGAAGAAGAGAAAGCTGATTCTGGGAAAAGAGCCGAAGAATCTGCAGATGAAGAATCTGAGGAGGAGAATGCCAATGATGGTTCGACTATTGGGACGGAGTCCAACTCAAATAGCAGTGAAAGGGATGGTATCGAAGTGGTGGACTTAGATGAGGATGAAGAAGACCAAGAGAACGAAACGAATGAAGGGGATGGTAATGCAACCAACGAACCCATAGAGGTTGAAATGGACGTGGCTCCCCTACGTGTGGAACTCCCTCAATCCTCTCTGTCTCGAATGACTGACGAGGAACTGGCACTTCTGAGACGAAATGACCCTATTGGGTACATGAAGGCAAAGTTGGCTCAGAGGGACGTCCCACTTGCTAGGGCTGGCACAAGTTCGACCAGCTATCCTCTTCCCACAGATGAAAGAATTGTTCTTCTTAATAAAATTAGGAAAACCATTCTCAATGTGGATATATTCAAAGTGCTTAAGCAAGATAGTACTGCTTGCTATACTATGAAGGAGCTGCTCACAAAGGTCAATCTTTCCACCTGCTCCTTGCCAGTTAGTACTCTCTTGTTCGATCTTCAGAATTTGCTGGACAACGTAACTGGTTACCTTCTCCAAGACGAATCTGCTGCCAAGAAGGTTCAAGAGAAACGCATTGCCATGGATGCCGCTTATGAACAAGCTTCGAAACTCTCTCAAGAAGCTGAGGATCAAGCTATGCATCTGAAGCAGGCGAAAACTGATTATGAGGCTCGAGCTGAGTCCATCCTTCTTTGGGAAAGGCAGATTCTGGAACTTCAACAGAAGGTTAAGGAGGCTAAAGAACAACAACTAGCCTTCGAAACCAATTCTGCTGGTAACCAATTCGAAGAGCTTCTCAACCAGGGGCTTGCGGAAATGGAGACTGCAGAACAACTTAAAGGAGAAGTGGAAACCTTGAGGAGCCAGGCGGTTCGCTCAGCAGAAACTTGAATCATTTCGAAGCACGTTTAATCGATTGAAAAATAATTCTTATTTCTAGATTTTGAGGTTTATTTGACTATAATTTTGGTTTCTTACATGTAATATTCGAACAACGCCATTTTGGCATTTTATCTTGCCATCTTGGCCTTTTTATAACATCTTGTTTACGTTGTTACTATTCGAATCTCCTGCAGGCTTGGATTATATTTCTTTAAATATTTCCCATTAACCTTTAGGACACGTTTATCATCCATGAGTTCTTCGATTTCGTATGCATTGTTTGAGAATACTTTTAATATTCAAAAAGGTCCTTCCCAATGAGGTGACCATTTACCTAACGCTTTATTCTTCTTGTCCATAGGCAATATGACTCTCCAAACCAAGTCATTAATAACGAATACTTTTTTCTTCACCCTTTTATTGTATGTTCTGGCCACTCTTTCTTTTTGCCTCATCAAAATTTCCAATGCATGTAATCTAATTTCGTCCAACTCAACTAATTCATTCATCATCATTTCCCAATATAATGCAGTTGGGATTTCGTTTTGTCTCTGAATTCGAACTGATTGTAGATGAATTTCTACTGGCAACACTGCATCATGACCAAATGTGAGTTGGAAAGGCATAGTGTTAGTAGCTTCCTTAGGAGATGTTCTACAAGCCCATAATATTTGGTCCAGAGTTTTGTGCCAGTTTCTTGGCTTTTTGCCAATATGCTTCTTGATTAATCCTATTATTACTTTATTTGCTGCTTCGACTTGTCCGTTTGCTTGAGCATAATATGGCGTTGATGTTAGCAATCTAAACCCCATTTCTTGGGCAAATCCTTGCATCTTTCTACCAGTAAACACAGAGCCTTGGTCTGTAGTTATGCTCTCTGGCAATCCGAACCTATAGATAATGTGCTTTTGTATAAATTCAATAATAGCCTCTTGATCAGCAAATATCAGTGGTATAGCTTCGATCCATTTGGTAAAATAATCTATTCCCACCAAGATGTATTTCTGTCCTTTGGACGAAGCAGGATTTATTTCTCCTATCAAATCCAATGCCCATCCTCTAAATGGCCATGGTTTGATGATCGAATGCAACTCACTTGCAGGGGCATGTTGAATTCCTGCATGTTTCTGACATTCCTCACATCCTTTAGCAAAGTCTATGCAATCTTTGAGCATGCTAGGCCAATACAAGCCGTATCGAAATAACAACCATTTCATTTTATGGCCTGCTTGATGTGCCCCACATGCCCCATTATGGACTTCAGACAATGCTAAGTATGCCTCACTTTCTCCTAGGCATTTCAATAATACACCCTCTTGGGTCTTTTTAAACAATTTGTTCCCCATGAGGAGATATGACAATGCCCTATATTTTGTTTTTCTATCCACCTTTAGAGTTGGGTCTGCTAAATAACTCTTCAATGGACTTCGCCAATCTGCATCTGACAAAGTATTTATGGCTAATATTTCGAATCCCTGTTTCTCAGCATATCCCAATCTCATACTTTCCAGATCCGATGGTGTGAATCTAGTAGCCATAACTCTTCCCCTTAATTCGACCAAATCCTTGAAGTTCTTGGTAGACACTTTATAACCTGAAGCCAACTGCGCTAAGTCATTTGCTTCTTGGTTCTCTATTCTTGGTATGTGTTGAATATCCATGTATTCAAATTTCCTCAATAGCCTATTGACTATGACGAAGTATACCATTAAATTTTCCTTTATGCACTTGTATTCCTTTGTGATTTGTTTGACCACTAATTCAGAGTCTCCTTTAATTTCGACTCTGGTTTCCCCCAATTCCAACAAAGCTTCAAGTCCAACAATGAGCGCTTCATACTCAGCTTCGTTGTTAGAACAACGAGGACCATCTAATTTATACTTGAATTTTGTTGGAATTCCTTCAGGAGAAATCAGAAGGACTCCAACACCACTTCCATTCCTGTGGGTTGAACCATCAAAGTACAATTTCCATGGTTGCATTTCGACGTAACTCATGACCGTCTGCTCAATCAAAGAATGGTCCACAATGAAGTCAGGAATCACTTGACCTTTCATAGCTTTTAAAGGCATGAAATTCAACGAATATTCTGTTAAGGCTAAAGCCCACTTGCCAACTCTGCTATGCATTATTGGTTTTGAAAGCATATGTTTAATGACATCGAAATGAGATGAAACATAAACATCAACAGGTTTTATATAATACTTGAGTTTCATACAAGAGAAATACAAACAGAGACATAGCTTTTCTAAATTGCTATATCTGGTCTCTGCATCATTTAGCACTCTACTTAAATAGTATATGGCTCTTTCGACGCCATTGCTATCTTCTTGTCCTACCATACTACCTATACTAACTTTAGAGGCAGATATGTACAATCTCATGGGCTTCCCCCATGAAGGTGGAGACAAAATAGGAGGCTGAGAAAGGTATTCTTTTATTCTGTCAAACGCCTCCTGGTGAGCTTCGTTCCATTCGAAGGCTTGACCTTGCTTTAGACGAAGTAACGGAGAGAAAGCTTGGGTTCTTCCACTTAGGTTCGAGATGAATCTTCTGAGGAAGTTAATTTTCCCTAGCAGAGATTGCAACTCCCTTTTTGACGCAGGTGATTTCGTCTCCATTATGGCTTTGGTTTTGTTCTGGTTGATTTCGATTCCTTTCTTGTGAACCACAAAACCAAGAAAATCTCCAGCCTGCACAAAAAATGCACATTTAAGGGGATTCATCTTTAAGCCATGTTTTCTCATTCGCTCGAATGATTGGCTTAAATGATGCAAATGTGTTTTTGTAGATATAGATTTGATGACTATATCGTCAATATACACCTGCATGAAGGTTTCAATGAAATCATGAAAAATTGAATTCATTGCCCTTTGATAAGTTGCCCCAACATTCTTTAAACCAAAAGGCATCACCACCCATTCGTAGGTGCCTAAGGCTCCTGGGAAACGAAATGCTATCTTTGCAACATCTTCTTCAGCAATGAAAATCTGGTTATACCCAGAGTATCCATCTAACATACTCAAGTATTCGAACCCTGCAGCAGAATCTACTAGCATTTCTGCCACAGGCATGGAATATTCATATTTAGGGGTTGCAGTGTTTAAATCCCTAAAATCTATGCAAATTCTTAAAGAACCATTTTTCTTAATAACAGGTACTATGTTTGCTAACCATTCGACGTACCTTGCTGTTCTGATGAATTTGCAACGCAGCAACCTTTCGATCTCAGCTTTAATTTTTGTGAGAACCGCTGGTGCGAATCTTCTGGGAGTTTGTTTGATGGGCCTCTTGCCATCTTTGATTGGCAGTCTGTGTTCGACCAACTCCCTCTTTAAACCAGGCATCTCGTCATAGTCCCATGCGAAGCAATCTTTGTTTTCTTTAAGGACTTCGATCACTTCCTTCTTGAGGCCTGGGCTAAGTTTAGCACTTATGTAGGTTATTCTTTTCGTTTTTTTCATCCCCTAAGTTGACTTCTTCGAGTGGATCCTGTGCCAACATTTTGGCACCTGAGTTTATGGGGTCCCTTTCGAAGCCTAAGGGTTCTTTATCATAGATGGCATCCAACCTTTGATCCATCTCAAACTCTTTGAAGGGTGAGCATTTCGAACCATCCCCACTTACTTCGTCCGTCTTCATAGTTGATTTATTTATTTCAGCCTCTAAGGCCGCTTTTGATTCGTTCTCAGCCATATAGGCCGAAATCCTTTCGAAAAAGGTAGACTCAGTCATGGCTAAGGTTGTCGAAGTCCCAGCCTGCTGGCCGTTTTTGTATAGTGCTTTCGACTCCCTCTTCTTCACTGATTATTGTTATATCCCAGTAAAGGCCATCATGACGAAGGGTCATGTAGTAGTGGGCGTTTCTAGTTTCATTAATCTCATCATTTGGAACACACGGAGCAATCTTTGCCGGATTTTTATCATAATCCCTCTTGTCAACTAAATTGACAGTTGACATAAAGTAACTCTGGTCTGCTTCGATGTTTTCCACGATTCCATCATCTCTCCACAGAACTAGTCGTTGGTGCATTGGCGAAGGAACTGCCCCCACGCCATGGATCCACTCTCTTCCCAGCAGTAAGTTATAGTTGGCCTTGGCTTCGATCACCATAAACATGGTGGGCCTACAGCTTGAGCCTATTGTCAATTCCAACTGGACCACTCCCAGTGTTTTGCCCACTTTTCCCTCATAATTGGACAGAACCATATTATGGGGCTTGATGTCTCCTTCGCGGATCTCTAATCTTTTTAGCATGAAATGGGGTATCAAATTGACTGCAGCACCCCCATCCACTAGAACTTTGTTCACACCATGGACACCAACTTTCGCCCGAATGAAAAGTGGCTTGAGATGGTTCTTTATTGCAGGTTCTGGACGTTCGAAGAACGCATTTTGTTCCTCAACAGCCCCATTGTCCATCACATAGTAGCACACGGGCCTATGTTTCATCAAATCTGTGTTGTCTTCCTCCTCATATTCATTGATTTCGGTTTCCTGCCCAAATTCGCAGGGAAGCACAGACACCACGTTACAGTTCAAGTTAAATGAAGACTCCCCCTCCGATTTGAAGTTATCTGTTATCATATCTTCGTCCTCTTCCGGGCCTGGAGTGTATTCCTTTGGTTCATCGCGTTGTTCTTCAGAGAAGAGCCTCCTATTGACTGGAGGTTTGTCTTCAGTTTGATTTTTTGGTTTGTTGGTGCTAGATTCACCTTGGTTTTTCGTCGAAGTAACCCCTTTGTTTGCCACAGCTTCTCTCTCAGCCTTTCGAATCCTTTGTTGTCTGCGCCACTGGGATCTTGACATGGGGTTCCTTCCTTTGTAATTTTCTAATCTCACCTCCTCCCTTTTTGCTGTGTTGAATTGCCTCCTGTATGTCACAGCATGGCGTGCATTTCGTTCAGCGTTTCTCCATCTATCTTTGCCTTTGTCATTTCTGACCTGTAACCATCTATCGGTTGGCACTTTAGCAGGGAGTTTGAAAGTCACTCTTCGAGCAGCCTTGGGGTGAGGGCTAGCAGGCCTTCGCTGTTTGTGTCTGCTGTCGAAACGTGGGCCCATCTGGGCAGTTTCTTGATGGTTCCAGCAAGGGGCGAAGGGAATTGTTTCGAAGGCCCTGGCCATGCTTTGGTCATACACAGCAGAACACCTTGGGCAAATCAAGCACTTGGTTGCCCCTTTGTAGCAGCGAAACACAAATTCCAGCAAACTTTCTCCAGCCTTGGGATAACACCTAAAAAGCTGGTTATCCTGGCGCCAATTGTTGCCAGTTCGAGTCCTCTGTACCCTTTCGAAATTCGCAGCGATTCTTTGATTGCAGAGGATGCTGCACCTAGGGCACAATATCATGCCTGAATCTCCTTTGTGGCATGTCATGAGATAATCCTTGAGACTAGCATCTCCAGTGTGATTATCCCCCATTCTATACTTTTCTTTTTCTAAGTATTTTTCCACTTCCTCCATCTCAGAGCGAGGTCTTTCCATATCCACCATATTTATTTCAACATCTCCCCCTTTAGCTTCATCATCACCCCATCCTGTGGGCTTTATATCCTCAATCTGAACCTTCGAACTCTCTGGGGCAGAATATTTGACCAAATAGTCAAATTTTCCACTGGGTTCCCCTAGAGTGTCCCATATTTCCTTCTGAAGGGAAATTGGCTGCGTGATTTGGACTTTCTCCAATTCCAGCCTCAAGCCTTCAGTGACTTGTGTTAATTCTTGGTTTTGATTTCCCTGGCCTTCAGTAGCCTGGGTTTCTCTTGCAACAGCTACAGGTGCGGCAATCGGAGTCTCTGGCGTATTCTGGATGTCTTCAGTGACCTCCTCGCTGACTTCGACCATCACCCAGTTTTCGACTCCAGTACCCTTCTCTCCTGTTAGGGCGTCGCTTTGATCAGTTTCCACCATGTTGACCTCTCCAATGCATGCAGGCTCGGAGTAGTTGGTGTCTGCGACGTCCAAGGGATCTTCGTCCACTTTCATCTTCACCTTATCAGCAAACTTTAGTCTGCCATCTTTGATCGCGTTTTGAATCAGGTCCCTTAAAAGAAAACATTGTGAGGTTTTGTGGCCTAGGAAACTATGATATTTGCAAAATCCTCTCTTCTTTCTCTGATCCAAAGGAGGTATTTTGACATTTGATGGCACAATTAGTTGGCCATCTTTGACAAGTAAGTCAAAAATCTCGTCACATTTAGTGACATCGAAGGTATAAACCTTCTTTGGAAATTTGTCACTTTTTTCATTTTCAACAATGTCTTTCCCTTTTGTGGGAACTAACAATTTGCAGGAATAAGGCGGGGCCTGTTTTAATTCAGCGAGGTCGATTTCGACCTCTTCGAATTCGAATTCAGGATATTCTTCTGCTTCCTCAGTCCCGACATAGGAAATCCTTTCTTTCTTGCTATTCTTAAAGACTCTGGCTTTTTCGGCCTTTAGTCTTTCGACCTGTCGAACCCTATCGGCTAACTGAGCCATATCCCTCAAATACTGAGTGTCTAGTTTCTTTCGAATAGAATAATCCAAGCCACCAGCGGCCATTTCGACTAACTCATGTTCAGGCACTACTGTGTAACATCTGGATTTCAAAAGCCTAAATCTATTCAAATAATCATCTATGGGTTCGGTGAACTTTCTCTTAACACTGGCCAATTCCTTCAAACTTATTTTCGACTGTCCCATGTAAAATTGTTCATGGAATAATCTCTCTAAGAGAGCCCAAGTGTCAATGGACCCAGGAGGCAAAGTGGTAAACCATGTGAAGGCGTTTTTTGTCAAGGAACTTGGGAAGTATTTGATCCTGAGATCTTCATTATTGGCTATATCTCCCGCTTCGGTTAGATATCTCGCTATGTGTTCGACTGTTGACTCATTGGTATCCCCAGCGAACTTTGTAAATTTAGGGACTTTATATCCCCTTGGTAAATCAGTATGCATTATGCAATCCAATATAGGAGAAGCGTAATTTGGCCTTCTCATTCCTGTGTTGAGGCCATTCTGGGCCATGACTCTCTCTATCATGGTGGTTAGGTTGTTTTCTGCCAAGATGTTATCGTTTCGAATTCTATGAACGACAGCATCGGTATCTTGATTTCGACCAACCAAAACAACTCCCCTAGGTTGTTCTTCTCGAAACTCTGGGGCTTCTAGCCTTTCTACCCTTGCCCCTGGTTCCATAATTTCCATTTGTGGGCCCGGGATTATTGGGGCTTCTAACCTTGGTGCCCTGGCCCCTAAGTTAACTTCTTCTCTGGGTGGTCTATAAATTGGGTCGTTAGCAATTTGTTCTATAACAGGCATGTTTGCTCGAAATCCCGCCTGATTCTGCCTACGCCTTTCTGGGGGAGCAAAGAAATCTGCTATTCGACTCATATTGTCAGCGTTTTCTCTGTTTGTCACAATCACATTTTGCACTATTGGGGCAAATATCTCCTGCATGGTTTGTGCTAACACCCCTATCATATTATGGTTAATGTCATCCATCAATTGCCTAAAAGCCAACTGGTTGTCTGTGGTTAAGATAGGCATTGTGCTATAACCCACCGACCCTTGGTTATTTGTCATAAACTGATTCGCCCCAGACCCAGACCCTAGTTGTGGAGATGAATTCGATGTTGAATTGTGTAAACCTGCCATAAAAGATGTTGGCATTCCATAAGAGGAATTTCTGGTTCTATTCCCATCGAAACTGGGTGGTCTAGTTAATGGAGTGGCGAAATGGGATTGTGTCCCTGATGGTGGAACGAATCCCCCAGGGTAGCCAATGGTTCCAGTATTTCCTAAGATCGAACTATTAGTTGATATGCCACTTACTCCATTGGTGGCTATGTTACTGGTCGAAGATGCAACAGACTGTGCATTCGAAGGGATTACATTAGATGTTCCGATCGAAGTGGACGCATTAGTGCCTGTTGTATGTGGGCCATTTTGGTCCCCTTGTAGATTGTCTGAATTAGACATTTTGTCCAAACGTTTTCTTCTGGATAAAGGTTGGTTGTTGTTGGTTATCTTACCACTTCTCAGGTTCATAAAACAGCAAACTTCTTAGGTTCCAACGTTTTTGTAATGGTTATGTCTCAACAATCCTTATTTCTAATATCCAATTATTTGTCCCATCAGGTGTGCCAATTTGTTTCCAGTGATTTCTGGTAAACAACCGCTAGTCTTCCAAACTATCGAATAATCTTTCTGACTGTTATTCAATTCCTCTGGTAACTCACAGGATCGACTAGATTGATCCTAGGACTCCTTGGATATTAAGGTTACTCTCACGATCGAACAAATATTCATGGTTGATATTGTATATGTGTTTGGCTTATTTCGATTTCTCTCTCTAAAAGTCTAAAGATGTAATCAAAATGTGTGTGTGAAAACTAAGTTACATGAATAAATGCTAATTGTAAAGACATGTAAAATTGCATAAAAATGAAGTAAATGGTTTCGACTTACAAAACAGTTAATATAAAGGATTTCTGGAACGTAAAAGGTTTGAAATATGAAGAAAGCGTTTAATGCAAGAAATCTTTAAATGACTTTAAGTAAAAATATGCGTTCGAAGGATAAGACTTGAAGGTAAAGGTATGGAAAATATGACAGTTTTCTGAGATATAAAGTGCTTGAAATATGAAGAAAACATTAAAATGTAAAACTTTGAAGAAGAGATTTCGAAGTGAAAAGACTGTAAATGAGAAAACTTGTAAATGTTATTTGACAAAAGGATAAAGGAAAGTGCTGGAAATGGTAAAAGGTTTTCATTAAATCAGAAATACATGGTGCTATCATACATACATTTTTCTTGCATTCGTTTCCCTTGCCATGTGGTAGTTTGAATGTTACTGAGTATTTTGTATAATAGATATGACACCCCAAATCCTCATACTAAGACTTCTATTTATACTAATTCGACCATAACGGTCTTGCTATAGGATTATGCCACGTTTAGAACATGCAGGACAATGCCTCTTTCGTCTCTCCACGTGTCCCCAAATGCTCCAGCACATAACTTTTAAACTTCGAAAGTTCCGCTTCCATTTGAATTTCAAATGCTTTGGTACTTCTCCGTTTCGAACGCTCTTCCCAGACACAGCCTTGTTGTTATTTCGAGACTTCTTTAGATATGTTCCCATAATTGCCACTCGAAGCTCCAAGCTTTGACATACTTATTCGAAACACTGCTTCTGCTACTTCGAAACATGACGCTTTACCTCATTTCGATCAAAACGTTTAATTCATTTGGCTTCTAATAACATTATCAAAATCTTCAGCCAACAACTTCTTATATCATAATTTCCCTGCATATAAAAAAAACATTATTAGAGAGCATATTTGTTCTTTATATATCATGTGTTTGTTAGCATCAAAACTCTTACAAGGATGTAGAACCAAACTACGTCCTAACAATCTCCCCCTTTTTGATGATGACAAAAACTTGTATATTTTGATAGAATACTTAAGAACATAAAGAATTAAAGTCTCCCCCTGAGTTGGATACTCAGATAAAGAAAAAAATACTTCCCTGAAGATGTTCTGATCAGAGCTTTGAGATGGAGGATTTTGATGCGCCCACAACAGAAGTTACTATCAGAGGTTGTTTTTCAATATATTTTCCTATTTGCTTTCAGAGGATAAAAATAGAAGTTATGATATTCAAAATGTTTGAGACTGAGTCTCGATAATGTTATATTCAAAATATCTTACGTTCTCCCCCTTTTTTTGTCAAGAATCAAAAAGCAACAAAAACACGTAAATAGAAGGAGGTAGATAACCAGAAGATTGAAATAAGAAATAAATATTAGAAACAATTTTTTTCCAGAGTTATGGTTGAGGAGCTGGAAGTCGTATGAACAAGGATTCAAACAAATTGTTGATCTGATTGTTTGATTCCTCTTGTTTCCCAAGCATCCACTTAATTTCCTTGCTTGTTTCATCCTGCTTTTCTAACCTTTCCTTAAACATATCATTTTCTTTCTTCAACTCCCCCAGAGTGTTCAACACAAGATAAGATAAGGTTGTTTCAGCAAAAGAGACCATATTCTCATAACTTACTGCAGGTGATTCTGGCACAGGAGATTCTTCGACTGCCTTGCCTTTATCTTGAAACATGACCAGAGGAAGAGGTTCAGGAGATGGTTCATTATACTCCAATGTCTGATGGGCTTCCCAAGTTGTTTTGTCCAGTAGAAGGATGGGTTTCTTTACCTATTGTCACAGAACTTGATCCTTTAAGATTTACAGGTGATCGTAGAAGTTCTGTTGAGCGATTTCATAGTTGAGATCCTTTAGCTTTAGAGATTAAGAGTTAAACCATTTTCTGGACTGATTCCAATGAGAATTAGAAGCAGCTGGATTGAAATTCTCTACACAAGCTAGCTTTATAGAGTTAACCTATTCCAGTATTTTTGTTTCAAAAATCAGCAAGGATTTACCAACATCTGCTTTGGATATTTTTGGTGTTGGTTTGTGAACAGTAATTTTCTGAGAGCTTGTGAAAAGATTTTCCCAAGCCTCTAAATCTATGATTATTCTAAGGGGATCTTCTGGGTAGTTATTTAGAGAGGGAGAATCATAAAGAATTATAGGTGAATTTGGTGGTGTTGAATGATAGGGAGATGGATGATCTGGAATGGAGAAGGTTTGTGATGAAGTTGTGGGGATTATTGGTGGTTGAGAAACCATGAGAGGGCAAGTCATGCCAGGGATGGATGTCGTGGTATCAGAATCAAAATTTGAATTTTCGGTTTGGGGAGCTTCAAACAGTGGATCAAATTGATCAATATTAGAGAGAACTTGTGCAAGTTCTGGCTGAGTCTTATCAAAATGGGTAAAAGGTGGATTAGTCAGAGGATTATTTGTAGGTATTGTAGTGTCAATATTTGGTCAAAATCATCAAAGGTTTGAGGAGATGGATCTTCTATGGTCATTGGAGATGATGGGGTTTCAGATATTGATAAAAATACAGATTCAATGACAGAAGTAAAAGACGAGTTATCTTTCTTTTTGGAAGCTTTAGGGGTCTTCTAAGAAGTTCCTTCTCCAGCTATTTTCCTTCAACTTCTAGAGGTTGTTGCCTTAGATCAAGAATGTTCACATCTGGGATTGTACCATCACTCTTGTAGGCTTCCAGATACCTTTCTTCATTTGAAGAGGAAGAATCAGGAATAGTTTGAGAAACTTGAGAAATTTGTTGAGAGGAAGCCATTTGGTCACACAGACTCTATTAGGGTTTTTGAAGGATGAACAGATGAAGAAAGAAAAGTGAGTGAGAGTGAATATGGGATAGTGTTTGTGAAAGAGTGAAGTAGAAATATCTAACGAAAAAATAGAAGTTTTAAATTAAAAGAAAAGGTTTTAATAAAAATGATTACGTGCATTTAATGATTCCTGAAAAGAGGGATAGCGTGAAGATATGGAACAGTTATCGATTTGACTCGAGCATCAATGCATCAACTCAACCTTTCAGTCCCTTTAGAATTTGAACATGTTTTCAGCCTTAGAGGGTGATCTTGCGTTTAGAGTTGACAAATGTTAATATTGTGAACTGCTTGCATCTATCTTAGAAATTAAATTTTTTCGGAGAATGTTTAGATCTTCTAGATAGATCCTGATACAAATTTCCTTCTCACTTCTGAAGAACTATTGATCAGATGTTCCCACAGAGAAAAATAAAGCATAAAGTTCTGAGGGTTTAAATATACAGAAACAACATTATCATTCTGGGCATAATTCCATACTGAGATGATTCAGAATGAAATTAAATCTATCTTCATATAGGGGTTTAGGGAAGACATCATCCCATTGATGGTTTGTGTCTATAAAGTCTAAAGAGATAATTCCTTTCTAAATATAGTCCCTAATAAAATGATGTTTGATTTCTATATGTTTAGCCATAGAATGTAAAATAGGAGTTTTTGAAAGACAAATAACATAAGTATTATCACATGGGATATGAATGTTACTCTCATATATGTTAAAGTCTTCAAGCTGACTCTTCATTTAGAGCATTTGTGTGTTGTATCCAGCTGTTGCTATATATTCAACTTCAGCAGTTGATAGTGAAGTGGTGGATTATCTTTTGCTGAACCACGAGATTAGATTGTCTCCCAGAAATTGGCAGCTTCCAGAAGTACTTTTTCTTTCGATTTTGTCTCCGGAAAAGTCAGTGTCACAGTACCCTACTAATTTATATTCTATAGATTTTCTATAGCAAATACAAAGATTACTAGTACCTTTCAGATACTTAAAAATTTTCTTAACTGGTGTTAAGTGAGATTCTCTAGGATCTGATTGGAATCTATCACGAAGACAAACGTTATACATGATATCAGGTCTTGAAGCTGTTAAATATAAGAGAGAATCAATCATACCTCTTTAGAGCTTCTGTTCTACTTTCTTACTTATCTCTTCCCTTTCCAGAATGCATGTGGGATGCATAAGAGTTTTGGATGACTTACATTCTGGAAGGTCAAATTTCTTCAGAAGTTCTTTGACATACCCACTTTGATGAATGTAGTTTCCTTATGGAGTTTGATTGATTTGGATACCTAGAAAGAACTTGATTTCACCCATCAAGCTCATTTCAAACTCTGCCTGCATAGACTTAGCAAATTCTTTTTTCAAAGAGGCTTTAGTAGATCCAAAAATTATATCATCTACATAAATTTGACAAACTCAAATGTAATTTTTAAACAGTTTACATAATAAGGTTGTGTCCATCTTCCCTCTGTTAAAATCATTTTCTAACAGAAAATTACTTAGTCTTTCATACCAAGCTTTGGAAGCTTATTTCATACCATATAATGTTTTCTTAAGTTTATAAACATATTCTGGATGTTTTTTATTATCAAAGCCAGTGGATTGGTGCACATAAGCTTCTTCATCAATGTAACCATTTAAAAACCACTTTTAACATCCATCTGATAAAGAGTGATGCCATTATTTACAGCAAAAAAAAATTAAAAGTTTGATAGATTCTAACCTGGAGACCAGAGCAAAGGTTTTATATAGTCTATCCCTTCTTGCTGACTATAAACTTGTGCCACTAGTCGTGCTTTGTTTGTGGCAACTTCTCCTTGTCTGTTTAGCTAATTTTTGTAGACCCATTTGGTTCCAATGATGTTAAAGCCTTTTTGTTTCGAAATTAGATCCCATACATTGTTTTTGGTAAGTTGATTTAGTTCTTCCTGCATTGCAAGGATCCAGTCATTTTCTAGAAGAGCTTCGTCAATGGAAGTAATCTTAATCAGAGATACTAATCCCATGAGTGATTCTTCAGAATTTCTGAATGTAGATCTTGTTCTGATTGGGTCATCTTTCTTTCCCAAAATCATGTTTTCCGGATGTGCTAAGCTGCTTCGGGATTGCCTTTTCCGGATGGGGTCTTCAGATGCTGTTGTAATATTTGTGACACCCTCTTCTATATTTGACTGTGATTCTTTATCAAGAACTTCTGATGCTCTATCTTCGGTACCTGTAAATTGAACTTCTATATCTGCAAAACTTTTACCCCGCTTTGACTTTTAAGAGCCAAGCTTATCATCATATCTGACATTGATAGATTCTTCTACAATTCGTGTTTCTGTGTTATATACTATGTAAACTTTTGAGCATCCAGAGTATCCTAACATGATACACTTTTTTGCTTTAGAATAAAACTTGTTTAGATATTCTTTAGTGTTTAGTATAAAACAAGTACATCCAAATGGATGGAAATAAGAGATGTTGGGCTTTCTGTTCTTCCACAGTTCATATGGAGTCTTATCCAGAATAGGTCTTATTGAGATTCTATTATGAATATAACACGATGTGTTAAATGCTTCTGCCCAGAAGTTTTTAGCAATGTTAGTCTCGTTGATCATGGTTCTGGCCGTTTCTTGTAAAGTTATATTCTTTTGTTCTATAACTCCATTTTGTTGAGGAGTTATAGGACAAGAGAAAACATGATAGATGCCATTCTCATTAAAAAAGTTTTCAAATCTTTTGTTTTCAAATTCCCCACCATGATCACTTCTGAATTTAACAACTCTAAAATCTTTTTTGTTTTGAACTTGGTTACAGAAGGTAGAGAACACAGAGTGTGACTCGTCCTTGTGTCTTAAGAACTTTACCCATGTCCATCTGCTATAGTCATCTATGATCACTAATCCATACTTCTTGCCACTGGTGGATGGAGTTTTCACTGGTCCAAAAAGATCTATATGCAGAAGTTCTTATGGTCTAGTGGTAGAAACAACATTTTTTTATTTGAAAGAAGGTTTTGCAAACTTTCATTTTTGACATGCTTCACACATAGCATCTGAGATGAACTTCAGGTTAGAAAGTCCTCTGACCAGATTGAGTTTGTTAATCTGAGATATTCTTCTCATACTAACATGCCCCAATCTTTTGTGCCAGACTCATTGCTCGTCGTTAATAGATATTAGGCATTTTAGATTCTGAGTTTTTAGTTCAAAAAGTTTTATTTTGTAAATGTTGTTCTTTCTATTTCCATTAAAAAGGATAGACCCATCTTTCTGACTAACTGCTTTACAGGGCTTTTGATTAAAGATTACATCATAAGCGTTATCACTTAATTGAATTATAGATAACATGTTATGTATTAATCTATCTACTAACAGAACATTAGTTATAGAAGGAAGTGTAATATTACCAATAGTTCCAGAGCCAATAATATTTCCTTTATGATTGCCTCCGAAACCTATAGAGCCTCCAGATTTAAGCTCCAGGCTTTGGAACATAAGCTTTCTTCCCGTCATGTGTCAAGAGCATCCAGAGTCCAGGTACCAAGATTGGTGTTTCAACTTTATTGTTAAAGACATATGTAACATAGACAAGTTTATCCTTAGGCATCCATATCTTTTTGGGTCCTTGTTTGTTAGAGTTACCAAAATTTTGTTTAAATTTTGGTTTAGCAGAAAAATCATTACTAGTATACTTTATGTCACGTGTATGTCCATATGTAAAGTGTGAATAGAGAGGTGTGTGTTTTTTTATGACTATATCATCAACTTTCTTTGGTTGAGTTTCTTTTCCATTTTGTTTCACATATCCTATACCTTTTCTGCCATTTATGTTAACTCAATAGATCATTGAAGGAATCTTTCTCCTATCTATGTTTTTAGCTAGAAATTTTTGAAAGCTATGATCATATTCTTTTATAATTCTATCAGAACTATTAGAAACTTCTGAAACAATTTCTTTCTGAGCTTTTTGTAATTTATTTTAAATAACATAATTTTCATTTTTGAGTTTAGAAATCGTTTCTTTTAGCTCAAAGTTTTCTGTTTTTAGTTTCTTATTTTCTTCAGAGTCAGATACTAGATCCTTTTTGAGGTTCTTGTTTTTGACTCTAAGTTGTTCATATATTTCAAGAATTTCTGATCGACTTTCTTCTAATTGAGATCTAGAAAAGTTAGAGAATACCTCTTCTACCTTTGAGTCTGACTCTGATTCATATGATCCAGTGTCATCTGATATGTTGGCCATTAAGGCTATGTTGGCTCGCTCATCTTCTGATTCTGTTTCAGCTTCAGAAGATTCTGAGTCATACCATGTTGCCATAAGACTTTTCTTCTTTTCTTTGGAGAACTTCTTTTTAGGTTTTTATTTTTGAAGGTTTAGACAGTCACTTTTGTAATGACCTTGTTCGTTGAATTCGTAACATACAATATCTCTGTTACTAGACTTTTTGTATCCAAGAGATGATTCAGAGTGATTCCTTGTTCTTATGGGAGTTCTAAACTACATCTTCCTGTGCTTCCATAGCTGACTGACTCTTCTGGAGAGATGAGATAGTTCGTTTTCTTCTGACGAGGATCCACCATAGTTTTCTTCTTTTGGCTAAAAAACTTTATGTTCATATTTTTTATTAGATTTAAGAGCGAGATACTTACCTTACTTATGGGACTCATCTTCTTCTAGTTCTATCTCATGAATTCTCAAGGAGCTGATCAGTTCTTCAAGAGATATTTTGTTCAGATCTTTTGTAAGTTTTAGGACTGTGACCATGGGTCTCCATTTCTTGGGTAAGCTTCTGATTCTTTTCTTTACATGATCTGTTGATGAGTACACTTTGTCCAGAACTTTTAGCCCAGCAACCAGAATTTGAAACCTTGAGAATATTGTTTCAACTATTTCATCTTCTTCCATTTTAAAAGCCTCATACTTTTTAATGAGAGCAAGATTTTTGGTTTCTTTGACTTGTGTCTTGCCTTCATGTGTCATTCTCAAAGAGTCAAACATGTTTTTTGTGGATTCTATGTTTGTGATCTTCTCATACTCGGTGTACAAGATAGCACTCAAGAGAATTGTTCTGGCTTTATGATGGTTTTTGAATTATTTCTTTTGTTGATCTGTCCTTCTTTTTTTGTCGAGCTTCTGACTTCTTTTGTCAACTGGATAAATGTATCCATCAGTCACCATATCCCAGAGATCAACGTCATGAGCTAGAAAAAAACTTTTGGTTCTGTCTTTCCAGTAATCGAAGTTCTCATCGTCAAAAATTGGAGGTTTTCCGCTGATTCTATCTTTCCCATCATGATTATCATTACTGATGATCTGACTTGGTCCCACCATAGTGTTTTTCTTACTAGGATCTTTTTCTGACACGGTTAAGTGTTTGCACCCAGAACCAGACACTATGATACTAATTGAAGAATGGAAAAACACAAGAGGGGGATTGAATTGGGGTTTTCAAAAATAAAGCAGTAGAGACATTGATTATCCTGGTTCGTTTGAACTCAAACTACTCCAGTTCACCCTCCAAGGTGATTTTTCTTCTCTCAAATAAGGTCTTAATCCACTAATAAAATCTTGATTACACAAATACAATGACTATTGTTAATGTCTTATTGAGTTTAAACCACAACTCAGTTTTCTCAAGGTATTACACAATAAAATAATTAACAATGTGTACAAAGATGTTTTCTACACAAAACTATATCACTAGTGATGTATACACAATTTAAATAGCACAAGATAGAAAGGTAATAAGATCTCTCTTTTTCAATGTGTAGTAGTGTTGTGTACGATTTCTCCTTTAAGTCTTCTTTATATAGGCGATGCATGAGATATATGAGAGGATGCTTTTGGAAGGTTGATAAAGTGTAGTTAATGTTCTTTCTAAAAGTAGAGATCTTGTCTTGATTCAGCCGTGACTTTTGATTTGTAATGAATAATTGTAACACTTCAGAACATGCTTTCTTGCTATCATATCAGAAGATGAATGTTATCGTTGAGACTTCTTTAGTTCTTTCTAGAACTTTACGTATCAGAATATTAGAGTTTTTGTTTGCAACGTTGATGCATTCAGAAGTTGTAACATTAGAACTTCTTCATTTAAGCGTGTCACACATATTTTCTTCTAAGTATGATGTGTCACAACAGAGCTTTAAAAACGAAACTTTCTCATCTTCTATGCTTCTTATATCATAATTTCTCTGCATATGAAAAAATATTATTAGAAAGCATATTTATTCGTTATACATATCATGTGTTTGTTATCATCAAAAACTCTTACAAAAATGTAGAACCAAACAATATTCTAACACATCACACTATATATAGACTGAAAAATAGAGTAAGTTAATAAGATGTGGCCCAACTCTACTTAAAGGTGTATTAACCCAAAATGGTTTGGAAGTGTTGAATTATTCACGATTATTATATTTGGAATTCGAATGGTCTTGTCATTTAAGAAACATAAGAACATTACATCCAATCAAGTTATTCTTTTTATTAGTAATTAATACTCCTTCGGTCACATATTATAAGAGAAATTCACTTTTTAGATTCCTTGAATAATTAATGTATCTGGTCTATATATAGACCAAATACATTAATTATTCAATGAATCTAAAAAGTGAATTTCTCTTATAATTTGGGATGGAGGGAGTACCATATATAACTTTTCATTTATCCCTAGTGTAACATTTAATTGGTTCCAATTACATATATGAAAGCATAGTTTATATTGAAACTCAAAAATTTTTACGACACTAAGAAATATTATTCACAAAAAAAAAAAATTTAAAACATTGCTAATAGTTTTTTTTTTCAAACATGCATATATTATTGTCTTTAATGACAAGTTGTAAATGTAACAAGTTCTCCTGACAAAATTATATTTTTATCAAATGACATCTATTTTTTTTAATTACCAACTCAAACATTAATGGTTGCATGTATATATGTGTCACATTGAGACTTAAAATAAACTTATATACTATATATTTAGCTATTATATGCTACATTTAGCACTAACAATATGTTATTTTTTATTGTACATAGATGAACAACTACATATTGAAATAATGAAATAATGCAAGTTGTGAATGAACAAAAAAGAGGGGTGTTTCTTATATGTTATGGTAAAATTGGAAATACTTTCACGTGGAAAATACTTTCAACAACTTTGTGTTTAAACCGTGATATTATTTTGAGTGTTGCATTAAATGGGATAGAAAGTCTACTTTTATCAGGTGGAAGAACTGCACATTCTAGATTCAAGATTTTAGTCCCATGTTTAGAATCATCTATTTGTAACGTTGAAAAAAGTCGGATCTTGCTAGCCTGTTGCAAATAACTAAGTTGATAATATGGGATAAGGCTCCAATGGCAAATAAGTTTTGTTTTGAATCTCTTGACAAGTCTTTGAAATATATAATAGGTGGTGGTAATGTTGCTTGTAATAAAATATTTGGAGGCAGGGTAGTTGTGTTTGGTGGAGATTTTAGACAAATTCTACATGTTGTACCAAGAGAAACCAGGTATGATATAGTGAATTCAACAGTTAATGCTTCATATATATGGGAGCATTGCAAGGTTCTAACTCTTTCCAAAAATATGTGTTTGCAAACTGGGCCACATTCAAGCAATGCACGAGAGATTGAGAATTTTTCAAAATGGATATTAGATGTGGGAGATGGGAAAATATCTGAACCAAATGACGAATTTGCTGATATTACTACTCCTTTGATTTAATTATTTCAGATTATGTGGACCCAATTGAGATGATTGTTACAAGAACTTATCCTAATCTCATCCAAAATTACAAAGATTCATATTTTCTACAAAGTAGAGCAATTTTAGCATCAACTATGGAGATTGTGGATGAAGTTAATGACTACATTACTAATCTACTTCCCGGTTTGTCTTACTTACTCATGTACTTAAATCATTTAAATATGCTAAACATTTTTATATTCATGTTACTAATTTACATTTTTACTTTTAGGTGATGCAAAGATCTATTTGAGTAGTGATTGCATTAACAAATCAGAAGCTAGTGACAATGAAGCATTCGAGCATTTGACACCTGAATTCTTAAGTTTTTTGAAGACTTCTAGTTTACCAAATCATTCATTGGCATTAAAGATTTGTACAACCATAATACTGATAAGGAAATTGGATCAATCTGAAGGTCTTTGGAATGGTACAAGATTAACGGTAACAAGGCTTGTGAATCACGTCATTGAAGCTAAGATTATTTTAGGTACCCATGTAGGTAACATTATTTACATCCCAAGGATATTCTTATCACCTTCTCAATCACCTTGGTCATTCAAGCTTATTAGAAGGAAATTCCCAATTATTGTCTCATTTGCAAGGACTATAAACAAATCTCAAGGCCAGTCATTAGATTTTGTTGGTTTATATTTTCCAAAAGACGTCTTCAGTCACAAATAGTTATATGTTGCAGTGTCAAGAGTCAAAAGCAAAGTAGGTTTAAAGATATTAATTCATGACAAAGATAAGTTCCTATTATCTCATACAACCAATGTGGTCTTCAAAGAAGTCTTCAACAAAGTTGTTTAGGTAATCTTTATTAAACATTTGAAAATATAATCTTTGTTTTGCTCCCTTATTTTATTGATATTTGGGGAGTTTGTGAACAACATATTTCTCAACTATGACTCTCCATGGTTTTATATTCTTACCTACACTTTGAAAACAACATTCCATATATTAATGTGTTTTTCCTATTACTTACAGGGGAGACGAAAATGTCAACAAGAAGCAGTGTCCTATAATGGTGGATTTTTTTGAGATACTTGATTTTCTTAGATATTTCCTTTTTGGGCCATGTTTATCCCATTACAAATATTTATCCCTTTTTTCTGGCATAATTACTCAGTTTTCATTCTTTCATGTGGTACTTGACATTAACATTACACTTGAAAATAAAATTTTGGCCACTACTTTCTACTATTTCACATTTCTTCCTTAAATTTTCTATCATTACAATTATTTATCTATTATTACAATTATTAAATTATCTTATGGTTACAAATGATTGAACCCGTGCAGACGTACGGCTCTTCTACTAGTTATTATATAAAACCAAATTACTTTTTCTCTTCCTTTACTTTATTTTTTCTCTTTCTTCGTTTCTTATTTTCTTTCATCCACTCTTCTACTGTTTTCTATCTTCACCCTTTTATCTTCATTTTTGTTAATCTTCAAGTTGTAACAACTTTAATACAAGAAAATCGTCACTCTTTCACCTCTTCATATTGCTGCTGCTAATGACCAGATTGAGGTTTGTTGTTCTTTTCATCTTTCTAACAAAAATATGAATAAGGTTTTCACCATTTTCTATGTCTTTTAATGGTTATTTTGTTTTAACATTCAGATTTGTGGTGGCGGCAACGGGTTACCAGTGGTGAGTATGGTGGTGATGGTGGAAACGAGTTTCGTGTTAAAGATTTGGAGACATCATCTTTTCGGCTCTAAATTTGAAGTGTTCACTGATCATAAGAGTCTGAAATACTTGTTTGACCAGAAGGATATGAATATGAGAAAGAGAAGATGGCTTGAATTGTTGAAGGATTTCAATTTTGATTTAAATTACCATCCTGGTAAAGAAAATGTAGTTGTCGATGCATTGAGTAGGAAATCGTTGCACATGTAAATGCTTATGGTTCGAGAGTTGGAGATGATCAAAAAAATTAGAGATATGAGTGTACCATATGAAGAGACTCCCGATAGTGTGAAGTTGAGAATGTTGAAACTGACTAGTGGTATAATAGAAGAAATCCGAGAAGGTCAGAAATATGATTTGAAGTTGGTTGACTTATTGACCTTGATTAACCAAGGTAAGGGAAGTGAATTCAAAGTTGATTATAATGGTGTAATGAGGTTCGAAAATGAAGTGTGTATTCCGGATATTCTAGAACTTAAGAGAAGTGTCCTCGAAGAGGGAAATCGAAGCGGGTTGAGTATTCATCCCGTTGTTACAAAGATGTAACAAGACTTGAAGAAGTTATTTTGTTGGCATGGTATGAAGAAGGATATCACTAAGTTTATTTACGCTTGTTTGACTTGTCAGAAGTCGAAGATTGAACATCAAAAGCTTGTGGGTCTTATGCAACCTTTGAGTATTCCATAGTGGAAATGGGATAATGTCTCTATGGATTTCGTGTTGGGTTTTCCGAAGACTACTAAAGGAAATGATTCAATTTGGGTGATAGTTGATAGGTTTACTAAGTCGGCTCATTTCTTACCGATGAAGATTAGTCATCCAATGGAGAAGCTAGCTGAGATGTATATTGATGAGATTATAAAATTGCATGGGATACCTTTGAGTATCGTGTCAGATAGAGATCTGAGGTTTACATAGAAATTATGGGGATCTTTACATAATGCTTTCAGTACAAAGTTATGTTTGAGTTTCGCATATCATCGACAGACAGATGGTCAGACAGAGAGAACTATCCAGTCTTTGGAGGATTTGCTAAGGGCTTGTATGCTAGAACAAGGAGGAGCTTGGGATAGTCATTTGCTGTTGATTGAGTTTACTTATAATAACAATTACCATTCTAGTATTATAATGGCATCGTATGAAGCATTGTATGGTAGGAGGTGTAGAACTCTATTGTATTGGTATGAGTCGGGCGAGAAAGTTGTACTCGGATCTGAGATTGTGCTGGAAACGACTGAGAAGATCAAGATGATATAAGAGAAGATGAAAGCTTCTCATAATCATCAAAAGAGTTATCATGATAAGATGAGGAAGGAACTTGAATTCCAAAAAGATGATCATGTGTTTTTGAGAGTTACTCCGATAACCGATGTTGGTAGAGCTTTAAAGTCGAGAAAACTTATGTCGCGTTGGTTGGTCTGTATCAGATATCAGAGAAGACAGGTAAGGTGGCTTATCGGATTACTTTGTTGTCGTCACTTACGAATATTCATGATGTGTTTCATGTTTCCCAACTGAGGAAATACATTCCTTATCCTTCTCATATAATTCAAATGGATGATGTACAGGTGAGAGATAACTTGATTGTGAAAGCACCACCCATGCAAATAGAGTGCATGGAAGTGAAGAAATTGCGAGGAAGTGACATCGCCTTGGTGAAGGTATTTTACGGGGGACCAGCTGGTGAAAGTTGGACTTGGGAACGCGAGAATCAGATTAGAGAGTCTTATCCAATCTTGTTTTCATCAGGTAATTTTTGAGGGCGGAAATTCTTTCCAGTGGGGGAGAGTTGTAACACTCCATATTAATTAAGTTATTTATTTAAATTATTAATTTTTTATGATGGGTAATTGTAATGATCTTCGTTGTTTTGATGACTATGATGATTATGTGATATTCATGTGTTATAGGGATTATTGGAAATTAAGAAGATTTTGGATAATTTAGAATAATTAGAATAATTTGTTAGAATTATTTTAATTAGTAAAATAGAGTAATATTGGTATTAAGAGGTGACAATGGCAAAGTAATCATTTGAGAAGAATAAGTAAGGACAATAGTAGAAGACCATATTAGGGGTCCAAGGGGTAAGTTTGGTATAAGGATGTTTTGGGAGTTTTGAATGATCATTGTGTGCAAAAGTAAGATTTGGAGGAAGCAGTGAAAAGAAGAGAGAGCTAGTGCAAGAGGAATTGTGATAGAACACCAAGAGGAATAAATTTGTTGTTATAATATAAGGTAAGAGGTGTTTATCATTGTTATTATAATTGATCTAAGGTTTAGATAATTATAGGTTTGTTGGGTTTTTGTTTGAATTTGATATAATAATTATTTGGATGAAATTAGTGATAAATTGATGTTATAATCACGAGGAATGATGTATATGATGTTTACTATGATGTACTCTTGTGATGTTATGAAACCATGATGATATAGATGAGTTTTGGGTCTGTATTGGTGTGAAATTGTGAAAAAATCGGACTGGTGTAGTGCAAAGATCACAGAAGGGAATCGCAGACTGGTGTGCATTGCCGAGCAATAGGAGGCGTCGTCATGCAATTATGATATTGCTTGGTCGTCGCTGGGCGAGATTGATAGCAAAGGAATGGGTAGAAAATTTGAGCTACTAGAGTGTGTCGCTTGCATCATCGCTGGACAATTCAAGAGCGAGAGGTGTGTTTCCAGGCGAGCAAGATATGTCATCTGGCGATGGAGGCAAAACAAGAATCGGTGGGCTGTCGCTCCCACGTCGTTGGGCGAGGCTTTAGGCGATGGACAACAGTAAGATTTTGAAAGTGCCATAACTTGAGTTTTAGAACTCGGTTTGTGGTTTCGTTCAAAGTGTTGAATAGCTAACACAATGAAATTTAATTAGGTGGAATATAATGAGTAATAGAATGTATATTTACTGTACCTAAATTATGATGAATTTAGGTTTCCCTGTGTTGGGTTACATTAATGTGTGTTATATGGTGAGTTGTTGATACTGTAATGATACTATGTTGTTGCTATGAGGATATGATGATGTTGTGATAATGCTTTGTATATTATAATATATGTGATGAATTCATGGATGATGATGCATTTTGACTAGTTGTGGTCGTGTTTATTATGTTATTGTGCATCATGCATTCATGGCATAGTTTAGGACTTCGGTCCAGTGGTGTTGTTAGGACTTCAGTCCAGTGATATTGTTAGGACTTTGGTCCAGTGATATTAGGACTTTGGTCCAGTGATGAAGATAAGACGATAGTCCAATGAAGGCATCAATCCCATAGTGTGGATTGAGTGTAATATTATGAAGTGCTCTGGTTCTAAGTGTAAATTGATCCTATTGGTGGGGATCTTTGTAGAAAATGATGACTGAGTCATCAGTGAAGTTTTGGTACCATATGAACGAGTCTATGAAGTTGCATTTCATTATATGTGACATTGCATAATGATTTAATTAAGTGATGTTGATTATAAGTGTTGTTGTGTATTGTTGATGTTGTGAAAGTGTGGGTATAACATGAGGTTCAGATGATGTGTGATGTCTTTCCTGTTTGCATATCTATTATATTTATTCCTTATGTCTTTTATAATGATTATGATTACTCACCCTTTCTGCTTGGAAATGTTGCCTCTATCTGTGGGTAACTTGCAAGTGATCGGGAATAGTCTGTTGAAGTTTAGAGGATAGCTTTGGAGTGCGTTTATTTAGTTTCAATTGAATAAGAGGGGCTTGCTCTGATATGTAACATCGAGGTTTTGGGATCGATTTATTTGAACTATATGTTCTTTATGTTATGTTGTTATAGAACATTCATTTTGTTTTAACATGTTTTGGAGTATAAACTCACGAACCATGTTGAGAGATGGTATTTGATTTTGAAGTACTAATAAAGATGTTTTGAAATATTATTTCTATTGTAATGAGTTGAGTTAATGATGATGTTCTTAAAGGAATATGCATTTAAAATCATGAAAACCTGTGTTACGGAGCATGATGTTTTATTATGATGTTTTATATGAAGATGTGTCATCATTGAATGGTGGATTACTATGATCTATTTGTTATTTATTCACGAGGTTTTAGAAGGGTGTTACACTATCCAAGATGAATTAGATTCAATTGTGTTCAACCACACTTGGGAACTTGTTGATTTATCAAAGATCAAGGCCCATTGGTTGCAAGTGGGTGTTTAAAAGGAAGTACCATACTGATGGTACCTTAAACACTTATAAGGCCATACTAGTGGCAAAAGGATTTAGACAAAAAGAAGGTGTAGATTACTTAGACACATATGCACCAGTAACAAGGGCAACTACAATTAGATTATTATTTGCCTTAGCCTCTTTGAATGACCTTATAGTTCATTAGATGGATGTTAAAATAACATTCCTGAATGGAGATCTCGATGAGGAAATCTACATGGAACAACCAGAAGGCTACGTGCTTCCTGGAAATGAACAAAAGGTGTGTAAACTTGTCAAATCCTTATATGTCCTAAAACAAGCTCCAAAACAATGGCATCAGAAATTTGACTATGTAATACTCTCAAATGGATTTATTCCTAATTCTTGTGACAAGTGTTTATACACAAAGGTGTGAAAAACCTTGTAATATTTCTTTATCTCTATGTTGATGACATGTTGATAATTAGCAATTACTTGAATGGAATTTTATACACAAAGAGGTTTCTAACTTCTACTTTCAAGATGAAAGATCTTGGGATGGTTGACATAATTTTAGGGATCAAAGTTAAGCAAAATAGTGGGGGTTATAAAAAAAGTCAAACACATTATATTGAGAAAATTCTTGATAAGTTCAAACACCTAAAATTTAAAGAAGTAACCACTCCATTTGATCATGTCGTCCAACTTCAAAAGAACAATGGAAGAGTGTTCAATCATCTTCTACCGAGTGCGGAGAATTGTAATTGTCCATAGTAGTAAGTGTTGTAGCACTGCCAGAAAAATGTTTGCTCGATTTTACGTGATCCTTTGCTGGAATTCATGCCCAATTCCCCAAGTGATTCAGATGGAGATCTGCCCCTGGCTATTAGACACTTTTGAAAGATTCCTTGAATCTTAAATTGACTGCCCCTAGATCAGTTGGACACCATGCCTTGCCCCTTGATTATGAAAGGTCTATTATTGGAAATGTCTTTCCATCTGAAGTGATTCTGTTCATTGAGAGGATTTTTGTTCATTGAATATTCATCGTGTGAATTTCTCTGTTGTCGATCAATTACTGATATGAAAACAATGTCATTCAAAAATGCAAAACTTATGTCTGTCTTGAAGTTTTAAAAATGTATTTTTAGTAAACAAACAGAATTTCTTAAGAATATGAATTCAACTCAGGATTTATATTAAACCTTACAGGAGTCAGGATACCTTTTGTAACAGTATGCTTTCTAACTAACCCATGCTTCAATTAGGACTTTTAAGGGTTGTAATGTGGCCAAGTTCACAGTTTAAGAAACAAAGGATAAAGTCTCAAACTTTGTTTGTACCCAACCCATTCTTCATGGTGTTCTTTAGTCTTATACTCAGTTAATTGTGCGTTTAGATCCCAATTGAGTCTGGAATCTTTGCCCCGATATTCTGGTGATGGTTCGGATACTGAAAGTTTATTTGAGGAGGCCATTATTTTTGTAACCTTTTATTTTTGTTGAGGATTTGTAGCAACTTATTTTTTCTATTATCTCTACCTTTTGCCTGAACTGTTCTTTTGTGATTACAGTGAGCGGGATGCCCCAGTTTTTCCTTAAGTCTCCTTCATAGGTTTTGACTTAGCGGGCTTTTCTTTTGAGATATTATGACTGCATGTTTTAATAATTATGTGGAGCCATCACCATCTTTTGTTTTGGAAGGATACCCCTGACACTACTCGTCGTGTATGGAAGGAGAGCTTATGATTGAATGCACCATTGAATTAATTGAGAAACTACCCTGCCCCAGGTTATGATTAAATGTTTTAATTTGTGTGAAAAATAAAACTCTTATTTCTTAGGCTCAAAGGGGTTGACTAGGGATTATCTTCCTTATAACTCCATTGTTTAGTATTTGAAACAACGCATGTACATCGTCATCCAAGTCTATTCAAAAGCATATTGTAGAGATTGTGGTATCTTTTTCGTCATCCTCGCTCTAAAGGCTTACAACTTTTAATCGAGAGTTGAATATCACAAAAAGGAAGTAAAAGCATAGTTTCAGTATAGTGAAAACGAATTGATTAAATTAAGACAAACATATGCAATGCATTAATGAAATAAATTTTTTTGACATAAGTGTTCGAACAATCAAAAGAAATTACAATTTGAAAATTCTAATGAATAAAAAGCCTTTTTGTCTGAACTTGTCACTTCAGATGGTGTGCCTTTGAGGGATGACAGAAGAATCCAGTCTTACCATCTTGTGTGAACTCTAGCACTCCTTCATTGATCAAGTCTTGAATCTTATTTTTCAATGCCCAACAGCTATTAGTGTCATGCCCGTGACTATTAGAATGATATGCGCATCTCACATTAGGATTGTACCGAGGAGAGGCGGTGTTGGGATTTTGAAGAGGATCCTTCAATGTTATCAACTCCATCCTCAACATGTGTTGCAATACTTGAACCAAGGATATGTTGATTTTGGTGAATTACCTTTTAGGGTTGTCCTGCTTACACTGATTTCCTTGTCGTTATTCTTGAACTGGTGTTGGGTTAGAGATCCACATTGCCCCCACAGATTGGTTGAGACCACTCTTATTATGATCCTTCTGGTCGTACACAATATTGAACTCCTTATTTCCATTGTAGGATCTCTTCTGAGTACTGGAAGATGTAGTCCCCTGAATTTCACTGCTCCTGAGTTTATTTTCAACATGTTCTTGCATGAACATGTCACCTAATTCCTTGTCTACCAAGAGAGATTGATCATTGATTAGGCCCCAAATTCTAGAAGTTTGCCCCAGACAGTCGTATTTGTCTTGATGAAGCTTGATAATGAGAATCCTTAACTCTTCTTGTCCCCGAGCTAAATTTTGGATAAGAGCCATCTGACTACTCATCTAGATTCTCATCCTTTCCATCTCAGCTTGCAGTTGTTCCAACTGGTCATCCTTGTTATCTTCAGGATTTTTCTTGGTCATGTTCCCAGCGAGGAGTGTTTTCAATTCTTCTTGCCCCTTGGATAGATTCAAGAATAATTCCTTGAACTGAGCATCTTAAATTTGGAGATCTCTGTTGTTTTGTTCGAGAGCCATCTTCTTTGCCAAAACTTACCAACCGGTGCAATTTTTATGGACGATCCAGGTGTGATTCAGGCTATTTCAAGGACTGGGAATGAGCTCTGTGGACCTCAGGAGTGAAAGTATGGCACGAGTTTGGATGAAGGAAGGCTGGAACAAGATTTTCGAATTTCATAACTTTTGAACAATTTTGAGAATTTTTTGAGGGGCTCTGCCAGGCAGTGGTTTTCCCCTGCAAATTCGCAAGTTCTATAATACGGTGGGAGAATCGAATTTATTAGTTTTGCATTTTATTGCAAATGTTGCAGTTAGCAAGAGTCGTCACCGACTTTTCTTTTATCCAACAAAGGAAAGGGTGAAAAGAATAGGAAAGACCTTTCAAGAATATTTTTCTGAGTAAGGGGGTAGGTTATGGAAAGGGAAGGTGTTAGCACCCTTTCCATCTGTAGTTATCTACGGGCTCTTAGTTGCTAGCTCACTTTTGAAAATGCTTCGTGTTGTGTGTTTGAAAATATTTTTGAAAAGATGCCTTAGTACGGAGAACTTTGTAATGTTTCTCGTATCGTTGAGAACTTATACAAAGTCTTTTTTATCTTTGAAAATATTTTAGAGAAAAGTTTGTGTATGTGTGAAGAATTATTTTATTTTGTGAGCAAACGACTATAAGCGGTCTACCTACTCAAATAGTCTTTGTTCTTTTCCTCTTTTCCTTTAGATAGTGTTATCCTACCATTAGTTGGTAGGTAGCCCTATCATTGGATGTTTGAGGGACATGCGAGTGTCATCGTACATTCACGAAGGCAGCTTGTAAGACGCTTTAGCAATTTTATAGTAAGGTACTAGATCGTTTACCAAAGGCAACACCAAAAGCGTCATCGAGAGACTATGATCTTTTTAACCGAGGGTCTTTGCTAAAGTGTCCCACGTTCGAGGGACATGATTGTTTGTTTTTCCAAAGGCAACAAGTGGAGGTACCTTAAAGGTGCGCATGTGCGGGTGTGTTGTGTTTCAATTATTTATCTTTAAACATTTAGGTTTTCTACCGTTTATTTTCAGATTTTATCATGCAGTCCTATTAAGCATACATCTAGCAGTTAATATAGGTACGGAAAATAAAAATGCGGAAATTTGAATCTACGCTATTACAATGCTTCGGGATAGGGGGAGTTACAAACCAAAAATTGGGGGAAAGACAAAGTAAAAATGTCCTAGTTAAACTCTATTACATCCCATGTACAATTACATAATTGTGAAAATAATGCGAATAAAAATAGATAAACGTGTGGGGAAGAAAAGACAAAGATGTAAAGAGAACCTAAAATATCTTAAGTGGTAAAAAGAAAATGTTTTTGTTATTTTTTTGTTTTAGGAAAATATTTAAATTAAATTTATGGAAACCTAATTCTAATTAATTAATTAAAAAAAGAAAATGATTAAAAATAATTAATTGTAATTAATTTAATTAATGAAAATCTAAGTCTAATTATTTTTGTGATTTTTTTATTTTATGATTTTTTTTATGATTTTTATGAAATTAGTTAAAAAAGAAAAATAAAATGTAAATTAAGAAAAAAATAATAAAAAGAAACAATGGGCATGTCATGACACTTCGTTCTGCCATGCCTGCGTTGACCTCCTCTGCGTTTTTCAAACCACCGTGGAGGATGGAAAACACCATCATCTTTGATGGGGGTTTTTATTCAAAACCTGCAAAATCAATCAAACAAAAAAAAGCAAAACTCTAGATCCAGTATATTGGATCCTGCGATCTCAATGGTGCCATTAGTTTGGGTTACGAACTCCTAAATCACGACATCTGAAGCTTCCTACATTCCACACCCTATCCATGACATCATATTATTTCTGCCTGCATGCTTACATGTAAAACGTCAGATTTAGTCACAATATCAATAATAACAAGAATGAATGAATAAAACTTGTTGAAGTTACATGATAAGAGAGTTTGGAATCAAAATTTTACCAAAACACTGTGGGATGGTTGTAAGGATGATCTGAGATGTGCGAGGGTTGGGTAATGATATGAATCGCCTCCTGGAGATCTCAGAAGGATGAAGGAGTCGCTGGTTTTGAATGGGAGAAGTTGAAACTCAGGTTTATGAGTTTTGCAACTTTTGAAAAAAAAATTGAGAACTTGAGAGAGCTTTGTTATGCAATAATTTTTGTGTCCTTTTTGGCTTTCCTTGTAGTGCTTTCAAGGCCATGAGACCAAAAATTCAACATATTGAAAGTTTGCTATATTTAAATGATTCTTGCCAATTTCGTTTTTTCATGAACCTAGACAATTTTTTGTTGGTCTTTGCACGAAATATTGGGCTCCATGATGGGTCAAGTTAAGCCCAAATGCATTATCTCATGTTTTATTGTATTTTTATTTAATTTATTTGATTTTAAATTAAATTAAATCAAGATAAATATAAATAAAAAATAAAAATGAAGGTCATGCAATAATGGACTTAGATGTCCTCTAAGATGTTATGGGCATGTTTGAACGTCAAAAAATAGGCTCATAGGTTCAAAAATACAATTTTGCTCAATTTGTCCTTCATGAATTTCTTCAAAATTCCCCAACTTGTGAAACTCATAACTTGCTCAATTTTCATCTTTTGAAGATGATATTTGACTTTTTGGGAAGTGAAAGATGTCCTCTACAATCTCTATGTTTATCATTTTTGTGTTTGAAGATATTATCTTGATGTAAGTTTCCTTGACAAAAAGTGTCTTTTGTTGATTTTCAAAAAAGTTCTATAATGTATGAGATAATATCTTCCAAATGAAACATTTTTTGGACTTGAGAAAAAAATCAAAGTTGTAGATAATTTAATCTCCTTCAAAATGGGATTTGGTTGGGGAAAAGTTGATGAAGCATGTGAAAGTTATTCCTGGACAAAGTTCAGTTGACTTCTCCTAAGGAAACCCTAATTTGGCAAAAAAAATTTATTTTTGACGACTTTCCTTGAGGAATCATGATAAACCCTTGATAAAATGATGAATATCACCAAAAACTTTGAAGTTTGACTGTCTGTTGACTACAATTGACTTTTTGACCAATACAGTTGATTTTCAATCATCTGAGTCATTGACTGAGCAAACTTATGATGTAGGGCTTGAAACATGACATGAACCTTGTTGAGGACCTATGAAGAACCATAGAAGTAACTTGAGACTTTTTCAAACCGAAATTCCTTGAGAAATTCTAAACCCTAGTTGTAGGATTTTGGCTTAGGAGGAGCATCTTGACTAGTCAACCCTTGAGTCTCTTGAGTGTCTGAGAAGCCTTGGAAGAATGCCTTGAAGAAAAATATGAGGGAAGATTTTGGGGTACAACAAAGAGCAGTGGCTTAATTTGAACATGTGTAGCGGTTGAAATGTTTAAGACTAAGCCATTAGATTGACTAGACTCGTACAAATCTAAAATGAAAAATCGCCACCGCGCTTTATTATTTCCAATGGAATGGGAAAAGATCGAATAACCCAAAAGAGAGGGGAAAGATTCTAGGTAAGGGGGTTGGTTATGCAAAGGGAAGGTATTAGCACCCTAAACATCTAGGGTACTCCGTGGGAACATCTTTGAAAAATCTGTATATTTTGGCTATAAAACATTGTATAAAAAATAGATTGTGGTGTTGAGAAAAGGAGTATTTTTTATGCTTTTTGCACCCGTCGCAGTTGCGAACCTTTAGTGCCTACCTACCACCTTTTATGCAATAAGGGGTCAGGGTACACGTAGTTCCTCTTTAAAAAATTTTAAAATAAGTGTGTTGGTTAATTTTATGAGATAAGACATCATCGTCATTGTCCGTGTGGAAAACATACTTACTACCCACAATCATGAGAAAGGAGAATTTGCATCATCTCAAAGTGGAGGATATGGTTTGTATTTTAAAATCAACAATGCCTCACTCAAAATCCAAGTCAAAAATATCTCATTTTACTACATATTGTAGAAGTATAGTTGTTTCATCACTACAAGTATTAACAAGAGTCCAATCTTTTTGAGAAAATTTTAAAGTAAAGAGCCAAAATGGCAAAATAGTTTGAATGAGATTGATTGACTTTTAGTCTTCTCACAAAAATGTCAAGGTATTATAAGTTGATTAAATTTTGTTTATGAAAATGTTTTGAAAATGCATGGACCTAAGTCCAAGTTTATTATGAAAGTGGTTCAAGTTTAGAAACAAGAAGTGTTTTCAAAAGGAGGGAGAAGATTTTTGAAATTAAAGAAGATGGGAGGAGATGAAGAGACTATCCTAAAGCATAAGGTAAAAGCTAAGGAAAAGAACCGTATAACCAATAAGAAACTAATTTTTGACACTCTGAGTCAATGTAGAATTTCATCCTTTGGATTTGAAACCAAGCAACTAATCAATAAACCTTTGAAGAGTACCAAGCTTCAATTGCATTGAGTCTTCACAAAAATTGGGCAGAGTAACAGTTGTATACAGATGAACTCTATATTACAGACAAAGTATGTAATCACAATAACCTGCACACAAAACAAACAAACAACCCAATGTCTTGAGGTAAAACCCAAGAACTGCAGACAAAATATCAATTAAGGTCACAAGGTCTCCAACATAGGTCAAGGTTTTTATTCCTAAGTCCAAGAAGTCCATCACTCCATAATTCCAAGGATAGTAATCAAGTAGTCCAAGTAGCATTAAAGTTTTTTAGAGTTTAATTTGATTATAAGGTATCTTCAAAAAGAAATGAAAAAGCTCAAGTGAGCAAAGATTAAAATAGCATGAAATGTAAATTCTAAAGTAAATGGTGCATAAAGCAAAGGGCATAAGATAAAAGCATAAAATAAAGTCATTTGTTAGGAATTAGTGGTTAGTTGGATGACCATCTTGAAACTTGCATTTGGAACTCATTAGAGGATTGGTAGAACCAAAGCCTCTCAACAATAAATTTCATTTGCTTTTTGTCAAGTATATCATCCATTTAAGAATCCTTATGGTATAATTTAATGATCAATGATGTTTAAGTGATCCACTTTGACCAAAATTGATGAAGATCCATTAGAGGATTAGTAGAACCAAATCCTCATAACAATGGATCTCAAGGTTATTGGATCAAAGGGTTCAAATTAACATACTTGGGCTTGCAAACATAGGTTTGGGCCACGAATGATCATTTTCTCAAATCGGGACAAAATTTAGCGCTATGTTAAGCAATCAAAAATGGACTTATGTAGAAGTCGCACCTATTTCGAGACCGATCAATAGCAATCTATGTATTTCATATTTTGATAAATTATATATAGATCATCATCCCATAACATGTATTACAATAATAAATGGGGATAAGATGAAGAGGGAAAGGATACAATGTATGAAATTAGAGTTTCAAATATCATCAACATCATTCGTCCATCTTGGTGGATTTGGTTTATCAACCTATCAACACCAAAGACCCAATGAGGTTTAAGAATTTGTCCTCAAAATAAGCCTCAAGTCCGTATCACATTCTATTTCAAGAATTAAACAAGAATCATGTACAAAAGTTTTCAATTACAAGCATTAATCAAAAGTAAAACCATAAATGCAAACCTAAGTAAAAAATGGATCAAAAATAGGAAAATAACTTGAAAATTCATGAAATTAAAAACCTAACTTCCTAAAGGCCTGTAAAAGTCAGGAATGGGGCTTAGAGTTCTTGGATTGACGTGGAATTTTGTTTTAAAAATACAAACATTGAAACTAGCAAGTAAAAGACTTAAACTAGAATGTTTTGGGAAATAATTTATGAAAAATATGAAATCACATTGTAAAATTCGATAAAAATGTTTTTTATGACCTTAACTTGTTCAAAAACTCTAAACAACTTCATCTCTGATTTTATAGGCATGGGATGTTAGAAATTTAAACCAATTAATGTGAATGATCAAACAAAACCCTAAAAGAAAGAATTTAAATCCAAAATTAAACAAATTAAACTAAAGTTCAAATAAATTGGATGTAAAATATCCTAAATGTCAATAAAGTTCTAAGGATTATTAAGTATATTTTTCTTGAATTTTATCTCAAAAGTAAAAAAATAAATGGAAATTATTTACACAAACAAACAAAATTAAAACAAATAAAGGATGATATGTCCAAATGATTTTAATGTGTGATCCAAAAGTTTTATAAAATTGGACAAAAAATATTTTTAAGTAGGAAACTCAGATAGGAGCCCAAAAATATTTTTTATCAATTTTTAATAAAAAATAAAAAATAGGATAATAAAACCTAAAACCCTTTAATGAATAAAAACCATAATTAAACTATTTGAATTTATTTACACATAAAAAAAATGATAAAAATAAAAAATAAAAATTAGAATATGAAAATATATTGGAAATATAGTTTGAAATATTTTTGTGGTGATTTTTGGATTAAGAAAAATATTAAAACAAAAATAGAGAAAACAAAAAAAATCAAATATAATAAATGTCTATCACACCTATTATTTAAAAAATGCGCTGTAAAAGAAAAATGAGACCATGTTCAATCAAAACACGCCACGCAGTCATCCCTACCAAACAGCCATTCTTTATAGTTTTTCAAGTTTGAAACAATATTTTTAGATCACGATATCTCACACATTTCTTGATGAAATTCCAAGATGTAAACATCAAAGTTTAAGATCAAAATGTGCTAAACACGATAGTATCAAAAATTTCATGGAATGATGCATTAATGATAGAGAAAATGGCGCGCGAAGATGACTGCATGAACATGGTTTTGAGTTGAGCAATTCAATAAACAATTTTCTGATTTGATTTTCTCCTTCAATTCTCAACCAAACCACTCGATCCATCGACCAAAGTTATGTGTCTCAACGCATAGAACATTAAAACACTCATGGATTCATCAAACAAGGCACGATCTAATTATGAAATGGCCATGAAAGCAGTAACATGAACACAATTTCAATCAAGTTCATAGAACAAAAAATCAAGCACCAAATGCATATGATTATACTTCAGATATAGAATCTGGCCAGCTAAATCCAATATGAATAAAGTTTAACGCATGATTTGATCTAGCATGGCAAGGAAACAGATTTGAGAATCTACCTTGATGAGTGAAAAACAAATCCACTTGATTCCTCTATTTTGAAGTAGAAACACCAATGCTACTTCTTCTTCAAGCTTTAATGGAGCTGGATGTGCAAGAGGAAAGGACTTGAGTAGATATCTCTTGAAAAAGAATGCAGAAAATTCTGAGTTTTTGAGGAGAAAGAGGGAAGTTTTGTAAGGGAGCGAGGAAGATGCTCTTGAGTTTCTCTTGCCAACCCCTTGATTGTTGAATCTAGTTGCTTTATATAGAGTGAAGAAGTAATAGAGTTAATAATAAGAAAAATGAGAAGTGAGAGTGAGGTGTGAGGTGTTGCGCGTTTTATGTTCAATTGAGGATGCAAAGCATGCGTTTTGGATAAGTGAGAAAGGCTGGGGGTGTGAGCTGGAAGACTAGAATATGGTTTCTACAAAAAATTCCAAGCATTTCGATGCAGGCTTTACCATTTCATAATCACATCTTTATCTCCTTATATCTATCTCCATAGTGCATGAATCGTGACAAAATTTGAACAAAGATGGAGAGGACATTACATACTCCAACTTTGATGTTCAAAATTTTTTAAAACAAAGCTTGAATCAATGAGATGATTGGATAAAAATGCATGTTTACAAACTGCTTGATGAAATGACAGGCCTGACAGGGCTATCTGCGCGCGCGTGATGTCTTGTGTTGGGCAAGATGGCAATTTGAAGCTCCAAATCCTAAGCACCATATCTTTTTCTACACTTAACCATATGAGATGATTCTTGAATGAAAAATGAAGATAAAACTTCGATATTCAATTTTCATGTTGCCAACTTTTTTTTTGAGCTCAAATGGACATTCAAAATTAACCACGAAGAAGTCAGATTTTTGCATTTTATCCAAAATTTCACTAAGGGTCCAAAAACTTCCAAGATCCATAACTTTTTCTCCTTTCATTTTTTGGACTTGAGTCCTCTAAGACAAAGTTGAAGAATTTTTCACCCTCTTTCTAGGCATATAAAGTTTGCACATTTTCAATAAAAACTGAGAAAGTTATGGCCAATCAAAATTCAGCCCTATGAATACTTAGAAAAAATTCCAAAACTTCAAGTAACTTCCTTGATAAGTTATTTCTAATTCACACTTCCTCTTGATTTTTTTACCATTATTGACCCTGAAATGTCAGAATAGGGATATTGAATTGATAGTTGACAAAAGTCCACTTGGTCAACAGTTGATTTTGGTTATCTTCTAACAAAATGACCATTTTACCCCCCTTTCATCAATTGAACCTTTTCAAGCCAAAGTTGATGATCAAACTTCCAATTATAGATGCTCATGATCATGTAGAGAAGCATGGGATCAAGTGTTGCCCAAAAATTCAAATATTTCCTGATTAAAATCTAAACCCTAGTTTTGATCCTCTGTGCTAGGAGATAGTGAGATGAATGCAATTGTGCCATTACCTACAATATGATATTCCAAGAGACAAATATACATATTTTTATGTTAGTTAAAAGCATACATGTACAAGGTACATAATTCAAGGTGCTTGGTGATTCCCTATAGGCAAACCTAAAGACAGGATGAAGTAGAAGAGAAAGCCAAGCCCTAGTGTGATCTTGTTATGATCGAGTTGATATGATATGATAGAGGAATCTTAGAAGCAAAAATTAGGGTACAATAACTTCCCTTATTTAAGTGTCTTCTATCCGGAGATGCGAAGATTAAAAATCTTTGTGTCGACGTGATTGAAGATACTTAAATATAAAAAAGCCCTATTTTTGGCCCTAAGATGCCATGCAATGCTTATGATTGTGAATGCAGATGAACAAATTCAAAAGGACGCAAGACACCACTGGGGATGTAGCAAAGGAAACAAGGATCAAAATAGAAACCCAACCAGGAAAATAAATCACTGGTGAACAAAAGACTTAAATCTATTGGGGTAAATCCCAAAGAGGGGATAAGGTGCCATCAACTCGAAGATTGAGGAGAGACGGTAAAGGATAAAAGTGATTGACAGATAACTGTGAACTACCAACTTAATAGTTGAAGGTAGAAGATCAAAAAGATACTGACTCACAGATGATGGTAGACTACCAACTCAATGGTCGAAGGTAGAAGGTAGAAGATCAAAAAGATATCGACTCACAGATGAAGGTAAACTACCAATTCAATGGCAGAAGATAAAAAAGATACCGACTCGCAGATGACGGTAAACTACCAACTCAATAGTTGAAGGTAGAAGATCAAAAAGATGTCGACTCACAGATGACGGTAAACTACCAACTCAATGGTCGAAGGTAGAAGATCAAAAAGATACCGACTCACAGATGACGGTAAACTACCAACTTAATGGTCGAAGGTAGAAGATCAAAAAGATACTGACTCACAGATGACGGTAAACTACCAACTTAATGGTTGAAGGAAGAAGATCAAAAAGATACCGACTCACAGATGACGGTAAACTACCAACTCAATAGTTGAAGGTAGAAGATCAAAAAGATACTGACTCACAAATGAAAGTAAACTACCAACTCAATAGTTGAAGGTAGAAGATCAAAAAGATGCCGACTCACAGATGACGGTAAACTACTAACTCAATGGTTGAAGGTAGAAAAAAAGTAACATCGACCCGCCGGGGAAAGAGGTGGTAAGATAATACCAGTAAATTTCAAGATGTATTCATTTAGTCATGACTGCGAACTGATGAAATTCTTCAGAACAAATGGAGGCTCAACGATGAACTACCTTCCATAATGACAAGGCTACCATTCATCGGAACAAGATCTCAACAACAGACTACCTTCCATAATGACAAGGCTGTCATCCATTGTAGTAACAACATCTCAACAATGAACTACCTTCCATAATGACAAGGCTACCATTCATCGAAAAAAGATCTCAACAACAGACTACCTTCCATAATTACAAGGATTCCATCCATTGGAGTAACAAAACCTCAACAACAGACTACCTTCCATAATGACAAGGCTACCATCCATTGGAGTAACAAAATCTCAACAACAAACTACCTTATGTAATTATGAGGCTACCATCCATTGGAGTAACAAAGTCTCAACAATGAACTACCTTCCATAATGACAAGGTTACCATTTATTGGAACAAAATCTTTACAATGAACTACCTTCCATAATGACAAGCCTACCATTCATTGGAGCAAAATATTCACAACAAAATACCTTCCATAATGACAAGGCTACGATTCCTTGGAGAAAAATCTCAACAACGAACTACCTTCCATAATGACGAGGCTACCATCCATTGGAGTAATAAAGTTTCAACAACGAACTACCTTCCATAATTACAAGGCTACCATTCATTAGAGTAAAATCTTCACAACGAACTACCTTCTATAACGACAAGGCTACCATTCATTGTAGAAAAATATTCACAACGAACTACCTTCCATAATGACAAGGCTACCATTCCTTGGAGCAAAATCTCAACAACGAACTACCTTCCATAATGACAAGGCTACCGTTCCTTGGAGCAAAATCTCACCAACGAACTACCTTCCATAATGACAAGGCTACCATTCCTTGGAGAAAAATCTCAACAACGAACTACCTTCCATAGTGACAAGGCTAACATTCATTGGAGAAAAATCTTGAATTTCCTTCAGGAGCTATCAGACTTACTGGGGAAGTACGAGTTGCTCAAATAAAGAGACCATAACTGGCTTTTATGAGAAAGGATTGTAATAATTGCTTCTTGGAGAAAGAAATTAGGGATTCCTGGGGAATGAATCATGACTTCCTGGGGAATGAATCACGACTTCCTGGGGAAATGAACCATGAATTCCTGGGGAATGAATCACGACTTCTTGGGGAAACGAACCATGATATTTCTACCGAGGAACTAAAATCTTCACGTGCAAAATAAATGCACATTCTTAAACCAGGGCTCAAAGCCTTCAGAAATCAAAGATAATGATATGTTCAGTGTTGTACCCCAAAATTTTCCCTTTCATTTATCAATATTTTTCTCATAAGACTTCTTGGACTCAAGACAAGATTAGGGTTTGCTCAGCTCAGGACATCTCATCTTGCACTGATAATCCAAAATTAGGGTTTGAGTTTGCACAAGGATTTTTGGGCCATCAATGATTCATGTGACTTTCATACTTCATCTTGGATCCCTAAGATTGCTCATGTTAAGTTTCAAGCCTTGAACCACATTTTTGATCAGTCAATTGGACAGTTGACCTAAAAATCAGCTGTATTGGGGAAAAATTCAACCATGGCCAATTTACAGTCAAACTTCATAATTTTTTATCCACATCAACATTTTAGACTCGTATCTACCATTTGATCAAGTTTGGGTCACAACTCCTCAAGAAATTTGATCAAATCATCAAAAGGGCAAAATGGTCAAAATTAGGCTTTTGACTGAGAAAGGGGAATTTCTGATTTTTAACCTAGCCAATGACCAATTGGGTTCAAACATGATTTAAAGGATTCAATGGCATCATCTTGACCTAATAACATGGTTCAAAAGATCTCAAGTTCATTGGATTGACAAATGAATTTTGCAGTCAACTAATCAAAAGTCAACTATGCACTGAAAAGTCAAATTTTGACTTTTTGGTCAAAATCAAGTGCCTAGGGTCATAATTCATCAAGACATGTCAAAATATGAAACTTGTTCACCAAGAAAACCAATTTTGAAAATTAGGGTTTTGAATTTGAAAATTTTCATAACTTAGAATTTTTCTAAGTATAAAAATTTTCTTATTTTTTCCCAACTTTCCACCACTTTTTTACCATGATGAATTTTGATTCAAAGAAAACTTCCAACACTAAAGTTGTAGTCCTCCATGAAATCTACAAATTTGCTTCATAAACTTTTCCCAAAAGATGCTTGGATCTCAAGTTATGAATTTGTGAATATAGGTCCATGAACTAAATAACTTAGTGAAATTTTTCCCTAATTTAGGCAGGTTTTGGACCCAACTTCATAGACATTTTTCATATAGTTCCAAGAGGTATCTCAAAATTCATTTCAAATATGGATTATAGAGCATATTTCAAGCTTTCCGAAATGTCCAAGAACTCTCCAAGATCATTTTTGGTTAGGGAGAATCGAAGAGGAGAAGTTGGCATTTTATCACTTTTGTTCATGCCATTTTCACATAGCATCAAGTTCCAAATCCAACCCATGATGTTTGAATCTTGCTTTACAGGTCTTAAACTCACTCTACACTCCATAATTAAATTCAAACTCAGAATTTAAAGGCTTTATTTTCACTTTTGAAGCATTGTACAAGAGACATTTCCATTTTTGGCCAAAAGTGCACAATGCCATTTTCATAAAGGTGAGCTTTTGCAACTTTGTCAATCTTGAGTCTTGGACCTATCCCTTTGATGAAAGTAATTTCTACAGGTCTCAAGCATATTGTACAAGTTCATTTCAGGTCACAAGCAAGTAAGGACAAGCATGTTAGCTTTGGTCTTGTTACTTTACTTAAAAAGCAAGAAAGGTTGCAAAAGGTCAAAAACTTGTGCAGCTAACAAGGAGTGGACTTTGTATCATTTCTATACAAATACACAAACATTTGGCAACGCATAGAACGATTGCTTGACATCTGAAACTCACTAAAACTCAAAAACACCATTTTTCTGTCCAAACACAGCATTTCTGCAAAACCCAAGCCAACTAAGTTTTGACTAGTGCGTTTTGTATTTTAACACTTCAAACACCTTCTACATATCATACCAAAGCAAGCCAAGCCCTGACCCTGGTTCTGTAAGCCCTGTTTCAGCATCCACCATTTTCACTTTTGAAGCTTGCAACTTGACTTATCCAGAGAGTTCCAGCTATCCTTAAAGCAAAGTAAGCATTGGAATAGCTTGAAGGAAGTTCAAGGAAGCTCACACAATCCTCAGGCCTCCATTAAAGTCCCTACATTGCTCTATCCAAATCCAACTGAAGGAGGTATTTTCTTGAACTCTATCTCTCTGAATAGACATCCTCAAGCCACGATTTGTGAAGAAAAAATGTAGTCCATAACATGGTGAAGTTGTACATATGCATACTTTTCATTTATATTAACTGTGCTGTGAGAATTTAAAGCTTGAAGTTCATGAAATTTTTAGGTCACGAATTAGGGCTGCCAAAATTCTCTCTGATCTTTGAGAGTTAGGTTACAAATTTTATATGGTTGGAATCGTGAAATTAAATGCCACAAGTTTCATGTTATAAGTTTTTGTTTTTGTGCAAGCATGTGAAAGTTACAGTTTTGAACATAGAACGCGCGCAAGGAGACTGGCTGGAGGACAGGGACGATGCTTTTGGGCTTTTTTTGGCGCCTGGCCTTTTTGTTTTCACTATTTGCACCCCCTGACAAACTATTTGCACCCCTTGGCTAATTTTGTATATTTTTCATATTTCTTCACATTTTCATATTTATTGCTTTTGATTATTTTTTTCTGAACATTAAAAAACCCTAAAAATAATTAAATAATTTTTTGCAATTTTATTTTTATTTTTTATTTTACTTAAAAAAATAGTTTATTTTAATAAATAGAACTTATTGTCTTAAATAACTTGTAAATATATTTAAAAATACTTATTATTTTTATTATATTATTTATACTCATAAGTATTTATTTTCTATACATATTTAATTTTTAATATTCAAATATAATATTATTTATTATTTTCTTGTACAAAAAATGGACAAAATGTTAATATTGAAACATTATTTTCTTTTAATTGAAAAACTAGGGTTTCACCCCTCCAAAAATAATATTATTTTCCCTTATTTTTTAGGGTTAATTTAAATTATTTTCTCATACAAAAAACAAACACAAAACTTTTTTTACATAAATACATTTGCATTGCATTTTAAATATTTGTATATTTATTTAATTCGCGCAATATTCGATTGGGTTGTAATAATATTTTTAGGTTTATATTTTGTGCAAAAACCCCCATTCAAAACTTGTATCCCCTCTCCCATAATAATTGTTGTAATAGCTTAGTTTATTTTACGCAATTTATTGCTTTCATACCATGTTTAGTAAACTAGGGTTTGCATGACAAGAACAAAATCAAAACAAATAGAAAAAACATAATGCAAGACAAAAGCATGAAAAATGACACACTTTGCACACAAGCACCCTTATGGTTTCTCCATCTTGGTTGCCTAAATTAAAATGGCCATGTTACGCACGCAAAGTATCTTGGCAAAACAAAAGAAAAATAAGATCATAGTCTCTCGATGACGCTATCAAAAGGTTGCCTAAACAAAGATGATCTTGGTCCCTCCAAATTGCTAAGATACTTGGCAATATTGCTATCATGGTTATATGATGACCCACGCCCGTCCCGTTTATATCCAAAGATAGGGTTGCTTACCAAACCAATGGTTAGTCAACAATGTCAAAGGAATAAAAATGCACAAGAAAGACATTTGATTAGGTAGATAGCTTCTAGTTACTTGTTCCTTTTCAAAACAATCCTTGCTATTTTCAAAAACAAACATACACACATTTCAAAAACATCTTACAAAATATTGAAAACATTTTCAAAAGACAAACATCTTTGTATACATTCTTACGAACGAGAATCATTATAAAGATTGCCTAAACAAAGGCCTCTTTTCAAAATATTTTCAAAACCACACCAAGCACCATTTCAAACAAAACAAAGCAAAGCAAGTGATCTAAACAAGTAACTAAGATCCCATGGAAAACCATGGATGAAAAGGGTGCTAGCACCTTTCTTTTTCATAATCTAGCCCCCGAACTCAAGAAAACATCTCAAAGGTCTTTCATGTGCTTTTTTACCTTTCCTTTTGGATAAAAGAAAAGTCGGTGGCGACTCTTGCTAAACGCAACATTTGCGAACACAAACGCAAAACCTCAAGTCAGTTCTCCCACCGCATCACAGAACTGGCGACTATGCTGGGGACAATTCTAAAAGTGGGGTTACCTTAGGGTTTAGATCACCTTTATTTGATTGCAATTGTTTGAATTGTTTGCTTTACAATTATGGTTCTTTGTTTGGGTTTGAATCCTCTACCCAGATTTGGGAAACATTATAGGTAAATAGCAATACGTTATGGAAACTGTGCGGGGTACACCGACATGGTCTAAGCAATAACTATGTTAGTGCGACATATTTATGGGTACCGGTAGCCTTTGAGTCAATCAAAGTGAATACGGGGCCGCTGAGTGATGTCATGAAGCACTAATGAACTTCTAGAACCTTTACTTGACCAACTTGGCCTTTTAGGATGTAGTGAGATTACCGACTTTGGTGCAGTCCGAAGTTGGTAGATACTCGATACTACACTCATTGAGGGTTGGTTTCTTGGAATATTTCGGTCGCCAGTAAAGAGGCTTGAACTGAAACAATGAACAAGGAAACAATCCAGTGATATTGAGCTCCCTAGAACCCGGTTACTATTGCTAGGACAGGTTGAGCCAACTAAACTTCAAGAGGGTACTTACCTATGAAACCCCATGCAAGCCTAAACTAGGAACTTGTGTGATTTTCTTGTACATATACTTGTGCATAACATCATGAATATCATATTCATTCACTAACCATTTCAAGGATTTTTGGAGATTCATCTTTGTTCTTGTTTTGTAGGTTATGGATTCACTTCGCAGGAAAACTATCCAAATCAACCTTGTAAGAATTCCTCCACAACTAAAGGAGCTATCTTTAAGGATCCCTGAGAATTCTCCATTTTACCGAGAGACATGGTCGTCTACTCAACTTGGTCACTTCCAACACAGAGGAGGATATGATGAAAGTTCTCTTCCAGTTCTTTGACCCTTTGCATCATTGCTTCACATTTCTTAACTATCAACTTGTGCCCACTTTGGAAGAATTCTCTTAACTTTTGAGGGTTCCTATTCTCAATCAACTACCTTTCTACGGTACGGAAAGAGATCCAAACCCAAAATAGATTGCTCAAGCCCTACACTTGCACTCATCTGATGTCACAACTCATTGGGAAACTAGAAGTGGTGTCAAAGGGTTTTTGTCAAAGTTTCTGTTTGAGAAGGCCCAAAGCTGTTGGAACTCCCTAAACTTGCAAGTTTTTGAGGAGATTATATCTCTTCTCATCTATGGGATGGTCTTGTTCCCTAATCCTGACCAACTCATAGATGTAAGCGCTGTCAAAATCTTCATGTCTTGCAACCCGGTGCCTACATTGCTTGGGGACATCCTCCACTCTTTTCACACTTGTACAATGAGGAAAAGAGGTGTTCTTATGTGTTGTACTCCTCTCCTGGAAAGATGGTTTATTTCTCATCTTCCCCAATCAGTCTTGAAGAATGAGCAAGGTTTGAGGTGGTCACAAAGGTTAATGACACTTAACCATTCAGATATTCATTGGTGTTCTCGATCCAAAGAGAATGTTATCATTGTTGACCGTTATGGGGAATTCCCTAATGTCCCTCTACTTGGCATTAGGGGAGGAATCACCTACAACCCTTTCTTATCTCTTAGACAGTTTGGTTATGCCCGAAGGGATGGCCCACATGACATGCTGATTCAAGGATTGGTTTTCGACTACGACAATGGCGATCAAGGACTCCGTCAGAGATTCATCCGAGCTTGGAGCATGCCAAACAAGGTGGATAGCAAGACTTTGGGACACAAGAATTCCATCCCTCTTGAGCCTTACCTCAAGTGGGTATGAACCCGCGCTTAAAGTCTTATGATGCCTTATCCCTCCATTCTCCCAGTGATTATAGAGCCTGTTAAGGAAGGAGAAGTTCCATACACTATCCTGCATCCTGACATGCCGACATCACTCGAAGATCTACAAAGGGATTGGATACAGCTCAAGGGAGAGCGTGATACTTTCGAAGCCCAATTCTACGCAAGCGAGAAGAAGGTTTTTGAACTCACTCGGCTACTTCATGAAGAGCAGACTCTCAATACCTACATTGCACCAAAGAGGATGTGCAACGTCTTTTTACCTTAGAATTCTGTATTATTTTGCCAAAGAGGCATCGATGTACTTCAAATTCTATCTTATTAATATGACGTGTATTTGCTTTTTGTTTTAAAACAAATTTGAATTTCTAAATCCTTGAAAGCATTGCATGAATACATATCATTCATCATAAGCATAAACAGGTCTTTGCAACAAAGTTTTCTCATCTCTCTACTGTTTATTTCAGTATGATGGATCTAGAAAAAACGGTCAAAGATCTGCAAGCTTAGAACTCACAATTTCAGCAGTTACTCATGACCTTGGCCAAGGGGCAAGAGGAGCTGTAGACTTTGCTAGAAAAAGAAAAAGAGAAAAAGAAGAAGAAGCCAGCTGGTGTGGTTATCATGGGTAGAAGATTTCAGGGACAAGCCAGAAGGACCTTAGAATTTCCAACAACATTTGATGAAGGGGAAAGAAAAGGAAAAGGAACGGCAGTACCATCAGATTCTGAAGAAGAAGAAGATGAAGAAGAGGACTACTCTGAACAACAATACCCTCCGGCTGATGACAAGTACAAACACCTTGAAGAGCGACTAAGCACTATGGAAATCCAGAGAGTACCAGGGCTAGATTTTGAGGAATTAGGGTTGGTGTCAGGAATTATAATCTGTGATACGGTGGGATAACTGACTTGAGGTTTTGTGTTTGTGTTCGAAAATGTTCGGTTGAGCAAGAGTCGCCACCGACTTTTTATTTTATCCTAAGGAAAGGTTAAAAAGCACAGGAAAAACCTTTGAGATGTTTTCGTGGGTTCGGGGAGTAGATTATAGAAAGGGAAGGTATTAGCACCCTTTCTATCCATGGTTATCCATGGGCTCTTAGTTACTTGCTTAGATCACTTGCCTTTGCTTTTCAATTATTTGAAATGGTGCTTTGTGTGTGTGGTTTTGAAAATGTTTTGAAAAAGATGCCTTGTCTAGGCAACCATTGTAACAATTCTTGTTTGAATGTTTTACAAGGGTGTTTGTCTTTTTGAAAAGTTTTCAATGTTTTGAAAGTTGTTTTGGAAGTTGTGTTTGTGAAGTGTGTTTTGAAAATGGCAAGTGTTGTTTTGCAAGATTGATCAAGTAACCAAGAGCTATCTACCCTAAATTTCTCAAAGATCTTTCTCATGTTTTAACCCTTTTAACAGTGTTGTTTCACCATTGTATTTGGTGAACAACCTTGTGTAAGGATGTTAACGGGACGGGCGCGGGTCATCGTTTAGACCATGAATGCAATAGTGCCAAGTATCTTTGGCAATTTTCTCAAGGGACTTGATCATTTTAGGCAACTTGATAGCGTCATCGAGGGACTATGATCATTTGATTTGTTTTTGTTTTGCCAAAGACACTTAACATGCAACCATGGCCCATTTTTGAAGGCAACAAGTGGAGTAACCCTAAGGGTGCAAGTGTGCATTGTGTTAGTTTTTTCATGCACATTTATCTTGAATTAGGTCAAGCTATTTGTTGATTGTTTTTGCATACAAACCCTAAGTCTAAACATGGCATAATTGAAAGCTTTTAAATGCGGAAATTTAAATGCTAAGCTATTACAACAATGATTATGGGGATGGGGATACAAGTTTGAATTTGGGGGATATTTGACAAGGAAATAAAATCTAAGTTATTACAACCATATCGAATGTATAGGATACAAATATTTAATTGTACAATATTTAAATAAATACAATAAACAAATAAGAATGTATTATGCACAAAATGATTTTTTATGTATGTGAAAGTATTTTTCAATGTGAAATATAAACAAAAATAAAAAGGGTCAAATTTGAATATTTTTGTCATTTAGGGCAAAACCCTAGTTTTTTAAATAAATAGTAATATTTATTAATTATGTACAATATATGTTAATTTATGCACAAAATAAAAAGTATATGGTGAAAAAAGTATTTTTGATGTCAAATATTAAATAAAAATAAAATGTATTATTTTTGTATTTTTGCCCTAAATATTTAATAAAATAGGTGTAAGTATATATTATATATATTTAATAATGCTAAATATGTACAACAATATAATATTAATTATTTACAAAAATGTATATTTTTAGGAAAATGTTTTCAAAGTATAAATAAATAAATAAAATAATAACTAAAAATAAATATTTTTTACATTATTTTTTAGGATTTTAAAATGAAAAGGAATTATATTATTTACATCTATATGCTTAAAAAGGTAAATAAATGTCAAATAAATGCAAAAAATGTGAAAAAAATATTTTTGTTAATTTTTATATTTGAGCAAAAAAATATAAAGTCAGAATAAAAAAGAAAAATGCAAAAATGTCAAATATTTAACCAAATGGGCCAGGGGGGTGCAAAACTAAGAAAAGGGTGCAAAAGGTGAAACTGACTCAGGCCCAGCCCAAGCCAACACCTTCTTCAACCTCCAGCATCTGTTTGAAAAAACGCGCGCCTCCTTGTTCATCATACTAACTTCTGATTTTTTGATCCTTTGACAAATCTTAAAACATGAAACTTGTAGAGCTTGAAGCCACGATTTCAACCATATAAAGCATTAAATCTAACTCTAAGAAACCAGGGAGAATTTCTTCACCCCCAATTTCTAACCTAGTTTTTCTTCAATGTTCATGGCTAAAATTCTCACAACATGCTTAACATAAATAAAAACTGATCACATGTATGGCTTCAGGGCTATGAGTAGAGCATGTTTCATTCACAAACTTAAGCCTAACTCTTCCTAGATTGAGAGATAGAAGTTCATAGATTACCTGTTTCAGCTTGACTCGAACAGAGCAATGTGGCCAACTTCAATGGAGTTTAAGCTTCTGTATAGCTTGCCTGATGTCCAAGGAAGCTTCTCCGACACCTAGCTTGCTTTGAATCACTTTGTATCGTGCTATGGAAGTTCACCTGCAAAACTGAAAAATGAAAATGGAAACTGAGGTTAGGGGAGTTACAACTTGTGTTTAGGGCTTGGGATAGTTTTTGTGGATGGAATGGAATGTATTTGAACTGGTTTTAGCCAAAGTGCACGAGTGGATTGAGCTATGGACTTCAATCTGCAGGGGGTGCCCTGTTTTGCAGCAAAACTGTTATTTAGTGTATGAGGAGGTATGAGGGATGGAAGGGTCGTGCCTTAGGTCAGTTTTGATGTGTGGAAGCTGTGTACAAAGTTTGTTTTGGATGGTGTTTACAGGAATGAAAGATGGCTTCAGTTTGCAAGGTTTCTTCCACTTGAAGCAAAGAAAGTGTGTTGATGTTATAGACCTGTCTAAGCCTCTCAAGCATGCTGCAGCATTTGCTCTTGGTAACACAAATTTGTGGACTTGATCTTGTCTCTAAGATCTGGCCCCCATGTCCAAGGATTTTGAATTTGACATAAAGTGATACTTTATCAAAATGGCAAATGTGCTTTTTCCAATTAAGGGTTAATTTTGCATGTATTGTCCAAATGAACAAAATAAACCCTCAACTCAATGGTTATGCATTAAATTAAGGTGTGTGAAACTGGTTTTGAGGCATGCAAGCTAGCATTGTACAAGCTGATTTGAAAATGCAAGTTGCCATGAACATGTATTGGTCATGAACAAAAGTGAGTTTTGGCCAACTTTGCAAATTCGATTCTCTCTAACCACAAGGGTGTTTGATGAGTTCTTGGACAATTTGGAAAGCTTGGAACATGTACTACAATCCATCTTTGCAATGCAACTTGAAATTCCAAGTGGAACCATGTGAAAGATGGCCAAGAAGTTGGACAAAAATCCTGCCTAGAATAGGGCAAAATTTCTCTAAGTTAAAAATGTTTTGCACCCTTGTTCCAAAAATAATAACTTGAGATACAAGCTTCCTTTGAGAAAAATTTGTGAGTAAAAGTTGTAGACTTTTCAATGGACTACAACTTTCATGTTTCAAGTTTTGTTTGAATCCATTTGCATCTTGGTGAAAAAATGGGACAAAGTTAGGAAAAAATAAGAACATTTCATAACTTAGAAATATTTCTAAGTTATGAAATTCTTCATTTTAAACCCTAATTTGCAAATTTAGATTTCTTGATGAACAAGTTTCATAATTTGACATGTCTTGATGAAAAATGAATCTTTGCACTTGATTTTGACCAAAAAGTCAAAGTTTGACTTTTCAGTATACAATCAAATTTTGATCAGTTGACTGAAAAATTCATCTGTCAATCCTATGCATTTGAGATCTTTTGAACTTGTTGAATGTGTCAAGATAATGCCATTGAGTCCTTGAGTCCATATGTGAGCTTGGCTTGCCATTGGTTAGGTCAAACAGTCAAAAATTGCCTTTGTGCAGTCAAAACCCTAAAAATGACTATTTTGCCCTTTTGGTGATCTGATCAAATTTCTTGTGGAGTTGTGATCCAAACTTGACCAAATGGTTCATGTGAGTTCATAATGTTGATGTGGGTCAAATTTCATGAAGTTTGACTGTCAATTGGCCACAGTTGACTTTTTCCCCAATACAGTTGATTTCTAGGTCAACTGTCCAATTGACTGGGCAAAGATTGGAATCAAGGCTTGAAACTTGGTATGGATAAACTTGTAAGTCCAACATGAAGCATGAAAGTCACTTTGGGCTTTTTAGGTCAAAACATCCTTGTGCAAACTCAAACCCTAATTTGGGTCAACAGTGCAAGGGGGAGTCTTGAGCAGAGCAAACTCTAACTTGATCTTGAGCTCCAAGAGTCTTGTGATGAGAAAATGTTGATGAAATGATAGGGCAAATTTTGGGGTACAAAAGTTGCCCCTGTTCAATCTTCTTGCACCTGAAGAGTTAGATTGGCAAGTTTTCCTTTCGCGTCTCGAAGGTAAAAGGAGATTGGACACTAGAGTGCCCTTAAATTTGCACTCGTCAAAACATAGGTGCGGGAATGGGCTTAAAGATGCCATTTGGAGATGGGCTTAAAGATGCCATCTGGAGAGGTGACAGGATCTTGTCGGGGATGGGCTTAAAGATGCCATCTGGAATGTTTGTTGAATTGTATGTCGTTGATGAGTGAGTGAGTATCAGAAAGGTATCCATGTTTGGAATATCTCTGGACTGGTGGTCTGAATAAGCAATAGATTGACATTCGTGTTTTGGAGAATCCGTAAACTGTTTTCAGAAGTCTTGAATCTGAACAAGTGATAGATTATCATCCGTGTTTGGAGAATCCATGAACTGTTTTCAGAAGTTGAGTCTGAACAAGTGATAGATTGACATCCGTATCTGGAAGCACCCGTAAACTATTTTCAGAAGTTGAGAATTTGAAAAAGCGATAGATTGACATCCATGTTTGGAGAATCCGTAAACTGTTTTCAGAAGTCTTGAAGTTGAATAAGCAATAGATCAGCATCCATGTTGGGAAGCGTCCGTAAACTATTTTCAAAAGTTGAATCTGAACAAGCGATAGATTAACATCCGTGTTTGGAGAATCCGTAAACTGTTTTCAGAAGTTGAGAATCTGAACAAGCGATAGATTAACATCCGTGTTTGGAGAATCCGTAAACTATTTTCAGAAGTCTTGAAGTTGAATAAACATGAGTTGGTCGAGTAGATATTTGTCCTGTCTGGTTTTAGGTGTTAATCTATGACCTGAGAAAGAAAGATAGTTTTCCTGCCTTGTTATAGGTATTGATCTTCAATCTCTACAGGTATTGTGATGTCGGGAATGGGCTTACAGATGCCATTTGGAGATATGATGGATAGTTGATGGAGATGGGCTTAAAGATGCCATCCAAGAATGATTGTTGAATTATAATTTGGTAAGTTGAAAGAAGGAACCTGTGTAGGGTTTCCTGATGATGAGTCCGTGTAAAACTGCATCTGGATTTGAGAAGGAACCGGTGTAGGGTTGCCTGATGATGAGTCCGTGTAAAACTGCATCTGAATTTGAGAAGGAACCAGTGTAGGGTTGCCTGATGATAAGTCTGTGTAAAACTGCATCTGAAATTTGAGAAGGAACCGGTGTAGGGTTGCCTGATGATGAGTCAGTGTAAAACTGCATCTGAATTTTGAGAAGGAACCGGTGGCGGGTTGCCTGATGATGAGTGCGTGTAAAACTACATCTGAAATTTGAGAAGGAACCGGTGTAGGGTTTCCTGATGATGAGTCCGTGTAAAACTGCATCTGAATTTTGAGAAGGAACCGGTGTAGGGTTGCCTGATGATGAGTCCGTGTAAAACTGCATCTGAAATTTGAGAAGGAACCAGTGTAGGGTTGCCTGATGATGAGTCCGTGTAAAACTGCATCTGAATTTTGAGAAGGAACCGGTGTAGGGTTGCCTGATGATGAGTCCGTGTAAAACTGTATCTGAAATTTAGGAAGGAACCGGTGTAGGGTTGCCTGATGATGAGTCCGTGTAAAAATGCATCTGAAATTTAGGAAGGAACATGTGTAGGGTTGCCTGATAATGAGTCCGTGTAAAATTGCATCTGAAATTTAGGAAGGAACCGGTGTAGGGTTGCCTTATGATGAGTCAGTGTAAAACTGCATCTGAATTTTGAGAAGGAACCGGTGTAGGGTTGCCTGATGATGAGTCCGTGTAAAACTGCATCTGAATTTTAAGAAGGAACCGGTGTAGGGTTGCCTGATGATGAGTTCGTGTAAAACTGCATCTGAAATTTGAGAAGGAACCGGTGTAGGGTTGCCTGATGATGAGTCCGTGTAAAACTACATCTGAAATTTGAGAAGGAACCGGTGTAGGGTTGCCTGATGATGAGTCCGTGTAAAACTGCATTTGAATTTTGAGAAGGAACCGGTGTAGGGTTGCTTCATGATGAGTCCGTGTAAAACTGCATCTTAATTTTTAGAAGGAACCGGTGTAGGGTTGCTTCATGAAGAGTCCGTGTAAAACTACATCTGGATTTTAAAAAAGCTGTTGTCGACCTTTTGCTGAAAAAGGTAAATTGTTAGTTGAAACACAAAGTTATGTTGCATGAAATGTATGATGCAATGAATCGCGTTTCGTCAATGTTTATGATGGATGTGCATGTAAGCTGAGTAGCTGTCTTGCTGAGGAAGACGAATCCTGGATAATGCAATCTTTGACTGCTGTCGTGGAAAGTAAATCCTTGACTGCTGCTGGGGATTGAAAATCATTTGATCGTTGAAAATGAGAAGTCCTGGGACCGCTGTTGGGGAATCAGGAGCTTGGGTTGTATGCCAATCTACTAGGGATTCCTGTTTTGAGGAGATCTTCACTGGGGAATATCTGAATATCCTGTGATGGATTGAGAATGAGAGTCTTCATTCTGCTCGGGGAATATTGAAAACTCTGTGGGGAGAATGTTTATTCTGCTTGGGGAAAGAGTTTAGGGGTCTTAGTCGTCCGTTGCTCTACTGGGGAGTCGAAGTTGAACTGATATCTAATCGGGTCCAGATTTCGCAGTGACTTGCTGGGGATTGTAGAGTAGTCTACTGGAGAAGAGGAGTCGTGGTCCTTTGATTTGTAGTAGTCGGAGAGGCAAACTCAAGCTGGGGAATCATCCTATGAGAAGGGTTTTGGGGAGATTTGTCACTGCCCCTAGTAGCAAGTGCTTGTGGCATGGCCTGGAAATGTTTAACTGTATGTAACCCTTTGTCGGGATTGACATTCAATGCCCCAAGTGTCGGAGATGGAGACTTGCCCCTTGTTATCCTGCAATTGAGTGATTTCTTGAAATCTTGACTGGACTGCCCCAGGTTAACTGAACTTTGAAAGATCTGTTGAAATCTTGACTGGACTGCCCCAGGTGTGCCAGATAGAGACATGTCAAGTCCCCTTGTTGATAGGAGATTTGTCAATGGAAGTGTCATCCTTTTTGAAGTGATTTTATTCACTGAGAGGGCTTTCGTTCATCGGATATTCGTTGTGTGAATTTCTCCGTTGTCAAACAAATAGCCATATGCAAACAACGATATTCAAATAATGCAAAGTTCATGCTTGTCTCGAAGTTTTGAAAATGCATTTTTTAGCTGAAAACTTTTCATAAGACAAAATCAACACAAGATTTAGAGCAAAGCCTTACAGGAGTCAGGACACCTTTTGTAACAGTATGCTTTCGAACTAACCCGTGCTTCAATTAGGACTTTTGCAGGGTTGTAACGTGGCTTGGTTCACAGTTTAAGAAACAAAGGATAAAGGCTCAAAGTATGTTTGTACCCACCCGCTCTTCGTGATGTTCTTCAATCCTAAACTCAGTTAATTGTGCGTCGCACTCTATTCGAATTTGGAACGACTTTTTTGGTGATGGTTCACACAAGTTGAATTTGTTGGGAAGGTAGTCATTTTTGCAACATTTTTCATGTTGTTTGAGGATTTGTAGTGACCTCATTCTTTTGATTTTTTATCCCTAACTTTTGCCTGACTGTTCCTGTTTTCGAGATTACAGTCAGCGGGATGCCCCAACTTTCTTAAGCCTCCTTTGTAGGTTTTGGCTTAGTGGGCTTTTTTCTTTTGAGAGATTGACTGCCCATGTGATAGGGAACCATCACCGTCTTTTAATTCCAGAGGAATGCTTTTCTTTTTTCTTTTTTTTGATGTCGTTCGTTGTATTACAAACTGAGAGTTTGCGACTTCAATGCGCACCTTTTTTGAATTAACTGAGAGACTACCCTGCCCCAGGTTTAATCAAAGGTTTCAATTTGTTTAGAACAGAAAACTCCTACTTTTTTGGCTCGAAGGGGTTGACTAGGGATTATCTTCCTTATAACTCCAGTGTTTAGGATTTGAAAGAATGCATGTACCTCGTCAGCAAGGTCTGTTCAAAAGCATACTGTATGAGATTATGGTATTGTTTCGTCATCCTCCCTCTAAAGGCTTGTAGCTTTTTATCAAGAGTTAAATATCATAAAGAAAGCATAAGAATAGTGAAAGCGAATGGATAAATTCAAGACAAACATATGCAATGCATTAATGAAACAAAGTTTGACATCAACAGTTAATTGTTTGAATAACAAAAGAAATTACAACTTTGAAAATTCAAATGAAACAAAGACATTCTCAATGATTTGGCATAGGAGCATTTATTATGCTGGAGTCTCCAGAGGACCAAAATCAATCTCCTTGGCATCAATCAAATTCTGAATCTTATACTTCAATGCCCAACAATCGTTAGTATCATGCCCGGGACTGTCAGAATGATAAGCACATGTGGCTTTAGGATTGTAGTTAGGAGAAGAAATCTTGGGGTTTGAATGAGGCCCTATCAATGCAATCAGATTCATCTTCAACAAGTGTTGCAGTGCTTGAGACAGCGGCATTTTGATGTTGGTGAACTGTCTCTTAGGCTCGTATGGCCTTTGTTGATTTCCCTTTTACTGTTGTCGGTGTGACGCAGAACCAGAGATCAGGACTGCCCCTACGTGTTGGTCACGGTGACTCTTTTGACTGTTCACAGCATTAGACTCTTTCTTTCCATTGTAGGGAATTTTCTGATCATCAGAGGGTGTAGCTCCTTGGATCTTTCCACTTTTGATGCCAACTTCGACCCTTTCGCCGGTCAGTATTAGCTCGGTGAACCCGGCTGAGGAGCTTCCAATTAAGTGATTGAAGAAAGGCCCTGTCAAAGTTCCCATGAAGATGTCAATCAGCTCTCTGTCAGTTAAAGGGGGTTGTACCCTACCAGCCAGATCTCTCCATTTTTGAGCGTATCCTTTGAAGTTCTCGTCAGAACCCATGGTCATGTTCTGCAATTGCACACGAGTTGGTGCGAGATCAGCATTGTACTGATACTGTTTGTAAAAAGCAGCAGCTAAGTCCTCCCAGGTGTGGATGCGAGAACTCTCTAATTGATAAAACCACTCGAGTTGAGTCCCTACCAGGCTTTCTTGGAAGAGATGGATCCAAAGCTTGGGATCAGTTGTGTATGGTTGAATCTTGCGGGCATAAGACTTCAGGTGCATCTTAGGGCAAGAAAATCCATCGTACATGGCAAAGGTAGGGACCTTGAACTTTGGCGGGATGACCAATCTAGAAACTAAACCCATGTCTCCTAAATCCAAGCCAGGTATTTGTTGAATCTCCATAGCATTGAGGCGATCCTCCAACTGTTTGTACTTGTCATCTGCAGGAGGATATTGTTCCTCGGAGTAATCAGCTTCAACTTCATCAATCTCCAAATTGTGGTCTTCTTCAAGACTATCCTCTATGTTGGGTGGAGTTGAAAGGTCTAGGGTTTTAGGTCTTCTTCTCAAGTTCAGGATGCTCGCTACCTTCTTGGACTTCTTCTTCTTGTCTTTGAGAAGGAGAGCTTTCAGATCCTCTTGCCCTTTACCCATAGCCAGAAACATTTGTTGGAATTGAGCGTTTTGAGCTTGGAGATCTTTCACCGTTTGTTCCATATCCATCTTACTAAAATAAACAGTAGGAAGATAAGGAGACCTGTAGGAGAAACCTGTTATGATGCAATGCATGATATGTGGATGCAATGTTTTCAAGAATCTCTCGGGGTAAACACAAGAAAATGTTAGAGGTTGAACTTTGATCAACATCTTTGATTGGAGAACCTTGTATCAGTGGATGTCTTTCCATGAGAATCAAGCTCACCATGTCAAGTGGGTCATAGCCCCTGATTCAAGTTATTGCACTTGATCATTGATGGCATTTGTTTAGAGGAGAAAACCTCTTGCCCCTTGGTAGACGTCTGGTTCAACGTGACCCTGCATCAAAAGACCCTCGAGATCCTTGAAATGGTTATTGAAAATGTTATGGTATGATGTTATGATGTTATGTACATGTATGCAAAAGTAAGCAAGTGTATATACAGCCAATCATATTCACACAGAGCAAACAAGTCCTTAGGTTTAGGCTTGCGTGGGGTTTATAGGTAAGTACCCTCTTGAAGTTAGTTGGCTCAACCTGTCCTAGAATAGAAACCGGGTTCTAAGGACTCCGTCAGAGATTCATCCGAGCTTGGAGCATGCCAAACAAGGTGGATAGCAAGACTTTGGGACACAAGAATTCCATCCCTCTTGAGCCTTACCTCAAGTGGGTATGAACCCGCGCTCAAAGTCTTATGATGCCTTATCCCTCCATTCTCCCAGTGATTATAGAGCCTGTTAAGGAAGGAGAAGTTCCATACACTATCCTGCATCCTGACATGCCGACATCACTCGAAGATCTACAAAGGGATTGGATACAGCTCAAGGGAGAGCGTGATACTTTCGAAGCCCAATTCTACGCAAGCGAGAAGAAGGTTTTTGAACTCACTCGGCTACTTCATGAAGAGCAGACTCTCAATACCTACATTGCACCAAAGAGGATGCGCAACGTCTTTTTACCTTAGAATTCTATATTATTTTGCCAAAGAGGCATCGATGTACTTCAAATTCTATCTTATTAATATGACGTGTATTTGCTTTTTGTTTTAAAAAAAAATTGAATTTCTAAATCCTTGAAAGCATTGCATGAATACATATCATTCATCATAAGCATAAACAGGTCTTTTCAACAAAGTTTCCTCATCTCTCTATTGTTTATTTCAGTATGATGGATCTAGAAAAAACGGTCAAAGATCTGCAAGCTCAGAACTCACAATTTCAGCAGTTACTCATGACCTTGGCCAAGGGGCAAGAGGAGCTAAAGACTTTGCTAGAAAAAGAAAAAGAGAAAAAGAAGAAGAAGCCAGCTGGTGTGGTTATCATGGGTAGAAGATTTCAGGGACAAGCCAGAAGGACCTTAGAATTTCCAACAACATCTGATGAAGGGGAAAGAAAAGGAAAAGGAACGGCAGTACCATCAGATTCTGAAGAAGAAGAAGAGGAAGAAGAGGACTACTCTGAACAACAATACCCTCCAGCTGATGACAAGTACAAACACCTTGAAGAGCGACTAAGCACTATGGAAATCCAGAGAGTACCAGGGCTAGATTTTGAGGAATTAGGGTTGGTGTCAGGAATTATAATCTGTGATACGGTGGGAGAACTGACTTGAGGTTTTGCGTTTGTGTTCGCAAATGTTCGGTTGAGCAAGAGTCGCCACCGACTTTTTATTTTATCCTAAGGAAAGGTTAAAAAGCACAGGAAAAACCTTTGAGATGTTTTCGTGGGTTCGGGGAGTAGATTATAGAAAGGGAAGGTATTAGAACCCTTTCTATCCATGGTTATCCATGGGCTCTTAGTTACTTGCTTAGATCACTTGCCTTTGCTTTTCAATTATTTGAAATGGTGCTTTGTGTGTGTGGTTTTGAAAATGTTTTGAAAAAGATGCCTTGTCTAGGCAACCATTGTAACAATTCTTGTTTGAATGTTTTATAAGGGTGTTTGTCTTTTTGAAAAGTTTTCAATGTTTTGAAAGTTGTTTTGGAAGTTGTGTTTGTGAAGTGTGTTTTGAAAATGGCAAGTGTTGTTTTGCAAGATTGATCAAGTAACCAAGAGCTATCTACCCTAAATTTCTCAAAGATCTTTCTCATGTTTTAACCCTTTTAACAGTGTTGTTTCACCATTGTATTTGGTGAACAACCTTGTGTAAGGATGTTAACGGGACGGGCGCGGGTCATCGTTTAGACCATGAATGCAATAGTGCCAAGTATCTTTGGCAATTTTCTCAAGGGACTTGATCATTTTAGGCAACTTGATAGCGTCATCGAGGGACTATGATCATTTGATTTGTTTTTGTTTTGCCAAAGACACTTAACATGCAACCATGGCCCATTTTTGAAGGCAACAAGTGGAGTAACCCTAAGGGTGCAAGTGTGCATTGTGTTGGTTTTTTCATGCACATTTATCTTGAATTAGGTCAAGCTATTTGTTGATTGTTTTTGCATACAAACCCTAAGTCTAAACATGGCATAATTGAAAGCTTTTAAATGCGGAAATTTAAATGCTAAGCTATTACAACAATGATTATGGGGATGGGGATACAAGTTTGAATTTGGGGGATATTTGACAAGGAAATAAAATCTAAGTTATTACAACCATATCGAATGTATAGGATACAAATATTTAATTGTACAATATTTAAATAAATACAATAAACAAATAAGAATGTATTATGCACAAAATGATTTTTTATGTATGTGAAAGTATTTTTCAATGTGAAATATAAACAAAAATAAAAAGGGTCAAATTTGAATATTTTTGTCATTTAGGGCAAAACCCTAGTTTTTTAAATAAATAGTAATATTTATTAATTATGTACAATATATGTTAATTTATGCACAAAATAAAAAGTATATGGTGAAAAAAGTATTTTTGATGTCAAATATTAAATAAAAATAAAATGTATTATTTTTGTATTTTTGCCCTAAATATTTAATAAAATAGGTGTAAGTATATATTATATATATTTAATAATGCTAAATATGTACAACAATATAATATTAATTATTTACAAAAATGTATATTTTTAGGAAAATGTTTTCAAAGTATAAATAAATAAATAAAATAATAACTAAAAATAAATATTTTTTACATTATTTTTTAGGATTTTAAAATGAAAAGGAATTATATTATTTACATCTATATGCTTAAAAAGGTAAATAAATGTCAAATAAATGCAAAAAATGTGAAAAAAATATTTTTGTTAATTTTTATATTTGAGCAAAAAAATATAAAGTCAGAATAAAAAAGAAAAATGCAAAAATGTCAAATATTTAACCAAATGGGCCAGGGGGGTGCAAAACTAAGAAAAAGGTGCAAAAGGTGAAATTGACTCAGGCCCAGCCCAAGCCAACACCTTCTTCAACCTCCAGCATCTGTTTGAAAAAACGCGCGCCTCCTTGTTCATCATACTAACTTCTGATTTTTTGATCCTTTGACAAATCTTAAAACATGAAACTTGTAGAGCTTGAAGCCACGATTTCAACCATATAAAGCATTAAATCTAACTCTAAGAAACCAGGGAGAATTTCTTCACCCCCAATTTCTAACCTAGTTTTTCTTTAATGTTCATGGCTAAAATTCTCACATCATGCTTAACATAAATAAAAACTGATCACATGTATGGCTTCAGAGCTATGAGTAGAGCATGTTTCATTCACAAACTTAAGCCTAACTCTTCCTAGATTGAGAGATAGAAGTTCATAGATTACCTGTTTCAGCTTGACTCGAACTGAGCAATGTGGCCAACTTCAATGGAGTTTGAGCTTCTGTATAGCTTGCCTGAAGTCCAAGGAAGCTTCTCCGACACCTAGCTTGCTTTGAATCACTCTGTATCGTGCTATGGAAGTTCACCTGCAAAACTGAAAAATGAAAATGGCAACTGAGGTTAGGGGAGTTACAGCTTGTGTTTAGGGCTTGGGATAGTTTGTGTGGATGGAATGGAATGTATTTGAACTGGTTTTAGCCAAAGTGCACGAGTGGATTGAGCTATGGACTTCAATCTGCAGGGGGTGCCCTGTTTTGCAGCAAAACTGTGATTTGGTGTATGAGGAGGTATGAGGGATGGAAGGGTCGTGCCTTAGGTCAGTTTTGATGTGTGGAAGCTGTGTACAAAGTTTGTTTTGGCTGGTGTTTACAGGAATGAAAGATGGCTTCAGTTTGCAAGGTTTCTTCCACTTGAAGCAAAGAAAGTGTGTTGGTGTTATAGACCTGTCCTAGCCTCTCAAGCATGCTGCAGCATTTGCTCTTGGTAACACAAATTTGTGGACTTGATCTTGTCTCTACGATCTGGCCCCCATGTCCAAGGATTTTGAATTTGACATAAAATGATACTTTATCAAAATGGCAAATGTGCTTTTTCCAATTAAGGGTTAATTTTGCATGTATTGTCCAAATGAACAAAATAAACCCTCAACTCAATGGTTATGCATTAAATTAAGGTGTTTGAAACTGGTTTTGAGGCCTGCAAGCTAGCATTGTACAAGCTGATTTGAAAATGCAAGTTGCCATGAACATGTATTGGTCATGAACAAAAGTGAGTTTTGGCCAACTTTGCAAATTCGATTATCTCTAACCACAAGGGTGTTTGATGAGTTCTTGGACAATTTGGAAAGCTTGGAACATGTACTAAAATCCATCTTTGCAATTCAACTTGAAATTCCAAGTGGAACCATGTGAAAGATGGCCAAGAAGTTGGACAAAAATCCTGCCTAGAATAGGGCAAAATTTCTCTAAGTTAAAAATGTTTTGCACCCTTGTTCCAAAAATCATAACTTGAGATACAAGCTTCCTTTGAGAAAACTTTGTGAATCAAAGTTGTAGATTTTGCAATGGACTACAAATTTCATGTTTCAAGTTTTGTTTGAATCCATTTGCATCTTGGTGAAAAAATGGGACAAAGTTAGGAAAAAATAAGAACATTTCATAACTTAGAAAAATTTCTAAGTTATGAAATTCTTCATTTTAAACCCTAATTTGCAAATTTGGTTTTCTTGATGAACAAGTTTCATAATTTGACATGTCTTGATGAAAAATGAATCTTTGCACTTGATTTTGACCAAAAAGTCAAAGTTTGACTTTTCAGTATACAGTTAAATTTTGATCAGTTGGCTGAAAAATTCATCTGTCAATCCTATGCATTTGAGATCTTTTGAACTTGTTGAATGGGTCAAGACAATGTAATTGAGTCCTTGAGTCCATATGTGAGCTTGGATTGCCATTGGTTAGGTCAAACAGTCAAAAATTGCCTTTGTGCAGTCAAAACCCTAAAAATGACCATTTTGCCCTTTTGGTGATCTGATCAAATTTCTTGTGGAGTTGTGATCCAAACTTGACCAAATGGTTCATGTGAGTTCATAATGTTTATGTGGTTCAAATTTCATGAAGTTTGACTGTCAATTGGCCACAATTGACTTTTTCCCCAATACAGTTGATTTCCAGGTCAACTGTCCAATTGACTGGGCAAAGATTGGAATCAAGGCTTGAAACTTGGTATGGATAAACTTGTAAGTCCAACATGAAGCATGAAAGTCACTTTGGGCTTTTTAGGTCAAAACATCCTTGTGCAAACTCAAACCCTAATTTGGGTCAACAGTGCAAGGGGGGGGGGGGGGGGGGGTCTTTAGCAGAGCAAACCCTAACTTGATCTTGAGCTCCAAGAGTCTTGTGATGAGAAAACGTTGATGAAATGAGAGGGAAAATTTTGGGGTACAACATAATCCCTCCAAAGTTTAAAGTGCCACTATTTTCCAAGTATGATGGTGTGTCTTGCCCTAAAATTCACCTCAGATCCTATGTCAGGAAGATGCAACCACATTCTGCCGACAAAGACTTGTGGGTTCACTTTTTCCAAGACAGTTTATCAGGAACACAACTTGATTGGTTCTACCAGTTGGAGAGGGCAGATGTTCACAATTGGGAAGACCTAGCAGCAGCTTTCTATAAAAAGTATCAATACAACACCGACTTAGCACCAACCCGTACTCAGCTACAGAGTATGGTCATGGTTTCCAATGAGGGCTTTAAAGATTACGCACAAAAGTGGAGGGACCTAGCCGAAGGGTGCAACCCCCTCTATCTGAGAGGGAGTTGGTGGACATGTTCTTGGGTACTCTATCAGGTCCTTTCTTCAATCATCTGATTGGGAGTTCCTCTGCAGGGTTTACTGAATTAATTTTAACCGGCGAAAGGATAGAGGCTGGTATAAGAAATGGGAAAATTCAGAAGGACGTGTCTGCCTCAACAGCTGTGAAAAAACCCTTCACTGGTAGGAAGGAAGTATTTGATGTCTATTCACAGAGGAATCAGGGAAGAACTGGGCACCAACCAACAATGGCGGCAGTTATGATTCTGAAGCCTGCATCAGACCAACCAAGAAATAACCAGCAAAAGGTAGAAAGGCCAGTTCGGCAATTTACCAAAATTAACATGACTCCATCCCAAGTTCTACCACATCTCCTGAAGTTGAATTTGGCCACTCTAAAAGAGGCCCCAAATAATCCTAATACTACTTCTCCATATTACCATCCCAACACCAGATGCGCGTACCATTCTGAAAGTCCAGGGCACGACACCAACAACTATTGGGCTCTGAAGAATAAGATTCAAGATCTGATTGACGCAAAGGAAGTTGAGTTTGAAGCGCCTGAGAAACAAAATGTTATTTCCTCTCCAATGCCTAGGCATGGTCACAATGCCAATGCAGTAGAAGACATGGAAGAGGATGGCATCCTGGAAGATTGGATATTTCTTACTGTCAGCAGAGGATTGCGCAACTGGGAAGCCAGAGACTTCATCCCAATAACTTTCATATCTCAGCAATTTATCTTTTACATTTCTGTTAGACTGTAATAATTCACAAACAATTCGTACTTTAAAAACCTTATGTCTTACACAAGACACAATGGTCCATTTGTAAGGGTTTTTATTTCATCTACATATGTCATTCAATGAATCATGGAAGCTTTTTCACATATAAACCTTTTATGCTCATTGTCTTTCTTTTACATTTTATTGTTTTAAGATGGTTATACCCTTACACACGCCCACACTCGCAAATGCAGGTACCCTTCCATTCCGGATCCCATGGGTAACGATATTGCTATAGCCTTCAGTGACTCTGAAGATCTGATCTACCAAGCCAAATACGAAGGAGAGGAAGATTGTGAGGTGCCAGGGGAATTGGTCAGACTATTACAACAAGAAGAAAGAGAAATTCAGCCTCATGAGGAGCTGTTGGATACAATCAACTTAGGTACTGAGGAAGATAGAAATGAAATCAAAGTGGGTGCCAATCTAGAGCCGAGTGTCAAAGAACGCCTAATTCAACTACTACATGATTATGTTGAGATCTTCGCCTGGTCATACGAAGACATGTCGGGACTCGATACAAACATTGTGGTACATCGTCTACCCACAAGAGAAGACTGTCCACCAATGAAACAAAAAGTCCGCCGCATGAGACCTGACATGTCAGAGAAGATCAAAGCAGAAGTTATGAAACAGTTCAATGCTGGATTTCTGGCTGTTACTTCCTATCCTCAATGGGTGGCCAACATTGTTCCCGTGCCTAAAAAGGACAACAAAGTGAGAATGTGCGTGGATTATAGAGATTTAAAAAGGGCCAGCCCTAAAGATGACTTTCCACTTCCACACATCGACATCCTGGTCGACAATACAACCCACCACAAAGTATTTTCTTTCATGGATGGATTCTCAGGCTATAACCAGATCAAAATGGCACCTGAGGACATGGAGAAAACTACATTTGTCACACAGTGGGGTATGTTCTGCTACAAAGTGATGCCATTCGGACTGAAGAATGTCGGGGAAACCTATCAACGCGCCATGGTAGCTTTGTTTCATGATATGATACATCATGATATAGAGGTCTACGTAGATGACATGATAGCCCGATCACAAACTGAAGAAGAACACCTTGACCACTTGCAAAAGCTGTTTGTCAGATTGAAGGAGTACAAGCTAAGATTGAACCCAAACAAGTGCACATTTGGAGTCTGGTCCGGTAAACTCTTAGGATTCATTGTCAGCAACAAAGGCATTGAGGTTGATCCTGCCAAGGTTAAAGCGATACAAGAAATGCCTGCTCCTCGCACTGAGAAGGAAGTAAGAGGTTTTTTGGGACGCCTAAACTACATTTCCAGATTCATTTCTCACCTAACGTCTACTTGTGAACCAATCTTCAAGCTATTGAAGAAAGATCAAGTAATTAGATGGAACGATGAATGTCAGATTGCTTTCGATAAAATCAAGGAGTATTTGCTAGAACCTCATGTCCTGATGCCACCCGCCGAGGGAAGACCACAAATCATGTATCTGACCGTCTTAGAGAATTCAACGGGGTGCGTACTGGGGCAGTATGACGAGTCTGGACAAAAAGAGCACGCCATTTATTACCTAAGCAAAAAGTTTACCGACTGTGAAATCAGATATTCACTGCTCGAGAAAACTTGTTGCGCTTTGGTATGGGTTGCTCGCCAGCTAAGGCAGTATATGTTGACTCATACCACTTTGCTGATATCTAAGATGGATCCGATAAAGTACATCTTTGAGAAGCCTGCTCTATCTGGGAGGATAGCTAGATGGCAGATGATCCTAACGGAATACGACATACAGTACACTACCCAAAAAGCTATAAAGGGCAATGTGCTAGATGATCATCTGGCTCATCAAGCTGTATAAGATTACCAATCCATGAATTTTGACTTCCCTGACGAAGACATCATGACAGTAGACAACTGTGAAGAGATCAGACCATATGACAGACCTGAACAAGGATCCCGATGGACCCTGTACTTTGATGGGGCATCCAATGCACTTGGTAATGGTATCGGTGCTGTGCTCATATCTCCGGAAGGATGCCATACTCCTTTCACTGCCAGACTTTGCTTCAACTGTACGAACAACATGGCAGAGTACAAAGCATGCATCTTTAGCCTCAAGGCTGCCATAGACTTGAGAATCAAATCCTTAGATGTGTTTGGGGACTCTGCTTTGGTCATCAGTCAGATCAAAGGGGAGTGGGACACTAAGCATCAAAACCGTATCCCTTACAAAGAACATGTTTTGACATTGTTACCACATTTCGAGCAGATTACCTTCGAGCATTTCCCGCGAGAAGAAAATCAGCTAGCATATGCTCTAGCTACAATTTCATCTATGTTTAAACTTAATTGGGATAACGAGGCTCCCCAAATCACCATTGAACAGATGGACGGACCGACATACTGTCACGAGATTAATACCGAAGAAGTAGTGGACCAACTGTGGTTTCATGAAGTCAAAAGGTATCTCAAGGCCCAAGAATATCAAAAAGGGGCTTCAGTCAATAACAAAAAGTTCTTAAGGATATTCTCAGCTAAGTTCTTCCTAAGTAATGGCATCCTGTACAAGCGTAATCATGATTCTATTCTGCTCCATTGTGTGGACAAGATTGAAGCTGAAAAGATTATGGCTGAATTGCATGAGGGTACCTTTGGCACTCATTCTAGTAGGCATACGAAGGCAAAGAAGATTCTACGGGCAGGCTATTACTGGTCTACCATGGAAGCTGACTGCTATCAACACTCTCGGACTTGTCATAAGTGTCAAATTTATGCAGACAAGGTGCACGTGCCTCCGGTTCCTCTAAATGTCTTAACAGCTCCTTGGCCCTTCGCTATGTGGGGAATCGACATGATTAGGGAGATTAAGCCTACAGCTTCCAATGGACACCGCTTCATTCTGGTGGCCATTGACTATTTCACCAAATGGGTCGAAGCAGCGTCCTTCGCATCCGTTACTAAGAATGTTGTTGCCCGCTTCATCAAGTAGAATCTTATTTTCCGGTACGGTATCCCAGAAAGGATCATCACTGATAACGGTACAAACCTTAACAATACTATGATCACCACCTTGTGCGAGCAGTTCAAGATTCAACATCACAATTCATCTCCCTATCGGCCAAAGATGAATGGTATAGTCGAAGCTGCTAACAAAAATATTAAAAAGATCATACAAAAGATGACAGTCACCTACAACAACTGGCATGAGATGCTACCGTTTGCTCTCCACGGGTACCGTACCACGGCTCGTATGTCAACTGGGGAAACACCCTATTCTTTGGTTTACGGCATGGAGGCTGTTTTGCCTATCGAGGTTCAGATTCCCTCTTTGAGAATCATGAAGGATGTAGGTTTGAGTGAAGACGATTGGATCCAGACCCGGCTTGATCAACTGAACTTAATTGATAAAAAGAGACTTACTGCTGTTTGCCACGGTCAGACGTATTAAAAGCGGATGAATAAGGCTTTCAACAAGAAAGTCAGACGCCGGGTATATCAAGTTGGAGATCTAGTGATCAAGCGCATCATCTTGCCACAATGTGATCCCAGGGGAAAATGGACTCCTACCTACGAAGGACCATTTGTAATCAAGAACATCTTTTCTGGTGGGGCAATGATCTTAACCACCATGGACGGCGACGACCTGCCACACCCTGCAAACACAAACATAGTCAAAAGATACTACACATAAAAGACCCGCTAGGTTGACACACCTAGGCAAAACAAGGGCATCCCAGCGAACCAAAAAGGTTCGGGCAAAAATTAGGGATAAAATTAAAAAAAAATTGTACACCCGGCAAGTTGAAAACCCGAAAGGGCGACTTGGGCAAAAAAGGGTTTCCCGGTGGACTGAAAACCCGAAAGGGCGGTCCAGGCAAAAGTTAGGGAATTAAAGCGTATGACTATGTCTCGTCGGATCACTTTGAGGACAATCTCTTCACTGACAAACTCTGAGCTTCCGATCGATTCAATCATCTTCGGACGAAGCAACAAATGGACAAGATATTCGGAGATACAAAGGCTATAGCAGAATGGGAACCCCATGGGATTATTACACATATAGCTATCTTTTTTGTATAAATTTTTCTTACTTTTTTTGACACCATCCTCTTACTAGGATGTCTGTCTCCTTTGTACAAAATACTTATTCAAAGTAAATACAAAGATATCTTTTTCAAAGTACAGAAAACTATTTGCCTTTTTCTTTACACTTGTGTTTTTTATTTGCAAAAACGTCCAATGATTCATTAGTGAACATATGCATTTGAACATAATTACTGTTTACAAATAAACAGAATAAAAAATAACTATTACTGACATACTGAAAGGATAGGAAAACGTGTTTAGGCTATTCCACGAGAAATCCCTACAGTACATCATCTAGATCCCCAGCGGAGCTATAACTTCAAACTATCATTCCCCAGCGGAAACCATCCAGTTTCTCTAAATTCCCCAGCAAGTTATCTTGAAGCCTGAAAAGCAACCAGATAACAGTTAACTTTTGTCTCTCCCCAACCTAGGATGATTCCCCAGTAGAGTGGTAGACGACCGAAACTCCTGAACTTTTTCCAAACAGGAATAAGTTTTCTTCCCCACAGAGTTTTCATTGCTCCACAACAGAATGAAGATTCTTTTTATTAATTCCCCGCAGAAGTCATCAGAGTTTTCTTTATTCCCCAGCAGAACAAGGATTCCCATTATGTAATCCCCAGTAGAAGTCATCAAAATTCTTTGGATTCCCCAAGCAGATTACTCAAGCAGTATACGGCATTGCTCACAACAGAATTTTTTTCAAATACTCCAACTTCAAGACATGAAGAATCCCTATATCCCCAGTGAAGTCGCCAAGGATTTCTTATCCTCAGCAGTCAAGGATTTATTTTCCTCAGCAGTCAAGGATTTACTTTCCTCAATAATCAAGGATTTATTATCCCCGACAGTAGTCAAGGATTTATTTTCCTCAACAATACAACGAATCAGCTTACATGCGCATACATTACATCCACATATCATAAACATTGATAAAACACATATATTGCATCATACATTTCATGCAACATAACTTTGTGTTTCGGCTAACATTTTACCCTTTTCAGGATAAGATTAACAGCTACCGTTTAACAATATGCATTCAGATACAGTTCAGATACACTCCAGACACTGAAGTCATTATGTTACTCGTTCAGATTCAACACTCAGATACAGTACAGATACGCTCCAGACACGGAAGTCATTCTGTTACTCATTCAAGTTTTAAGCTCAGATACAGTTTAGATACACTCTAGACATGGAAGTCATTATGTTACTCATTCAAGTTTTAAGCTCAGATGCAGTTTAGATACGCTCCAAACACGGAAGATATTCTATACTCATTCATATCTAACTTCAAGATACAGTTTAGATATGCTCCAGACACGGAAGCTATTCTATTACTCATTCAGACCTCAACTTCAAGATACAGTCCAGATACGCTCCAGATACGGATGCCATTCTAATACTTATTCAAATTCAGATTTCACAATTTTGATACAGTACGGATACGCTCCAAACACAGATGTTATTCTATTTCTCATTCAAATTTCAAGTCTCTAGATACAGCTCAGATACGTTCCAGACGCGGACACCATTATGATACTTATTCTTCTGACTTACAACTTATAACTCAACAAACACTCTTGGATGGCATCTACAATCCCATCTCCAACAAGATTTTATCATCTCTCCAAATGGCATCTTTAAGCCCATTCCCTCAACTACACATTGACGAGTGCAAATTTATGGGCACTCTAGTGTCCAATCATCTTTTACCTTCGAGTCACGAACGACAAAACTCGCAAATCTAACTCTTCAGGTTCAAGAAGATTGAACAGGGGCAGATGTTGTACCCCAAAATTTACCCTCTCATTTATCAAGATTTTTCTCACAAGACTTCTTGGACTCAAGATAAGATTAGGGTTTGCTCAGCTCAGGACATCTCATCTTGCACTGATAACCCAAAATTAGGTTTTGAGTTTGCACAAGGATTTTTGAGCCCTCAATGCTTCATGTGACTTTCATACTTCATCTTGGATCCCTAAGATTGCTCATGTTAAGTTTCAAGCCTTGAACCACATTTTTTATCAATCAATTGGAAAGTTGACCTAAAAATCAGTTGTATTGGGGAAAAAGTCAACCATGGCCAATTTACAGTCAAACTTCATAATTTTTTATCCACATCAACATTTTAGACTCATATGTACCATTTGATCAAGTTTGGATCACAACTCCTCAAGAAATTTGATCAAATCATCAAAAGGGCAAAATGGTCAAAATTAGGGTTTTGACTAAGAAAGGGGAATTTCTGATTTTTTAACCTAGCCATTGACCAATTGGGTTCAAACATGCTTTCAAGGATTCAATGGCATCATATTGACCTAATTACATGGTTCAAAAGATCTCAAGTTCATTGGATTGACAGATGAATTTTGCAGTCAACTGATCAAAAGTCAACTATGCACTGAAAAGTCAAACTTTGACTTTTTGTTCAAAATCAAGTGCCAAGTGTCATAATTCATCAAGATATGTCAAAATATGAAACTTGTTCACCAAGAAAACCAATTTTGAAAATTAGGGTTTTGAATTTGAAAATTTTCATAACTTAGAATTTTTCTAAGTATAAAAATTTTCTTATTTTTTCCCAACTTTCCACCACTTTTTCACCATGATGCATTTTGATTCAAAGCAAACTTCCAACATGAAAGTTGTAGTCCTCCATGAAATCTATAACTTTGCTTCACAAACTTTTCCCAAAAAATTTCTTGGATCTCAAGTTATGAATTTGTGAATATAGGTCCATCAACTAAATAACTTAGTGAAATTTTGCCCTAATTTAGGCAGGTTTTGGACCCAACTTCATGGACATTTTTCACATAGTTCCAAGAGGTATCTAAAAATTCATTTCAAATATGGATTATAGATAACATTTCAAGCTTTCCAAAATGTCTAAGAACTCTCCAAGATCATTTTTTGTTAGGGAGAATCGAAGAGGAGAAGTTGGCATTTTATCACTTTTGTTCATGCCATTTTCACATAGCATCAAGTTGCAAATCCAACCCATGCTGTTTGAATCTTGTTTTACAGGTCCTAAACTCACTCTACACTCCATAATTAAATTCAAACTCAGAAGTTAAAGGCTTTATTTTCACTTTTGAAGCATTGTACAAGAGACATTTCCATTTTTGGCCAAAAGTGCACAATGCCATTTTCATAAAGGTGAGCTTTTGCAACTTTGTCAATCTTGAGCCTTAGACATGTCCCTTTGATGCAAGCAATTTCTACAGGTCTCAAGCATATTGTACAAGTTCATTTCAGGTCACAAGCAAGCAAGGACAAGCATGTTAGCTTTGGTCTTGTCACTTTACTTAAAAAGCAAGAAAGGTTGCAAAAGGTCAAAAACTTGTGCAGCTAATAAGGAGTGGACTTTGTATCATCTCTATACAAATACACAAACATTTGGCAAGGCATAGCATGCTTGCTTGACATCTGAAACTCACTAAAACTCAAAAACACCATTTTTCTGTCCAAAGACAGCATTTCTGCAAAACCCAAGCCAACTAAGTTTTGACTCGTGCATTTTGTATTTTAACACTTCAAACACCTTCTACATATCATACCAAAGCAAGCCAAGCCCGGACCCTGGTTCTGTAAGCCCTATTTCAGCATCCACCATTTTCACTTTTGAAGCTTGCAACTTGACTTGTCCAGAGAATTCCAACTATCCTCAAAGCAAAGTAAGCGTTGGAATAACTTAAAGGAAGTTCAAGGAAGCTCACACAATCCTCAGGCCTCCATTAAAGTCCCTACATTGCTCTATCCAAATCCAACTGAAGGAGGTATTTTCTTGAACTCTATCTCTCTGAATAGACATCCTCAAGCCACGATTTGTGAAGAAAAATGTAGTTCATAACATAGTGAAGCTATACATATGCATACTTTTCATTTATATTAACTGTGCTGTGAGAATTTAAAGCTTGAAGTTCATGAAATTTTTAGGTCATGAATTAGGGCTGCCAAAATTCTCTGTGATCTTTGAGAGTTAGGTTACAAATTTTATATGGTTGGAATTGTGAAATTAAATGCCACAAGTTTCATGTTATAAGTTTTTGTTTTTGTGCAAGCATGTGAAAGTTACAGGTTTGAACATTGAACGCGCGCAAGGAGACTGGCTGGAGGACAGGGACGATGCTTTTGGGCTTTTTTTGGCGCCTGGCCTCTTTGTTTTCACTATTTGCACCCCCTGACATACTATTTGCACCCCCTGGCTAATTTTGTATATTTTTCATATTTCTTCACATTTTCATATTTATTGCTTTTGATTATTTTTTCTAAACATTAAAAAACCCTAAAAATAATTAAATAATTTTTTCCAATTTTTTTTTTACTTAAAAAAATATTTCATTTTAATAAATAGAACTTATTGTCTTAAATTACTTGTAAATATATTTAAAAATACTTATTATTTTTATTATATTATTTATACTCATAAATATTTATTTTCTATACATATTTATTTTTTAATATTCAAATATAATATTATTTATTATTTTCTTGTACAAAAAATGGACAAAATGTTAATATTGAAACATTATTTTCTTTTAATTGAAAAACTATGGTTTCACCCCTACAAAAATAATATTATTTTCCCTTATTTTTTAGGGTTAATTTAAATCATTTTCTCATACAAAAAACAAATACAAAACTTTTTTTACATAAATACATTTGCATTGCATTTTAAATATTTGTATATTTATTTAATTCGCGCAATATTCGATTGGGTTGTAATAATATTTTTAGGTTTATATTTTGTGCAAAAACCCCCATTCAAAACTTGTATCCCCTCTCCCATAATAATTGTTGTAATAGCTTAGTTTATTTTACGCAATTTATTGCTTTCGTACCATGTTTAGTAAACTAGGGTTTGCATGACAAGAACAAAATCAAAACAAATAGAAAAAACCTAATGCAAGACAAAAGCATGAAAATGACACACTTTGCACACAAGGAACCTTAGGGTTTCTCCCACTTGGTTGCCTAAATTAAAATGACCATGTTACGCACGCGAAGTATCTTGGCAAAACAAAACAAAAATAAAATCATAGTCCCTCGATGACGCTATCAAAAGGTTGCCTAAACAAAGATGATCTTGGTCCCTCCAAATTACTAAGATACTTGGAAATATTGCTATCATGGTTATACGATGACCCACGCCCGTCCCGTTTATATCCAAAGATAGGGTTGCTTACCAAACCAATGGTTAGTCAACAATGTCAAAGGAATAAAAATGCACAAGAAAGACATTTGAGTAGGTAGATAGCTTCTAGTTACTTCTTCCTTTTCAAAACAATCCTTGCTATTTTCAAAAATCAAACACACACATTTCTAAAACATCTTACAAAACATTGAAAACATTTTCAAAAGACAAACATCTTTGTATACATTCTTACGAACGAGAATCATTACAAAGATTGCCTAAACAAAGGCCTCTTTTCAAAATATTTTCAAAACCACACCAAGCACCATTTCAAACAAAACAAAGCAAAGCAAGTGATCTAAACAAGTAACTAAGAGCCCATGGAAAACCATGGATGAAAATGGTGCTAGCACCTTCCCTTTTCATAATCTACCCCCCTAACTCAAGAAAACATCTCAAAGGTCTTTCCTGTTCTTTTTTACCTTTCCTTTTGGATAAAATAAAAGTCGGTGGCGACTCTTGCTAACCACAATATTTGCGAACACAAAAGCAAAACCTCAAGTCAGTTCTCCCACCGCATTACAGTCGGGGACCACAGGTTCAAACCAGAGGTAAACCAGAGTGAAACAGTCAACTGGGATAGTACCTGATGAGAAATAAACTCAAAAGGGATCATATTCCATCCAGATGAAGAACTGAATAGGAAGGCTAAAGCCAAATTTTTCCAAGAAGGATAACTCAGTGGGGAAGTTGAAAGAATATACACTTTCTTCTTAAAGTTTACACTCTATTGAAGAGGAGAGTAACACAAACCTACAACATAGGGTAATATGCCAATAAAAATGTTAATGAATGAAAATGAGTAATGGATTTTGTTCAATTATAAGTGATGCATGCATGAATGTTATCATGTATATGCTGACAAAACTAACACACCACACTGGGGATAATCAGACAAAGCCAAATTAGGTAAAGTTAATACTCGGCTAAATCATATTCAGAAGGGAAATTACAAGAAAGTAAGCCAACTGAGGAAACAAATTCCTATTCCACGACTTAACTTCACTGGAAAGAAACATAATCTGAAAGTAATCAAATCAAAACATCAGTGCAAATACAAAGGTGTATCATCCTCCTCCAGGCTACACTGGGGAACATCGCACAGACTTCAATGGGGAAATATCATACAGACTTCACTAGGGAATATAGTGCCCCATTGTCGAGATATCAACTGGAGACCTCATGATGACTTTCATACCTGAGAAACACACAAAAATCATGTGCATACCAGCAAAAACGACCTCAGTGAACCTTCCTGGGGAAAACAAAACTTCCAAAATTATTGGAGTTCGTCCATTCCTGGGATCACCACTTTTGTTTTCCTCTTGAGTCATAAAATCTAAAGTAAAAGTAATTTTTAAATTGTTTTTGAAAAACAATTTTGTTATTTAATCTTTTCGCTTTGAAAATTACTATCAATAATAAATGGAGTCTTTATATGCAGAATAAAATAAGAATTACAAATAATTGGATGAAATCTCAAACTTTATTAATAGAATGGTGGTCTACGAATGGCGAGATTCCATGGATCATTACAAAGTTAGGAAAATGGTAATATATAATGGAAAAGATACATTGAAATACAATGACCAATATTCTCTCTAACAACTTTGAAATCCTGAGCAGCAACTTCTGTTGAAGTACGGTGATGATCCAAGAATATTATTGCTTCAATGATCAAGTCTTGTCTGATGTAGTTACTTTCCAAGAAAGTCCCTAACTTTTTCCTAAGTTTCCCTTGCAGATTTTCAACTTAGCGGGAAAATTTATTTTGTGTATGTCTCTAATTTTTTCCTAGACCGCCTGTTGTACCCCAAAATTTTGCCTCCTATTTTATTCAGGGCATGCTCATTAAGGTCCTCATTTGCTCAAGGTTGACCAAGAATTGATCAGACAAATTCTCCCCTTAAGCAATGGGTTTCCATCTAAAGTTTCACCTCTCATAGAGAATTTTGGTTTGCAAGGGCTTCAAATGATTTTCATGGCACCATATAGGCCTCACCATAATGGCATAGCTGAAAGAAAGAAAATAAGTGTGCCTGACAAAGTGTAGATCGAAGGCTGAAGATATGCCTAAGGGATTTTGGGTTGAAGCAGCTTCGACAGTAATATGCAGGCTAATTTGAAACATCCAAGGAAGACTAGATCGAAAGAAAGCGTGAGGAGGCTTTTTCTGAAGTCTTCGATTGGAAGGACTAGTAAAGTCATCAAAGGGTCTTGTTTTCGAACCACTTAAATATAAGCTATTCGAAGCACTACAAGGAAGGACTTTTCAACAGGCACATTGTTTGAATGGGAACTTTGAAAACATGTGGAAGGCTCATGATTCGAAGGACATGTCATCTTCAAGCATGGCTTGATCGAAGGACAATTTGAGATGAACCATCCAAGTACAAATTACTTCATAGCTTCTTGCATGTACCTGAACAAATGTTGGATGTTTAAAGAGAAGTTCTTATGCTCTTAGGTTACCCTTCGATTGGTGCATACAAGCTGTATATCCAAAGAAAACATATGGAAAGATCATGATTCGAAGGACATGCCATCTTCAGACATGGCATGGTCGAAGGACAGTCAGAGTGTTATACCCTAAAATTTTCCCTCTCACTTATCAAGAATTTTCTCACAAGATCTCCTTGGGCTCAAGACTGCACTAGGGATTGTTTAGCTCAAGACACCTCCTTGAGCATTGATGACCAAAATTAGGGTTTGACGTTGCACAAGGATATTTGAACTTACAATGCCCCATATGACTTTCATGGATCATTATGGACTCCCAAGGTTGCTCATGTCAAGTTTCAAGCCTTGGATCACATTTTTGCTCAGTCAATTGAGCAGTTGACCTAAAAATTAGTTATATTGGGGAAAAAGTCAACTATGGCCAATTTACAGTCAAACTTCATAATTTTTTATCCACATCAATGTTTTAAATTTATATGTATCATTTGATCAAGTTTGGACCACCATTCCTCAAGAAATTTGATCAAATCCCCAAAAGGGCAAAATGGTCAAAATTAGGGTTTTAATTGGGAAAGTGCAATTTCTGATTTTTGACCTAGAAAATGGTCAATTGGTTTCAGGAATGATCTCAAGATTCCAATTTCATCATTTTTACCTAATGTCATGGTTCAAAACATTGCAAGTCCATTGGATTGACAGATGAATTTTACAGTCAACTGATCAAAAGTCAATTGTATACTGAAAAGTCAAACTTTGACTTTTTTTGGTAAAATTCAAGTGCCAAGGATAACAATTCATCAAAACATGTCAAAATATGAAACTTATTCATCAAGAAATCAAAAATTCAAGATTTCATTTTGAAAAGTCAAAATTTCTAAACTTAGAAATTTTTCTAAGTGTTGGAAATTTCATATTTTTTCATAACTTTGAGCCAAATTTTCACCATGATGAAAGATGATTCAAGAGAAACTTACAACATGAAATTTGTAGATCTCCGTGAAATCTACAACTTTTCTTTACACAACTCCTTCCAAAAATGCTTGGATCTCAAGTTATAATTTTATGAACATGTGGTCATGAAACTAAACACTTAGTGAAATTTTGCCCTAATTTGGTCATAATTTTGACCTAACTTCATGGCACTTTTTCATATAGTTCCAAGGGTAATACTCAAATTCAATTCAAAATGGGTTGTAGATCACAGTGCAAGATTTCCAAAATGTCCAAGAACTCCTTGAGCTCATTCTTGAGTAGGGAGTATCGAAGAGATGAAATTAGGGTTTTGTCACTTGAATTACAAGTCATTTTTGATGAACACTTGAACCAAATCAATGCTAGGCTGCATAATATTTGCTTTATAGGCCTCAAACTTGTTTTTAACTCCATAATTAAATTTTTACACAGTTGTTAGGGCTTTGATCCAAGCAATTGAGTTATTGTCCAAGTTGCATTTCCATTTATGGCACAAAGTTAACAATGCCATTCTTGTAACAAAGTTAACAAAGTTCACATTGAGCCTCTAACCTTTTCCCTCTGATCACACTCCATCCACAAAGTCATAAGCAAGATTGTTTAAAGCATAACCACTCTATCTTAGCAAGTACAAGGCATGGAAACTTGTTTTGTCAAAAAAATCACATGTTTAACTTAAACATGTAAATTTGAATTCTGATCAACTAGAGCACTCCAAACTTGTTGCTTTTAATAGAGTCACTATTTGTGAGCTAGAGGACGAGCTTGAGCACCCTGAAATACACCAAAACTCTCAAATCAGAAATTGCCCAAAAACTCCATTGTTGCATAGTTTCTGACCTTGAACATTAAACTCTCATTTCCCTCGTGCGTTTCTTGGCCTTTTAGTTTCTAAAGATTCCTTACATCGAATACAACTCATCCTTATCCTTATTCCAGAACTGTAACACCATTTACCATAACTTCCATAACCAAAAAACAGAGTTTGCAACTTGACTTCTCCAAGTCATTTCAGCCACTCTCAACTTGAGCAAACCATTGCATTAGCTTTCTAGGACCTCAAGGAAGCTAACCTGATCATCACCGTCACTTGAAACAAGCTCAAACTCCAAACACGATTTCCAGTTTTGAGGTAAGTTTTCTCAACTTGAAACTCTTCATACATGCATCATTAATAGTTTATTTGTGAATAAAACATGTAGATATCATTGCCCTGAAGCTAACCATGTCCTTAGTTTCCATTAATTTTGCTTGAGCTTAGAGAATTTTGAAACTGAAATTTATGAAATTTTTAGGGTTCAGATTAGGGCCATTAAAATTCTTGCTTATATTTGATTTATAGTTTTAATACTTTACATTTCTGGAATCGTGAGAAAATTTGCTACAAGTTTCATGTTTACAGTTTTCATTTTTGATGAGAAATAAGCAAGTTACAGTTGGTCTGGCTGGAGGTTGAAGATGAAGTCTTCAGAACACGTTTTACCTCACATATTTATTGTTTCATTTGTATTAACGGATGTATAGCCACCCCAGTGGTAGAAGCGCGCGCCTGTAACCTATGGGACCTGGGTTCGAGCCCTAGTGGTACCCTTTTCATTTTTCATATTTTTACAATTCTGACTTTTTTGTTTGCAGGGCGCTGAACCTCTTTGGGCCTGGCTTATTTTTTTTATTATTTTTTTTTGCTGACTGACCTCCCTATTTCCTCTTGGCACCCCTTGGCCCAAATTTTATTATTTATTTATTTATTTCATTTTTCTTTTCTTAAATATATTTTTTTAAATGCTAAAAATCATAAAATACAAAAAAATGACATATTTAAATTTTGACTTATTTTATTTTTATTTTCCTACAAAAATATTTTTTTATTTATTATACTTTATTTATTTATTAAGTAAACCTTGTAAACTTAATTAATATTATGTTTTTTATTTATTTATTTTTTCACACCCTTTAAAATACATTATTTTAATATAAAAAAAGACTAAAAATATTTTATAATACTGTAAATATTTTCAGGATAAAAAATACCAAAAAAATACTTTTTCTTAAACTTATTTTCTTTTGATTAATTAATAGAATTAGGGTTTTCATTTAAAACCTTTTATTAATAAATTCAAACTTAATTAACTATTTTCTTTATTTAATTAGGTTAAGACAAAATCTTTTTTTCATGAAAACTAAACAAAATTCATTTTCTCTACACATTGCATCCTTGTACATTTGTTCATTTTTATACTTTGTATTTATTCAATTCCTTGTATATTCATACCAATTCAATATGGTTGTAATAGACTAATTAGGCTTAAATTCTTGCAATCCCCATTCAATTTGTATACCCCTCCCCACAAATGTTGTAATAGCGTAGTAACTTTAAATTTCACAATTTATCGCTCTTATATAACATGCTAGTAATTAGGGTTTGTATGGAAAGACTAAAACCAATGCTTAGAAAACCCTAATTCATGACAAAAACAAGTATGAAAACAACACACTTTCACACAAACACCCCTAGGGTAATTCCACTTAGTTGCCTTTACAAAATGGCCATATTACGCATGTAAGGTATCTTAGCAAAAACAAGCAAATACAAGATCATAGTCCCTCGATGACACTATCTAAGTTGCCTTTCAAATTATCTTAGTCCCTAAAAGAGAATTCTAAGATACCTTGCAACATTGCTAATCATGGTTATACGATGACCCACGCCCGTCCCGTTTACATCCAAAGATAGGGTTGCTTACCAAATCAATGGTAAGACAACAATGTTAAAGGAAAAGAAAATAAACAAGAAAGACTTTTGAGTAGGTAGAATGCTCCAAATTACTTGCTCAAATTCAAACAAGACATCCTTGCTATTTTCAAAAACAAACACCTACACTTTCAAACATCTTACAAAATTGAAAACATTTTCAAAAGATCAACATCTTTGTATACATTCTTACAAACGAGAATCATTACAAAGATTGCCTAAACAAGTGGCCTCTTTACAAAATACTTTCAAAAACCACACATAGCACAATTTCAAACAAAAGCAAGTGATCTAGAAAGTAACTAAGATCCCGTGGATAACCATGGATGAAAAAGGTACTAATACCTTCCCTTTTCATAATCTACCCCCTGAACTCAAAAAAATAGTCTCAAAGGTATTTCTTGTGATTTTTCACCTTTCCTTTTGGATAAAAGAAAATTCGGTGGCGACTCTTGCTAACCGCAACATTTGCAATCAAACGCAAAACCTTCAAGTCAGTTCTCCCACCGTATCACAGAACTGGCAACTCTGTTGGGGAAAATTCTAAAAGTGGGGTTACCTTAGGGATAGATCACATTTATTTACTTTCATTGTCTGACATATATGCTTTACATTATGGTTCTTTATTTGGGTTTGAATCCTCTATCCGGATTTGGGATACATTATAGGTAAGTAGCAATACATTGTGGAAACTGTGCGGGGTATACCGACATGGTTTAAACAATAGCTACGTTAGTGCGACATATTTGTGGGTCCTGTAGCCTTTGAGTTAATCGAAGAGAATACGGGGCCGTTGAGTGATGTCATAAAGCACTAATGAACTTCTAGAACCTTTACTTGACCAACTTGGCCTTTAGGATGTAGTGAGATGATCGGCTTTGGTGCAGTCCGAAGTTGGTAGATAATTGATACTACACTCATTGAGGTTTGGTTTCTTGGGATATTTCTGTCGCCATTAAAGAGGCTTGTGCTGAAACAATGACCAAGGAAACAAACCAGTGATATTGAGATCCTTAGAACCCGGTTACTATTACTAGGACAGGTTGAGCCAACTAAACTTCAAGAGGGTACTTACCTATAAGACTCCATGCAAGCCTAAGCCTAAGGACTTGTTTTCTTTGTTTGTATATACATACTTTTACATAACATCATGAACATCATAACATCATACACATTGACTAACCATTTCAAGGATTTTTGGATTCATCTTTGTTCTTGTTTTGTAGGATATGGATTCTCTTCGCAGGAAAACTATTCAAGTCAACCTTGTAAGGATCCCTCCACAACTTAAGGAGCTAGCTTCAAGGATTCCTTAAAACTCTCCATTCATCGATAGACATGGTCTCCTACTCAACTTGGTCACCTCCAACACATATGAGGACATGATGAAGGTGCTCTTTCAATTCTTTGATCCTTTACACCATTGCTTCACATTTCCCGACTATCAACTTGTGCCTACTTTAGAAGAATTCTCCCGACTCTTGAGAATTCTCATTCTCAATCAACTACCTTTTAACGATACGGAAAGAGGCCCAAAGCCAGAAGATATTTCTCAAGTTCTACACTTGCACTCATCTGATGTCACAACTCATTAGGAAACAAGGAGTGCTGTCGAAGGTTTCCTAGCAAAGTTCTTGTTTGAGAAAGCCCAAAACTGTTGGAATTCTTTGGACCTGCTAGCTTTTGAGGAAATTTTGGCTCTCCTCATCTATGGGATGGTTTTGTTTCCAAACCCTAATCAACTCATAGTTGTGAACACCGTCAAAATATTCATATCCCGCAACCTGGTGCCTACATTTCTAGGGGATATCCTACACTCTTTTCACACACGCACAATTAGGAAAAGAGGTGTCCTTATGTGTTGCACTCCTCTCTTGGCAAGATGGTTTATTTCGTATCTTCCCCAATCTGTATTAAAGAACGAGCAAGGTTCAAGGTGGTCACAAAGGTTGACGACACTCAAACATTCAGACATTCATTGGTGCTCCCGATCCATAGAGAATGTTACTATTGTCGACCGTTGTGGAGAATTCTCTAATGTCCCTTACTTGGCATTAGGGGAGGTATCACCTACAACCCTTGCTTAGCCTTAAGACAGTTTGGTTGCGCTCGAAGGGATGGCCCACACGAGTTGCTGATTCAAGGTTTGGTATTTGACTATGACAACAATGATCAAGGTCTTCGCCAGAGATTTATCCGAGCTTGGAGGATGTTAAACAAGGTAGATAGAAAGACTTTGGGGCACAAGAATTCCATCCCTCTTGAGCCTTACCTCAAATGGGTACGAACTCGTGCTCAAATTCTGATGATGCCTTATCCTTCCATTCTCCCGGTAATTACTGAGCCTGTCATGGAAGGAGATGTTCCATACACTATCCTATATCCTGACATGCCCACCTCTCTTGAAGACTTACAAAGAGATTAGATACAACTCAATGGGGAGAGAAATACTTTTGAAGCCCAATTCTACGCAAGCGAGAACAAGGTTTTGGAACTCACTAGGTTACTGCGTGAGGAGCGGACTCTGAATGCCTACATTGCGCCAAAGAGGATGCGTACTACCTTTTTATCTTAGAGTTTTTGTATTATTTTTCCCAAGAAGGAATTGATGTACTCAAGCTATAATTTATTAGTATAATATGTGTTTCCTTTTTGTCTAAAACAAATTTAAATCTTAAGATCGTTGAAATCATTGCATACACATTTATCATTCATCATAACATAAGTCGGTTTCTTGCAACAAGCCTCCTCATCTCTCTATTATTTATTTCAGTAAGATGGATCTCGAGCAAACGGTGAAGGACCACCAAGCTCAGAATGCAATGTTCCAACAGTTGTTCTTAACTCTGGCCAAAGGACAAGAAGAGTTGAAGACCTTGCTGGTTGAGGAAAAGAAAAAGAAAACGAAGAAGATAACCGGAATTTTGAACATGGGAAGAAGATTCCAAGGGCAGACAAGAAGGGCCTTAGACTTCACAACGACATCCGGTGAGAAAGATAATCAAGATGGGAAGGGCAAGGAAACAGTTGTTCAGTCTGATTCAGAAGAGGAAGAGGAAGAAGAAGACTATTCTGAAGAACAATACCCTTCAGCTGATGACAAGTATAAGCATCTAGAAGAACGGTTGAGTGCAATGGAAATCCAAAAAGTGCCTGGATTGGACTTTGAGGAGTTGGGACTGGTTTCAGGAATTGTCATTCCTCCAAAATTTAAAGCATTTGTGTTTGCCAAATATGATGGAGTCTCATGCCCCAAAATGCATCTCCGGTCCTATGTAAGGAAGATCCAGCCCCATACCGTTGACAAAGGTTTACGGGTACACTTCTTCCAAGACAGTCTGTCTGGAACTCAACTTACTTGGTTTTATCAGTTAGAAAGAGCCAATGTCCATAACTGGGAAGATCTTGCTGCAACCTTTTACAAACAATACCAATACAATGCTGATCTTGCGCCTACCCATACTCAACTCCATAGTATGGCCATGGTTTCGAATGAAGGCTTCAAGGACTATGCGCAAAAATGGAGAGATTTGTCCGGAAGAGTTCAACCTCCTCTATCTGAAAGAGAATTAGTAGACATGTTTTTGGGAACCTTGTCTGGTCCCTTCTTCAATCACCTAATTGGGAGTTCATCGATAGGTTTTACTGAACTAATATTGACCGGAGAAAGGATAGAAGTCGTGATAAAAAGTGGAAAGATTCAAAAAGATGCACCATCTGCTGCTGTAAAGAAGTCATTTATCGGAAAGAAATAAGTGGTTGCTGTTTATCCTCAGAGAAATCAAGATAGGGTCGAACGCCGTCTAATTGTGGGGGTTGTTATGATTCCTAAACCTACGCCTGATCAGCAAAGAAACAACCAACCAAGAATGGAAAGACCAGTTAGACAATTCACCAGAATTAACATGACCCTATCTCAAGTATTACCACATCTGTTGAGATCCAACCTAGTGATTTTGAAAGAAGCTCCAAAGAACCCTAACACAAGATCTCCTCACTATCATCCTAATGCTCGTTGCGCATACCATTCTGAGAGTCCCGACCATGACACTAACAACTGTTGGGCTCTAAAGAACAAAGTACAAAACCTCCTTGAAGCCAAAGAAATTGAATTCGATGCACCAGAAAAGCCCAATGTCATTTCTGCCCCTATGCCTAAACATGGCCATAATGCCCATGCTATTGAGGAAGATATGTTTGTTACTTCAGTTGATGAACTTATGACCCCACTCTTGACTATCAAAAAGAACTTATTGAATGTCAGTGTTTTCCCGGGCTATGATGAAAGCTGTCATTTCTGTTAGTCCTCACCAACCAGTTGTCCTTTGTTAAAAGCAGGTGTTTAGTGCCTAATAGATAACAAGGAGATTTTGTTCGAAAAGACTTTTGCTCCACCTGTTTCTTATAATGATGTTTCCATTGTGACCATTTCCGACAATTCTTCCAGGGTCTCCACCAAAAGACCCGTTAGAATTATATCAGTTCCCAAAGTAGCTCATTTGATAATTACAATGCATGGACCAGTCCCGTATTTGTCAGACAAAACTGTACCATGGAATTATGGAGGGGACGTCTGCTACCACGGTATCAAGCAAGATTGTCCAGCTACCAAAGATTCAAGTTCTGAGAAGGATGACTCCAATACCAGTTACATTGTCGGGGCTAGAAAGATTACCTGAAGCGGAAGGATATTCTCTCCAAAAATTGCTCCCCCAAAAGTAGTTTTTGGACCCGTAATCATTCCTGTTGTTGTTGCTCCTCCGAAGGCTATTCCCAGTCCCACAATCACCTCCACCAATGCTCCAACTAACAAAGCTGTTACAATCCCTGCTATCACTCCTACTGACATTCCTGCTGCCGAATTCACCGAGACTCGGGGTAGAAGTATTCTGATTGAGCCTATTCGGACGAAAGCACAATCATTGGCTATCCCTGAGACCTCCCGGAAAGAGATGGAAGAAATTATAAAGATCATAAAAAGAAGCGACTACGATGTAGTTGAACAACTGGGGCAAACTCCATCCAAAATTTCCATGCTGGCTTTACTACTATGTTCCGAGGCGCATGCAAAGGCCTTGGTAAAATTCCTGAAAACTGCTCATGTACCCCAAGAAACATCTACCGACCAGTTCCAAGACTGTGTAGCCAGCTTGACTGCAGATAATGGTCTAGGTTTTTCAGATGCTGATTTAACGCCAACAGGAAGGAAGCATAATGAGGCATTGCATGTCTCAGTGGAATATAGGGGCACAACCTTGGCTCATGTTTTGGTGGACATCGGATCGTCTCTGAATGTATTGCCTAAAAAGGCTATTGATATGCTTGACTGTGAGGGATTGACATTAAAACCAAGCAATATAGTAGTGAGGGCTTTTGACGGCTCGAACAGAATGGTGCATGGGGAAGTGGATATCCCCATAAAGGTTGGACTCAAACATTTGATTCAACTTTTTATGTAATGGATATTCTCCCTTCATACTCCTGCTTGCTAGGATGACCATGGATTCACAATGATGGCGATGTTACTTCTACGTTACACCAAATGCTGAAGTATCCGATTCAAGGGAAGATTATCATCGTTCATGGAGAAGAAGAGTATATGATCAGCCATCTCAATTCCTTCAGATATGTGGAGTTAGATGGTGAATTTATTGAAACTCCATTCCAACATTTTGAGGAAGTCCCACAAGATGTGGCAATAACCAGGGTTGTTCCCAAGATCACAAGGCCTCCACTCAAGTTGTCATCTTTGAAGGATGCAAAAGCGGTAATAGAAGAAGGTGGGTGCACTATTTGGGGACAACTCCTAGATATCCCATACAAGTTTGACAAGTTTGGCCTAGGTTTCACTTCAAGTGCTCAGAAGACTGTACGTCGTGCTCGTGTTGGAGCACCACCCATGAAGATCAGCAACTGTGAAGTCAATGCGGTAGAGGATGATGAATAGGGTTACAACCTGGAGGATTAGATCTTACCAACTGTCAGTGGAGGGCTCAGCAACTGGGAGGCTAGAGATTTTGTCCCGATCACTTTTATCCCACAGTAATTTGTCTTTACAATTTGTTGGATCTGTAATATTAAAATTATTCAAACTCTTAAAACCTTGTATCTTACCCGAGGCACAATGGTCCATTTGTAAGGGTTATTATCTCATTTCCATATGACATCAATGAATCATGGACGTTTTGCATACAAACTTTATGCTCATTGTTTTTCTCTTTTACATTTTTCAGTTCTTTCAAAGATAGTTATACCCTTACACACACTCACACTCATAATGCAGGTCTACATCCATTCGGGATCCCATGGATAACGGTTCTTCTATGGCCTTCTGTAACTCTAAAAATCTAATCTACCAAGCCGAAGACGAAGGTGAGGAAGATTGTGAAGTACCAGGGGAACTTGCTAGATTGCTACAACAAGAAGAGAGAATCATCCAGCCCCACGAGGAACCCGTGGATACAATCTACCTAGGTACCGAGGAAGACAAAAGAGAAATCAAGGTGGGTGCCAATCTGGAACCCAGGTTCAAAGAGAATCTGATTCAGTTGCTACACGAATATGTTGAGATCTTTGCTTGGTCGTATGAAGACATGCCAGGACTTTATGCAGATATTGTGGTACATCGTCTACCTACAAAATAAGACTGTCCACCGGTAAAATAAAAGGTCCGTCGCATGCGACCAGATATTTCAGAAAAGATTAAAGCAGAAGTCATGAAACAATTCAATGCTGGATTCTTGGCTGTCACCTCCTATCCGCAATGGGTTGCCAATGTCGTTCATGTGCCCAAAAAAGACGGCAAGGTACGAATGTGCGTGGACTACAGAGATTTGAATAGGGAAATCCCTAAGGATGATTTCCCACTTCCCCATATTGACATCCTAGTTGATAATACTGCACAACACAAAGTGTTTTCCTTCATGGACAGTTTCTCAGGTTACAACCAAATCAAAATAGCGCCTGAGGACATGGAGAAGACAACCTTTGTCACACAATGGGGCACATTTTGCTACAAGGCGATGCCGTTCGGACTGAAAAATGCTGGGGAAACCTATCAGCGTGCCATGGTAGCTCTATTTCACGACATGACACATCACGAAATAGAGGTCTATGTGGATGACATGATAGCTAGATCTCAAACAGAAAAAGAGCATCTTGATCATTTACAGAAACTGTTCGAGAGATTAAAAAAGTACAAGCTGAGGTTGAACCCAAATAAATGCACATTTGGGGTAAGGTCTGGTAAGCTCATAGGATTTGTCGTCAATAATAAGTTTATTGAAGTAGATCCTGCCAAGGTGAAAGAAATACAAGAGATGCATGCTCCTCATACTGAGAAGGAAGTCAGAGGATTCTTGGGACGCTTGAACTACATTGCCAGATTCACTTCTCACCTGACAGCTACCTGTGAATCAATCTTCAAACTACTAAAAAAAGATCAGGTAGTCAAATGGAATGATGAGTGCCAAATTGCTTTTGACAAAATCAAAGAGTATTTGCAAGAGCCTCCTATTTTAATGCCACCAGTCGAGGGAAGACCATTGATCATGTATCTGACTATTTTGGAAAATTCAATGGGGCGTGTGCTGGGGCAGCATGACGAGTCTGGCCAAAAAGAGCACGCCATTTATTACCTGAGCAAAAAGTTTACCGACTGTGAAACAAGATATTCACTGCTCGAGAAAACTTGTTGCACTCTGGCATGGGCTGCTCGCCGGCTAAGACAGTATATGCTTACCCATACTACCTTGTTGATATCTAAAATGAATCCAATAAAATACATCTTCGAGAAACCTTCTCTCTCTGGGAGAATGGCGAGATGGAAGATGATCCTAACAGAATATGACATATAGTATACTACCCAGAAAGCTATAAAGGGAAGTGTACTAGCTGATCACCTTGCTCATCAAGTTATGGAAGACTACCAGTCCATGAAGTTCGAATTCTCAGATGAAGACATCATGATGGTAAATAACTGTGAAAAATTCAGGCCATATGACGGACCTGAACAAGGATCCCGATGGATCCTGGTTTTTGATGGGGCATATAATGCACTCGGCAATGGTATTGGTGCAGTACTCATATCTCCTAAAGGGTGTCATACTCCATTTACTGCAAGACTCTGCTTCAATTGTACAAATAACATGGCGAAATATGAAGCGTGCATCTTTGGTCTCAAAGTTGCCATAGACTTGGGGATAAATTCGTTGAATGTATTCGGAGATTCAACTTTGGTTATCATCCAGGTCAAAAGGGAATGGGACACCAAACACCCTAACCTTATCCCTTACAAAGAACATGTTTTAACATTGTTCCCACATTTTGAGAATATTACCTTTGAGCATTTCCCGCGAGAAGAAAATCAGCTAGCAGACGCACTAGCCACAATATCATCTGTTTTTAAACTTAAATGGGATAACGAGGCTCCCCAGATCACCATTGAACAAAGGAATGAACCAGCATACTGTCACGAGATTAATACTGAAGAAGTAGTGGACCAGCCTTGGTTCCACGAAGTCAAGAAGTATCTCGAAACCCAAGAATATCCACAAGGAGCTTCAGTAAACGATAAGAAGTTCTTAAGGATATTCTCTACTAAGTTCTTCCTTAGTAATGGCATTCTTTACTAACGCAACCATGACTCTGTGTTACTTCTGTGCGTGGACAAGGTTGAAGCTGAAAGAATCATGGTTGAGTTACATGAAGGAACTTTTGGCACCCATTCTAGTGGGCATACGATGGTAAAGAAGATCCTACAGGCAGGCTTTTACTGGTCTACCATGGAAGCAGATTGCTATCAACACTCTCGAACCTGTCACAAGTGCCAGATCTATGCTGACAAGGTGCACGTACCTCCGGTTCCTCTGAATGTCTTGACGGGTCCTTGGCCCTTTGCTATGTGGGGAATTGATATGATTTGGGAAATCAAGCCAACAGCCTCTAATTGACACCGCTTCATCTTAGTGGCCATTGACTATTTTACAAAGTGGGTGGAGGAAGCTTCTTTCGCTTCCGTCACCAAGAATGTTGTAGCCCGGTTCATTAAGAAAAATCTCATTTGTCGTTACGGTATCCCGGAGAGGATCATTACAGAAAATGGTACAAACTTGAACACTACTATGATCACCGCCTTGTGCGAGCAATTCAAGATTCAGCATCACAATTCTTCCCCTTACCGGCCAAAGATGAATGGTGTTATCGAAGCCGCGAATAAGAACATTAAAAAGATCATACAGAAAATGACAGTCACATACAAAGACTGGAATGAGATGCTACCATTCGCTCTCCACGGATATCGTACCATAGCTCGCACATCAACCGGGACAACATCCTATTCTCTGGTTTACGACATGGAAGTTGTCTTGCCTATTGAGGTCCAGATCCCCTCTCTGAGAATTATGAAGGATGCAGGGCTGAATGAAGACGATTGGATCCAGACTCGACTTGATCAACTAAACTTGATTGATGAGAAAAGGCTTATTGTTGTCTATCATGTTCAAATGTATCAAAAACGGATGATTAAGGCTTTCAACAAAAAGGTCAGACGCCAAGTGTATCAAGTTGGGGATCTGGTAATCAAACGTATCATACTTCTGCAAGGTGATCCCAGGAGAAAATGGACTCCTACATACGAAGGACCATTTGTAATCAAAAACATTTTCTCTGGTGGAGCAATGATCTTGACCACCATGGATGGTGACGACCTGCCGCACCCTGCGAACACAGACATAGTCAAAAGATACTACGCATAAGAGATCCGCTAGGTTGACACACGTAGGAAAAACAAGGGCATCCCGGAGAACCAAAAAGGTTCGGGAAAAATTAGGGATAAAATAAAAAAAATATGTACACCCGACAGGTTGAAAACCCGAAAGGGAAACTTGGGCAAAAAAGGGTTTCCCGGTGGACTGAAAACCCGAAAGGGCGGTCCAGGCAAACGTTAGGGAATTAAAGCGTATGACTATGTCCCGTTGGATCACCTTAGGACAACCTTTGGCTTCAACTAACAAACTCAGAGGTTCTGATAAATTCAATCATCTTCGGACAAGGCAACAAATAGACAAGATGCTCGGAGATACAAAGGCTATAGCAGAATGGGATCCCCATGGGATTATTGCACATAGCTATCTTTTCTTTGTATCAAAATTTTCGTTTTTTTACGACAGTATTCTCTTACTAGAATATTTGTCTCATTGTACAGAAAATACTTACTCAAAGTCAATACAAAGATATCCCTTTGAAAGTGCAAAATCATCTGGGTTTTTTTGTTTACTCTTGTGTTTTGTTTACAAAAACGTCCAATGATTCATTTTTGAACATGTGCATTTGAATATAATTACTGTTTATAAATAAACAAAATAGAAAGACAATCATTGATGGCTTTAAGAGGTAGGGAAATCTCTCTATGCTATCTCCATAATCCCCCGCAGTGTGTAGTTTAATCCCCAGCAGAACAGAGCTTCCAGTTATCAATCCCCAATAGAAGTCGTCAAATTTCTCAGGATTCCCCAATAGGATTTTACAAGCAGTACACGGCATCTCCCTTATAACAAAGTTTATTTCTCCAAGCAGAAATTCATCAACACTTAGACTTCACAACATGAAGACTTATACTTCATATCCTCAGCAGCAATCAGGGATTTATTTTCCCTAATCCAACAACAGTGTGGTAGATTAGCTTGCATACACATATGTTGCATCCATATATCATAAACATTGATAACATAAATGCATTATACCATGCATTTCATACAACATGACTTTGCATTTTTGCTAACATTTTACCCTTTTTAGGATAAGGTTAACAACTACCATTGACATTGTTCAAAGTTTTCAGATACAATTCAGATACGCTCCAAGACAGGGATGCCATCCTAATACTCGTTCAGACTCAAATTTTGATTTAGTTCAGATACACTACAGACACGGACGCCATCCTGAAGCTCATTCAACTCTCAGATAAAGTTCAGATATGCTCCAGACGCAGATGCCATTCTGATACTCATTCAGATTTCAACTTCCAAATACAGTACATATACGCTCCAGACACGGATACCATCCTAATACTCATTCTAAATCAGCTTCCAGATACAGTTTAGATACGCTCCAGACACAGATGCCATCCTGAAACTCATTTACAGATACGCTCCAGACGCGGACGCCATTATGATACTCATTCAAAGTCTCCTTCAGATACAATGCAGATACACTCCAGACACGGATGTCATTCTGATACTCATTCAGATGCAATTCTCAAGATACAGTACAGATACGCTCCAGACACGGACTCCATTCTGATACTCATTCTTTCAGCTTACAAATTACAATTCAACAATCGCTCTTGGATGGCATATATAATCCCATCTCCAACAACTTTATATTACCGCTCCAAATGGCATCTTTAAGCTCATTCCCTTTACCATCACATCGCCGAGTGCAAATTTTTGGGCACTCTAGTGTCCAATCGTCTTCCACTTTTGAGTCATGAATGGCAAAACATGCCAATCTAACTCTTCGGGCTTAAGAAGATTGAACAGGGGAAGTTATTTTACCCCAAAATTTTCCCTCTCACTTATCAAGAATTTGCTCACAAGATCTCCTTGGGCTCAAGACTGCACTAGGGTTTGATCAGCTCAAGACACCTCCTTGAGCACTCATGACCAAAATTAGGGTTTGAGGTTGCACAAGGATATTTGAACTTCCAATTCTCCATATTACTTTCATGGATCATTATGGACCCCCAAGGTTTTTCATGTCAAGTTTCAAGCCTTGGATCACATTTTTGCTCAGTCAATTGAGCAGTTGACCTAAAAATTAGCTGTATTAGGGAAAAGTCAACTATGGCAAATTTACAGTCAAACTTCATAATTTTTTATCCACATCAATATTTTAAATTCATATGTATCATTTGATCAAGTTTGGACCACCATTCCTCAAGAAATTTGATCAAATCCCCAAAAGAGCAAAATGGTCAAAATTAGGGTTTTGACTCGGAAAGGGCAATTTCTGATTTTTGACATAGCAAATGGTCAATTGGTTTAAGGAATGATCTCAAGAGTCCAATTGCATCATTTTTACCTAATTACATGGTTCAAAACATTGCAAGTCCATTGGATTGACAGATGAATTTTGCAGTCAACTGATCAAAAGTCAATTGTATACTAAAAAGTCAAACTTTGACTTTTTTGGTCAAATTCAAGTGCCAAGGATCACAATTCATCAAAACATGTCAAAATATGAAAATTATTCATCAAGAAATCAAAAAGTCAAGATTTCATTTTGAAAAGTCAAAATTTCTAAACTTAGAAATTTTTCTAAGTATTGGAAATTTCATATATTTTCATAAATTTGAGCCAAATTTTCACCATGATGAAAGATGATTCAAGAGAAACTTACAACATGAAAGTTGTAGATCTCCATGAAATCTACAACTTTTCTTTACACAACTCCTTCCAAAAATTCTTTGATCTCAAGTTATAATTTTATGAACATGTGGTCATGAAACTAAACACTTAGTAAAAGTTTGCCCTAATTTGGTCAGGATCTTGACCTAACTTCATGGCACTTTTTCATATAGTTCCAATGGGAATCTTAAAAGGAAATTCAAATATGGGTTGTAGAGCATATTGCAAGCTTTCCAAAATCTCCCAGAACTCCTTGAGATCATTCTTGAGTAGGGAGAATCGAAGAGGTGAAATTAGAGTTTTGTCACTTGAATTACAAGTCATTTTTGATGAACACTTGAACCAAATCCATGCTAGGCTGCATAATCTTTGATTTGCAGGACTCAAAATTGTTTTTCACTCCATAATTAAATGTTTACACATTTGTTAGGGCTTTGATCAAAGCAATTGAGCTATTGTCCAAGTTGCATTTCCATTTATGGCACAAAGTTAACAATGCCATTCTTGTAAAGCAAGCTTTTTGCATAAAATTCACATTGAGCCTCTAACTTGTTCCCTATGATCACACTCTATCCACAAAGTCATAAGCAAGTTTGTTTAAAGCATAACCACCCTATCTTAGTATGTACAAGGCATAAAAACGTGTTTTGTCGAAAAAATCACATGTTTAACTTAAACATGTAAATTTGAATTCTAATCAACTAGAGCACTCCAAACTTGTTGCTTATAAATAGAGTCACTATTTGTGAGCTACAGGACGAGCTTGAGCACCCTGAAATACACCAAAACTCTCTCAAATCAGAAATTTCCCAAAAACTCTATTGTTGCACAGTTTCTGACGTTGAACATCAAACTCCCGTTTCCCTCGTGCGTTTCTTGGCGTTTTAGTTTCTAAAGCTTCCTTACATCAAATACAACTCATCCATATCCTTATTCCAGAACTGTAACACCATTTACCATAACTTCCATAACCAAAAACAAGAGTCTGCAACTTGACTTCTCCAAGTCATTTCATCCACTCTCAACTTTAGCAAACCATTGCATTAGCTTCCTAGGACCTCAAGGAAGCTAACCTGATAATCACCATCACTTGAAACAAGCTCAAACTCCAAACACGATTTCTAGTTTTGAGGTAAGTTTTCTCAACTTGAAACTCTTCATATAGGCATCATCAATAGTTTATTTGTGAATAAAACATGTAGATATCATTGCCCTGAAGCTAACCATGTCCTTAGTTTCCATTAATTTTGCTTGAGCTTAGAGAATTTTGAAATGAAATTTCTAAAATTTTTAGGGTTCAGATTAGGGCCATTAAAATTCTTGCTTATATTTGATCTATAGCTTTAGTACTTTACATTTCTGTAATCGTGAGAAAATTTGCTACAAGTTTCATGTTTACAGTTTTCATTTTTGATGAGAAATAAGCAAATTACAGTTGGTCTGGCTGGAGGTTGAAGATAAGGTCTTCAGAACACGTTTTGCCTTACATATTTATTGTTTCACTTGTATTAAAGGATGTATAGACACCCCAGTGGTAGAAGCGCGCGCCTGTAACCTATGGGACTTGGGTTCGAGCCCCAGTGGTACCCTTTTCATTTTTCATATTTTTATAATTCTGACTTTTTTATTTGCAGGGCGCTGGGCCTCTTTGGGCCTGGCTTTTTTTTTTTTTGCTGACTGACCTCCCTATTTCCTCTTGGCACCCCCTGGCCCAAGTTTTATTATTTATTTATTTATTTCATTTTTCTTTTCTTAAATATATTTTTCTAAATACTAAAAATCATAAAATACAAAAAAATGACATATTTATATTTTGACTTATTTTATTTTTATTTTCCTACAAAAATATTTTTTTATTTATTATACATTATTTATTTATTAAGTAAACCTTGTAAACTTAATTAATGTTATGTTTTTTTATTTTTTATTTTTCACACTATTTAAAATACATTATTTTAATATACAAAAAAAGACTAAAAATATTTTATAATACTGTAAATATTTTCAAGATAAAAAATACCAAAAAATACTTTTTCTTAAACTTATTTTCTTTTGATTAATTAATAGAATTAGGGTTTTAATTTAAAACCTTTTCTTAATAAATTCAAACTTAATTAACTATTTTCTTTATTTAATTAGGTTAAGACAAAATCTTTTTTTCATGAAAACTAAACAAAATTCATTTTCTCTACATTTTGCATCCTTGTACATTTGTTCATTTTTATACTTTATATTTATTCAATTCCTTATATATTCATATCAATTAAATATGGTTGTAATAGACTAATTAGTCTTAAATTCTTGCAATCCATGTTCAATTTGTATACCCCCTCCCGACAAATGTTGTAAATCGCTCTTATATAACATGCTAGTAATTAGGGTTTGTATGGAAAGACTAAAACCAATGCTTAGAAAACCCTAATTCAAGATAAAAACAAGCATGAAAGCAACACACTTGCATACAAACACCCCTAGGGTAATTCCACTTGGTTGCCTTTACAAAATGACCATATTATGCATGTAAGGTATCTTAGAAAAAACAAGCAAATACAAGATCATAGTCCCTCGATGACGCTATCTAAGTTGCCTTTCAAATGATCTTAGTCCCTAAAAGAGAATGCTAATATACCTTGCAACATTGCTAATCATGGTTATACGATGACCCACGCCCGTCCCATTTACATCCAAAGATAGGGTTTTTTACCAAATCAATGGTAATATAACAATGTCAAAGGAAAAGGAAATGTACAAGAAAGACTTTTGAGTAGGTAGAATGCTCCTAATTACTTACTCCATTTAAAAACAAACATCCTTGCTATTTTCAAAAATAAACACCTACATTTTCAAACATCTTACAAAATTGAAAACATTTTCAAAAGATCAACATCTTTGTATACATTCTTACGAACGAGAATCATTACAAAGATTACCTAAACAAGTGGCCTCTTTACAAAATACTTTCAAAAACCACACAAAGCACAATTTCAAACAAAAGCAAGTGATCTAGCAAGTAACTAAGATCCCATGGATAACCATGGATGAAAAGGGTGCTAATACCTTCCCTTTTCATAATCTACCCCCCGAACTCAAAAAAATAGTCTTAAAGGTCTTTCCTGTGCTTTTTCACCTTTCCTTTTGGATAAAAGAAAAGTCAGTGGTGACTCTTGCTAACCGCAACATTTGCGATCAAACGCAAAACCTTCTAGTCAGTTCTCCCAGCGTATCACACAGAGCTTCTGGCATGTACCTGAAAAGGTGTGGAGAAGTTCTGATGCTCTTAGGTTACCCTTTGATTGTTTCACACAACCTGCATTCACCAATCGAAGGTGGACTAATGCACAACAAAGTTGTTTCTTGTAGAAAAGCAAAAAGGTGAGAGTTGGAATCAAAGAGCCACTTATACAGCTACATTCGAAGGAAATGACAAAGCAAATCTTTGACATGCCAAGAGGAAGAGGTGAACAGAAGGAAACTCCAAGAAAAGGAAATCGAAGAGAGTTAGAATGGAGTTCGACTAGGAGAATTTTCCAGGTCAAACAACCAATGTAGATGGACTCAATCGAAGGAGCCCTGAGGATGAAACTGTTAGCAAATCGAATTGAATCCCAGATCCATCAAAAGGAGCAATTCAAAGCCAATTGAAGAACAAGGCTTGATGGCAATCGAAGGAGTCAAAATGAGAAACCTGTCCAGGTTCATCCAAAAACCCAAAAGGATAGAAAATCATCAAAAAAAAGGCAACCTTTTAAGGCTTTCGATTCTTCCTTCAAAGCCATGATTAATGGCTGATTCTTTCCATTCTCGTTCACCATTGCGCCCCTATAAATACAGGGCTAAAAGCGAAAGCAAGGGCCGGAGACAGAAACATTTAGTGAGAGACATAGAAACACTTTGGCCAGACAGAAAAACATTTTGACAGACACCCACACAATCAGCAAGACGAAACATTGCCTTCACAGACGCATTGCCTATACACAAGAGGCTTCCCCAGAAAACCATACCAAATTCTTAAAATACATTAAAACTGTCAAAATCGAAACACACCTTGCAGGCTTTTCCAGTCCAAACGAATACTAGCCCTCTTCGACGCTTAAAGTATCCTAAAATAAGAAGATATCGTTGCTCCGGTAGGGTATAATTCTCACGCTCAAATCTTTTCGTTCATGCAATTTAAATAGATTTAATGCATAGACCTATGCTCATATTATTGTTTAGATTTGTTTTGACACATCACATGCAAGGTTTAAGGCAGGAATCAAGAAACACCATTGTTAGGGAAGCCAGCGATGTTCTGGTCGTATCTCCCTGTACAAACACCTTCAAGCCAAATCAGTGCCATGGTTTTAACACCTCAGTATTTTATGATGTTTCGAATATATTTTTTTCTGGTTATTTGTATTAATGAATGAATAGATGACCCAGTGGTGAAGGATGTGTGTAAATCTTGGAGAGTCTGGGTTCGATCCCCGGGTTTTGTGTTTTTTTCTCATTCTTTCTTTTCAGATCCAGCGTAGCATGCCTACCATACGCCCTCACTCTCAGCCACCAGATCATTATGGATCCAGATCTAGTGCTCCAGAAGCACTCCCCTATGATGAACCCTCAAGGGGCTAGCCTCACAAGATCCAGCGTAGCTCCTGGGTCCTAGTTTGTTTGGGCCCAACATTTTTAGATCATACCCCCCCCCCCCCTTGTTTTCTAATCAATACCAGGTCCACTTATCCCTTTTTATTCATTTTTTTTAGGTTGTTAACTTCAAAAAAATATTTTCTTTATTTAATTATAAAAATCAAATAAAATCACAAAAAAACATTAGGTTAGTATTTTTATTAATTAAACTAATTTTATAAATAAATTAATTACTTTAATATTTTGTTAATTTATAATCAATAGACTTAAGATTCTAATCAATTTTAGTTCTATTTCTCAAAAACCCCAAAAAAATCATTTTTCTTAATACTTAGGGTTTCAGGATATTTTTATTTGTTCTTATCTTTTTCCTATTTATTTGCCATTTAAATTCTAGAAAGATTGTATAGGTTGCATGGGAAATTTTGTAATAGTTTAGTTTATCTTTTCCGTATTTTTCTATTATGTAACTACCCACAACATGTAATAGCGTAGGATTTAATTTCTGCACTTTATAATTTCTGTACATATAATAATTGTTAGATGTACATTAATAGAATTGCATGATCGGACTAAAAGTGAACGTTAGCAAACCTAACATCAAGATAAATAACGGAAACACAATACAATTGCACATGCGCACCTTTAGGGTACTCTCACTTTGGTTTCCTTCGGAAAACAGTCATAACTCTCGAAACGTGAGGGATTTTAGTAGATACCCTCCGGTTTAAAAGATCATAACTCCCTCGATGACCCTCTCGATGTTTCCTCGGTAAAAATGATCTTAAAACCCTAGGGTAGTTACTAAGGTTTCTTGCCCAATTGCCTTTGTGACTATAAAACGTCCCTTCAAATGTCCCTCAAACATCCAACGATAGGGCTACCTACTCACTAATAGTAGGATAGCACTGTCTAAAAGGAAAAGAGGAAAAGAACGACCCTTTCAAGTAAAAGTAGATAGTCGTTAGATGCTTGTTCAAACAAATTTTTTTACACTTACACAAAAAACTTTCAAAAACCTTTTCAAAACGCTTTATCAACACTCTTGAGGACTGATACAAGAGTTATCATAAAGCAAATTGTCGTACTAAGGCTCTTTTAAAAATACTTTTCAAAAACACAGAAAGCACAAGGTATTTTCAAAATGAGCTAAGCATCTAAGAGCCTATAGATAACTACGGATGGAAAGGTTTCTAACATCTTCCCTTTCCATAATCTACCCCCTTTACTCAGAAATAATATCGAAAGGTCTTTTTCTGTTCTTTCACCCTTTCCTTTGTTAGATAAAAGAAAAGTCGGTGGCGACTCTTGCTTACTGCAACATTTGCAAACACAAACGCAAAACCAGTATAACAGTCGGTTTTGCCACCGTATCACGCCGACCTTTCGGGTTTTCGGCCTACCGAGACTCTCTTTTTTGTCTAAGTCGCCCTTTCAGGTTTTTGACTTAGCGAGCTGTTCTTTTATTTCTTTAGGCGAAGTATTTCTTGACTGCATCAGCATTCATGGGATGTGGTAACTCCTTACCATCCATAGTTTTAAGAATTAATGCACCTCCAGAGAAGGCTTTCTTGACAACATATGGGCCTTCAAAATTGGGAGTCCACTTTCTCTGAATTCACGAGGTTTAACCTTCTTATCAAATGCTTTCTTCATTCTCTTCTGATATAATTGCCCATGACACAAAGTCGTCATTCTCTTCTCTTCAATCAAATTCAATTAGTCAAACCTGTTCTGGATCCATTCAGCCTCTGACAACTTGGTTTCCATTATCACACATAAAGAGGGAGTCTCAACCTCGATTGGGAGCACTGCTTACATACCATACACAAGGGAGAACATGGTTGCTCCTATTAAAGTGCGGACAAATGTATGATATCCATGTAAAGCAAAAGGGAGCATTTCATGCCAATTTTTATAAGTAACAACCATCTTCTGGATGATCTTATTGATATTCTTATTATCAGCTTCAACAGCCTCATTAATATTTAGCCTGTAAGGAGATGAATTGTGATGGACAATCTTGAATTCTTCACAAAGTTTTGCCATCATCTTGTTATTCAGGTTCGAGCCATTGTCGGTGATAATTATGCTTGGCATACCATACCGACATATGAAGTGCACTACCACATGCTTAGTAACATTAGCATATGAAGCAGCTTCCACCCATTTGGTGAAGTAATCAATTGCTACCAAGATAAAACGGTGTCCATTCGAAGCTTTGGATTCAATCATTCTAATCATATCAATACCCCACAGAGAGAAAGGCCACGGAGAAGAAATAACATTGAGAAGTGTCAAAGGCACATGAATTTTGTCTGCATAAATATGGCATTTATGGAACTTCTTTGCAAATTTGTAACATTCAGATTCCATTGTCAGCCAATAGTAACTTGCCCTTAGCATCTTCTTAGCCATCGAATGTCTATTGGCATGAGTGCTAAAGGAACCTTCATGAATCTCATGCATCAACATGTCTGCTTCATGTCTATCCACGCATATGAGCAAGACCATGTCATGATTTATCTTGTACAACACATTTTCACTAAGGAAGAAGCTGCCAGCCAATCTTCCTAATGTCTTTCTATCTTTATTCGATGCGACAATAGGATATTCCTATGTCTGGAGAAAATGCTTGATATCATAATAATAAGGTTTCTTATCTGCTACTTCCTCTACTGTAAACACATGAGCAGGCCTATCCAGTTGCCAAACTATAATTCGAGGTATATCATTCCAAGTATTCACTTGATATATAGAATCCAGAGTTGCCAAAGCATCCGCCATTTGATTTTCATCTCTGGGGATGTGATGGAATTCAACTTTATTAAAGAAGGGTAATAATCTTATAGCATAATCCTTGTAAGTGATCAATCCGGGGTGAAGAGTATCCCACTCTCCTTTAATCTGATTTACTACCAAAGTTGAATCACCATACACATCTAGAATTTTAATTCTGAGATCAATAGCTTCCTCGAGACCCATGATGCAATCCTCATACTCTGCCATATTATTGGTGCAATCGAATGTCAACCTTGCAGTAAAAGGTATGTGCGATCCATGAGGAGTGACAATCACAACACCAATTCCTTTACCATAAGCATTCATAGCTCCATCAAATATCATGCTCCAGTGAGATTCGGGATCAGGACCTTCCTCGGACAATGGTTCATCATAATCTTTCACTTTCAGAAACATCATATCCTTATCGGGGAAATCATACTTAACAGACTAATAATCATCAATTTGTTGGTGAGCAAGATAATATGTTAACACGCTGCTTTTAATAGTTTTTTGAGTGTGGTATTCAATGTCATATTCAGATGAAAACATCTGCCAACGGGAAATTCTCCCAATAAGAACAGGATTTTCAAAAATGTACTTGATTCGATCCATTTTGGAGATCAACCAAGTTGTGTGATTCAACATATAATTCCGCAAACATTTTTCCGTCCAAGCCAGAGCACAACATGTCTTTTTCAACATAGAATACGGCGACTCACAGTCAGTAAAATTTTTACTGAGATAATAAATGGCATACTCTTTCTTCCTTGTTTCATCTTGTTATCCCAGAATACAGCCCATGGAATTATTTAACATTGTCAGATACATAATCAATGGTACTCCTTCAACAGGAGGGAGCAAGATAGGAGGTTCAAGTAGATATTCTTTAATACTTCCAAATGTCCTTTGGCAGTCATCTGTCCATACACAACCTTGATCTTTCTTTAACAACTTAAATATCGGTTCACACGTTGCACTCATGTGGGAAATGAATCTGGAGATGTAATTCAAACACCTGAGGAAACCTCTGACTTACTTTTCAGTTCTCGGTGTTGGAATTTCCTGAATTGCTTTGACTTTATCAGGGTCAACTTTAATCCCTCTTTGGATAATAATGAAACCCAACAATTTCCCTGATCGAACACCGAAGGTATATTTATTTGGATTCATGTGGAGATGATACTTCCTCAAACGCTGAAACAATTTCAACAAATCTTCTACATGCCCTTCTTTAGTCTGGGATTTAGCAATCATATCATCAACATATACCTCAATTTCCTTGTGCATCAGATCATGGAATAGGGTTGCCATAGCCCTCTGGTATGTTGCACCAGCGTTCATCAACCCGAAGGGCATCACTCTGTAACAGAATGTTCCTTAGGGTGTGATAAACGTTGTTTTTTCCATGTCCTCAGGAGCCATCCTTATTTGTTATCCACTAACATATCAATGTGTGGAAATGGAAAATCATCTTTTGGACTAGCTTAATTTAGATCTATGTAATCTATGCACATGCAAACTTTTCTGTCTTTCTTCGGTACTGGGACAATATTGGCAATCCACTGAGAGTACCCTGATGTCACAAGAAAATCAGCATTAATCTACTTTAGAACTTCTTCTTTGATATTTACTTCCATATCTGGGTGAGTTCTTCATAATTTATGTTTGATTAGAGGGCACTCTAGCTTCAGCGGCAAATGATGCTCTACAATATCTCCCCTTCTTTTGGGTTATTCGCTCTTTTCCCATTCCTTTGGAAACAATAAAGCATGGTGGAAATTTTTATTTGATATGTGCGAGTTAAGTCAATCCAACGGCTTAGTCTCAACACTTCTACCGCTACAAAAAAAAAATGGTGACTTCACTGAGGAAAGATTGACCAAATGTTGGTCCATCCATAAGTGGGTTGAGCCTATCTTTGTTTATATGTATATGTGTTATTATTTATTGTACATTATGTGTTTTATATATGTTTGTCTGGATTTACCTGGTTTTCAGGGTGCTTGGTGATTTTCCAAGTCCGGGTATAGTCATGTTAACTTTGAGGGAGTAATCCCAAAAAAGGAGGCATGAGATCCCCCACTCAGTAGAGGCCCCTTTGATTGTAGTTCTGTTTATCGAGTAATCGGAAAGACGTGTTGCTTTCGACCTGGGAGCCTGCTGAAATTGAGGACCATAGAATCCTTAACCCATCTTGACCTTTTAGGTGTAGTGCGGAAACTATGACGGAGTAATCCAAAAATGGTTATCACACGATACTACACTCAGGCGAGTTTTTCTTGAGAATATTAGTAATTATCGAGTCAATCGGGACGTTGGTAATTTCTGAAGGAAGGATGTAGGCTCTGGGAACCTCTTAGAACCTTGTTCGGTAGGTGATAAACTTTTAGACCATACCTTGTGGGTAGTACCTTTGACCTCATGCTCGTAACGTCGAACCTATGAACCCCATGTTTGTGATCTTGTGTGTGATTGTTGCATCATGCATTCATGCACCCATGAGCATCCTTTAAAACATTTTGTTTCAAGGGATTTAAATTTAACTCTTTGTGAATATCTCAGGTAATTTTTGACCATGAATTCTGGAAAAAGAAAGAGTCGGAAGTACAGTTTCAAGGATCCCAAGATAGATGAATTGATGATTCTGATTCCCGAGATCGAGAGTTCTACAGATTTTCGGAGGAAGTATGGGTCCATCGTGTCTCTTATGAAGCTCAGGATGGAGAAGGGTGTTCTCTCGACTTTGGTCTAGTTCTATGATCCGATGTATCGATGCTTTACTTTCCCTAATTATTAGTTGATGCCTACATTGGATGAGTATTCTTATCTACTGGGTTTACCTGTTACCGATCGTGTTCCTTTCACTGGTTTGGAGGGGGAGCCAAAATCTCATGAGATTGCTACTATGGTTCATTTGGGAAAGTCTGGGATTGAGGCCCACATGACTACCAAAGCAGGAATTAGAGGATTACCCGCTCAATTTTTATTAGAGAAAGCTCGCTACTTTTCTAGGATGAAGAGTACATTTGCTTTTGAGGCCATCTTTGCTCTACTTGCTTATGGGTTGTTCTTATTTCACAATGTCGACAACTTTTGGATATCAATGTCATCAGGATCTTTTTGATAGGGAATCCAGTCCCTACATTATTAGGAGATGCTTATTACTCCATTCATCTTCGAGATTCTTATCATGGAGGGATGATCATCTGTTGCACGTCTTTGTTGTATCAATGGTTTATTTCTCACTTACCTTGGTCTGACGCTTTTTGGGATGTCATAAAGGAACCTCATTGGGCTCCAAAGATTCTGGCCCTCACTCATTCCTATATTGTTTGGTATTATCAGGCTTACTATGATGTGGAGATTGTCGATAGTTTTGGTATTTTCCCCAATGTACCTCTTCTTGGTACAAATGGAGGAATTAACTACAATCTCGTTCTCGCACGATGACAGCTTGGATATCCGATGAGAGATAAGCCAAATAGTATTCATCTGAGTGGTTTCTTTCTCAAAGAGGGAGAGGATCATAAGAAAGATAAGGAGGAAATTGCAAAGTCTTGGCTCCATGTTCAAAGGAAGAGTAGAAAAGACTTGGGACCTAGAGTAGCTCTTTCTTTGGAGCCTTATCTCTAGTTGGTACAAGCAAGGGCAATCAAGTTGAAGGTGTCGTATTCCCGTGAAGCACCTATGCCTGATATATTTGTGAAGACCACTCCTCCCCTTTTAGATGATGTGGAAGAGATTCAGCTCGCCCTAGTCAGGATGCAACAAGGGAAGGAGGCCCAGAAGAACAAGTGTCAGACTTTAGAGATGTCCTACCGAGCAAACTTGAAGGAGAAGGATGACTTGATTGATATTCTTGAGATTCGTGCTGTAGAGATGATGGAGAAGCAAGAGGATTTATTTTCCTCTAAAGCTCGATCAGGGCTCAGTCATTCACTTCTCGACTCTAGTGATTGGAAAGTGGTCACTAACAAGTATGCAGAAGAGAACAGGAAATTGAAGGCTCAGATTGCAAGACTCACAGGAAAGCGTCAGGGTGTGGAGTGATCTTTTTCAGCTTTACCTTCTTAGGATGTTAGATTTTATCTTCTCTTATACTTTGGATTTTTGAAACTTGTACTAAAAAGTTGTAATCCATTTTGAAGTTATTATAATGAGATTTTCAGTATTTCAAAATGTGTTGGTACTTTAATATTTACCAAATTGTCTATAATTCTTTGAGTCCCTTGAAACATTAATAATAATCAAATAAATCTTGTGAATTGCATATCATGCATCATCTTGTACGTATTTCTTGCATTTATGCTCATACCCAAGTGTCTTACTATGTTTCTCTACTTCGTTCAGAAGCAAGTTGTCTCACCAATACAATACTCGAGCTAATTCCAGGAAGAAAATGGAGAATCTTGAACAATAGAATCACGAGTTACATGAAGAAGTTACTGCTTTGAAGGTCGGTATGGTCAATCTCACTGCTTTGATGGAATCATTGGTGGCTGCTCAGAATCAGCCACCACTTGCTCAGCTTCAACAAACAACAAATGCTTCTGAAGGTCCATCAATTCCCGTTTTTGTTACCCCAATAACTATTGCTCAGAACCATATGCCTTAGGGTTACCCGTGGGGAATGCCAGAAAAATTTATGCCAGAAGGTTTTAATCTTGACACTTAAGCTGCTCCAGTTGTGCAAGATGCTACTACTCTCGCACCTCCTATGACTCATATTACTCCTGCTGCTAGAAATGAGATCCACTATACTGCACCTCCTTTGGTGAATGCTATGTCATTTGTTAATGATGAAGTTTATCATCCTGTTCCTCCACAGAGTGAAAGCGTGGGTTTCTATGACCGGTTGGATGACTTTCAAGACTAGTTCAATGGGATGTAGAAGGAAATGAAGGCCCTTCGAGGAAAAGAATTGTTTGGACAAAACGTCAGTGAGCTCTGCCTGGTTCCCAATGTAAAGGTGCTAGCAAAGTTTAAAGTTCCGAAATTTGAGAGGTAGAAGGGAAACTCTTGCCCTCATGACCACCTTGTGATGTATATCAGAAAGATGTCTACCCATACTGATGATCAACGTTTGCTCATTAATTTCTTCCAAGATAGTTTAACTGGTGCTACTCTGAAGTGGTATATTAGTCTAGATAGTAGTAGTATACGCACCCTGGCTTAATTTTTGGTAAAACCAGATTTGCGAATGTCATGACTGATGTCATAACATTCTGGGATAAATACAAATTCTACAGAAGGAATGTTCTACAGGAACAACTCAGTATGAGTGAATATCATGATGATTAAGCTATGATCATATGTACTGAATTCTACCAAAATCAGTGAGCAGGATACATGATGTCATAACCAATGTTAAGACATCCTATACTAATCAAGTTGTTGTGCAGATTTATTGTTCCTGAGAATTTTCAAGAATCTGGTGTGCTATTCTGAGTTGAAGTATATTGACTAGATCAGATGCTCACGTGGATATTAGGTTAACCTTGCTTAACCCTAATATGTTATGATGAAAGCCCAAGACCAAGTCTTTAGGTTAACTTTGGTTAACCCTAGCTATTTTTATGGAAGCCCAAAATGAAGAATAGACTTCATATATATTTCTCACGAATCCTAATGGTGAGCAGCTTTTTGAAGAAAAGATCAATAAGGCATTTTGTATAGTTTTAGTAATTACTGTGAGCCAAGCAATTATCACTTGATAAGTGACTTGGAGTAGGATTTGGTTGTAAGGGTTTTTTATCACTCAAAGCTTTGAAGCACGAGTGTTGTGTCTCTTGATTAAAGCTTTGAAGCAAAATCAAGCGTGTGCATTGAAGAATGTCTTCATAATCTTATTAATCAGTAGATTAGTATCACTGATGTGATTGAGGGGGAGTGAGTAGGAACTCAGGTTTAAGTAGGACTTAGATTGAAGTTGCATTGGGTAGGTCTTAAGTGAAGGAGATAAACTGGTTGGTTTATTCCTAAATTAATACCTCTTATAGTGAATTTCCTCCCTGGCTTGGTAGCCCCCAGATGTAAGTGTTGTTATACACTAAACTGGGTTAACAATTGATTGTGTTCTTTACTGTCTTTTAAATTACTGTTTGGTTTGTGTACAATTTGTCAGATACGGTGTCATAACATTCAATGTGACATTAAGTATCTGTTGCCAGAATTTCAATTGGTATCAGAGCAGACACCCTGCCTGTCTTTCTGGGTGAGATCTAGGGATATTATTTTCTGGCGCTATGGACAAGGAAGGATGATTTGGGAATAGACCACCTATTCTGGATGGATCAAACTATAACTACTGGAAACCTCGTATGATTGCCTTCTTGAAATCACTGGACAAAAAAACTTGGAGAGCTGCTGACAAAGGATGGAACCATCCCACTATAACTGGGAAAGATGGGACGACTAGTCTGAAACCTGAGGAAGAATGGAGCAAAGAAGAAGAAGAGTTAGCCCTGGGTAACTCTAAAGCATTGAATTCCTTGTTCAATGGAATTGACATAAACATATTCAGACTAGTACATCAATGTGAACTGGCCAAGGATGTTTGGGACACTCTCAAAACCACCCATGAGGGTACATCCAAAGTAAAAATGTCAAGACTTCAGATGCTCACTACCAAATTTGAGAATCTAAGGATGAAGGAAGATGAGACCATTCATGAGTTTCACATGAACATCTTGGAAATTGCCAACACCTCAGGAGCATTGGGAGAAAATATGTCAGAAGAAAAGCTGGTGAGAAAGATTCTCAGATCCTTGCCTAAAAGGTTTGCAATGAAAGTGACTGCTATAGAGGAAGCTCAAGATATCTGCAACTTGAAGGTTGATAAACTCATTGGGTCACTTCAGACATTTGAGATGGGGATCAGTGACAATGTTGACAAGAAAAACAAGAGCATAGCCCTTGTATCCAATACTGAAGATGAAAGCAAGGAGAGTGATGAACAGAATATATCAGAAGCTATAGCTATGCTTGGAAGGCAGTTCAACAAACTCATCAAGAGAATGGACCCAAAGTCAAGGTCAAATGTCAAGAACATTTCCTCTGACATTAGCAGATCCTATGACTCCAGCAGAAGAACTAAGTCTGAAGAAAAGGGAAATCAAAGCAGAGGAATCCAATGCCATGGATGTGAAGGTTATATGCACATTCGAGATGAATGTCCTACCTTTCTAAAGAAACAAAAGAAATGAATGTCTGTTACTTGGTCTGATGGTGACTCAGAAAGTAACTCGGAAGAAGAATCTGCTAAACTAGTTACTGCACTATCTGGTGTTTGTAACTCTGATAATGATTCTAGTGATGAGGAAGTGACATTTGAAGAACTTGCTGACTCCTACAAGAAGCTATGTATCAGAAGTGCCGAAGTCTGTCAGCAAAATGAGAAACAGAAAAAGCTCATAATGAAGTTGGAGGCTGAGAAGAAGGAAGACACTGCTACTATAAGCCATCTCAAAGGTGAAGTTCTAATGTTGAACTCCAAACTTGATCAGATGACTAAGTCTGTCAAGATGTTAACAACTGGAACTGACAAGTTGGAAGAAATCCTTCAGGCTGGACAAAATGCAGGAAACATATCTGGTCTAGGATTTGTGGTTGCAAAGAAATCTGTTGTTGACAAGAAGAAGACCAGGCCTGATACACAAATGTCAAAGCAAATGTCACAACATAGGACTCAACATCAAGAACAGAGAAATATGAAGAAAAAGTATCAAAGACGGAGATGTCATTATTGTGGGAGGTTTGGTCACATAAAGCCATTTTGCTTCAGATTATATGGATATCCTAATCAGACCCCATATGTCAAACCTAAGACTAACAAGGCACCATATACTCAACAGTGGAAGAAAAAGACTGCAGCCCTAATAGCTCACACCTCCCTTAGAGTTTCTGCCAAGGAAGACTGGTACTTTGACAGTGGATGCTCTAAACACATGACTGGAATCAAGAATCTGCTGAATGATGTCAAACCTTATACTACTAGTTATGTCACTTTTGGAGATGGTGCTAGAGGAGAAATCAAAGGAGTTGGAAACTTGGACTGCCCTGGAGTTCCAAACCTAAATGAAGTGTTACTGGTAAATGGTTTGACTGCTAATCTCATAAGTATCAGTCAATTATGTGATCTAGGATTCAAGGTCAACATCACCAAGTCTGAATGTCTTGTAACTAATGAAAAACAAGAAGTTGTAATGAGAGGAGTCAGATTAAAAGACAACTGTTACTTATGGGAGTCTGAGAACACTAATTACTCTTCTGTGTGTTTTATAGCCAAAGAAGAAAAGGAAGTGAAATTATGGCACCAAAAACTTGGTCATTTACATCTTAGAGGGATGAAAAAGATCATATCCATGGAGGTTGTTAGAGGGATTCCAAGGCTTCAAATTTATGAAGGGAGAGTCTGTGGTGAATGTCAGGTTGGAAAGAAAACTAGAATGTCACATCCAAAGACAAGACATCTGACCACCTCTAAGGTGCTAGAACTTCTACATATGGATCTGATGGGTCCCATGCAGGTGGAAAGTCTTGGTGGAAAGAGATATGCATATGTTATTGTGGATGATTTTTCCAGATTCACCTGGATAAACTTCATTAGGGAAAAGTCTTATGTATTTGATGTATTTAAGGAAATGTGCAAAAGAATTCAAAGAGAAAAAGAAGGATGCATTGTCAGAATCAGAAGTGATCATGGTAAGGAATTTGAAAATAGTAAGTTTGATGAGTTATGTTCCTCAGAAGGAATCAATCATGAGTTCTCTTCACCTATAACTCCTCAACAAAATGGAGTTGTGGAAAGGAAAAACAGGACTTTACAGGAATCTGCCAGAGCAATGATACATGCCAAGAAGCTTCCTATTCATTTTTAGGCTGAAGCTATGAATACAGCCTGTTATGTCCACAACGGGGTCACCTTGAGAAAGGGAACATCATCCACCCTTTATGAACTATGGAAAGGAAGAATGCCTACAGTGAAGTACTTCCATGTCTTTGGGAGTAAATGCTATATTCTGACAGATCGTCAACAAAGGCGAAAGATGGACCCTAAAAGTGATGAAGGAATATTCCTAGGATACTCTACCAACAGAAGAGCATATAAGGTGTTCAATTCCAGGACCAAAGTTATGATGGAGTCTATAAATGTCATAGTTGATGATCACCATGAAGAAACAAATGTCCCATATGATGTTGAGACATTCTTTGAGACTTCAACACAAGTGTCTAAAAAGGATGATGTGCCTAATCCTACTCCATCAGAGTCTGAATCAAAGGTAGCTAACAAAGATCCTTCCATCAGAATTCAGAAAGATCATCCTAAGGAACTCATCATAGGAGATCCTAACAGTGGAGTCACTACAAGATCTAGAGAAATCATCACAAACTCTTGTTTTGTGTCTAAGATTGAACCAAAAAATGTTAAAGAGGCTTTGACTGATGAATACTGGATTGGAGCAATGCAAGATGAATTGAACCAGTTCAAGCAACATGAAGTATGGGAGTTAGTTCCTAGACCATAAGGAACAAACATCATTGGCACAAAGTGGATCTACAAGAACAAGTCAGATGCTGAAGGAGTTATCACCAGGAATAAGGCAAGGCTTGTTGCTCAAGGATACACTCAAGTTGAAGGGGTTGATTTTGATGAGACTTTTGCTCCTGTAGCCAGACTGGAATCAATCAGACTCCTCTTGGGAGTTGCTTGTCTCCTTAAGTTTAAGCTGTTTCAGATGGATGTGAAGAGTGCTTTCCTAAATGGGTACTTAAAAGAGAAAGTGTGTGTGGAACAGCCTAAAGGATTTGTGGATCCAAACTGTACTGATCATGTCTACAAATTGAGGAAAGCATTATATGGTCTGAAACAAGCTCCTAGAGCTTGGTATGAAAGGTTGACAAAGTTCCTCACTGACAAAGGATACAGGAAAGGAGGTTTGGATAAAACTCTTTTTATCAAGGATGAAGGAGGAAAGATAATGGTAGCTCAAATTTATGTTGATGACATAGTGTTTGGAGGAATGTCAGATAAAATGGTTAAACATTTTGCTAACCATATGCAAACTGAATTTGAAATGAGCCTCATGGGAGAATTGACCTACTTTCTTGGACTACAAGTCACACAGATGGAAGACTCAATTTTTCTATCTCAAAGCAAGTATGCAAAGAATATTGTGAAGAAGTTTAGGATGGAGAATGGCAGTCATAAAAGGACTCCTGCACCTACTCATTTAAAGTTGTCCAAAGACACAAGTGGGGAAAATATGGATCAAAGCTTGTACAAAAGCATGATAGGAAGTCTGCTATACTTAACAGCCAACAGACCTGACATTGCCTTTGCAGTTGGAGTATGTGCAAGATACCAGGCTGAACCCAAAGTAAGTCACATCAACCAGGTGAAAAGAATTCTGAAGTATGTGAGTGGAACTTACAATTATGGCATGTTATACTCATGGATGTGAACCAATCATGTCAGGTTATTGTGATGCTGATTGGGCTGGTAGTGCTGATGATAGAAAGAGCACCTCTGGAGGATGCTTCTTTTTGGGAAATAATCTTGTTTCTTGGTTCAGCAAGAACAAAATTGTGTGTCTCTATCTACTACTGAAGCTGAATATATAGCAGCTGGTAGCAGCTGTTCTCAAATTATCTGGATGAAACAGATGATGACTGAGTATAATGTCACATAAGATGTCATGACATTGTACTGTGACAATTTGAGTACTATTAACATATCCAAGAATCCTATACAGCACAGCAGGACTAAGCATATTGACATTAGACATCACTTCATCAGAGATCTTGTGGAGGAGAAAGTGATTAAGCTGGAACATGTTGCCACTGAACTACAACTGGCTGATATTTTTACCAAGGCACTTGATGCTAGTCAGTTTGAGAATTTAAGGGGAAAGCTGGGTATTTGCCAATATGAAGAGATGTAGCAATTAATTTTGCTTAATACAAGGTTTGAAAGAGATATTTTAATCAAGTTTATTCTGATTGGGATAATCATTTGTTTCCCTCTTTCTTTCCAAAAGTTTAAGAAGAGGAATAGACATACTTATATCTCCCTCTTCTCAGTTTGCTGCATCACTCTCCATTCCCTCAAAAGAAAATTTCACACTCGCTGTCACTTGTATTCTCAATCTCTCAAGATGTCTCAACAATCTGTGTCATCATCTTCATCAAAGGTAACTGCATCTTCCTCACCCACTGACACCGAACCTAGGGCAAACGTAAACCCCATGGATGCTGATGTTCTTGAGGTAACTCCACTTCGTGCAATGGCAGCTGATCCTACTAAGGTCAAGAAGTTGCGAACCAGATATGCAAGAAGATCACAAGCTTCTCCCTCTGGTAAATCTTCTCAACCATCATCCTCTGTTCCTCCAGAAATAGCTAATAGGGAAGGTTTTGCTTATGTGCATCAAGCTATTGCCAGACTAGTCACTAGGATTCTTAATGAGAATCACTCTGTTCCTGGTATATCTGTACCATTGAACTGAGAAACTGCTAGTGATCCCAATGTCACTCAGAATGTTGAGACACCTGATGACAACATTGAGAAATCTCCAGAGAAACCTGATGATCACCAGACCCCTACTGACAAGGCTGTTGAACCTCCTATCATTGATGTTGATGAAGAATTTTCTGACAATGATTTAATTGCTAATGTCAACCTAGCATAGCAAGAAGGATGATGAGTATAAAAGAAAAGCAGAGTGCTGCCCAAAGCCCCTCCAAAGAGAAGGCTACTGAAGTTGTTCATGAGAAAGCTAGGCCTGAGAACAAGGCTAGAGAAGAAGCTGAGAAGGATCAAAAGGCTGTAACTTCCAAAGGGAAGGGTAAGGTAAAAGCTAGGGTATCTGTTGGTAGTCTCTCAAAACCCTTGAGACAACCTATAGCCAAGAAAAGAAAGGCTCCTGAACCCTCTGAATCTGATGAGGAATCAGACTTTGATTTTGATGTTGAGAGCAATGTTCCAGACATTCCTCTCAGGAAGAAACCCTGTTCTAGCAAACTACCTAAGGTTCCTGAGGTTGCCATTGACAACATCTCCTTTCACCATCCAGAAAATGCAAGCAGGTGGAAGTATGTGTTTCTGAAAAGGATTGCCTTAGAGAGGGAGCTGAACAGAAGTGCTATTGAGTGTAAGGAAGTCATGGATCTCATCAAGGCTGCTGGCCTGATGAAAACAGTGGTCAAGTTTTCCAACTGCTATGAGATTCTTGTCAAAGAATTCATAGTAAATTTGTTTGGTGGATGTGCTGATGGAAAGTCAGCTGATTTTAAGAGTGCTTATGTGAGAGGAAGGAAGGTAAATTTATCTCCTACTGTGATAAACAAATATCTAGGGAGGCCTGATGATGCTCAGCTTGAGCTTGAAGTTACTGACAACCAGGTTTTTCAAACCATCACTGCCAAGCAAGTCAAGCACTGGCCCTTGAAAGGGAAGCTAACTGCAAGCAAGCTGAGTGTGAAGTTTGCCATACTGCACAAAATTGGTGCAGCTAACTGGGTTCCCACAAACCACAAATCCACCATCTCCACTGGTTTGGGAAGATTTATCTATGTTGTTGGAACCAGAACAAACTTTGATTATGGAAACTACATCTTTGATCAAACAATGAAACATGATGAGAGTTGTGCTATTAAAGGCCCTATTGCTTTTCCCTCTCTCCTGTGTGGTATAATCATTGATCAGTATCCTGATATTCTAGTTGAAAAGGACTTTGTGTGCAAAAGAGCCCCTGCACTTGGTTTTCACTATAAGTTGTTTCAGGGAACACATGTCCCTGACATTGTTATGACATCTGCTGAGACATCAAATGTCAAAGCTCATCCCAAGAAAGCTGATGTTATAGTTGTTCTAAAAGAAACCTGCAGAGAGCTTGATGCAAGAAAAAGGACTCTTGAAGAGCTGATTACTAGTCTGGAACAAGAGGAGAATGAAGAACAAATGAGGGAAGAGGATGCTGATGAAGAACAGCATGATGGCTCTGCAAGAAGCTCACCAAAAGATACTGCTGAAAATAGTGCTTCCTCAGGGGATGACAGTACCTGAAGGTCTGTGTTTGCTGAGTTGTAAAGATTGATGCTGGAACTTGCTGCTGCTATTTGATACCTTCTCTCTGTTTCTGTGTTTTTTGGATTTCCTTTGATGACTGTATAACTTGAAGTTCTAGATACTTTGGCCTCTTTATGGCTAAAAAGGGGGAGAAGTAATTGTGGTAATTTTGGTAGAATTGGATATTGGTAGTTAGATTAGATGTTAATAAAAATTATGTTGCATTTTGATCTCTGATCTGCATGTTGCTTCTGCATTCTAATCTCTGATTGTTTAGGGGTTTTAGCCAAAAATTTGCCAAAGGGGGAGTTTGTAAGTGTTTGCTTGTTGGGATTAATTTTTGGTAAAACCATATTTGCGAATGTCATGACTGATGTCATAACATTCTGGGATAAAGACAAATTCTGCAAAAGGAATGTTCTACAGGAACAACTCAGTATGAGTGAATATCATGATGATTAAGATATGATCATATGTACTGAATTCTACCAAAATCAGTGAGCAGGATACATGATGTCATAACCAATGTTAAGACATCCTATACTGATCAAGTTGTTGTGCAGATTTATTGTTCCTGAGAACTTTCAGGAATCTGGTGTGTTATTCTGAGTTAAAGTATATTGACTAGATCAGATACTCGCGTGGATATTAGGTTAACCTTGCTTAACCCTAATCTGTTATGATGAAAGCCCAAGACCAAGTCTTTAGGTTAACTTTGGTTAACCCTAGCTATTTTTATGGAAGCCCAAAATGAAGAATAGACTGCATATATATTTCTCATGAATCCTAATGGTGAGCAGCTTTTTGAAGAAAAGATCAATAAGGCATTTTGTATAGGTTTAGTAATTACTATGAGCCAAGCAATTATCACTTGATAAGTGACTTGGAGTAGGATTTGGTTGTAAGGGTTGTTTATCACTCAAAGCTTTGAAGCACGAGTGTTGTGTCTCTTGATTAAAGCTTTGAAGCAAAATCAAGCGTGTGTATTCAAGAATGTCTTCATAATCTTATTAATCAGTAGATTAGTATCACTGATGTGATTGAGGGGGAGTGAGTAGGAACTCAGGTTTAAGTAGGACTTAGATTGAAGTTGCATTGGGTAGGTCTTAAGTGAAGGAGATAAACTGGTTGGTTTATTCCTAAATTAATACCTCTTATAGTGAATTTCCTCCCTGGCTTGGTAGCCCCCAAATGTAAGTGTTGTTATACACTGAACTGGGTTAACAATTGATTGTGTTCTTTACTGTCTTTTAAATTACTATTTGGTTTGTGTACAATTTGTCAGATACGGTGTCATAATATTCACTGTGACATTAAGTATCTGTTGCCAGAATTTCAGAGTCATTCAAAGAATACGCGCAGAGATGGCCGAGATAGCTGCCCAGGTGGTGCCACCTATGGGAGAACAAGAGATGACCAAGGTCTTCCTGAAAACCCTTAGATCATTTTATTACAAAAGGATAATCGCCAGTACACCGAGTGATTTTACCGAAACGGTAAGCATGGGTGTTCATTTGGAAGAGCCTATTAGAGAAGGGCACTTGACAAAAGAAGAAGGGATAAAGAAGTCGTTGTACGGTTTCTCTCGAAAGAAAGAAAGTGAAACGGATGATGTTATTGGAGAAAGAAAGAGTAGACCAACTAGAAGGCATCAACGGTACCAGCAACATGTTGCTTCTGTGACTCCAGTCATCAATGTAGCTCCAACCACAGTTGCCTATCAGAGACCATCTCCTCAAGGGAATCAAGGGAAAAGTCAGAAGAGAGAAACCTTTGACTCAATTCCGATGAGCTATGTAGAGTTAATCCCGACTTTGATTCAGAAGAAGTTGGTTCAGACCAGGCCACCGCTGCTATGACATCACCTCTACCTTGGTATGATAAGGCAGACCATACGTGTTCTTTTCATCAGGGAGCACCAGAGCACAATATTGAGAATTGTTATCCTTTGAAATCTGAAGTACAAAAGATGGTGAGATCTGGCCTTTTATTCTTTAAAGATGTTGGCCCTAACATGAAAGATAACCCTTTGCCAAAGAATGAAGGAGTGAATGTTGTAAACATGGTTTCTGGTTTTCCAGGGGACTTTAGGATTTTTGATATCAACTTGGTTAGAGGGAATTTGGTAAAGATGCATGCTGACCTCTGCGAGTTTAGTTACTACATGCATGACCATGCTGGTTGTGGTATTTGTAGTACAGATATACAGGGATGTGGTAAGATAAAAGTTGATCTCCGGGAAATGATGGACTAGGGCCTCATTCATATAATCAAGCCTAGGGAAAAGTATAAAGAATATGTCAACATGGTCTACGGATGTCCCAGGGAATTCTGTATTTTTGACGTGAACCATATGAATGATGATTTGGTGCAGTTGCACGCTACCTTCTGTCACATGGATGGTCAAGAAGAACACCATTATGGGTTATGCTAGATCTGCTGCACAGATTCTTGTGGTTGTTCCATAGTGATAAAGGGTGTTCAGTTGTTGTTGGATAATGGTATTATCAAGATTTCAGGCAATAGAGATGATTACCGTGGGATTAACATGATTGAAGATTGCTTGGTCAAAACTATGTTAGATGATGAGTATGCTCCTGCAGCTGAATTCTTTTCTGCTGATAAAGATGTGTTTTCCAGCAATTATTTTATGATGTCTAAGTATTCTCGAAAAGGGGTGAATGTTATTGTGCCTTGTTTTGGTGTTCCCGCACCTATAGAGATTGAGTACCATAGCAAACTAGTTATTGCCCCAGTGGTGATTTTCTTGTCGGGTCTTGTTCCTTACAAATCAGACAAATTTGTGCCATACAAATAAAATGCTAAAATCTTGGAGGATGGTGTAGAAGTTCCCACCCAACCTTTGTCTAATGTGAAGAATATTGCTGAAGCCATCTGAGTAACCCGCAGTGGTCGTGTTTTCGCACCTGTCATTCGAGGGAATGTTAATGCTGATAAAAGGTTGTAGAAAGTACTGAACCTAAGAAATCAGTAGGGTAATCTAGTGCTACTAGTCTTTAAAAATATGTGGACGGTACATTGAAGATTATCAACATGAGAGACTACAAGATCATAGATCAATTGTTGCAAACACCATCAAAGATATCCATTCTAGCCTTGCTAATGAACTCTTATGCCCACAGAGAATCTTTGAAGAGAGTATTGGATCAAGCTTTAATGGAAAGTGATATGCCTTTGGACCAATTCAATAGCGTTGTCAGGAATATTACCTCTTGTAATAACCTTGGTTTCTGTGATGATGAGCTGCCCGACGAAGGAAGGAATCATAATTTAGCTCTCCATATCTCCATGAAATGTAAGAACGATTCATTATCCAATGTGTTGATTGACAATGGGTCAGCCTTAAATGTCATACCGAGGAGCACATTTATGAAGTTGAAGTACCAAGGAACTCCCACGCACCCAAGTGGCTTAATTGTGAAAGCTTTCGATGGATCAAGGAAGTCTGTCATTGAGGAAGTATATTTGCCTATTCATATAGGCTCACACTTATTTCAGATTACTTTCCAGGATATGGATATTATTCCTGCTTAGAGTTGTTTACTGGGACGACCATGGATACACGAAGCAGGGGTTGTCACTTCAACTTTGCACCAAAAGCTGAAGTTTTTTCGTGAAGGAAAGGTGGTGATCATAAATGGAGAACAAGATTTGTTAATATCTCATTTGTCCTCTTTCAGTGTTGTGGAAGCGGATAAAGTTGCTATTAGAACTCAGTTCCAAGCTTTATCCATTGATAATGTGAGGGGAAATGAGAATTTGATAGCTTCGTTTAAGGATGCTTAGCAGGTAGTGCGTAATGGCCCTAGTAAAGTATGGGGGAAGATTGTGGATCCACCTATGAATAAGAATAAAGCTGGTTTAAGATTATTTGTGAAGAATGATAAAGATAAGAATATGAAGTCGAAGTCTTCTTTGGAAAAATATCATGATATCTTTCACAATGGAGGTTATCTTCATCCAACTGTTCCTAGGATTAATGCTATTATGGAAGATGAAGTAGAGCAGAAGATGACGAACTGCATGACGCATGGAGTTATAGTCTAAAATTGGATCACCATTGATGTTCCCTCTTGCATTCATGTCGCAAAGTAAGTTTTTTTGTTAATCTTTTCAAAAATCTTTCACTCTTCCCAAGGTTAAAGTATTGATATTGTATGGGCTTATCTGTTTCTTTGATGTTTAAAATCAATAATAAAAGTTGTTTTTGATTCCCAAAATGTGTCTTTATTCTCTGCTTTTTTTCTTGGAAAATGGTAATTAGAAAAATCCTTTCAAAATAAATAAAAATTGTAAATGAATCTGCATAATCACTTGCTATATGTGTCACTTTATAAAATCAATCATAAATCATATGTGCATATTAATTAAAAAACCCGTTGAATACAATGACCCTGCACCCTCTCCCAACTTTGAATATCCTGTGTATGTGGCCGAAGAAGAAGAATATGGTGAAATCCCAAAAGAGGTTTCATGGTTTCTTGACCTCGAGGAAAGTGCCATTCAATCGTATAAGGAGTCGTTGGAAATAATTTATTTGGGTTCAGAAGAAGATCCGAAAGAAGTCAAGATTGGAGCATTGCTTCATCCCGATGTGAAGAGCAGGTTGATTGAATTGTTGAAAGAGTATGTGTACATCTTTGCTTGGTTTTACCAAGACATGCCGAGATTGGATACTGATATTGTGGAACATCATTTGCCACTAAAGCCAAAATGCCCACCAATCAAGCAGAAATTGGGAAGAACTCACCCTGATATGGCAGTGAAAATTAAAGAAGAATTTTTAAAGCAGATTAATGCCGGTTTTCTTGTGACATCAGTGTACCCTCAATGGATTGCCAATATTGTCCTTGTACCAAGGAAAGACGGAAAAGTTCACATGTGCGTAGATTATAGAGATTTAAACAAAGCTAGTCCAAAAGATGATTTCCATTTCCGCATATTGATATGTTGGTTGATAGTACAACAAAATTAAAAGTACTCTCATTCATGGACGAATTTTCCATATATAATCAAATCAGAATGGCTTTTGAGGACATGGAAAAAACAACATTTATGACACCCTAGGGAACCTTTTGTACACAGTGATGCCCTTCGGGTTGAAGAACGCTGGTGAAATGTACAAGAGGGCTATGACAGCCCTATTCCATGATCTGATGCATAAGGAAATTGAGGTTTATTTTGATGATATGATTGCTAAGTCCCAGACTGAATAAGAGCATATAGAAGATTTGTTGAAATTGTTTCAGCGTTTGAGGAAGTATCGTCTCCGCTTGAATCCAAATAAATGCACCTTTGGTGACCGATCAGGAAAAATTTTAGGTTTCATTGTCATCTAAAAAGGAATTGAAGTTGATCTTGATAAAGTCAAAGAAATTCAATAAATTCCAGCACCAAGAATTGAAAAGCAAGTTAGAGGCTTTCTTAGGCATTTGAATTACATTTCCAAATTTATCTCCCATATGACTGCAACGTGTAAGCCGATCTTTAAATTGTTAAAGAAATATCAAGGTTATGTGTGGACAGATGATTTCCAAAAGGAATTTGAAAGTATTAAAGAGTATCTGCTTGAACCTCCTATCTTGCTCCCACCTGTTGAAGAAATACCATTGATCATGTAATTGACAGTGTTAGATAATTCTATTGGTTGTATTCTAAGACAATAATATGAAACAGGGAAGAAAGAATATGCCATTTATTATCTCAATAAGAAGTTTACTGACAGTGAGTCACGGTATTCTATGCTGGAAAAGACATGTTGTGCTCTGGCCTGGGCGGAAAAACGGTTACGGTAATATATGTTGAATCATACTAATTGGTTGATTTCCAAAATGAATCCAATCAAGTATATTTTTGAAAAACCTGCTCTTATTGGAAGAATTTCCCGTTGGCAGATGTTGTTGTCTGAATATGATATTGAATATTGTACTCAGAAGGCTAAAAAAATCAGTGTACTAGCGGATTATATTGCTCACTAACCGGTTGATAATTACCAGTCTGTTAAATATGATTTCCCTGATGAGGATGCTATGTTTCTGAAAGTAAAAGATTGTGATGAACTGTTGCCTGAGGAAGGTCCTGATCCTGAATCTCGTTGGGGTATGGTGTTTGACGGAGTTGTGAATTCTTATGGGAAAGGAATTGGTGTCGTGATTATCACTCCTCATGGATCGCATATCCCATTTACTACAAGGTTGGCATTTGGTTTCACCAATAACATGGTAGAGTATGAAGCTTGTATCATAGGACTCAAAGAGGATATTGATCTCAGAATCAAAATTCTAGATGTGTATTGTGATTCAGCTATGGTAATAAATCAGATTAAAGGAGAATGGTATACTCGTCACCCTGGCTTGATTCCTTACAAATATTATGCTTGAAGATTATTACCTTTCTTGAATAAAGTTGAATTTCATCATATTCCCATAGATGAAAATCAAATGGCGGATACTTTAGCCACTTTGGCTTCTACGTATCAAGTGAATACCTGGAACGATGTGCCTCGTATCACAGTGTAATGTATGGAGAGGCTGGCTCATGTGTTTGCAGTAGAGGAAACGCCAGACGAAAAACCTTGGTATTATGTTATTAATTATTTTCTCCAGACTAAGGAATACCCGGCTGCTACATCAAACAAAGATAGAAAGACATTGAGAAGGTTGGCATGCATATTTTTCCTCAATGAAGATGTGTTATACAAAATAAATTATGACATGGTCTTTCTCAGATGCATGGATAGACACGAAGCAGACATGTTGATGCACGAAATCTATGAAGGTTTCTTTTGTACTCATGCCAATGGACATTCGATGGAAAAAAAGATGCTTAGGGCAGGTTACTATTGGCTGACAATGGAATCCAACTGTTTTAAATTTGCAAAGAAGTTCCATAAGTGACAGATTTATGCTGACAAAATTCATGTGCCTCTGATGCTTCTCATTGTTATTTCTTCCCCATGACCTTTCTCTACATGGGGTATTGACATGATTGGAATGATTAAACCCAAGGCGTCGCATGGACATCGTTTTATCTTGGTGGAAATTGACTACTTCACCAAATGGGTGGAAGCAGCTTCATATGCCAATGTTACTAAGCAAGTGGTAGTACGCTTTATCAAGAATAATCTTATATGTCGGTATGGTGTGCCTAGCAGGATTATCACCGACAACGGCTCAAATCTGAATAATAAGATGATGACATAACTTTGTGATCTAGGCAAAAATAAGAGACATAAATAGAATAAATTATTCCCACTAGGTTAAAAGCCCGCAATGGCAGCCTAGGCAAAAGTTAGGGATTTCTTGGAAAGTAATTGCGTCAGACAAGACTTGATCATTGAAGCAACAATCTTCTTAGACTCTCACCATACTTCAACAGAAGTCGTTGCTCAAGAATTCAAAGTTGTTAGGGAGAATGGTGGTCATTGTATTTCAATGTATCTTTTCCAATATATTACCATTTTCCTAACTTTGTAATCATTTATGGAGTCTCTCCATTCGCAGACTACCATTCTATTAATAAAGTTTGAGCTTTTATCCAATTCATTGCAATTCTTATTTTATTTTGCTTACAAAGACTCCATTTATTATTGATAGTAATTTTCAAAATGAAAAGATTAAATAACAAAAAAAAATTTTGAAAAGAATTTACAAATTACTTTTTACTTTAGATTTTGTGACTCAAGAAAAACAAAAATGGTGATTCCAAGGATGGACGAACTATGAATTTTCCAAAGTATGTATTCCCCATGAAGGTTCTCCCAAGTAACTTTTGCTGGTATGCATATGATCTTCTTGTGTTTCTCAGATAGTTAGAGATGATATCAATTGATGTATGGTACGCTGTTGGGTTTGTGATCCCATTTTCCTCAGTCAAGTCTTGGTTCATTTTGATTTCGGGTTTGTATGGTCTAAATCCTTTATCCCAGATTCCCCAGTAAGGTCTTCGCTCATATGATGAAATTCCATTCTCCGTTTGCGTGCTGAAGTGGAATTATTTGAAAAAATGTTGCCCTTTGTAATGATGGCATTATTACTGTTGTTTGTTTCCCGAGAAACTAAGCAAGGGCAGTATATTTTCTAAGAAGAGTTAAGATAGCTGTTAAATTTTTGGGTTTTCTCAAGTGCTTGGTTTGATTTAAAATCCCCATAATTTTGATTTCTTGAAGTATTATTTAACTTGTTAGATCCCCAAGTAAAGCCGAGATAATGTTTCTCTCTGAAAGTTGTTATCCCCATGTGATTTCATAATTTCTCCCCAAGGAGATTTGTGTAATATCGACTCTTGGTATTGAGGAATATATTTTGGGCTCCCCACAATGATGTGGTGTTGCCCTCCCCAATGAAGTTAGCACGACATCCTCAATTGATATCTCGATGATGCGGTTTTCATCTGCCCTAATGAAGTCAGTATTATAATATCCAGTGGAAATATAAATGTTGAGACATTTATGTTCCCCATTAAAGTTTGTGTGATGTTCCCTGGTGAAGCCTAGAGGAGGATGTTATATCCTTGTATTTGCACTGATTTTATTATTCTGATTTGATTTTTCGGATTTTGTTTCTTCCCAGTAAAGTTAAGCCGTGGAATAGGAATTTGTTTCCTCAGTTGATGCTTACTTTCTTATGAAAATTTCATCATGGATGTGATTTAGCCGAGTGTTGACTTTACCCAAGCTGGCTTTGTCTGTTTATTCCCAGTGTTGTATGTCTGTTTTGTCATCATATGCATGATGACATTCATATATTCACACATACATCATGCATGGCTGAATTTAACATTCTTTTCTCATTTTCATTCATTATTGTTTTTGTTGGCATATTACCCTATTTTGCAGAGTTATGTTACCCTCTCTCCAATAGAGCGTCGACCTTAAGCAGAAAGTGCATATTCTTTCAATTTCCCCACTAAGTTATCCCTCGTGGAAGAATTTTATTTTAGACTTCCTACTCAGCTCATTATCTGGATGGTTTATGGTCCCCTTTTGAGCTTAGTCCTCATCAAGTACTATCTTGGTTGACTGTTTCATTTCGATTAATTTTTTGTTTAAATTTATGGTCCCTAGCAACATTGTTATTTTGATTTCTGCAGGCTTTAGGCCCAAGTTTGAGAATATGCATTTATTTTGCACGAGAAGACTTTACCTCCTCAGCAGGAATTTATTGGCATTTCCCCAAGAAGTCATAATTCTTTTCCCAGCAGCATTATTACAACTCCTTCTCATAACAGTGATTGGCAGGTTTCTTAATTTGAGCAACTTGTACTTCCCCAGTAAGTCTGTTAGTTCCCAGAGAAGATCCATGTTTTTGTTACTCCAATGAACGGTAGTCTCTTCATTATGGGAGATAGTTTGTTATTGAGATTTGTTACTCAAATGGATGGTAGTCTCATCATTATGGGAGATAGTTCATTGTTGAGATTTGTTACTACAATGGATGGTAGTCTCGTCATTATGGTAGATAGTTTGTTGTTGAGATTTTTTACTCCAATGGATGGTGGTCTCGTCATTATGGGAGATAGTTCATTGTTGAGATTTGTTACTCCAATGAATGTAGTCTCATCATTATGGGAGATATTTTGTTGTTGAGATTTGTTACTCCAATGAATGGTAGTCTCGTCATTATGGGAGATAGTTTGTTATTGAGATTTTTTACTCCAATAGATGGTATTCTCGCCATTATGGGAGATAGTTCGTTGTTGATATTTGTAGTCCGATGGATGGTAGTCTCGTCATTATGGGAGATAGTTTGTTATTGAGATTTGTTACTCCAATGGATGGTAATATCGTCATTATAGGAGATAGTTCATTGTTGAGATTTATTACTCCAATGGATGGAAGTGTCGTCATTATGGAAGATAGTTCATTTTTGATATTTTTTACTCCAGTGGATGGTAGTCTCGTCATTATGGGAGATAGTTCGTTGTTGAGATTTGTTACTCCAATGGATGGTAGTCTCATCATTATGGGAGATAATTTGTTGTTGAGATTTGTTACTCCAATGGATGGTAGTCTCATCATTATGGGAGATAGTTCGTTGTTAAGATTTGTTACTCCAATGGATGGTAGTCTCGTCATTAGGGGAGATAGTTCGTTTTTGAAATTTGTTACTCCAATGGATCGTAGTCTCGTCATTATGGGAGATAGTTTATTGTTAAGATTTATTACTCCAATGAATGGTAGTCTCGTCATTATGGGAGATAGTTTGTTGTTGAGATTTGTTACTCAAATGGATGGTAGTTCGTCATTATGGGAGATAGTTCATTGTTGAGATTCATTTTTCTTTGAAGAATTCATTTGTTTCCAGTCATAGGCACTGATGCTAATCATTTGTGACCTAACCTAATATTGGTGTTTGCTGGTATTACCCTACTACTTCTTTCCCCCTGCGGGTCGACATTACCTTTTTTGATATCTTCTTAGTGAATGGGTAATTTGCATTTATCCGTTGATCACTATTTTCCTTTATTTTCTATCCTCAATATTTGAGTTGATGTTACTTTGTCTCCTCCCTGGGCTTTACCCCAATAGAGTCGAGTCTTCTATTCACCAGTGATTTATTTTCCTGTTCTATTTTTATTTTGATCTTTTATTTTTTTCCCAGTGGTGTCCTGTGGATTCATTTATTTGCATGCACAATCATAAGCATTGCATGGCTTCTTAGGGACAAAAATAGGGTTTGTTTTGTATTTAAGTATCTTCAATCGCGTTGATACGAGGATTTTAACCTTCGTATCTCCTGATAGAAGACACTTAAATAAGGGCAGTTGTTGTACCCTAATTTTTCCCCTAAGATTCCTCTATCATCTCATATCAACTCAATCATATCAAGATCGTAATTGGGGTTGGTTCTTCCCCATATCTCTAGGTTTTCTCATGAGGAATCAATAAGCACCTTTATTCATATATGTTTTGTATTGATTAATTTTTAACTAATGAATACAATGAATGTTTGCTCTAATCAATGATATTATAGGTTAGGGCACAACATATTTCATCAGTTTAATCTATAGGTTCATGAGTTTATTTACATGCCTTCTTCAACAAAGTTTCATTGAGACTCAAGCTTCACCATTGAAGATACTTTGAAGTAATATTATGACAAGGTCTACTATGATTTATCATGCCTTAATTTGTCAAAGAAAATCAAAATATGCAATAGTTGATTGAAGAAGTTTGACCTAATTGGACAAGTTCTTGATTTCTTGGTCACAAGAACATAACTCTCTCAATTATTAATATTTGGAGTTGGTTTTTTTTACTATGGATTATTGTTATCATCCACTCCCGATTCGAGAAATGATCATTTGTGGCCCAAACCCATGTTTGCAAGCCCAAGTATGTTAACTTGAAACCTATGATCCAATAACCTTAAGATTAATTGTTAAGAGGCTTTGGTCTTATCAATCCTCTAATTAATATTCATAAGCTTTGGTCAAAGTTAATCACTTAAACACCGTTGATAATTTATTGTTTCCTTGAGATTTTGAAATAAATGATATACTTGACAAAAAGCAAATGAAACTTGTTGTTGAGAGGCTTTGATTTTATCAATCTTCTAATGAGTTTTCAAATGCAAGTTCCAAGATGGTCATTCAACTAACCTCTAATTTCTAACAATTGATTTCATTTTATGCTTTTATTTTATTCCTTTACTTTATGCACAATTTTATTTTAAGCATTTACATTTCATGTTATTTTCATATTTTCTCACTTGAGCATTTACTTTTATGTTATTTTTATTTTGCTCACTTGAGCTTTTCATTTATTTTAGAAGATACCTAATAATCAACTTGAACCATAAAAAAACTTTAATGTTACTTTGACTATTTGGTTACTATCATTGGCATTATGGAGTGATGGACTTCTTGGACTTAGTTTTAGAGACCTTGACCTATCTTGTGACCTTGTGACTTTTATTGAAATATTGTCTGGAGTTCTTGGGGTTTACCCCCAAGACATTGGGTTATTTGTTTTCTATGTGTGCGAGTTATTCTGATTATATGCTCTTCCTCTGATTAGGAATTCATATGTATACAGCCGTTACTATGCCCAATTTTTGTGAAGACTTAATGCATTTGAAGTTTTGGTTTCTCAAGAGGTTTTCTATCTTTGCTTGTTTGGTTTCAAATTCAAATAATGAGAAGTCTACATTGACTCATAATGTCAAGTTTTGGCTCCTTGTTGGTTAGACGGTTCTTTTCCCTAGATTATACCTTATGCTTTAGGATAGTCCCTTCATCTTCTCCCACTTTCTTTAATTTCAAAAATCTTCTCTCTCCTTTGAAAATTCTTCTTGTTTTTAAACTTGAACCGCTTTCATAATAAATTTGGATTTAGGTCCATTCCCTTTTAAAAAAATATTTTCTTAATCAAACTTTAACCAACTTGATCATACTTTGACATTTTTTTGTGAGAAAACTTAAAATCAATCAATCTCATTCAAATCATTTTTGCCACTTTGTCTTTTTACTTTGAAAATTTCTTTAAAGGACTAGACTCTTGTCAATCTTTATAGTGATGCGAGCTAATATACTTCTACGATATGTAGTGAAGTGAGATATTTACCACTTGGGTGTTCAATGAGGCTTTGTTGATTTTAAAGTCCAAGCTATATCCTCCACTTTGAGATGATGCAAATTCTCCTTTCTCATAATTGTGGGTAGTAAGTATGTTTTTCCACTCGGATTAGACGATGGTATCTCCTCTCTTAAAATTAACCAACACACATGTGTTATAAAAAAAATTTAAGGTGAACTACGAGTACCCTGATCCCCTATTGCACGGAAGGTGGTACGTAGGCACTAAAGGTTCGCAACCGCGAAGGGTGCAAAAGTTATAAAAAATATTTCATTTCTCATCTCCACCATCCATTTTTTTATACAACACTTATAGCCAAAACGCACAAATTTTTCAAAGAGGTTCTTGCAGAGTACCGTAGATGTTTAGGGTGCTAATACCTTCGCTTTGCATAACCAACCCCCGTACCTAGATTCTCTCCCCATTTTTTTGGGTTATTCGCTCTTTTCCCATTCCTCTAGAAATAATAAAGCTCGGTGGTGATTTTTTTATTTGATTTGTGCGATTTAAGTCAACCCAATGGCTTAGTCTCAACATTTCTACCGCTTCACAAGCCTGCAATTGTTTATGTAATTTCATGGTTGTTATCTTGCTATTTGCGCTTTGTGTATTGGTTGTCCCTTTTCCTCTCAGGAAGGCTTCATTTTATACCTCTCCCCAGGTCTTGCATTCATTGGTTGGTGAGTCCCTATCTTCGGTCATAAAGAGGATTTCATAACTCCCGCCGTCTCATCATGAGGTGTAACTTCCTTTTTACTAGCTTCTATAACTCTTATGCGACTTTTGTAGTATTGTAACAATTGTGTCGTCCTTACACATCGACTCCGACTAGGTATGCCACTTATGTTTTGACTTTATATATTGACTTCAGTCTCCCTATGTACATTGACTAATGCTCTGACGTTCAGTTTTCTTGTTCATATCTTCCTATCCGACTTGTAAACCCGTCCTAGGAATTTCTGAGTATACAATATATATATATATATATATATATATATATATATATATATATATATATATATATATATATATATATATATATATATATATATATATATATATATATATATATATATATATATATATATATATATATATATATATATATATATATATATATATATATATATATATATATATATATATATATATATATATATATATATATACATATTCCGGATTTTGGAGTACTGTAACAATTGTGTCGTCTTTACACATCTACTCCGACTAGGTATGCCACTTATGTTCCGACTTTATATATTAACTTCAGTCTCCCCATGTACATCGACTACATGCTCTGACATATATATATATATATATATATATATAAGCTCCTTAGTTTTTAAGGATTGGCATTAATTTTTGTAAAACAAATATAGAAACAATATGTTAGATATGATGTGTTATCTTGCTTGCTGGAACATGTTGAGCAAGAAGTCATATCTTATGTTGGGACATGTTAAGTTGAAGTTTTTTAGCATCTTAAGCAACATGTCGAATAATATGTCATATGCAAGTCATACGACATACCGCCCGAGCTGCACTGGACTATTATATTATGTTAAGTCAAAGAGACAGAATATACCTTGAGGATATTATATTATCCTATGTGGAGCTGATTTGTAGGTCAAGAAGAATCAAGAAGAATATTGAAGAATATTGACTTTACTAATATGTGTGATACGGTGGGAGAACTGACTTGAAGGTTTTGCGTTTGATTGCAAATTTTACGGTTAGCAAGAGTCGTCACCGGCTTTTCTTTTATACAAAAGGAAATGTGAAAAAGCACAGGAAAGACCTTTGAGATTTTTTCTTGAGTTCGGGGGTAGATTATGAAAATGGAAGGTATTAGAACCCTTTTCATCCATGGTTTTCCATGGGCTCTTAGTTACTTGCTAGATCACTTGCTTTTGTTTGAAATTATGCTTAGTGTGGTTTTTGAAAGTATTTTGTAAAGAGGCCTTTGTTTAGGCAATCTTTATAATGATTCTCGTTCGTAAGAATGTATACAAATATGTTGATCTTTTGAAAATGTTTTCAAGTTTGTAAGATGTTTGAAAGTGTATGTGATTGTTTTGAAAATAGCAAGGATGTTTGTTTTGAAATGGAGCAAGTAATTAGGAGCATTCTACCTACTCAAAAGTCTTTCTTGTACATTTCCTTTTCCTTTGTCATTGTTATCTTACCATTGATTTGGTAAGAAACCCTATCTTTGGATGTAAACGGGAAGGGTGTGGGTCATCGTATAACCATGATTAGCAATATTGCAAGGCATCTTAGCATTCTCTTTTAGGGACTAAGATCATTTGTAAGGCAACTTAGATAGCGTCATCGAGGGACTATGATTTTGTATTTGTTTGTTTTTTCTAAGATACCTCACATGCGTAATATGGCCATTTTGTAAGGCAACCAAGTGGATTTTACCCTAGGGGTGCTTGTGTGCAAGTGTATTATTTTCATGCTTGTTTTTGTCTTGAATTAGGGTTTTCTATTTGATTGATTTTATTCTTTTCATACAAACCCTAATTACTAGCATGTGAATATGAAGCGTTTAAATTGCGGAAGATAAAAATACTAAGCTATTACATGATTTTTGGGAAGGGGGTGTACAAAGCATAAATGGGGATTGCAAGAAATTAAACCCTAATTAATCTATTACAACCATATTGAATTGAATAAATAAATGTACAAAATATGAAAAGGAATAATTTATAAAGTAATGAATAAAAAAAAGAATGATTTTATTTGGTTTTGTCCTTGTTAAAAAAAGTTTTATTTCTTAACCTAATGAACTAAAAAAATGCTTAATAAAAAAAAACTAATTTAATTTTAAAAGAGAAAATATTTTAAAGTTTTATGAAGAAGATTTTAACATTAAACTAAATAGTATGAAAATTAATTAAATTAGGAAAAGTATAAATTCTATGTTTATTTTAAGAAAATAAAATAAGCCTAAATCTATTTAATTAAAAAAAGTTAAGTTTGTAACAAAAATATTTTTGATGTTTTAGTCTAGAAAATAAAATAAATTTATATAGTATAAATAAAAACATATTTTTTATCTTTTTTTTAATAAAATAAATATTAATATTAATATTAATAAATAAAAATAAAAAGAAAATAAAATAAATAAAAAGTCAGGGGGGTTCATTAGTAAACAAAAGAGTATTCATGAGCAAAAATAAACTAAGCCCAATGAAGAGCCCAAATGCTGCCAAAAAAGAACAAAAAAAAGTCAGAAAATGTAAAAATAACAAAATGGTCACGTTGGGGCTTGAACCCAAGACCATGGGGTGAACAGGCGCACGCTTTACCACTGAGGTGGCTATACATCTGTTAACTTATATGAAATAATAAATACATAACACAAAGCACGCCCTGACTGTACTTCATCTTCAACCTCCAGCCAAAGGATCTGTAACTTGCTCATTTCTCAACCATTTGCAAAAATGTAAACATGAAAATTGCTCCATTTTGTCACACGAATCCAACCATATAAATATCATAAACTATAAATCAAAGATGAATAAGAATTTTTAAAAGTACCAAATTCTGACCTAAATATTTCATAAAGTTCAAACTCAAAATTCTCCTAGCTCAATCAAAATAAATGAAATCTATGGACATGTACAGCTTCAGGGAAATGATGTCTACATTTTATCTTCACAAATGCAAGCTTAACAATGCCTAAGTAATGAAATAGAAGTTAAATAAAAATACCTCAAAACTGGAAATCGTGAAATGGATTTGAGCTTGTTTCAGGCAGTGCTGATGATCAAGTTAGCTTCCTTGGACCTTTGGGAAGCTAATGCAATGGCTAGCTTGAGCTGAGGGTGGCTGAATGGTCTGGAGAAGTCCAACGGTGATGCTTTGTTTTTGGTTATGGAAGACAGGGAAAATGGTGTTACAGAAGTGAAACAGGTACAGGGATGAGTTACCCTTGATGCAATGAAGCTTTAGAAACTAGAAGGCCAAGAAACACACGAGGGAAATGTGAGTTTGAGGTTCAAGGTCAGAAACTGTGCAACAATGGAGTTTTTGGGCAATTTCTAATTTGAGAGAGTTTTAATGTATTTCAGGGTGCTCAAGCTCGTCCTCTAGCTCACAAATAGTGCCTCTATTTATAAGCAACAAGTTTGGAGACTTGTTGTTGATCAGAATTCAAAATCACAAGTTTATGCATAACATGCGATTTTTTAGAATTTCAAGTTTCCAAGCATTGTGTACTTGCAAAGATAGAGTGGTTATTATTTAAATAAGCTTGCTTATGACTTTGTGGATGGAGTGTGATTATAGGGAACAAGTTAGAGGATCAAGAATTGACTATACACAAAAGCTTGTTTTTCTAAAATGGAAGTGTTCACTTTGTGCCATTAATGGAAATGTGGATTGGATAAAGCTTAAACCACTTGGATTAAAGCTCAAACGTTTGTGTAATCCATTAATGATGGATAGATACACAAGTTAGGATGCCTGCAAATCAAGATTATGCAGCCTAGGTTTGAAATTGGATTCTTGTTCATCACAAAATGCCTTGTAATTCAAGTGACAAAACACCAACTTCATCTCTTCGATTCTCTATACTCAAGAATGATCTCAAGGAGTTCTTTGACATTTTGGAAAACTTGAAATATTCTCTACAACTCATCTTTGAATTTCTTTTGAAGATTCACCTTGGAACTATATGAAAAAGTGCCATGAAGTTGAGTCAAAATCCTGACCAAATTAGGGCAAAATTTCACTAAGTGTTTAGTTTTATGATCCTATGTTCTTGAAACTATAACTTGAGATCCAAGCACTTTTGGAAGAAGTTGTGTGAAGAAAAGTTGTATATTTCATGGAGATATTCAACTTTCATGTTGGAAGTTTCTCTTGAATCATCTTGCATCATGGTGAAAATTTGGCTCAAAGTTATGAAAAAACATGAAATTTCCAACACTTAGAAAAATTTCTAAGTTTAGAAATTTTGACTTTTCAAAATGAAATCTTGACTTTTTTGATTTATTGATGAATAAGTTTCATATTTTGACATGTTTTGATGAATTATGATTTTTGGCACTTGAATTTGACCAAAAAGTCAAAGTTTGACTTTTCAGTATACAGTTGACTTTTGATTAATTGACTGCAAAATTCATTTGTCAACCCAATGGATTTGCAATGTTTTGAAACATTTAAATAGGTAAAAATGATGAAATTGGACTCTTGAGATCATTCCTTAAACTAATTGACCATTTTCTGGGTAAAAAATCAGAAATTGCCCTTTCCTGGTCAAAACCCTAATTTTGACCATTTTGCCCTTTTGGAGATTTGATCAAATTTCTTGAGGGATTGTGGTCCAAACTTGATCAAATGATAAATATGAGTTTAAAATGTTGATGTGGATCAAAAATTATGAGATTTGACTGTAAATTGGCCATGGTTGACTTTTCCCCCCATTACAACTGATTTTTAGGTCCACTGTTCAATTGACTGATCAAAAGTGTGATCCATGGCTTGAAACTTGACATGAGTAATCTTGGGGGTCCATAATGGTCCATGAAAGTAATATGAGGCATAGAAATTTCAAAAATCCTTGTGCAAACTTAAACCCTAATTTTGGTCATCAGTGCTTGAGAAGGTGTCTTGAGTTGATCAAACCTTAATGTAGTCTTGAGCCCAAGGAGATCTTGTGAGAAAATTCTTGATAAGTGAGAGGGAAATTTTTGGGGTACAACAGCTTCCCCTGTTCAATCTTCTTAAACCTGAAGAGTTAGATGGGCATGCCTTGTCATTCGTGACTCGAAGGTGGAAGATGATTGGACACTAGAGTACCTAGAAATTTGCACTCGACGATGTGATGGTAGAGGGAATGGGCTTAAAGATACAATTTGGAGAGGTGTTAGAAAGTTGTAGGAGATGGGCTTAAAGATGCCATCTTAAAGTGATTGTTTGTGTTGTAATTTGTAAGCTGAAAGAATGAGTATCAGAATGGCGTCCGTGTCTGGAGCGTATCTGAGCTGCATCTGGGAGTTGATTTTGAATGATTATCAGAATGGCATCCGTGTCTGAAGCGTATCTGAACTGTATCTGAAAGCTGGTTTTGAATGAGTGTCAAAATAGCATCCGTGTCTGGAGCGTATCTGAACTGTATCTGAGAGTTGAATTTGAGTGAGTATCAGAATGGCATTTGTGTCTAGAGCGTATCTGAACTGTATCTGAGAGTTGAATTTAAGTGAGTATCAGAATGGCATTCGTGTCTGGAGCGTATCTGAACTATATCTGAGAGTTGAATTTGAATGAGTATCAGAATAGCATTTGTGTCTGGAGCGTATCTGAACTGTATCTGAGAACTCTGAACATTGTTAATGATAGTTGTTAATCTTATCCTGAAAAGGGTAAAATGTTAGCTAAAATGCAGGGTCATGTTGTATGAAATGTATGATATAATGCATTCGTTTTATCGATGTTTATGATATACGGATGCAATGTATGCGTATGTGAGCTAGTCTGTTACGCTGTTTGTTGGATTGGGGAAAATAAATCCCTGAATGTTGCTGAGGATATGTAAGTCTTCATGTCTTGAAGTCAAAGTGTTGATGAATTTTCGTTTAGAGAAATAAACTATGTTGTAAGGGAAATGCCAGGTACTGCTTAAAAAATCTGTTTAGGGAATCTGGAGAAATTGGATGATTTCTACCGGGGATTGATAATTGGAAGTTTTGTTCCGCTAGGGATTAAACTGTACACTACGGGGAATTTTTTTTGGAAAATAACTTGGAGAGATTTCCCTATCCCTTAAAGCCATCAGTAATTGTCTTTTATTTTGATTATTTGTAAACAGTAATTATGTTCAAATGCATATGTTCAACAATGAATCATTGGACGTTTTTGTAAACAAAACACAAGAGTAAAGAAAAAACAGATATTTTTGCACTTTCAAAGGAATATCTTTGTATTGACTTTGAGTAAGAATTTTTGTACTATGAGACAAATATTCGAGTAGGAGAACTTCGTCGTAAAAAAATAAAAATTTTAATACAAAAAAAAGATAGTTATGTGTAATCATCCCATGGGGTTTCTATTCTGCTATAGCCTTTGTATCTCTGAGCATCTTGTCTATTTGTTGCCTTGTCCGAAGATGATTGAATTGATCAGAAACTGAGTTTTCCAGTTGAAGCCAAAGGTTGTCTGTAAGGTGATCTGACGGGACATAGTCATACGCTTTAATTCCCTAACGTTTTCCTGGACCGCACTTTCGGGTTTTTAGTCTACCGGGAAACCCTTTTTTGCCCAAGTCGCCCTTTCGGATTTTCAACTTGTCGGGTGTACAGATTTTTTTGTTTTATCCCTAATTTTTGCCCAAACCTTTTGGTTCGCCGGGATACCCTTGTTTTTCCCAGGTGTGTCAACCTAGCAGGTCTCTTATGCGTAGTATATTTTGACTATGTCTGCATTTGCAGGGTGCGGCAGATCGTCACCATCCATGGTGGTCAAGATCATTGCTCCACCAGAGAAAATGTTTTTTATTACAAATGGTCCTTCGTATGTAGGAGTCCATTTTCCCCTGGGATCGCCTTGCGGTGGTATGATACGTTTGATCACCAGATCTCCAACTTGATACACTTGGCGTCTGACCTTTTTGTTGAAATCCTTGATCATCCGTTTTTGATACATTTGACCATGGCATACAGCAGTAAGTCTCTTCTCATTAATCAAGTTCAGTTTATCAAGTCGGGTCTGGATCCAATCGTCTTCGTTCAGCCCTGCATCCTTCATAATCCTCGGAGAGGGGATCTGGACCTCGATAGGAAAGACAACCTCCATGCCGTAAACTAGAGAATAGGGTGTTGCCCCGGTTGATGTACGAGTTGTGGTACGATACCCGTGAAGAGTGAATGTTAGCATCTCATGCCAGTCTTTGTATGTGACTGTCATTTTCTGTATGACCTTTTTAATGTTCTTATTTGCAGATTCGACAACACCATTCATCTTCGGCCAGTAAGGAGAATAATTGTGATGTTGAATCTTGAACTGCTCGCACAAGGCGGTGATCATAGTGTTGTTGAGATTTGTACCATTGTCAGTGAAGATCCTTTCCAGGATACCGTACTTGAAAATGAGGTTTTTCTTAATGAAACGGGTAACAACATTCTTGGTAACGGAGGCGAATGAGGCTGCTTCAACCCACTTTGTAAAATAGTCAATGGCCACTAGGATGAAGCGGTTTCCATTGGAGGTTGTTGGCTTGATTTCCCCAATCATATCAATTCCCCACATAGCGAAGGGCCAAGGAGCCGTTAAGATATTCAGAGGAACCGGAGGTACGTGCACCTTATCAGCATAAATATGACACTTATGGCAGGTTCGAGAGTGTTGGTAACAATCTACTTCCATGGTAGACCAGTAATAGCCTGCCTGTAGAATTTGCTTTGCCATCGCATGCCCACCATAATTGGTGCCAAAAGTGCCTTCATGCAATTCAGCCATGATCCTTTCAGCTTCAACCTTATCTACGCACTGAAGTAACATGGAGTCATGATTGCATTTGTACAGGATGTCGTTACTAAGGAAGAACTTAGCGGAGAATCTCCTTAAGAACTTCTTGTCATTAATTGATGCCCCTTCCGGATATTTTTGAGCCTCGAGATATCTCTTGACTTCGTGAAACCAGAGTTGGTCCCCTACTTCTTCAGTATTAATCTCGTGACAGTGTGGTGGTTCATCCCTTCATTCGATGGTGATTTGGGGAGCCTCGTTATCCCATTTAAGTTTAAACATGGATGACACTGTGGCTAGTGCGTCTGCTAGCTAATTTTCTTCTCGCAGGAAATGCTCAAAGGTAATCTTCTCAAAATGTGGTAGCAACGTTAAAACATGTTCTTTATAAGGGATAATGTTAGGGTGTTTGGTGTCCCATTCCCCTTTGATCTGGATGATAACCAAAGTTGAATACATTCAAGGATTTTATCCCCAAGTCTATGGCAGCTTTGAGACCAAAGATGTACGCTTCGTATTCCTCCATGTTGTTTGTACAATTGAAGCAGAGTCTGGCAGTAAAGGGAGTATGACACCCTTTCGGGGATATGAGTATAGCACCGATACCATTTCCAAGTGCATTGGGTGCCCCATCAAAGAACAGGGTCCATCGGGATCCTTGTTCAGGTCCGTCATGTGGCCTGAATTCTCTATAGTTGTCTAACGTCATGATGTCTTCATCCGGAAATTCGAAATTCATGGATTGGTAGTCTACCACGGCTTGGTGAACAAGGTGATCAGCTAATACACTGCCCTTTATTGCCTTCTGGGTGGTATACTATATGTCATACTCTGTTAGGATCATCTTCCATCTCGCTATTCACCCGGAGAGAGCAGGTTTCTCGAAGATGTATTTTATCGGATCTATTTTAGATATCAACAAAGTAGTATGAGTCAGCATATACTGTCTTAGCCGGCGAGCAGCTCATGCCAGAGTGCAACAATTTTTCTCAAGCAGTGAATATCTGGTTTCATAGTCAGTAAACTTTTTGCTCAGGTAGTAAATAGCATGCTCTTTTCGGCCAGACTCTTCATGTTGCCCCAATACATACCCCATTGAGTTTTCTAAAATAGTCAGATACATGATCAATGGTCTTCCCTCGGCTGGTGGCATCAACACAGGAGGCTCTTGTAAGTATTCTTTGATTTTTTCAAAAGCAACTTGGCACTCGTTATTCCATTTGACTACTTGATCTTTCTTCAACAATTTAAAGATTGGCTCACAAGTAGCTGTCAGGTGAGAGATGAATCTGGAAATGTAGTTCAAACGCCTCAAGAATACTCTGACTTCCTTCTCAGTACGAGGAGTAGGCATCTCTTGTATCGCTTTAACTTTGGCAGGATCAACCTCGATACCTTTGTTGCTAACAGCAATGCCTGGGAGTTTACTAGACCTTACTCCAAATGTGCACTTGTCTGGATTAAACCTCAGCTTATACTTCTTCAGTCTCTCAAACAGTTTTTGTAAGTGATCAAGATTCTCTTCTTCTGTTTGAGATCTGGCTATCATATCGTCCACGTATACCTCTATTTCGTGATGTACCATGTCATGAAATAAAGCTACCATAGCACGCTGATAGGTTGCCCCAGTATTTTTTAGTCCGAATGGCATCACCTTATAGCAGAAAGTACCCCACTGCATGACAAACGTTGTTTTCTCCATGTCCTCAGGTGCCATTTTGATTTGATTGTAACCTGAGAATCCATCCATGAAGGAAAACACTTTGTGTTGTGCCGTATTATCAACTAGGATGTCAATGTGGGGAAGTGGGAAATCATCCTTAGGGCTTGCCCTATTCAAATCTTTGTAGTCCACGCACATTCGTACCTTGCCATCTTTCTTGGGTACGAGAACAACATTGGAAACCCATTGCGGATAAGAGGTGACGTCTAAGAATCCAGCGTTAAATTGTTTCATGACTTCTGCTTTAATCTTCTCTGACATATCTGGTCGCATTCGACAGACCTTTTATTTTATTAGTGGGCAATCCTCTCTTATGGGAAGACGATGTACCACAATATTTGCATCAAGTCCCGGCATGTCTTCATATGACCAGGAAAAGACCTCAAGATACTCGTGTAGCAACTGAATCAGACGCTCCTTGACACTCAGTTCTAGATTGGCACCCACCTTGACTTCTTTTCTGTCTTCTTTGGTGCCCAGGTTGATTGTGTCCACGGGTTCCTCGTGAGGCTGAATGGTTCTCTCTTCTTGCAGTAGTAATCTGGAAAGTCCCCCTGGTACTTCACAATCTTCCTCACCTTCGTCTTCGGCTTGGTAGATTAGATTTTCAGAGTCACAGAAAGCCATAGCAGAATCGTTACCCATGGGATCCCGAATGGATGTAGACCTGCATTGTGAGTGTGAGTGTGTGTAAGGGTATAGCTATCTTTGAAAAAATGAAAATGTAAAAAGAAAAAACAATGAGCACAAAGTTTGTATGCAAAACGTCCATGATTCATTGATATCATATGGAAATGAGATAATAACCCTTACAAATGGACCATTGTGTCTCGGGTAAGACACAAGGTTTTAAGAGTTTGAATTGTTTTAATATTACAGATCCAACAAAATGTAAAGACAAATTACTATGGGATAAAAGTGATCGGGACAAAATCTCTAGCCTCCCAATTGCTGAGCCCTCTACTGACAGTTGGGAAGATCCAATCCTCCAGGTTGCAACCATATTCATCATCCTCTAGTGCGTTGACTTCACGGTTGCTGATCTTCAGGGGTGGTCCTCCAGCACGAGCACGGCGTACAGCCTTCTGAGCACTTGAAAAGAAACCCAAACCGAACTTATCTGACTTGTACGGGATATCCGGGAGTTGTCCCCAGATAGTGCACCCCCCTTCTTCTATTACTGCCTTCGCATCCTTCAAAGATGACATCCTGAGTGGAGGCTTTGTGATCTTGGGAACAACTTTGGTTACTGCCACATCTTGCGGGACTTCTTCAAAGTGTTGGAATGGAGTTTCAATAAATTCACCATCTAATTCCACATATCTGAAGGAATTGAGATGGATGATCATATGCTCTTCTTCTCCATGAACGGTGATAATCTTCCCTTGAATTGGATACTTCAGCATTTGGTGCAAAGTAGAAGTGACAGCGCCAGTATTGTGAATCCATGGTCGGCCTAGCAAGCAGGAATATGAGGGACGGATATCCATTACATAAAAAGTTGAATCAAATTTTTGGGTTCCAACCTTTATGGGGATATCCACTTCCACATGTACCATCCTTTTCGAGCCGTCAAAAGCCCTTACTACTATGTTACTTGGCTTCAATGTCAATCCCTCACAGTCAAGCCTATAAAGAGCTTTTTTAAGCAATACATTCAGAGATGAGCCAGTGTCCATCAAAACATGAGCCAAGGTTGTGCCCCTACATTCAACTGAGACATGCAATGCCTCATTATGCTTCCTTCCTCTTGGCGTTAAATCAGCATCTGAAAAACCTAGACCATTATCTGCATTTAAGCTAGCTACGCAGTCTTGGAACTGATCGGCAGATGTCTCTTGGGGTACATGGGCAGTTTTCAGGAATTTTACCAAGGCTTTTGCATGCACCTCGGAACATAGTAGTAAAGCTATCATGGAAATTTTAGATGGAGTTTTCCCCAGTTGCTCAACTACATCGTAGTCGCTTCTTTTTATGATTTTTAGAATTTCCTCCATCTCCTTCCGGGAGGTCTCAGGGATAGCCAATGATTGCGTCTTTGTCTTGACAAACTCAACCAGAACACCTTTTCCTCGATTCTCGGTTAACTTGGCAGCAGGAGTGTCAGTAGGAATGATAACAGGGATTGTAACAGCTTTGTCAGTTGGAGTATTAGTGGAGACAATTGCAGGACTGGGAATAGCCTTCAGGGGAGCAACAACAGGAATAATTACGGGTCCAGAAACTGCTTTTGGGGGAGTAATTTCTGGAGAGAATATCCTTCCGCTTCAGGTAATCTTGTTAGTTCCTGTAATATTACTGATGTCGGAGTTGACTTTCTCGGAACTTGAATCTTCGAAGGCTTACCAATCCTGCTTGATACCGTGGTAGTAGACATGCCCTCCATAATTCCATGGTATGGTTTTGTCTGACGAATATGGGATTGGTCCAGGAATTGTAATTATCAAAGGAGTTTCTTTCGGAACTGATGTAATTCTAACGGGTCTTTTGGTGGAGACCCTGGAAGAATTGGCGGAAATGGTAATAATAGAGACATCTTTAAAAGGAACAGGTGGAATAGAAGTCTTTTCAAACAAAATTTCTTTGTTATCTATTAGGCCCTGAACGCCTGTTTTCAACAAAGTACAACTGGTTGGCGAGGACAAACAGAAATGATAGCCTTCATCACAGCCTGGGAACACACCGGCATTCAACAAGTTCACTTTAATAGTCAGGAGTGGGGTCATAAGTTCATCAACTGAAGTAACAAACATTTCTTCTTCAATGGCATTGGTATTATGGCCATGTTTGGGCATAGGGGGCAGAAATGACATTTGGCTTTTCGAGCGCATCGAATTCAATCTCTTTGGCTTTAATGAGGTCTTGTACTCTGTCCTTTAGAGCTCTACAGTTGTTAGTGTCATGGCCGGGACTCTCATAGTGGTATGCACAGCGGGCATTAGGATGATAGTGAGGAGATGTTGTGTTAGGGTTCTTTGGAGCTTCTTTCAAGGTCACTAAGTTGGATCTTAACAGATGTGGTAATACTTGAGATAAGGTCATGTTAGTTCTAGTGAATTGTCTGACTGGTCTTTCCATCCTTGGTTGGTTGTTTCTTTGTTGATCAGGTGCAGGTTTAGGAATCATAACAGCCCCCACCATTGGACGGCGTTCGGACCTATCTTGATTTCTCTAAGGATAAACAGCAACCACTTCTTTCTTTTCGATAAATGGCTTTCTTATAGCAGCAGAGGATGTATCCTTTTGAATCTTTCCACTCTTTATCCCGACTTCTACCCTTTCTCCGGTCAATATCAGTTCAGTAAAACCTGCTGATGAACTCCCAATTAGGTGATTGAAGAAGGGACCAGACAAGGTGCCCAAAGACATGTCTACTAATTCTCTTTCATATAGGGGAGGTTGAACTCTTCCAGCCAAGTCTCTCCATTTTTGCGCATAGTCCTTGAAACCTTTATTAGAAACCATGGCCATACTCTAGAGTTGAGTACGGGTAGGCGCAAGATCAGCATTGTATTGGTATTGTTTGTAAAAGGATGCAACAAGATCTTCCCAGTTAGGAACATTGGCTCTTTCTAGCTGATAAAAACCAATCAAGTTGAGTTCCAGACAGACTGTCTTGGAAGAAGTGTACCCATAAATCTTTGTCAGCGGTATGCAGCTGGATTTTCCTCACGTAAGACCGGAGATGCATTTTAGGGCATGAGACTTTGTCATATTTGGTGAACACAGGTGCTTTGAATTTGGGAGGAATGACAATCCCCGACACTAACCCCAATTCCTCAAAGTCCAACCCATGCACTTTTTAGCTTTCCATCGCACTCAACCGTTCTTCGAGATGTTTATACTTGTCATCAGCTGGAGGGTATTGTTCTTTAGAATAGTCTTCTTCTTCCTCTTCCTCTTCTGATTCTGACGGGACAACTGTTTAAAGATGTGAAAAACACAAGAAGGGGGGTTGAATTGTAAAACTTAAAATCAAATGCAGATAACACGTTATTTTTATCCTGGTTCGTTTGATCTCAAACTACTCCAGTCCTCCCGTCAAGGTGATTTCGCCTCTCTCCAACGAGGTCTTAATCCACTATATTCAACTGAATACAACAACTACTTTAACAACTATTAAAGCCTTCTTGAGTCTAACCACAGACCGGTTTATCTCAAGGAATTTCTCTTATAGATAATTGAACAAAAGTGTGTTTGATGTTTTCTAATAAAACTATATATCACAATTGTGATAATACACAATATTAAGCTTAGATTGAAAACTGAATTGCTAATGCTTTTGCAGTAGGCGTGGTATGAAGGCTTTAGCAAATTGTATGAATGAGAACGTTTTCGTATGCGTGCATGAGTGTAGAGTATTAGCCTTTTCTTTTCTCACATAGTCTTGTTTAAATAGCCACGGAAGAGATACGTTGGTTGTCCATAAATCCATTTCAATGCTATTAACGTTCTTTCCTTTTTGAGAAGATCTTTGTCTTGGAATCAAGCCGTTGGTAATAAATCTATCTTGAATGCTTAGTAACAATGACACTTCAGAGTCTTCTCTGCTTATGGTAATCATAATGTTCTTTCCTTTATGCTGACGCTTCTGAGTGTTGATGACTTGGTTAGGATCTTGATCAGAGTCAGAGTATTTTATGCGCAGATTCTGTTCATCAGGCTTCAGCGTATAGCACATGTTATTTGATCTTCTGATGCTGACATATCTTCTGATGCTGATGTTGATACTGATATTCTGATGCTGATTCCATCAGAGTTTCTGTAAATACACAACATAATTTTAAGTAGCATATATGTCTTAAACATAAATCTTACAATTTATTTAATCTTGTATTTTGTTATCATCAAAACTCTAACTGAGGGTTGTAGAATCAAACTATGTTCTAACAATCTCCCCCTTTTTGATGATGACAAAAACCGGATTTTTTCAATTAAAAATAAAATAATAAAAGGTATCATAGATTAAGGATAGAGAGGAAAAGGTATCAGAGATAAACAAATAACGAATAAAAGGTATCAGAGATAAGAAGATAAGGAATAAAAGGTATCAGAGTAATGAAGAGAAAAACTCCCCCTGAGTTGATTACTTCCCTTTAATTCCATGAGACCTTGAGCATCAGAACTTTACTTTATCAGATTTCATCAGATTCTTGTACCTGTAAGCTTTTCAGAAGAAAGAAATTCAAATATATCAGAATGTTAGAATGTTTGAGACTTATGTCTCAGTAATCCGTTATTGAAAAATATCATTCTTTCTCCCCCTTTTTGTCAGTTATCAAAAAGCACAAATAATCAGAGTTAAAGTGATCAGAGCTAAGAGAAACGTTTATATTAAAAACATAAGCAATGATTAGTTCAGAACACGTAAAATATTACAGACAAACATGTAAAGAAAACAAGGAAAACACAAGAAAATTCTAAGAGGAAGGTGGAAGACGTGTGAACAGGGCTTCCAACATGCTCTTGATTTGATTGTTGGTTTCCTGTTGTTGAGATACCATGTTTGCTATAGCATCAATCTTGGTGTCCTGCTTATCCATTCTTTCATTCATCAGCATATCAGATCTTTTCAAGTCCTCCAGAGTCTGCCTGTCAAGAGAGGAATCTTGAGGATCTTCAGAAACAGGGTGCTTCTCAAAGATTTCTTCAATATCTTCTTCTTGAACCTGTTCTTCAGCTAGAATCATTTGTTCTTCTGCATGTTGAGCTTTAGATGCTGGACGCTTTTCAGACCAAGGAGCAATGTCCAGATGGAGAATTTCTTCCTTAAGCAGCATGCTCAGAAATTGACCTTCAATTTCCTTCAGCAGATTGCTAAAGTTTTGTTGAGCCTGTCCATAGCTCTGGTCTTGCAACTTAAAGTTTTCAGAGCATACCCATCTTCTAAATTTTGTCCAGAGAAGGTCTGATACAGCAGGATCCACCAGTTCCAGACTTGCTTGTTTCAAAGAAGTGATCCACTTCTGTATATCTGTTTCAAAGTTTAATATGCTGGAACCAACATCTGGATGTTTTGGTTTAGGGATAGCAGTTTTATGGTTGATTGCAGCAAGGCGTTCAAAGACTGTGAGATCAATGACAGTCTTGTTGTGGTCTTCTGAATTGGCTTTTGGTGAGGGAGTGGGAGAGTCAGGAATTACAATTGGACTTGATAGGGAATTTGGTGGAGTTATTTCTGGTGAAGAGGGAAGTTGAGTAATATTCACAGTGGTACCACAGGGCAATTGAATGGCCAAAGGTTGTGGTTCAGGGGATTCAGAGTGTTGAACCTCAGAGGTTTGAGTCTCAGGTTGTGGAAATTGTTCATGTTGAGGAGAGGGTGGATTAATATCTGGTTATGGGATTTCTGGTATTGGAGAGAGTGGAGTTTCTGGTATTGGTGAGAGTGGAGTTTCTGTGTTTGGATTTGGATTTTCTGGTTCGGGAACGGATGTGTGTTGGTCTATATCAGAAAGAACTTGTTCAAGTTCTTGTTCTGGTATGGTTTCAGTATTTGGATTTTGTGGTTTGGAGCGAGATCTTCTGAGGGTTAATGATTCAGAAGGGTCAAAGTCTAAATCAAAATCATCTAAAGTTTGAGGAGATGGGTTTTCAGATGGAGTTGGAATAGGGATATATGTTGAAACAGCAGTTGAATCTAAAACAGTTACAGAAGCAGGATTACTTCTTTTCTTGGGAGTCTGTTGAGATGATCCTTCTGCAGCTGCTTTTCTTTTCTTCGTCTTCTTCAGAACAACCTCTGGAGCCTTCTGCTGAAGATCTTGAATATTCAGATTTGGTGTTGTACCATCAGCTTTACAAGCATCCAAATATCTCAGAATGATTTGAGGCTTAGAGTCAATTTCTGAGAACATAGGGAAGTCTTCCAGAGGGACTCTTCTGCTGAAGATTTCAGAAAAAGGAGTGACGTTGGGCTCCTTCTTAATGTTCTCTATCAGCTTCATTTTCTTCAGATTTTTGGCATTCAGCTGCTGGCCAACAGAAGGTTCCAGAGTGCTGATTTCTTGTGCCTCTTGCAGATGATCAATCAGCCTATTCTCTGTAAGAATATCTGATATCAGTCTTCCCAAGGGTATCCAATCCCTTTTTGTATGTTCCTCTTCCCTTGTTTCTTTGACACTAGTTCTGAGATGGTTGAACAGAAGATGAGCTAGATTTATCTTGACCTTCTGAGAGATGAAATAGAGCAGAAACTGCTGATCAATGTTAATGTAATCAGGAGAGCTGGTAGGCTTCCTGTGGTTGAAACAACCCAGAATGATCTTGGCCCAAATTTTGTGCTTGTCCTTCAAATCCCTTATCTTGCTGGAGGGAAGCCCCAGCGTGAAAATTTCCCTTACAATTAGGGCAACATCTGCACACCTTTCTGCCATATCAATGCAATGAATACCACCACCATTGTACCCTATGAGTCTTGCAATCAGGTCTTCAGTGATAACAATCTTCTTCCCCATGATGTAAGACGTAACTTGATGATTTGAAGAAGAAGCGTGAATCCAAAATTCCTTTACCAGAATAGGAAATGTTGGACCCACCAGCCTGTCAAAATACTTTTCCCAACCTTGAGCTTTAACCTCTTCAGATAAATCAAAGCCATTTTCTTTGAGACTGTTAAAATCCACTATCAGTTCAGACAGAACTTCAAGATTCTTGATTGGAGTGAGAAGCGTTCTGAATGGTACTTCATATTGTTCAGATGAAACAGTTTTCTGGGAAACTGGAGAAGGAATGCTGGAAGAAGCCATGTTCACACGAGGTTTTTGTGAAAAAGATTGAAAGGTTTTCTTGAGAAAGTAAGAATACTGAAATCAGAAATATTGAGAGAAAACGAAAGTGAAAGTAAAAAGAGTGAATGGTGTGAAGTGTTTAAATAGATTTCTAAAAAGTTTTTGAAAACATAAACGTTTTTAAGAGAGATAAATAAATAATGATTATTAGCATTTAATGATAGCTGATTTTAGGGGATTCAGAAAGATATTTGGAACGGTTACCCATGACATGTGTCTCAAAGCATCCAATTAGCGCTTTTCCTTTTCAGAAACGTGAACGCGTGTTCAGCCTCAGAAAACAGCTGATGACTGGATGACACTTGTTTGCTTGAGTGAACAACACTTCTATCCTTGAACTGAAGCGCTCAGATCTTCATGGATAGATTCTGATACAATCTGCATTTCTAAAATTCTGAAAGAAGATTGATCAGTAGTTCACAGAAAATAAATACAATTCTGAAGGTTAATATATAAAATTAAAACAATTTTATTCTGGGCAGAGCTTCATGCTGAGATGTTTCAGAATGAAGTTGAACCTATCTTCAGAAAGTGGTTTTGTGAAAATATCACTTGAAGATGTGAAAATATCAGCCCATTGATGGTCTGTGTTAATAAATTTTAAATTTTAAATCCCTTTCTGAATATAGTCCCTAATAAAATGATGTTTTATTTCTATATGCTTAGCCCTAGAATGAAAAATTGGATTTTTACTTAAGAAAATAGCAGAAGTGTTGTCACAGAGGATATGAATGTTACTCTCAAATATCTGGAACTCCTCAAGTTGACTTTTCATCCAGAGCATTTATGTGCTGCATCCAGCTGCTGCTATGTATTCAGCTTCTGCTGTTAATAGAGCAATTGTGGATTGTCTTTTGCTGGACCATGAGATCAGATTTTCTCCCAGAAACTAGAAGCTTCCAGAAGTGCTTTTACGTTCAACTCTATCTCCAGCAAAGTCAGCATCACAGTATCCTACTAAGCTGTAATCACTTGATTTTCTATAAAATAAACCCAGATTAGTAGTACCTTTCAGATACTTGAAAATTTTATTAACTGCTGTTAAGTGAGATTCTCTAGGATCTGATTGGAATCTTGCACAAATGCATACACTGAATAAAATATCAGGCCTTGATGCTGTCAGATAAAGAAGAGAACCAATCATACCTCTGTAGACCTTCTGTTCTACCTTTTTGCTTACCTCTTCTCTTTCCAGAATGCACGTGGGATGCATTGGAATATTTGATGGCTTACATTCTGAGAGATCAAATTTCTTCAGAAGTTCTCTGACATATTTGCTCTGATGAATGTAAGTTCCTTCTGGGGTTTGATTGATCTGAATGCCCAGAAAGAATTTCAGTTCCCCCATTAGGCTCATCTCAAATTCTGCCTGCATACACTTAGCAAACTTTCTTCCCAGAGAAGGTTTAGTAGATCCAAAAATGATATCATCAACATAAATCTGACATACTAAAATGTCATTCTTAACTGTCTTACAGAATAAGGTTGTGTCCACTTTCCCTCTAGTGAATTCCTTTTCTAACAGGAAGTTACTTAGTCTTTCATACCAAGCTCTGGGAGCTTGTTTCAGACCATACAGTGACTTCTTTAGTTTGAAAACATATTCTGGATTTTTTGAACTTTCAAAACCAGGGGGTTGGTGCACATATACCTCTTCTTCTATATAGCCATTTAAGAATGCACTCTTAACATCTATCTGATACAGAGTGATGCCTTTATTTACAGCAAATGAAATTAAAAGTCTGATAGATTCTAACCTGGCGACTGGAGCAAAGGTTTCTGTATAGTCTATCCCCTATTGCTGACTATAACCTTGTGCTACCAATCGTGCCTTGTTTCTGATGACTTCACCTTGTTCATTCAGTTTGTTTCTGAACACCCATTTTGTTCCAATGACGTTGAATCCTTTTGGTTTGGGAACTAGATCCCATACGTCATTCCTTGTGAATTGATTCAGCTCCTCTTGCATTGCTAGAATCCAGTCATTGTCCAGAAGTGCTTTATCAATTGAAGATGGTTCAATCAGAGAAACAAGTCCCATGAGGGATTCTTCAGAGTTTCTGAAGCTAGATCTTGTTCTGATTGGATCTTCCTTTCTTCCTAAGATTGTTTCTTCTGGGTGATCCATGTTGCTTCTGGATGGTCTTTTCTGAAGTTGATCAACAGAAGGTGTTGGATTGTTTGCAGTGCCTCTTTCTGATGTTGAGGGAGTGTCTCTGTTAAGAGCTTCTGATGACTTGTCTTCAGTACCTGTGAATTCAACTTCCATACCTGCAAGTAATTCATTCTTCTTTGACTTTTGAGAGTCAAGCTTATCATCAAAATGAACACTGATTGATTCTTCAACAATCTATGTTTCTGTATTGTATACTCTGTACCCTCTTTAGCGTTCAGAGTATCCTAACATAATACACTTTTGTGCTTTAGAGTCAAACTTGTTCAAATAATTTTTTGTATTTAAAATAAAACAAGTACATCCAAATGGATGAAAATATGAAATGTTGGGCTTTCTGTTCTTCCACAATTCATATGGAGTCTTTTCCAGAATAGGTCTTATGGAGATTCTATTCTGAATGTAGCACGTTGTGTTTATTGCCTCTGCCCAGAAGATCTTAGCAACGTTTGTCTCGTTGATCATGGTTCTAGCCATTTCTTGCAATGTTCTGTTCTTTCATTCTACAACTCCATTTTGCTGGGGAGTTCTAGGACAAGAGAAATCATACAGAATGCCTTTGTCATTAAAGAATGACTCAAAATCTTTGTTTTCAAATTCTCCACCATGATCACTTCTGACTTTAACGATTCTAAGATCCTTTTCATTCTGAACTTGGTTGCAGAAGGTGACAAACACAGAGTGTGACTCGTCCTTGTGTCTTAAGAACTTTACCCATGTCCATCTGCTATAGTCATCTACGATTACTAACCCATACTTCTTGCCACTGACTGAAGCAGTTTTAACTGGTCCAAATAAGTCAATGTGCAGAAGTTCTAATGGCTTAGAGGTGGAAACAACGTTTTTAGATTTGAAAGCTGGTTTTGCAAACTTGCCTTTCTGACATGCTTCACACAGAGCATCTGAATTGAACTTCAGGTTAGGAAGTCCTCTGACCAGATTGAGTTTGTTAATCTGAGATATTCTTCTCATACTAACATGTCCCAATCTTCTGTGCCAGATCCATTGCTCGGTATTAACAGACAGAAGACACTTTACATTCTGACTTTTCAGTTCAGAAAGTTTGATTTTATAAATGTTGTTTCTCCTCTTTCCATTAAATAGGATAGTCCCATCTTTCTGACTAACAGCTTTGCATGAATTTTGATTAAAGATTATATCATAACCGTTATCACTTAATTGACTTATGGATAACAGGTTATGCATTAATCCATCTACTAATAAAACATTACTTATAGAGGGAAGATTTCCATTACCTACTGTTCCAGAGCCAATGATCTTTCGTCTCTGATTTCCTCCAAAGCCTACGTGACCTCCAGGCTTAAGTTCCAGGCTTTGGAACATATGCTTTCTTCCCGTCATGTGTCGTGAGCAGCCAGAGTCCAGGTACCATGATTGGTGTTTCTGCTTTGCTGCTAAAGATATCTGCCACATGTATTATTTTATCCTTAGGTACCCATATTTTCTTGGGTCCTGATTTGTTAGTTTTACCAAAACTCTGGTTGAATTTTGGTTTGACAGAATAATTACTACTAGTATATTTGATGTCATGTGTGTGCCCATATACAAAGTGTGAATCAAGTGAAGTGCGTTTTATAACTAAATCCATGGCATTCTTTGGTGCAGGTACCTTACCTTGGTATCCTATTCCTTTTCTGCCATTTCTGCTAACTCCATAGATCATTGAAGCCATTTTGCTTCTATCTATGTTTTTAGCTAGAAACTTATGAAATTTGTGATCATACTCCTTGATGATCTCATCAGCACTACTGGGAGTTTCAGGAATTGTTTCCTTCTGAGAGTTTTGCAATAGATTTTCTAATTTTGAAATTTTATTTTTTAACTCAGAATTCTCCAATTTGAGACTCTCAGTCTTATCAGAGTCAGAAGCAAGATTCCTTTTCAGGTTTCTGAATTTGACTCTGATCTGCTGATATCTTTCCAGAATTTCATTAAGGCTTTCATCTAGTTCAGCCTTAGTAAAGTTAATAGCAAAGTCAGGAAATACCTCTTCTGTTTCTGACTCAGAGTCTGACTCGGAAGCTTCACTGTCTTCTGTTATGTTTGCCATGAGAGCAATGTTTGCTCTTTCATCATCTGATTCTGAGTCAGCTTCAGATGTGTCAGAGTCATCCCATGTAGCCATGAGACTTTTCTTCTTCTCCTTGCCAAACTTCTTTTTGGGCTTTTCTTTCTGAAGCTTTGGAGAATCACTCTTGTAGTGTCCTTGCTCGTTACATTCATAGCATATGATGTCTTTGTTGTTTGGCTTTCTGCTTCCTGAAGAGCCTTCAGATCTTCTGTGTCCAGAGGAGGATTCTGACCTTCTGTATCTGGAGAAAGATTCATTCTGATTCTATGATCTTCTGGGGTTCCTGAACTTCTTTTGCCTCTGCTTCCATAATTGGTTCACCCTTCTGGAGAGGAGAGACAGTTCATCTTCTTCTGATGAGGACCCATCAGAGGTTTCTTCAACAGCCTGCAAAACTTTGGAGTCAGATTTTCTGTTAGATTTTAAAGCTAATGGCTTACCTTGCTTTTGAGGTTCATCTGCTTCTAGCTCTATCTCGTGACTTCTGAGGGAGATGACAAGTTCCTCCAGAGAGATTTTGTTGAGATCCTTAGCTAGCTTCAGCGCTGTGACCATTGGCCTCCACTGTTTTGGCAAGCTTCTGATGATCTTCTTAACATGATCAGAAGTAGAATACCCTTTGTCCAGAACTTTGAGACCAGCAACTAGAATTTGAAATCTTGAGAACATCCTTTCAATTGATTCACTTTCTTCCATCTTGAATGCCTCATACTTCTAAATGAGTGCAAGAGCTTTAGTTTCTTTGACTTGAATGTTGCCTTCATGCGTCATTCTCAGAGAGTCAAACATATTCTTTGCAGTGTCTCTGTTTGATATCTTTTCATATTCAGAGTAAGAGATAGCACTGAGAAGAATTGTTCTGGCCTTGTGATGATTTCTGAAATCACGCTTTTGCTGATCAGACATTGCTTTCCTGTCAATCTTCTGACCACTTGCATCCACTGGGTGTGTGTATCCATCAGTCACCATGTCCCACAGATCAGCATTATGGGCCAGAAAAAAGCTTTCAATTCTGTCTTTCCAGTAGTCAAAGTTCTCTCCATCAAAGACTGGAGGTTTGCCACTGAATCTGTCTCTTTCTTCATTGTTGTCATTGCTGATGTTTTGATGTGGTCCTGTCATTGTGTTTTTCTGACGCTGGATCTTGTACTGACACGGTTAAGTGTTATAAGCTCAGAACCAGGCGCTCTGATGCCAATTGAAGATGTGAAAAACACAAGAAGGGGGGTTGAATTGTAAAACTTAAAATCAAATGCAGACAACACGTTATTTTTATCCTGGTTCGTTTGATCTCAAACTACTCCAGTCCACCCGTCAAGGTGATTTCGCCTCTCTCCAACGAGGTCTTAATCCACTATATTCAACTGAATACAACAGCTACTTTAACAACTGTTAAAGCCTTCTTGAGTCTAACCATAGACCGGTTTATCTCAAGGAATTTCTCTTACAGATAATTGAACAAAAGTGTGTTTGATGTTTTCTAATAAAACTATATATCACAACTGTGATAATACACAATATTAAGCTTAGATTGAAAACTGAATTGCTAATGCTTTTGCATTAGGCGTGGTATGAAGGCTTTAGCAAATTGTATGAATGAGAATGTTTTCGTATGCGTGCATGCGTGTAGAGTATTAGCCTTTTCTTTTCTCACATAGTCTTGTTTAAATAGCCACAGAAGAGATACGTTGGTTGTCCATAAATCCATTTCAATGCTATTAATGTTCTTTCCTTTTTGAGAAGATCTTTATCTTGGAATCAAGCCGTTGATAATAAATCTGTCTTGAATGCTTAGTAACGTTGACACTTCAGAGTCTTCTCTGCTTATGGTAATCAGAGTGTTCTTTCCTTTATGCTGACGCTTCTGAGTGCTGATGACTTGGTTAGGATCTTGATCAGAGTCAGAGTATTTTATGTGCAGATTCTGTTCATCAGGCTTCAGCGTATAGCACATGTTATTTGATTTTCTGATGCTAACATATCTTCTGATGCTGATGTTGATACTGATATTCTAATGCTGATTCCATCAGAGTTTCTGTAAATACACAACATAATTTTAAGTAGCATATATGTCTTAAACATAAATCTTACAATTTATTTAATCTTGTATTTTGTTATCATCAAAACTCTAACTGAGGGTTGTAGAATCAAACTATGTTCTAACACTGTTTCCTTGCCTTTCCCATCTTGATTGTCTCTCTCACCGGATGTCGTTGCAAAGTCTAGGGTCCTTCTTGTCTGCCCATGAAATCTTCTTCCCATGTTTAGGACTCTGGTTACCTTCTTTGTCTTCTTTTTCTTTTCCTCAGCTAGCAAAGTTTTCAACTCTTCTTGTCCTTTGGCCCGAGTTAAGAACAATTGTTCAAACTGCGCATTCTGAGCTTATAGGTCCTTCACTGTTTTCTCGAGATCCATCTTACCGAAATAAACAGTAGAGAGATGAGGAGACTTATTGCAAGAAACCTGCTTATGTTATGATGAATGATAAATGCGTATGCAATGATTTCAAGTTTTTAAGATTCAAATTTGTTTTAGACAAAAAAGGAAACACATGTTATATTAATAAATTAAAGCTTTTAAGTACATCAATGCCTTATTGGGAAAATCAAATACAAGAAACTCTAAGATGAAAAGGTAGTGTGCATCCTCTTTGGTTCAACATAGACATTCAGAGTCTGCTCCTCATGAAGTAGCCTAGTGAGTTCCAAAACCTTCTTCTCGCTTGCGTAGAATTGGGCTTCGAAGGTATCTCGCTCTCCCTTGAGTTGTATCCAATCCCTTTGTAGGTCTTCAAGAAAGGTAGGCATGTTAGGATGTAGGATAGTGTATGGAGCATCTCCTTCCATGACAGGCTCAATGATTACTGGGAGAATGGAGGGGTAAGGCATCATAAGACTCTGAGCACGAGTTCGTACCCATTTGAGGTAAGGCTCAAGAGGGATGGAATTTTTATGCCCCAAAGTCTTGATATCTACCTTGTTTAACATCCTCCAAGCTCGGATAAATCTCTGGCGAAGACCTTGATCGTCGTTGCCGTAGTCAAATACCAAACCTTGAATCAGCATCTCGTGTGGGTCATCCCTTCGGGCGTAACCAAATTGTCTTAAAGCTAAGCAGGGGTTGTAGGTGATTCCTCCCATAATGCCAAGTAAAGGGACATTAGGAAATTCCCCACAACGGTCAACAATAGTAACATTCTCTATGGATCGGGAGCACCAATGAATGTCTGAATGTTTGAGCATCATCAACCTTTGTGACCACCTTGAACCTTGCTCATTCTTTAATACAGATTGGGGAAGATGTGAAATAAACCATCTTGCCAAGAGAGGAGTGGAACACATAAGGACACCTCTTTTCCTCATTGTGCGAGTGTGAAAAGAGTGTAGGATATCCCCTAGAAATGTAGACACCGATGTTGTACCCCAAAATTTTCCCTCCCATATTTCCCAAAACATTGCAAGAAATATCTCCAAGTTACTCAAGGTTGCTCAAGGGTAGGTCAGACAAGCTCTCCCCTAAGGCAGTCTACCCCAAATTAGGGTTTTGTGTTGCATTAAGATTCTTGAGTTCAAGTGACCCCAAGTTCTCACCAATGTCCTAATATGTTCTTAAGATCATCCATGTCAAGTTTCAAGCCTTGCAGAGGAACTTTGCTCATTCAATTGCTCAAAAGGTCCAAAAATCGATTGTGTTAGGGCAAAAGTCAACTGTGATCCAAATACAGTCAAACTTCAATATTTTTTGTAAACATTCTCATTTTGAAGGATATTTCATCATTTGATCAATGGTTGATCATGATTCATCAAGGATTGCTCAAAATTCATCAAGATTCAAAAGTTGCTAAATTAGGGTTTTGTAGGAAAAGTCAACTAAACTTTGACCAAGCATAACTTTCTCATACTTTATGAGAAATGACCCATCCAAAGCTCATTTTTAATAGGATGCAATTCCCTACAATCCATATTCATACCCCAAGATCAAAATATGCACTCACAAGAAGTTATGAATTTTGACATTATAGGTCATTTTTGAAAGTCAACAAAAACACCTTTTTTGTCAAAGCTTCTAACTTGAGCATGGAGTATCAAAATGAGATGAGACCAAAAGGGTTGATTATAGTACATCTCAGTCTTTCTAAAAAGTCCAATAACACCTCCAAAAGTTCAAAATTCAGGAAGTTATGCATTGTTGAAGTTGGACTTTTTTGCAAAATTGCCAAAAGTCAACTATCCCCAAAACTTCAAATTTAGCCAAATGGGCCCATTCTTTTTCACTTTTTTTGAGTTTTCTTTATTTCCCACGTGCTCTAGCTTTGCCCATGTGTCCATATCATATTTTTATTATTTAATTTGATTTTTATTTGAATTAATTCATTTTAAATCAAATAAAATCACATAAAATCAAAAACATTGAAAGCTAAAGATCTTGTGATCATTTCAGGTCTTGTTAGACAGCTTGCACCATATCAAATCCGTATCAAAGCAATTGTACACAAAACTATCCAAATCAAGTTAATTTTGGAAGGTTTTTCAAAGAAAATCAAATCCACATCAAGAGCATTGATAGAGGAAGATTTGGACAAGGAATTCAGACCTAATGTATTGTACAATACATAAGGAGGCGAGAGGGACAGAAATCAGGGCTGGAAATCAGTTCTAGAGGCAGAAGGAAATTTGCAAAAAACAAGAAAAAGCTTGAGATTGAAATCAATCCTAGAGGAAATTTCAAGACTTGAGACTTGTCTCAATCTCTTCCTGGCCATCTCCACAAGGGAAACCAATCCAGACCACGCGTTTTCAAGCCTCCTAGAGCTCTGTAAGTCATCCATGGATTCACAACATTCTTGATTTCATATTTTCCAATTTAGGCATTGTTAACATGAAACAATTGCATATGCTTAATCCACGCATCATTTGCAAGCTTTTTGTAATAACCAATTTCATTTATCTGACCTGTATCAAGATCCACCATTGTTAGGGTTTCATCCTTGTTTTTAGGGCTTTTTGTTTCAGGGAAAATTAGCTTCAGTAATGGTCATGGTTGTGATCAATAGGTTGAGACGAATCCAATCATGGTCTTAGAGTCCATTTTTGTGGCATGTGCAAGATTTTGAAGGTGGACAAGCTTGTAGCGACGGACCTTTGTCCGTTGGTATAGGTGTTTTGTTTTTGGCCACAGAGAGAGGAAGAAGAAGCACTCATGTCAACCATCCATAGGCCGGTTCAAATAAAACGCGCGCTTTTTCTTTTTCTGACCATTGAATTTTGTTTTTTTATATTATTATTAATTTGCATTGTACTAACAAATGAAGCATCATGGTTTGGTGGTAGCCACGTAAGCCTTAAAGGACCCAAAGGCTGGAGGTCAGGGGTTCGATCCCTACCTCCAACAATTTGCATTTTCTTGTTATTTTTCAGGAAATCTAGTGCGTATACAAGCTTTCTATCCACCATGCGCCTTCCTAATCAAACGTGCCAGATGGCCAGATCTGGTGGTCAAGTAGTGGAGGCATACCATAAGCCAGTCAAAGCATACGCAGGGAATCAGGAAAGTCAATTGAACCTTCAGCCAATGGGCTAGCCAATTGCTTTTGACACCTCCAATGAATCAGGCCCAATTTCTCATTCTCTTATACTTTGTTTATTTAATTTAGTTATTTTATTTTGTTTTAATTAATTTCTAACCAATAGATTAATTTAATTTTTTATAAAAAAATCACCAAAATAATTTTTGCCCAATTAAATTTCAGAATTCTATTTTTTTTATTTATTAATAAATACTAACTAATTAATTAGGATATTAATTAGGTAACATTAATTTATTTTGTAAATAAATAAAATTAATTAGAATTAATTAGGTTTTAACATAATTTAATTATTTTAATTTCTTTCTTAAAATATCAAAAACTCCAAAAATATGTCATTTATTATTTTTCATCAATTAATTTATTTTATAATTAATTTAGTGTTTAATTTAGGGTTTAATTTCTTTCCTTAAATAAAAACAAAAAAAAAACATTTTCTTTTAAAAGGGTCAAAACCCTAGTTCGCATTCGATTTAATTTTGCGTCGCGCTTTATTTTTTATCCAATTAATGTATCTGCTTCTGGTATGTAATAATTAATTAGGACATTTATTTATTTTACCGCTTTATTTTATTTTCAAAGGGTTTCTTTTGGCGATGTAAATACCCGACGCCTTGTAATAATTAGTTTTAATTTCCGCATTTTAATTCTGCAAATTATACAATTGTTAGATGTTTGATAATAGGGTTTGCATGACAAGAATGAATGCTTAATCTAAAATCAAATTAGATCACCCTAAACATGTGCAAAGATAAAAATAACTGAAAACGACACACTCGCACATGCGCACTCTTAGGATACACCCCACTTGGTTGCCTTCGTACACGGTCATTGAGTATAGGTCGTTTTAGAGGTCGTCCTCTTGTCTAAAAGATCATAGTTGCCTCGAAACGGTTGTTTCGGATATCATTGCCTCGAATAAATGATCTAAGACATTAGGGTTACCGCTAAGGTGTCCTAACATTACTTTGGTGACCGTAAGTCCCTCATTCGAATTGACCCTCAAACTCCAACGACGATGCTACCTACTCACTAATAGTGGGATAGCACTGTCTAAAGGAAATTAGCATAGAACGATTCTTTTTTCGAGTAGGTAGATAGTTCTTAGGTACTTACTCATCCAAAACAAAACAAATTTCTCACACTTACACTCTTTTTCAAACAAAGTTTTCAAAACACTTCATTATACTCTTGAGGACAGAAGCAAGAGTTAAATCGAAGTTAAAAACAAAAACTTTTCAAAACCCACAAGCACAAAGAAAATATTTTGAAAATGATGAGCAAGTACCTAAAATCCCGTAGATAACTACGGATAGAAAGGGTGCTAATACCTTCCCTTTCTATAATCTACCCCCCGTACTCAGAAATATCGCGAAAAAAGAATTTTTCTGTGCTTTTTTCCTTTCCTTGTTGGATAAAATAAAAGTCGATGGCGACTCTTGCTTACCGCGACATTTTGCGAATACAAAACGCAAAATGCAAACCAGCGTTCCAAAAACAGTCAGTTCTTCCCACCGTATCACAGAATTGGCGACTCTGCTGGGGAGTTAATAAGTGGGGTGTACCTTAGGAATAGTTCATCATAATGTTTTCAATTGCTTGATTTGTATGCTTTATCTTTGTGGGTTTGAATCGGAGTTACTATAGATCCTAACCTGGATCTGGGGGATACCATTTAGGTAAGTAGCAATAGACTATGAGGGAACTGTATGACGTAGACAGATACGGTTGAAGCAGTAGCTACGTTGGTGTGGCACTTTAGTTTGTACCGATATCCCTTGTGGTGGAATAAGGAGAATATGGGTCTTCTAAGGGGTCATTAAGCACCAACTGACCTTAGAACCTATAATTGACCAACTTGGCCATAGAACAGTAGCAGTATGCTACACTCATTGAGACCAAACTCTCGCGATGATTTCGGTCGCAAGAAAAGGTTGCCAAAATGGAATTATGATCGATCGAGGGTGGTCAGTGATATTGAGATCCTCTGGAACCCAGTTACTATTACTAGGACAGGTTTAAACCAACTAAACTGAAAGAGGATAATACCTAAACTCCATGCCAGCCTGAAATCTAAGGGCCACTGTGTGACTTGCTTGCCCTTACCATGTTTGCTATCTGTGAATACTTGTGGTGTGTTTCTACCATAACATCATGCATCATGACATTGCATGCATCTTGCATCAGACTAACCTATTTCAAAGACAGAGGGGATTCATCTTTGTTCTGTTTTGTAGGTCATGGCCTTTATGCGTAGAAACACTATTTGCATCAGCTTTTTACAGATTCCTACTCAGCTCAGAGATTTGGTTTCTAAAGTTCCAGACACTTCCTCCTTTATCAGAAGACATGGTCACCTCCTTGGTTTGGTCACTTCCAAAATGGATGAGCAGATGTTGAGTGTCTTGTGCAAGTTCTTTGATCTATTATACCACTGCTTCACCTTCCCGGACTATCAGTTGGTCCCTACCTTGGAAGAGTTCTTTGATCTACTTGGTATTTCTATTCTAGAGAAGACGCCATTTATAGGTTGGGAAAAAGCTCTTAGGCCAGAAGATGTTTCTACAGCCCTACATCTAACCAAGGCTGAGGTAATGTCTAACTGGGAGACCCGGAGTGAGACAAAAGGCTTCTTGGCTAAGTTCTTGGTTGACCGGGCTAATCAGTTTTGGGACAGTTTGGATTTTCAAGCATTCGAAGACATCCTGGCTCTTCTCATTTATGGTTTGGTTTTGTTTCCTAATTCATATTCTTTTGTCGACGTGAACGCAGTGAAGATTTTCATGTCCCGTAATCCTGTGCCCACTCTCTTAGGGGATATTCTACATGCTCTTTATGCCCGTACTACTCGGAAACGGGGAACCCTTATGTGTTGTGCACCATTACTGGCGAGGTGGTTTATTTCTCACCTCCCTAAATCTGTTTAGAAGAACAAGGAAGGTATGGGATGGGCCTACAAAATTATGTCCCTCGCTCACACTGACATCATCTGGACCTCCAGAGACATGGAAGAAGTAGCTGTTATCGACCGGTGCGGAGAATACCCCAATGTTCCTTTACTTGTAATTAGAGGAGGGATCACATATAATCCTTGTCTAGCCTTAAGACAGTTTGGGTGAGCTAGAAAGGACGAACCTCATGAGTTGTTGCTTCCGAGCATTGTCTTTGACTTCCAATGGGATAGTGAGGAGCATCGCCGCAGGTTCATACGAGCTTGGAACAGGGTACACAGGTCTGATACGCATGAGTTAGGGATGAAGACCTCTCTTCCGATGGAACCATATCTCCGATGGGTTCGAATTCGTGCCCAAAAGCTGGGAATGCCGTACGAAGTTGTCTTACCGGTAATTGTTGAGAATGCTGATGAAGAAGGGGTTCCTCCTACTGTCCTACATCCGTACATGCCAACTGACATTGGGGCATTAAAGAGGTCGTGGATCCAGTTGAGAGAAGAGCGGGATACTTACAGAGAAAAGTATCACGAGCAGGAGCGGAAGATTCTAAAGCTTACAAGGCAGCTGGAGAATGAGAAGGTCCTCAATGATTATGTCAGCACCAATGGAAAACGACCATTGGAGCGCTGATTTCTTTTGTTATTTCTAGTTTTGATTTACTTTTCAGTATTTCCCTTTGTAACGCCTTAAAGGCATTTGTCAAACATTGATTCAAGTTTATCTAATAAAAGTGTGTTTCATTTTGGTTTACGGAATTGAATCTCCCAAAGTCTTTGAAATCATATCATGCGCATTTGATTCCCATGCACCTCATTACAGGTACCCTTATAGGTTTCTCATCTTCTTTGTTGTTTATTTCAGCACATCATGTCTGCTGAAACATCCACTGATCAAGCTATCAAGGCTCTACAAGCTCAGAACGCCCGGTTCCAGGAAATGTTCATGAATTTGGCCAAGGGTCAGCAAGATCTAAAGACTCTTATCTTGAAGGATAAGAAGAAGAAGAAGAAGACGGTCCTCCTGAACATGGGTCGCAGATTTGGGAACAATCTGCGGGAAGATGTTGATTTATCTCACTCACCTGAAAGGAGAGAAAACCAAAAAGAAAGGAGGGCTCCTAGCCCTGTGGTTTCTGACAACGAGACTGACTTTGATGAAGACCAGTATCCTCCGGCTGAGGATAGGTATAAACAGCTTGAAGACCGGTTAAGTGCGATGGAGATCCATAAGGTACCTGGATTGGACTTTGGTGATTTGGGTTTGTCATCTGGGGTGGTGATTCCCCACAAGTTCAAAGCACCAATATTTGCTAAATACGATGGGGTTTCTTGCCCAAAGTTATACCTTCATTCGTATGTTAGAAAGATTCAGCCATACACTGCTGACTAGAACCTCTGGATCCACTTCTTTCAAGATAGTCTCTCAGGGACTCAACTTGAATGGTTTTAGCAGCTAGAAGGAGCTAGTATTCGTAATTGGGAAGACCTTGCTGCTGCTTTTTACAAGCAGTACAAATACAATGCCGACCTCACTCCCACGCGTACCCAACTTCAAGGTATGTCTATGGGTGCGAGCGAAGGTTTCAAAGACTAAGCTCACAAATGGAGGGACCTTGCTGGAAGAGTACAACCCCCACTGGCTGACAAGGAGTTGGTGGATATGTTTCTGGGGACCTTGTTTGGTCCGTATTTTAACCATTTGATTGGAAGTTCATTGTCCGGGTTTACTAAGCTGATTATGACCGGGGAAAGAGTTGAGGCCGGTATCAAGAGCGGTAAGATACAGAAGGGTGTTTCATCAAGTACCGAAAAGAAGCCTTTTAAGATGGAGTCTAGTGCCGTTTACAGTTCAAAAAACCAGAATAGACCTGAGCACCGCCAAGCAGTCAATGCAGTTGTTATATCAAGACCAACTGTTTCCACACAAAGCAACAATCAGCCAAGGGCCGAGAGGCCGCGAAGACAATTCACTCAGCTCCACATGACCCTGTCTCAGATTCTTCCGCAGTTGTTAAAGACCAATTTGGTGATTCTGAAGGAAGCCCCGAAGAATCCCAATACAACATCACCATTGTACAATCCGAACGCCCGCTATGCTTTTCATTCTGATAGCCCGGGGCATGATACGAATGATTGCTGGGTCCTGGAGAATAAGGTACAGGATTTGATTGATGCTAAGGAGATTGAGTTTGAAGCGCCTGAAAAGCCTAATGTTATGACTGCTCCTATGCCCAAGCATGAAGTGAATGCTGTAAATGAAGACTCGTTTGTGGTTTCTGTGAAAGACATTGCTACTCCATTGATGACTATGAAGAAGAACTTTCTGTTAGCCGGTTTATTTCCGGGTTGTGGTGAAGGTTGCCGTTTGTGTTCCGTCCTACCTACTGGTTGCCATCTTTTGAAGTCAGGTGTCCAACGCCTGATGGATAACAAAGAAATTTTGTTTGAGAAGACTTTTTTCCTTTGGTTCCTGTTGAAGAAGTTTCTATAATCACCATTTTCGAAAATTCTTCCAAGGCTTCCTCGAGAAAGCCTGTTAAAATTACATCTGTTCCGAGAATCACTCCCTTGATCATTACCATTCCTGGGCCTATCCCCTATACATCAGATAAAGTTGTCCCATGGCACTATGGGGTTGGCGTATATTATCACAGGATTAAACAAGACTTGAGTACTGAAGAGGTTGATACTGACGTCAACAATATTGTTGGATCTAGTAAAGTCACCCGCAGCGGAAGACTTTTCTCCCCTGAGATCTCTCCACCAACTGCTCGGAAGCCCGCTGTTATTACGTCGGCAAGTACATCTGCTACTGTCCCTGCTCAAGTTCCAATTCTTACCCCTGTCACCGAGTAAGCTGACACTCGGGGCAAAGAGACCACCGGTGAGCCTGCCTGGATGGAGGCACCAAAGAAGATTACTGTTGAAGCCTCTAGGTAGGAAATAGAGGAAATTTTAAAAATCATCAAGAAAAGCGACTACAATGTAGTCGAACAGCTGGGGCAAACCCCGTCAAAGATCTCTATGTTGTCCTTATTGTTGTGTTCAGAGGCCCATGCTAAGGCTCTGATTGCTTTCCTGAAGACTGCGCATGTGCCGCAGGAGACATCAGCTGATCAATTTAAAGATTGTGTGGCTAGTCTAACAACAGATAATGGGTTGGGTTTCTCCAACGCAGACTTGACTGCTAAGGAGAAGAATCACAATGATTCCCTGCATGTCTCCATTGAGTGCAGGGGCACTACTCTAGCTCATGTATTGGTGGATATTGGGTCCTCGTTGAACGTTTTGCCTAAGAAAGCTTTAGACCGGTTAGACTGTGAAGGGTTGGAGTTGAAGCCAAGTAACATTGTGGTTAGGGCCTTTGACGGGTCCAAGAGAATGGTACATGGAGAAGTGGATATTCCAGTTAAGGTTGGTTCTAAGACTTTCGCATCTACATTTTATGTGATGGACATTCGACCATCTTATTCTTGTTTGCTGGGTCGCCCGTGGATCCACAAAGCTGGGGCAGTGACTTTTACGCTTCACCAGATGTTGAAATACCCAGTGAAGGGGAAAATTGTTACCGTACGAGGAGAAGAGGAGTACATGGTGAGCCACCTCAACTCTTTCCGGTATGTGGAGATGGACGGGGAGTTCATCGAGACCCCATTTCAACATTTTGAAGAAGTCCCCCAGACGCTGGCATCAACTGAAATTATTACTGAAGATCCTCCAATGAAGATGGCTTCCTTCAAGGATGCCCGGGCTGTTGTTGAGAAAGGTGGGTGTGCGAATTGGGGCCAACTCCCTGACTTTGCACATAAAACTAACAAGTTTGGTTTGGGTTTCACTACAGAAGCTCAAAGGGCTGTACAGCGTGCATGGATCGGAGGACCTCCCTTGTTTATCAAAAATTCAGGAGTAAATGCCATTGAAGACGATGTTGAAGAATCTGAGTTTGATAGTTGGATCTACCCAACTACTGATGGCAGACTAAGCAATTGGACGGCAAAGGACTTCGTCCCAATTTATTTTATTACCCAGTAATGAGACTTTTGTTTTGAATTTGTAATAGACAATTTTTAAACTTTATGGCTCGGTGCCTTACCCGAGACACCGTGGTTTTGTTTGTGAGGGCTTTATGTGTGTCATTTTCATATATCATTAATAAAAGCATTGGATGTTTCTTGCATTTCAAATTTTGCTCTCCTTGTTTTCTTTTTATCTTGCAAAACAACTATTTTACACACACTCACATATACAGGTCTACATCCACTCTGGATCCCACTGATAATGACTCTGCTACTGCCGGTTATGACTTCGAAAGTCTGATCAACTTAGCCGAAGACGAAGGTGAAGATGATTGTGAAGTTCCCGGTGAACTTGCTAGACTGTTACTTCAGGAAGAGAGGACCATACAGCCGCATGAAGAGCCAGTGGAAACAATAAATCTGGGTACAGAGGTAGACAAGAAAGAGGTCAAGATCGGTGCAAATCTGGAAGCTAGTGTTAAGCAACGGCTGATTCAGATGTTGCGTGACTATGTTGAGATCTTTGCTTGGTCTTATAAAGATATGCCGGGGTTAGATACTGATATCGTGGTTCACCGCCTGCCTACCAAGGAAGACTATCCTCCAGTAAAATAGAAAGTCCGCCGAATTCGCACGGAGATGTCTGAGAAGATCAAGGCTGAAGTTATGAAACAGTTTAACGCCGGTTTTCTAGCAGTTACGTCTTACCCACAATGGGTGGCCAACGTGGTTCCTGTGCCGGAGAAGGATGGTAAAGTTCGAATTTGTGTCGACTATAGGGATCTGAACAGGGCAAGCCCCAAGGATGATTTCCCTCTGCCTCATATCGATGTTCTGGTTGACAACACCACACAACATAAGGTCTTCTCCTTTATGGATGGTTTCTCCGGTTACAATCAGATTAAAATGGCTCCCGAAGATATGGAGAAGACGACCTTTGTTACCCAATGGGGTACCTTTTGCTACAAGGTCATGCCTTTTGGATTGAAGAATGTCGGGGCAACGTATCAGCGCGCCATGGTCGCTTTGTTCCACGACATGATCCATCATGAGATTGAGGTATACGTTGATGACATGATTGCAAGATCCCAGACTGAAGAAGAACACCTTGACCATCTTCAGATGCTATTTGACAGATTGAAGTTGTACAGACTGAGGCTAAACCCAAACAAGTGCACCTTCAGGGTGAGATCTGGTAAGCTGTTGGGTTTCGTCGTAAGTGATAAAGGTATTCAAGTGGATCCTGCAAAGGTAAAGGCTATACAGGAAATTCTAGCTCCCCGAACAGAAAAAGAAGTCAGAGGCTTTTTGGGACGTCTAAACTATATTGCCCGATTCATCTCACACTTGACTGCTACTTGTGAGCCAATCTTCAAGTTACTGAAGAAAGATCAAGTGGTAAGATGGAACGATGAATGTCAGGCCGCTTTCAAAAGGATCAAAGAGTATCTCCAAGAGCCACCTATTATGATGCCTCCAGTTGAAGGGAGACCTTTGATCTTATACTTGACAGTACTTTACAATTTGATGGGGTTTGTGTTGGGACAGCATGACGAGTCTAGCCAAAAAGAGCATGCTATTTATTACCTTAGCAAAAATTTTACCGACTGCGAGACCTGATACTCGTTGCTTGAGAAAACTTGCTGCACTTTGGCATGGGCTGCTCGCCGGATGAGACAGTATATGCTGACTCACACTACTCTATTGATATCAAAGATGGATCCAATCAAGTATATCTTCGAAAAGCCTGCTTTGTCCGGAAGAATAACAAGATGGCAGATGATCTTGACTGAGTATGACATCCAATATACGACCCAAAAGGCAATCAAGGTAAGTGTGTTGGTAGATCATTTGGCACACCAGGCATTGGACGATTACCAGTCTATGAACTTTGAATTCCTGGATGAGAATGTCATGATAGTAATTGACTGTGAAACACCTGGACCGGATGAAGGACCTAAGGAAGGATCCCGATGGTCTATGTACTTTGATGGAGCTTCAAACGTTTTGGGTAATGGCATTGGCGCCATGATCATATCTTCTGAAGGCTCTCATACTCCGTTCACCGCCCGACTATGTTTCAACTGTACCAACAACATGGCGGAGTATGAAGCATGCATCATGGGTCTTAGAGCAGCTATTGACCTAAGGATAAAGTTCTTAAGTGTATTCGAAGATTCTGCTCTTGTGATCATCCAGATCAAAGGCGAGTGGGATACGAAACACCCTAATCTTATTCCTTACAAGGAGTATGTGTTGACGTTGCTTCTACACTTCGAGGAGATAACTTTTGAACATTTCCCTAGAGAGGAGAATCAGTTGGCGGACGCGCTAGCTACGATGTCTTCTATGTTCAAGGTTAGATGGGACAATGAGGCTCCCCAGATTACCATTGAGAGGCTGGACGAACCTGCACATTGCTATGACATTGAGACTGAAGAAGTAATAGATAAACCCTGGTTCCATGAGGTGAAGAGGTATCTTGAGGCTCAGGAATACCCTGAGGGTGCATCTGTTAATGATAAAAAGTTTCTGATGAGGTTCGCAGCGAAGTTCTTCATCAGCAATGGCATTCTTTACAAGCGTAATCATGATTCGACCTTACTGCGTTGTGTGGATAAGAATGAAGCATAAAGGATCATGATAGAATTACATGAAGGTACTTTCGTAACTCATTCCAGTGGACACACTATGGCAAAGAAAATCCTTCGGGCAGGATATTATTGGTCTACTATGGAAGCCGATTGTTATCAGCATTCTCGGATCTGTCAGAAGTGCTAAGTCTATGCTGATAAGATGCACATACCTCCAGTTCCTCTGAACGTCTTGACAGCTCCTTGGCCTTTTGCAATGTGGGGCATCGATATGATCGGCGAGATCAGACCTACGGCATCCAACGGGCATCGTTTCATTCTGGTAGCAATTGATTACTTTACGAAGTGGGTTGAAGCATCTTCCTTTGCTACAGTAACCAAGAACATCGTGGCATGGTTCATTCGGCACAATCTGATCTGTCGATATGGTGTACTAGAGAGGATCATTACAGACAATGGTATAAATCTCAATAATAAGATGATCACCGAGCTCTGCAAGTAGTTCAAGATACAGCATCACAACTCTTCTCCTTATCGGCTGAAGATGAATGGCGCTGTAGAAGCGGCTAATAAGAACATTAAGAAGTTTGTGCAGAAGATGACGGTGACGTACAAAGATTGGCACGAGATGTTACCATTTTCCCTTCATGGGTATCGTGCCTCAACACGAACGTCAACAGGGGCAACACCATATTCCTTGGTTTATGGCATGGAGGCCGTCTTGCCCATTGAAGTTCAGATACCCTCTCTTCGGATTATGAAGGATGCAGGTTTGAGCGAAGATGGCTAGATTCAGACCCAACTTGATCAGCTGAACTTAATCAACGAAAAAAGACTTACTGCTATTTGTCATGGTCAGACGTATCAAAAGCGGATGATCAAGGCATTTAACAAGAAAGTCAGATGACAAGATTATCAAGTTGGGGATCTGGTGATCAAGCGCATCATTCTACCACAAGGTGATCCCAGGGGCAAATGGACCCCTACTTACGAAGGGCCGTTTGTGGTTAAGAACATTTTCTCAAGAGGAGCTATGATTCTAACCACCATGGATGGTGACGACCTTCCTCACCCCGTCAATGCAGACATAGTAAAAAGATACTACGCATAATCAAAGACCCGCTAGGTTGACTGGCCTAGGAAAAAATAAGGGCTTCTCGGCGAACCAAAAGGGTTCGGGAAAAAATAAGGGATGAAAATGAAAAAATTTGTACACCCGGCAAATCGAAAACCTGAAAAGGCGACTTGGGAAAAAAAGGGTATCCCGGTGGACTGAAAACCCGAAAGGGCGGTCCAGGAAAAAATTAGGGATCAAAGCGTAACATTATGTCTCATTGGATCACCTTGCAACCAGACTTCGGTATCAACTATCAAGCTCGGATGGCACTAATCAATCTGATCTACCTTCAACCAAGTAGCAAAGTGATGAGATGCTCGAGGACATAAAGGCAATAGCAGAGTTGGAACCCAGTGGGATTGTTCACATAGTTGTTTCTCTTTGTTTATCACAAATTGTATAAACTTTATTTGTTCGACGGCATTCTCTTACTAGGACGTCAGCCTCTTGTACAAAAAACGCCTATTTACAGGCCAAACTTCAAAGTCAATACAATTCATTTTCAAAGAAATTTCAAGTTGTTTTTTTTTTCTTTATCTGTTTTGTTTTGCAAAGAACGTCCAATGTTCATTTTTTATATATGCATTTGACATTAATTGATGCTCATGAATATTTACATGCGAAACAAAAGACGATTACTCGTAATATCAGAAACAGGGGCAATAAGAATTGTCCAAGCTTTACAGTTGCTATGTCCACCAGGTACAAGGATAAACTCAGTTTAAAAACATGGCTTAAATACTTTCACTCCCCGCAGAGTAAGAAAAGGCAATAATGTTAGCTCTCCCCAACTGAGACTCACATCCGTGAATGAATCGGTAATATTCTCCCCAAGCAGGGTTTATCTATCATCAGCACTAAAAAGTCTTATCACCCCCGGCGGAGTATAAAATATCCCCAGTGGAGTCTGAAAACCTTCCCCAACAAAGTATAAAAGTATCCCCAGTGGAGTTTGGAGAATCATCCCCAGTAGACTCTAGTAGATTGTCCCCAGTAGAGTCTAAAAGGTTATCCCCAGTAAGGTCTCTATTGGAAAAATCATCCCCAGCAGAGTTCATTCCTTTCACAAGCAGAAACATGAATCCCCAACAGGATTCATTATCACCAGCAGCAATAATTTTATCCCCATCTGAGTTTATCAGCAGAATCCTCAGCAGAGCATCTCTCCCCCATAGAGTAATCTCCTCATCAGTTTATTCCCCAGCGAAGTTATCTTCTCCTGCAGGTTTATTCTCACAAACATATTCATTCGTTATCCCCAGCGGAAACGAAGAATTCAGCTCTTTTCTCCATCAGCTACCCGGGATTTATTTTCCCCAGCTAAAAACATTACATTTCCTTACATCATGACATGAATACGCATCATACAACACAATCTCGTTTATTTTGAGAACATCATCGCTCGATACATATCATGCATTACATACAACTAACCTTTATCTTTCAGGAAGGATGCGGTTAAAATCTCGACAAAAGTGTTCCTCCGTTGAATTACAGATGAGTTCCTAAATCTCAGCAGAGAAGTTTTCTCAGTTGAATTACAGGCAAGTTCTTAAATCTCGACGAAGATGTTTCCCCAGTTGAATTACGGACGAGTTCTTAAAACTCATCAGAGATGTTTTCTCATTTGAAGTACAGACGAGTTCCTAAATCTCGACAAAAGTTTTCCTCCGTTGAATTACAGACGAGTTCCCAAATCTCAGCAGAGAAGTTTTCTCAGTTGAATTATGGGCGAGTTCTTAAATCTCGACGAAGATGTTTCCCTAGTTGAATTACGGACGAGTTCTTAAAACTCAGCATAGATGTTTTCTTAGTTGAAGTACAGACGAGTTCCTAAATCTCGACAAAAGTGTTCCTCTGTTGAATTACATACGAGTTCCTAAATCTCAGCAGAGAAGTTTTCTCAGTTGAATTACGGGCAAGTTCTTAAATCTCGATGAAGATGCTTCCCCAGTTGAATTACGGACGAGTTCTTAAAACTCAGCAGATATGTTTTCTCGGTTGAAGTACAGGCGAGTTCCTAAATCTCGACAAAAGTGTTCCTCCGTTGAATTACAGACGAGTTCTTAAATCTCAGCAGAGAAGTTTTCTCAGCTGAATTACGGGCAAGTTCTTAAATCTCGACGAAGATGTTTCCCCAATTGAATTACGGACTAGTTCTTAAAACTCAGCAGATATGTTTTCTCAGTTGAAGTACAGACGAGTTCCTAAATCTCGACAAAGATGTTCCTCTGTTGAATTACAGACAAGTTCCTAAATCTCAGCAGAGAAGTTTTCTCAGTTGAATTACGAGCAAGTTCTTAAATCTCGACGAAGATGTTTCCCTAGTTGAATTACGGACAAGTTCTTAAAACTCAGCAGAGATGTTTTCTCAGTTAAAGTACAGACGAGTTCCTAAATCTCGACAAAATGTTCCTTCATTGAATTAAAGACGAGTTCCTAAATCTCAGCAGAGAAGTTTTCTCAGTTGAATTACGGGTGAGTTCTTAAATCTCGACGAAGATGTTTCCCCCTCAGTTGAATTACGGGCAAGTTCCTAAATCTCGACACCTCAGTTGAATTACGGACAAGTTCCTAAATCTCGACACCCTAGTTGAATTACGGACAACTTCCTAAATCTCGACACCTCAGTTGAATTACGGGCGAGTTCCTTTCCCTCAACAAAGATCAGATTTCCCCACCGGAATCTTCCTCAAACAACAGGTATGCAAGCTCTCGCTAAGGAATCTCTTATGCGATAGACACTCCTCCAAATGGCATCTGTAAGCCCATTCCCGACATCACAAGACGGTTACCACTTCATGCGAGTGCAATTTTCTGGGCACTCTAGTGTTCAATCATCTTCCACCTTCGGATCACGAAAGGCACAAAAGCCAATCTACATCCTCAGGTTTAAGAAGATTGAACAGGGGCAGCTGTTGTACCCCAAAATTTGCCCTCCCATATTTCCCAAAACATTGCAAGAAAGATCTCCAAGTTACTCAAGGTTGCTCAAGGGTTGGTCAGACAAGCTCTCCCCTAAGGCAGTCTACCCAAATTAGGGTTTTGTGTTGCATTAATATTCTTGAGTCCAAGTGACCCCAAGTGCTCACCAATGTCCTAATATGTTCTCAAGATCATCCATGTCAAGTTTCAAGCCTTACAGAGGAACTTTGCTCATTCAATTGCTCAAAAGGTCCAAAAATCGACTGTGCTAGGGCAAAAGTCAATTGTGACCCAAATACAGTCAAACTTCAAGATTTTTTGTCAACATTCTCATTTTGAATGATATTTCATCATTTGATCAAGGTTTGATCATGATTCATCAAGAATTGCTCAAAATTCATCAAGATTCAAAAGTTGCTAAATTAGGGTTTTGCAGGAAAAGTCAACTCAAGTTTGACATAGAATAACTTTCTCATACTTTATGAGAAATGACCCATCCAAAGCCCATTTTTAAGATAATGCAATTCCCTACAATCCATCTTCATACCCCAAGATCAAAATATGCACTCACAAGAAGTTATGAATTTTGACATTATAGGTCATTTTTGAAAGTCAACAAAAACACCTTTTTTGTCAAAGCTTATAACTTGAGAATGGGTATAAAAATCAGATGAGACAAAAAGGGTTGATTATAGGACATCTCAAGCTTTCTAAAAAGTCCAAGAACACCTCCAAAAGTTCAAAATTGAGGAAGTTATGCATTGTTGAATTTAGACTTTTTTGCAAAATTGCAAAAAGTCAACTATCCCCAAAACTTCAAATTTTGCCAAATGGGCCCATTTGTTTTCACTTGTTTTGAGTTTGCTTTATTTCCCACGTGCTCCAGCCTTGCCCATGTGTCCATATCATATTTTTATTATTTAATTTGATTTTTATTTGAATTAATTCATTTTAAATCAAATAAAATCACATAAAATCAAAAACATTGAAAGCTAAAGATCTTGTGATCAATTCAGGTCTTGTTAGACAGCTTGCACCATATCAAATCCGTATCAAAGAAATTGTACACAAAAAGATCCAAATCAAGCCAATTTAGGAAGGTTGTTCAAAGCAAATCAAATCCACATCAAGAGCATTGATAGAGGAAGATTTGGACAAGGAATCCAGACCTAATGTATTGTACAATACATAAGGAGGCGAGAGGGACAGAAATCAGGGTTGGAAATCAGTTCTAGAGGCAGAACGAAATTTGCAAAAAACAAGAAAAAGCTTGAGATCGAAATCAATCCTATAGTCAATTTCAAGACTTGAGACTTGTCTCAATCTCTTCCTGGCCATCTCCACAAGGGAAACCAATCCAGACCACGCGTTTTCAAGCCTCCTAGAGCTCTGTAAGTCATCCACGGATTCACAACATTCTTGATTTTGTATTTTCCAATTTAGGCATTGTTAACATGAAACAATTGCATATTCTTAATCCATGCATCATTTGCAAGCTTTTTGTAATAACCAATTTCATTTATCTGACATGTATCAAGATCCACCATTGCTAGGGTTTCGTCCTTGTTTTTAGGGCTTTTTGTTTCAGGGAAAATTAGCTTCAGTAATGGCCATGGTTGTGATCAGTAGGTTGAGACGAATCCAATCATGGTCTTAGAGTCCCTTTTTGTGGCATGTGCAAGATTTTGAAGGTGGACAAGCTTGTAGCGACGGACCTTTGTCTGTTGGTATAGGTGTTTTATTTTTGGCCACGAAGAGAGGAAGAAGAAGCACTCGTGTCAACCATCCATAGGCCGGTTCAAATAAAACGCGCGCTTTTTCTTTTTCTGACCATTGAATTTTGTTTTTTTATATTATTATTAATTTGCATTGTATTAACAAATGAAGCAGCATGGTTTGGTGGTAGCCACATAAGCCTTAAAGGACCCAAAGGCTGGAGGTCAGGGGTTCGATCCCTGCCTCCAGCAATTTGCATTTTCTTGTTATTTTTCAGGAAATCTAGTGCGTATACAAGCTTGCTATCCACCATGCACCTTCCTCATCAAACGTGCCAGATGGCCAGATCTGGTGGTCAAGTAGTGGAGGCATACCATAAGCCAGTCAAAGCATACGCAGGGAATCAGGAAAGTCAATTGGACCTTCAGCCAATGGGCCAGCCAATTGCTTTTGACACCTCCAATGAATCAGGCCCAATTTCTCATTCTCTTATACTTTGTTTATTTAATTTAGTTATTTTATTTTGTTTTAATTAATTTCTAACCAATAGATTAATTTAATTTTTTATCAAAAAATCACCAAAATACTTTTTGACCAATTAAATTTCAGAATTCTATTTTATTTATTTATTAATAAATACTAACTAATTAATTAGGATATTAATTAGGTAACATTAATTTATTTTGTAAATAAATAAAATCAATTAGAATTAATTAGGTTTTAACATAATTTAATTATTTTAATTTTTTTCTTAAAATATCAAAAACTCCAAAAATATGTCATTTATTGTTTTTCATCAATTTATTTATTTTATAATTAATTTAGTGTTTAATTTAGGATTTAATTTCTTTCCTTAAATAAAAACAACAAAAAGCATTTTCTTTTAAAAGGGTCAAAACCCTAGTTCGCATTCGATTTAATTTCGCGTCGTGCTTTATTTTTTATCCAATTAATGTATCTGCTTCTGGTATGTAATAATTAATTAGGACATTTATTTATTTTACCGTTTTATTTTATTTTCAAAGGGTTTCTTTTGGCGATGTAAATACCCGACGCCTTGTAATAATTAGTTTTAATTTCCGCATTTTAATTCTGCAAATTATACAATTGTTAGATGTTTGATAATAGGGTTTTCATGACAAGAATGAATGCTTAATCTAAAATCAAATTAGATCACCCCTAAACATGTGCAAAGATAAAAATAACTGAAAACGACACACTCGCACATGCGCACTCTTAGGGTACACCCCACTTGGTTACCTTCGTACACGGTCATTGAGTATAGGTCGTTTTAGAGGTCGTCCTCTTGTCTAAAAGATCATAGTTGTCTCGAAACGGTTGTCTAGGATATCATTGCCTCGAATAAATGATCTAAGACATTAGGGTTACCGCTAAGGTGTCCTAACATTGCTTTGGTGACCGTAAGTCCCTCATTCGAATTGACCCTCAAACTCCAACGACGATGCTACCTACTCACTAATAGTGGGATAGCACTGTGTAAAGGAAATTAGCATAGAACGATTCTTTTTTTGAGTAGGTAGATAGTTCTTAGATACTTGCTCATCCAAAACAAAACAAATTTCTCACACTTACACTCTTTTTCAAACAAAGTTTTCAAAACACTTCATTACACTCTTGAGGACAGAAGCAAGAGTTAAATCGAAGTTAAAAACAAAAACTTTTCAAAACCCACAAGCACAAAGAAAATATTTTGAAAATGATGAGCAAGTACCTAAGAGCCCGTAGATAAATATGGATAGAAAGGGTGCTAATACCTTCCCTTTCTATAATCTATCCCCCGTACTTAGAAATATCTCGAAAAAGGAATTTTTATGTGCTTTTTTCCTTTCCTTGTTGGATAAAATAAAAGTCGATGATGACTCTTGCTTACCGCGACATTTTGCGAATACAAAACGCAAAATGCAAACCAACGTTCCAAAAACAGTCAGTTCTTCCCACCGTATCACAACCGGGTTGCTAGATATGAAGATTTTGACGGTGTTCACATCTATGAGTTGATCAGGATTTGGAAACAACACCATCCCATAGATGAGGAGAGCCACAATTTCCTCAAAGGCTTGCAGATCCAAGGATTTCCAACAACTTTGTGCTTTATCAAACAGGAAATTTTCTAGGAAACCCTTGACACCACTCCTTGTTTCCCAATGAGTCGTGACATCAGATGAGTGCAAGTGTAGAACTTGAGCAATATCTTCTGGCTTTGGGTCTCTTTTCGTACTGTTGAAAGGTAGTTAGTTGAGAATGGGAATCCTCAAGAATCGGGAGAATTCTTCCAAAGTAGGCACAAGTTGATAGTCGGGAAATGTGAAGCAATGGTGTAAAGGATCAAAGAACTGAATGAGCACCTTCATCATGTCCTCATCTGTGTTGGAGGTGACCAAGTTGAGTAGGAGACCATGTCTCTTAGTGAATGGAGAGTTTTCAAGAATCCTTGAAGCTAGCTCCCTGAGTTGTGGAGGGATCCTTACAAGATTGACTTGAATAGTTTTCCTGCAAAGTGAATCCATATCCTACAAAACAAGAATAAAGATGAATCCCAAAATCCTTGAAATGGTTAGTGGATGTATATGATGTTCATGATGTTCATGATGTTATGTACAAGTATGTATATACAAACAAAACAAATAAATCCTTAGGTTTAGGCTTGCATGGAGTTTTATAGATAAGTACCCTCTTGAAGTTTAGTTGGCTTAAACCTGTCCTAGTAATAGTAATCGGGTTCTAATGAGCTCAATATCACTGGTTTGTTTCCTTGGTCATTGTTTCAACACAAGCCTCTTTAATAGCGACCGAAATATCCCAAGAAATCAAACCTCAATGAGTGTAGTATCGAGTATCTACCAACTTCGGACTGCACCAAAGCCGTTCATCTCACTACATCCTAAAGGCCAAGTTGGTCAAGTAAAGGCTCTAAAAGTTCATTAGTGTTTCATGACATTACTCAGCTACCATGTATTCTCTTTGATTAACTCAAAGGCTACCGGTACCCACAAATATGTCGCACTAACATAGTTATTGCTTAGACCATGTTGGTATACCCTACACAGTTTCCGTAACGTATTGCTACTTACCTATAATGTATCCCAAATCCGGGTAGAGGATTCAAACCCAAATAAAGAACCATAATATAAAGCATACAAGTCAAACATTATAAGCAAGTAAATGTGATCTAACCCTAAGGTAACCCCACTTTTAGAATTTTCCCCAGCAGAGTCACCAGTTCTGTGATACAGTGGGAGAACTAACTTGAAGGTTTTGCGTTTGATCGCAAATGTTGCGGTTAGTAAGAGTCGCCACCGACTTTTCTTTTATCCAAAAGGAAAGATGAAAAATCACAGGAAAGACCTTTGAGATTGTTTCTTAAGTTCAGGGGGTAGATTATGAAAATGGAAGGTATTAGAACCCTTTTCATCCATGGTTTTCCATGGGCTCTTAGTTACTTGCTAGATCACTTGCTTTTGTTTGAAATTGTGCTTAGTGTGGTTTTTGAAAGTATTTTGTAAAGAGGCCTTTGTTTAGGCAATATTTGTAATGATTCTCGTTCGTAAGAATGTATACAAAGATGTTGATCTTTTGAAAATGTTTTCAAGTTTGTAAGATGTTTGAAAGTGTATGTGATTGTTTTGAAAATGGCAAGGATGTTTGTTTTGAAATGGAGTAAGTAATTAGGAGCATTCTACCTACTCAAAAGTCTTTCTTGTACATTTCATTTTCCTTTGACATTGTTATCTTACCATTGATTTGGTAAGAAACCCTATCTTTGAATGTAAACGGGATGGGTGTAGGTCATCGTATAACCATGATTAGCAATGTTACAAGGCATCTTAGCATTCTCTTTTAGGGACTAAGATCATTTATAAGGCAACTTAGATAGCGTCATCGAGGGACTATGATCTTGTATTCGTTTGTTTTTGCTAAGATACCTCACATGCATAATATGGCCATTTTGTAAGGCAACCAAGTGGATTTTGCCCTAGGGATGCTTGTGTGCAAGTGTATTATTTTCATGCTTGTTTGTGTCTTGAATTAGGGTTTTCTATTTGATTGATTTTATTCTTTCCATACAAAACCTAATTACTAGCATGTGAATATGAAGCATTTAAATTGCGGAAGATAAAAATACTAAGCTATTACATGATTTGTGGGAAGGGGGGTGTACAAAGCATAAATGGAGATTGCATGAAATTAAACCCTAATTAATCTATTACAACCATATTGAATTGAATAAATAAATAAATGTACAAAATATGAAAAGGAATAATGTATAAAGTAATGAATAAAAAAAAGAATGGATTTTATTTGGTTTTGTCCTTGTTAAAAAAAGTTTTATTTCTTAACCTAATGAACTAAAAAAAATGCTTAATAAAAAAAATAAACTAATTTAATTTTAAAAGAGAAAATATTTTTAAGTTTTATGAAGAAGATTTTAACATTAAACTAAATAGTATGAAAATTAATTAAATTAGGAAAAGTATAAATTCTGTGTTTATTTTAAGAAAATAAAATAAGCCTAAATCTATTTAATTAAAAAAAAGTTAAGTTTGTAACAAAAATATTTTTGATGTTTTAGTTTAGAAAAAAATGTATATAGTATAAATAAAAACATATTTTTTTATCTTTTTTTAATAAAATAAATATTAATATTAATATTAATATTAATAAAGAAAAAGAAAAAGAAAATCAATAAAAATTCAGGGGGGTTCATTAGTAAACAGAAGAGTATTCATGAGCAAAAATAAACTAAGCCCAATGAAGAGCCCAAATGCTGCCAAAAAAGAACAAAAAAAGTCAGAAAATGTAAAAATAACAAAACGGTCACGCTAGGGCTTGAACCCAAGACTATGGGTGAACAGACGCGCGCTTTACCACTGGGGTGGCTATACATCTGTTAACTTATATGAAATGATAAATACATAACATAAAACACGCCCTGACTGTACTTCATCTTCAACCTCCAGCCAAAGGATCTGTAACTTGCTCACTTCTCAACTATTTACAAAAATGTAAACATGAAAATTGCTCCATTTTGTCACACGAATCCAAACATATAAATATCATAAAATATAAATCAAATATGAATGAGAATTTTTAAAATTACCAAATTCTGACCTAAATATTTCAGAAAGTTCAAACTCAAAATTCTCCTAGCTTAATCAAAATAAATGAAATCTATGGACTTGTACAGCTTCAGGGAAATAATGTATATATTTTATCTTCACAAATTCAAGCTTAACAATGCCTAAGTAATGAGATAGAAGTTCAAGAAAAATACCTCAAAACTGGAAATCGTGAAATGGATTTGAGCTTGTTTCAGGCAGTGCTGATGATCGGGTTAGTTTCCTTAGACCTCTATGAAGCTAATGCAATGGCTGGCTTGAGCTAAGGGTGGATGGAATGGTCTGGAGAAGTCCAACTGTGATGCTCTATTTTTGGTTATAGAAGAAAGGGAAAATGGTGTTACAGAAGTGAAACAGGTACAGGGATGAGTTACCCTTGATGCAAGGAAGCTTTAGAAACTAAAAGGCCAAGAAACGCACGAGGGAAATGTGAGTTTGAGGTTCAAGGTCAGAAACTGTGCAACAATGGAGTTTTTGGGCAATTTCTGATTTGAGAGAGTTTTAATGTATTTCAGGGTGCTCAAGCTCGTCCTCTAGCTCACAAATAGTGCCTCTATTTATAAGCAACAAGTTTGGAGACTTGTTGTTGATCAGAATTCAAAATCACAAGTTTATGCATAACATGCGATTTTTGAGAATTTCAAGTTTCCAAGCATTGCGTACTTGCTAAGATAGAGTGGTTATGCTTTAAAAAAGCTTGTTTATGACTTTGTGGATGGAGTGTGATCAGAGGGAACAACTTAGAGGCTCAAGAATTGACTTTACACAAAAGCTTTCTTTTCTAAAATGGAAGTGTTCACTTTGTGCCATTAATGGAAATGTGGATTGGATAAAGTTTAAACCACTTGGATTAAAGCTCAAAAGTTTGTGTAATCCATTAATAATAGATAGATACACAAGTTATGAGGCCTGCAAAGTAAGATTATTCAGCCTAGGTTTGAAATTGGATTCTTGTTCATCGCAAAATGCCTTGTAATTCAAGTGACAAAACACCAACTTCATCTCTTTGATTCTCCATACTCAAGAATGATCTCAAAGAGTTATTTGACATTTTGGAAAGCTTGCAATGTGCTCTACAACCCATATTTGAATTTCTTTTGAAGATTCACCTTGGAACTATATGAAAAATTTCCATGAAGTTGAGTCAAAATCCTGACCAAATTATGGCAAAATTTCACTAAGTGTTTAGTTTTATGATCCTATGTTCTTGAAATTATAACTTGAGATCCAAGCACGTTTGGAAGAAGTTGTGTGAAGAAAAGTTGTATATTTCATGTAGATCTTCAACTTTCATGTTTGAAGTTTCTCTTGAATCATCTTGCATCATGGTGAAAATTTGGCTCAAAGTTATGAAAAAACATGAAATTTCCAACACTTAGAAAAATTTCTAAGTTTAGAAATTTTGACTTTTCAAAATGAAATCTTGACTTTTTTTATTTCTTTATGAATAAGTTTCATATTTTGACATTTTTTTGATGAATTATGATTTTTGGCACTTGAATTTGATCAAAAAGTCAAAGTTTTACTTTTCAGTATACAGTTGACTTTTGATCAATTGACTGCAAAATTCATCTGTCAACCCAATGAATTTGCAATGTTTTGAACCATGTCAATAGGTAAAAATGATGAAATTGGAATCTTGAGATCATGCCTTAAACCAATTGACCAGTTGCTCGGTAAAAAAATCAGAAATTTCCCTTTCCTAGTCAAAACCCTAATTTTGACCATTTTGCCCTTTTGGAGATTTGATCAAATTTCCTGAGGGATTATGGTCCAAACTTGATCAAATGATACATATGAGTTTAAAATGTTGATGTGGATAAAAAATTATGAGATTTTACTGTAAATTGGCCATGGTTGACTTTTTCCCCAATACAGTTGATTTTTAGGTCCACTGTTCAATTGACTGATCAAAAGTGTGATCCAAGGCTTGAAACTTGACATGAGAAATCTTGGGGGTCCATAATGGTCCATGAAAGTCATATGAGGCATATAAAGTTCAAAAATCCTTGTGCAAACTAAAACCCTAATTTTGGTCATCAGTGCTTGAGGAGGTGTCTTGAGCTGATCAAACCTTAGTGCAGTCTTGAGCCCAAGGAGATCTTGTGAGCAAATTCTTGATAAGTGAGAGGGAAAATTTTGGGGTACAAAAATATGAGATATTTTATTGAAGACCTATTTTGTAGAAGAATTTTCTGCTGTTTGTAACAGCCAAAGAGCTGTGATTTGAAGGCCCGAATCTAGTTGGGTATAGGTTATAAATAGAAGCTTTGTAACCTAGGATTAGTACCAGTTGATAATTGTAAATATGTAATCATTAGAACAAAGTTTGTTAGCCACTATTTAGGAGAGTTTGTATGTGTGAACCACTCAGATTGTGAGATGGTCACTATGTTCTCACTTAGAAGCTGTGAAGTAATGAGTTGAGTATTGTTCTTGGAGGAAGCTTTGAAGAAACTCCAAGTTATGGTCTTAGTCAAGAGTCTTGGATAGAGATTGTCATGGAAGTGTGTCTTCCTATTTGTTCAGAATTATTGTTGTCCAATTGTTGTCTGTGATTGAAGAGGGATTGAGGATGGCCTCATATCTAGGTGAGTCTTAGATAGAAATATAACACGGGTAGTGATTAAGTGAGAAGTTGTAAGGGGAGTTTAGATTCGAATTGATACTTTCATAGTGGATTTGTCTCTGGCTTGGTATCCCCTAGAGTATTAGAGTTGCTCTGAATTGGGTTAATAATTCTGGTTTGTTGCTTATGCTTTTCAGTACTGTTTTCATTGTTTATACCTTGCATGTTTGTTTATGTCGAATCAGATGTTCCAACAAGTCATAGGACATATGAGTTCTATCATACCAGAATTTCAATGGTATCAGAGCAGGCATCCTGTATGTTTCTAGATGAGATACAAGGGGGATACTAATTACTTGACCTAATTAGGAAAGTGACTCTTAGTCTTGCTGCAGTAGGGAACTAATGTTCTACAAGATGTTAGGACATTGTGTCAGCGGGCGTGCGAATACCTATTACAAAACAGATGCTCTGGGTGTCAGACAAATGTGTGTTGATCACATGTATTTGGAACCTACTCCTGATGTGGAAGATGAGGCATCTGAGTTATGTATCTAAGATGTGTTACCCAGAAAAACACATCATAGATTGGTGATAAACCAAGTGGTTACTTCTTGGTTAAGTTTATTTCTGATTCAAGTAAGTAGGAGTGCAGAGGCTGGGCTCTAATTCCATTAGAGTTTTTTTATCTTATCCATATCTCTTGAATATGAAGTTCAAGTTCATATGTCAATGAATTTATCTATCATTTATTATCTCTTGATCAAAGAAGCCAGATGGAATAATTTCTGCTACACAGAGAAAGTCTTGTGTGGGTGTGCAATAACCACATATTATGTTGCTATGAAGAAAGAGAATGTGTTATTATTGCACACCCACACAAGACTTTCTCTGGGTAGCAGAAATTATTCCATCTGGCTTCTTTGATCAAGAGAGAATAGATGATAGATAAATTCATTGACATATGAACTTGAACTTCATATTCAAGAGATATGGCTAAGATAAAAAAACTCTAATGGAATTAGAGCTCAGCCTCTGCACTCCTACTTACTTAAATCAGAAATAAACTTAACCAAGAAGTAACCACTTGGTTTATCACCAATCTATGATGTGTTTTTCTGGGTAACACATCTTAGATACACAACTCAGATGCCTCCTCTTCCACATCAGGAGTAGGTTCCAAATACATGTGATCAACACACATTTGTCTGCGTGCCTGGCCGAATGGCTCGTCCGGACCTGGTCACGGACGTTCGGGTGGCGGGGCATGGGAGTTGCGATCGAAGTTTTTCCGCAAAATCATGTCAAATTTTTTTCTTCGCCCAAAGAATGATTCGATGGTTGGAATGCCAATATTTTATTGGGTTGTGCGGCAAAACTTCGATCGCAACTCTGATTCCGTCGACGGGACCATCCGTGGAATGCCACGGACCTTCTGTGTGGCCGGCACGGGCATGCAAAATCCCGCCAAATTTTGAATTTTTTTATCAAGAACGCTCGATTCGATGATGAAAATTCGAGATTCGATTGGATTTTGTGCGGGGGGTTGATGGATTTTCCATTGGAATACACAGAGAAAGTCTTGTGTGGGTGTGCAATAACCACATATTATGTTGCTATGAAGAAAGAGAATGTGTTATTATTGAAATGCTCATAGCAGTTAATGAAGAATCTCAAATCTAGAGTTGAATATTCTTGAAGAGATGTCATATATAATGTCTTGACATTCTTGTGTTAAGGATTTATTTTTCTCAACATGTCTGACTGGTGTTTCTCTCAAACAAGATATAGGTTGTCTACTCAAACTTGATATCTATTATCAAGTCTATGAGAACATTTAACTCTTGTTCTACTAAAATGGATGATACGCTCTAGGGGTTGTGTGCAATGAAGATGCATCAACCTAAGATGACTTAATATTCTGGAAGATTAAATTACAGTCATGATGAGTTGTTCAGAAGAATGGGAGAACCATACTCTTCTAGACAGTCTATTCATGGTATGATGACCAGTAAAATACTTTGATTATTATGCTTTGTATTTTAGAGGGAATATCCTCTTATGAGCAGAAGGATTGCATTGTATAAGAGGTCTGGTTATTATAGTCTTGTAGAATCCACCTGAAGAGTGGTGTCAGCTGCTGATTGGAATCTGTATATACGATCAGCTGCTGAAGTATGGTTCTCTTGTGTCCTCTCCCAAGAATTGTGTATAGACTTACTATGGGTATCATATCCAAAACCATAGTAATTGGTGAAATCTATGTGACTGAGATTGATGTCGGAAAAGATGTTGGAACATCATCTCAGGTGTTTGCAGCTTCATGGAAGGAAGCTATATTGAAGATCATGGGGTGAGAATTGATGATCACCAATGGATTCCAAAGTTGGAATGTGTGACCATTATGGAGTATGATGTTCAGTAACTGAGTAAGTCTATAATGGGTTGAAGAATTATCTTTCACTAGGAGTGTGAAAAGGAGCATCATTTGCAGATTGTGTGTAAGGAAGTTTTCCTCTGATGGTAAAACCTTGTCGGGAGCTGGGTATGTATCTGGTGTGTATATGAAAGTCTGCCTTCTGAATTGGTGGTTTAGAAATTTATTTGAGAGTTTATTTCTCTCAATGACATTCAGGTGTTTGTGATCAGCTGAATGAGCTGCAGAAGGTGTAATATTTTGAAATCTTCTTGTGTCCATTAGAAGCTTCTTGAAGGACTTCTCTGCATTATGAGTCGTATGGGTGATGAATCAAGAACTAAAAGTTGATGGGTTATGTGATATGAAGATGATTGGGTTATGAATGTGGAGTTGAGGATCAACATTTTTGTCAGAAAATGAAGTTCTGACTATGTGGATTAGAATGTGTAGATTCTGATCCTGTCTATTGTAACATGCTTGGGGAATGGATGAACATTGTGTTGAAGTATTCACTAGTATCAACAATTACTAGTGAATGGAAAGGCAGAAGGAAATTCACATACTGAAGTCTGATCTGAATATTTATTTTTGAAGTGTTCTTCGTCTGATATGAATGCTTGTCTGGCTCTCAGTAAAGCTTTTAAGAAAGCTGAGAATGTGTGGAGGTTGTGATTTTGGTATGAATTACATCTCTTCCTTCCAAAGATTCATGACAACACATACCCTTAAATAAGTCTAAAGACCTGAGTGTGAACATGGTCAGCAGATATGTGAAGTTGTGATTCAACACTCTAAGCATGTGAGAATCTTCATGTGTTTTAGTCTATTGCTGAAGAGGCCATGTTTAGAAGGATCTTGGATTATCCGTAATAGGGGGAGCAAAGGTTTTATAATGGGTTGTTGCTGTAATGGTGCAGATTCTTTAGAGCTTGCTTGTGGTTCAAACTTATGGAGAAAGTGATGTCAGATAACATGCTGTGACATGTGGCTACAAGTGTTTATTGGGGCCTAATGAATGGTCTGTTTGGAGATACCACTTGTGATGTTGTGGCATGTTTTATTGTGTCACTCTTGAAGGTTAAAGAGTGCAATTGGAGTTCAGTAGGAAAAATAATTTGGGCATCTTGGTCTTAGTTGAAGAACTGTTGGTCAAAGTTGGTTTAGTCATAGCAGACATTGTCTGACAGGAAATCAGGACTTTGTTCAGGACATTTTTTTGGGGAAACCAACAAAAGAGGTTATGAATGGTGGTTTCAAGCAAATGTCAGAAAAGAGAATTATGTAGGGTCTGAATGTGCATGTGCATATGGTGACAACTGACATGTCCAGAAGAATCGACCCAAAAAAAATTTTAACAAAGAAAAAGTTAAGTTGGACGGTACACATTTGGTGCAATTTTGTTCTTCTAAAATAATGTTCATGTATTACCAAGACCTTGAAATAGTCAAGGATTTTTATTTTCTAGGTGGATACTCAGCTATTTATAGAGGTTACTTCTTTTCTCGTTCACTTCGTTAGTAGTTGGTGTTTTCATCTCTGTCATGGGGTTTGTTTGATTCTGGTTGAACTGTATTGGGTATGGTTCTGTGAAGGCTTCCTTTTCCAATGTTTGGCTAAAAAGGAGGAGAAAGGTGCACAAGGTGGTGCTCAGTTTAAGTTGGAGGTTGGTTTTCCAGATGTGTCACAAAGGTGTCAGATAGGATGCTTTATTCTCTCTGATTTTTATTGTTGCCTTTTGTGACTTGTGATCTGAGTTGTGAACACAATTGTGACCTGTGTTCTGAGTTACCCAGGTTGACTAGTGGATGCTTCATGGTTCTCTAATCTCACAAGTAAAATGAAAGTCCTATTCATATGTGATAAGAATAGGTTCTTGGGTTGAGGGGGAGTGAAGACTATCTTCTTCCTCGTGTGTATCATGCGTATCTGATGGCTTCAGGACTTTCTTTCCTTTTTAGCCTGAGGTTGTCGTTCCTTGATAATGAAGTTTGTATTGCAATGGGGCTGATAGAAAGAAGATGTCAAACAAGATATCCTGACATCTTAACTGATGACTCCATGTTGTTGTACTTAGTAGCTTCTGAAGGCTAAGCTGATTTTTGTGTATTGCTGTGATATTGGGTTGTAATTTTTAATGTATTTGTTTAGCCAAAATTTTCCAAAGAGGTAGATTGTTAGTTTCTTAGTTTTTAAGGATTGACATTAATTTTTGTAAAACAAATATAGCAACAATATGTCAGATAGGATGTGTTATATTGCTAACAGGAACAAGTTAAGCAAGAAGTCTTATCTTATGTTGGAACATGTTGAGTTGAAGTATTTCAACATTTGGAGCAACATGTCGAATAAGAGGTCATATGCAAGTCATTCGACATCACACCTGAGCTGAAGCAGACGGTGATATTCTGTTAAGTCACAGAGACAGAATATACCTTGAGGATATTATATTATCCTATGTGGCACTGATTTATAGGTCAAGCAGAATCAAGAAGAATATTGAAGAATATTGAAGAATATTGACTTTTTAAATATGGAGATAATTTAGGAAGATTTGATTGAAGACATATTTTGTAGCAGAATTTTCTGCTGTCTGTAACAACCAAAGAGTTGTGATTGGAAGGACCAAATCCAGTTAGGTATATGATATAAATAGAAGCTTTGAAACCTAGGATTAGTACCATCCGAGAAATATAAAGATGTAAGCATTAGGGCTGAGTTTGTTAGCCACTTTCTAGGAGAGTTGGTACGTGTGAACCACTCGGGTTGTGAGATGGTCACTGTGTTCTCACTCAAAATATGTGAAGTAATGAGTTGAGTATTGTTCTTGGAGGATGTTTTGAAGCAACTCCAAGTTGTGGTCTTGGTCAAGAGTCTTTGCTAGAGATTGTCATGGAAATGTGTCTTCTTATTTGTTCAGAATTGTTGTTGGCTAATTGTTGTCTGTGAATGAAGAGGGATTGAGGAGGGTCTCATATCTAGGTGAGTCTTAGATAGAAATATAACACAGGTAGTAATTAAGTGAGAAGTTGTAAACGGGGAAGTTTAGCTTCAAATTGATACTATCATCGTGGATTTGTCCCTAGCTTGGTATGCCCCCAGAGTAGGAGAGTTACTTTGAACTGAGTTAATAATTCTAGTGTATTGTTTATATATATATATATATATATATATATATATATATATATATATATATATATATATATATATATATATATATATATATATATATATATATATATATATATATATATATATATATATATATATATATATATATATATATATATATATATATATATATATATATATATATATATATATATATATATATATATATATATATATATATATATATATATATATATATATATATATATGTCTTATTAACAAAATTCGACTTGGTCTTCCATTCATAATTCGATCTCTATTTTTAGGTCAAAGGTAGCTTGCTGAATTTATAATATTAACTCATGGAATGCTATAAATTCAACCCATTATTTTATTAATAATGACTTGAAAATGAAAGGTCACATACTTAAAGGTGGTGGATAATCATTTCCTTGGTGGTGTTTACCGTGAAAAATGGTAAACAACCGCTGATCTTGCAAAAGGTTACTTATTTAGTGACTCGCAGGATCGATCAGATTGATCCTAAGACATGGTTGATTTTTGGAGTTTAAAGGCTTTGAAATAAAGAGTTTCGATTAATAATAATGGTGATTAATGCAAGTAAAGTATAGACACTTTAAATAAATTGCATGGAGAAAAGCTTGATAAAGTAAATAAAAAGCATTAAAGAGTTGTTAAATAAATGACTTCGACTGAAGTAAATGAGTGAAAGCGATAAATTGCTTGAATGTAAAAGACTTTGATTAAGGTAAATGGTGTTTCACACATACATTCTCAATGATTCTTTCTCTCACGCTGGGTACTTGAATCTAAATGAGTGACTTGTATACAATGATGAACACCTCTAATAACTTCGTGAACACTTAGTATTTATACTAAAAAAACCTAAGTAACTGCTGGGCAGTCACACCGCTTCGTGATGACACCACATGGCACGCTCACGACCTGACGCATATGTTCACGACACGTTGCGCGTTGTAACTGCTGGGAACCGTCTTCCCTCCAATAATTCAAAATTCAAATCGTTCGATCTTGGGCATCAGGGACCTTGGTCGAGAGATTGCTCCCTCGACGTCGAAGACAACAAGATTCCAACTTAAAGGAATTTCTCTAAGTATCTTGTCATTCTTTGATGAGCCTTCGACGTGATCAGCTGGTCGAAGCCTTCTTGAGTAGGAAACTCTTCTGACTCATAATTAATGATCTATATGATAATAAAACGTGGGTGTCGAATTTAGGAGCCAACAAATTTCCCCCCAAGAATGTCTTATTTCGATGCTTAAAAGAAAAAGGCCTTCTTTGATATTCCATTCGACACTTGTCCTTCACTCTCAGCCACAAATTAGTTTGTGTGCTTTTCATCTCCTACCAACCAACTGACAAACTCAAAAAGTCATCATTTCACCTTTTCCCAAGACGTCACTTTAGTAAGGCACTTTGCACGCACGATGGCCTTTCATATGCTGTCATCATGACTATTCCCCGAAATCGAGGAAGCACGCTGCAACGTTTCCGTTTTTCAGAATGGTTACATCGCCAAATGCGTGCCACGTGCCCCACTCTTGTCTGTGGCATTAAATGACCTCGAGCCCTGTGATTTTTCAATCACTATAAATAGCACTAAGTGCCTTAGTTGGACTCTTTACGCTTTCTTGCAATCAAACCTTCAATCGAACAAAATTTTCTGCAAGCAACCCTTTGCTTCTTCCTCTCCAATCCCAGTAATCTTTATTCTTCATCCACCCTCATCTCAAACAAAAAAAATGGCTTCACGCACTCGCGCTCCCAATGCCCCAAGAGTTAGCAATATCTCCAAGACTGCTCAACCAGACACTTTCTCAACCGCTCCGATAGTCAATTCTATGGGAATGCGAAGGGTTCCTGAACCCATGGGTGAGGCTGAACGTGAAACCTATGGCTCTCAACTGCTGATTCCCGTTGGATATTCCAACCAAGTTTTTGCCATGTCAGGCCCTCTTTCAACATGCATCACTGACCCCACAAAAATTAAGGGTTTCTTCCCCGCGTATGCGGCACTCAAACCTATTGGGTGCTCAAAGAAAGCAAAAGATGATACTGAAGATCCTGCGAAGGAGAAAATAGATCTTCGGTTCTTTAACAGGGGGGTTAGGGCTTTTCGATCCAGCCCCAGTCTTACTCCAAAATATACCGCTTGGCTCCTTAAGATGGAGAAGTGCCAAGCTTCGATTTGGAAAGGCATTGGCATTTATGACCTGGTCATGTTGTCCAAAACTGGCCTTAACTACTGTCCCGACATGCTGGTAGCTTCATTGTTGTTTTGGGAATACACTGACTATACCTTCCACTTGCCTTGTGGAATGGTTACGCCCACCCTCTTCGATGTGGCCGCCATTACTGGTCTTCGACCAACTGAGGACTACTTCGACCCAGAGGAAATGTCTGAAGACCAGATTGGGTTTTCTGCTACCAAACCCACCTACACCACTTACACCAACCATTACCACGACAAATCGACGGCTGTGGTGACTGATGTGGAGCACATCGCGTTTCTAGCCCTATGGCTATCGCGCTTCGTGTTCTGCACGAAATCCCTGCAGGTGAGGAAGAAGATGGTTACCCTTGCTACTCAACTTCATCACGGCCAAAACATCTGTTTGGCCGAATTAATATTGGCAAATTTGTATGAGTCGATAAGCAATGGAGCGGCTCAATTGAAAGTAATCGAAAATAGAGCCAGCCTGCTGTGTGCTGGTCCCTTCTGGCTACTTCAACTCTGGTTGAATGCCACTTTCGAGTCTTTTCTTCCCCAGAAGCCCCAAATAAATGAACAGGCTCCTGAGATAGCTAGAAGGCGCGTCGAAGGCACCTGAGGATGGGCTGGAACTACAAAAGACCTTCGCAAACTCCGTTCAGATGTTTGCAGGGAGGAACGAATTTACCTCGACCATGGCCCCTTTCGCTGGTCGAAAGTGTGGTCCAGGATGGTTTACCAGGCCCCATCCTAAATCATCAGAGGATCCTCACTTTGAAGAGCATACAACAATGTGGGAAGCGTTTCTCACTCCAAGGATAATGCCGTTGCGTTTCAAGAGTTCAAAGAATCAGCTGAGCCTGATTACCTACCAGCCGAATCTTGTCTCTCGACAATTTGGCATTATCCAATCGCTTCCTTCTCCAATTTATCCTCGAGAGAAATCGTTGTTGTTCTTTTCTAATGACTACTCTGAAGAAGCCGCTACTAGTCATATTAGTAGGTACGTTGGTCAGACCGTACTATCATTGTTCGACTACCAACTCAACTTCCTATGTTCACCAGCTTTTGAAGACTGGTGGAAGAGATATTACGTCAAAGAGTTCCTCGACGAGAAGGACTTTGCAGACGAACTCAAGAAGTCCTTCGTCATGGTCCTTGATAAAATAAAGAAATGTACGTTCCCTCAAATTATATTTGTATTTCCATTCCGACCTACATCTGTCAATTATAATTTGTGAACGTTTTCCTTTCAGTTGTTCGAAAACTTGTGGCTAAGAAGGCCACAGACAGCAATCAGGGTGGAGGTCCCTCTGCAAAACCTCCAGTACGGGTAACAAAATTTTTTTTTCTTGTTTCCTTCTTTGGTTTTAAACATTCGGGTTCCCGATGCTGTGTTTTAAATCGACTCCATTTGGGATTTTCAGGAACCTGCGCCTAAGAAGCGACCTATATTAACGGTCGAAACTTCGAGTGGCGACGAGGAGGAATCTCCTCTTGTTCCTCTCAAACGGAGAAAGCTGAAAAAGGCTGCTCCTTCCCCTGAACCTCGACCTGTGATGAGAACTAAAGTCACAGGGAATAAACCCAGGCCACCCCCTGTGATCATCAAAGAACCCACGGAGGAGGAGCTAAATGTCTTGCTCAGTAATCCTGTTGAGAGCGACAACTCCAGCCCTGGGGCTGAGGTTCCTGTACATGTAATGCCTCCGACCACTTTTAACTTAAGTGTCGATGATCACCTTCGATTGTACATCTCTCTAATCAGAATATTTTTCCTTTTCTATCTTTAGGAAACGGCTAGAACTTCAGCGCCAGCTGGGCATCCTGTCGAAGGTTCTGATACCTTCGTAAACAGCGCAGGGGAACCCACCTACAATCCTTCTTCTTTCGTCAGTTCTGCTAACGAAGTGAATCAAACTTTGGAACCGCAGGACTCTGCTGACCATAGCAGACAACGCGAAGAGGAACTGGTGGATGATGAGTTTCTTACTGAAACAGAGGATGCCCCTGAGAAGCATCACCAGGAGGAAGCTCACTTGGTCAACAAGATAGAAGGGCAACATGATGAAGAGGGTCATGTTGACGCCGATGCTGCTGAAAATGCTTAGCCCCAAGCCACCATTGCCACAGAAAAGGTTACCTCAACGAAGCCCAGGTCTAAAGAGGACTTGGCCCTCTTGAAGAAAAATGATCCAATTGGCTATCTGAACGCCATCGTCGAGAGCAGGGAAAATTCATCTGACCCCAGTCATGATGCTTCTACTGCATCAGGGAAGTCTACTTCGACTTCTCCTCTCAATGATGTCTTGAAGAAATTTAAGGCTCAATTCTTTAAGAGGGATCTAATGAAGGCTTTGGAGGGGGATCCTACTGCCCAGTCTTGTTTGGGGGTTGTCTTAGGTGCAGTCAATTTGCTTGTTGTTTCTCCAGAGATTTCCAGCTTCATCTTGGAGTTATACTCCATTATTGACCAAGTCTCTGCGGACTACAATCGTCGAAGGGGGTTCAACATCCAACTCGAAACTCTGCATGGCAATAGTTCTTCTGCTTGGACTGAAGTAGTTGAATCGACTTCTCGAATTGCAGAATTATCGAAACAGAGAACGTCCAAGCAACAGGAAATCGAAGCCATAGATCAGGATAATGCCTCTATATGGGCGCATATCGAGGAGTTGGAAGCCAGGTTAAACACTAATACTAAGCGCAAGGAAGAACTTCTTTCGACTGTTTCAGACGCAGAGAGCCAGGATAAAGTTGCTCGAGGCCTAGAGTTCGCTGAAAGGGCCCAGGCTCTAGATGACCAGATTGCCAAAATCTCTCAGGCGAATGCCTTGTGTAACAAACGACTGGAGTTACAACGAGCCAAATATCTTCGTCTCAAAGCCTCTGTCCCTTTTTAATTTGCTCTGTACTTCATTGACCATGTACTATAATTTTTGTAATACAATGTAGCCATTTTGGTTAATCAATGTTATTTTCCATTTTGGCTTTATGGTTAACTTAGTCATTAATTGTTATTTATTTTGATCTCTTGGAGCTTAGGTTTATATTTTTTTCAAATATTTGTCGTTTACTCTCAAGAGTCTTTTATCTTCGCTTAACTCTTCGACCTCATAAGCTCCACCAGAAAAAGTTTGAATAATTTTGAAGGGTCCTTCCCACTTGGGTGACCATTTTCCCATGCTTCGATCTTTTCGATCCATAGGAAGAATTACCTTCCAAACTAGTTCTTCAGGCATGAATGCCTTAGGTTTTACTTTCTTATTGTAAGAGTCTTCCACTATTTTCTTCTGAATTCTCAGTAGGTCGAGAGCTCGTAGTCTTTCTTCATCTAAATCTACCAATTCGTCTAACATCATATCCCAATAAACCTCAGAGGGAATATCTTGATGTCTTTGAACCCTTGCTGATTGAAGACAAATTTCTGCTGGCAGTACTGCGTCATGACCGTAAGTTAGCCGATATGGTGTTGTACCCGTGGCTTCCTTTGGGGACGTTCGACAGGCCCACAAGATCTAGTCTAACGTTTTGTGCCAATTTTTTGGCTTCTTTCCCACATGCTTTTTGATCAGGCCAATCACTACTTTATTCGCGGCTTCGACTTGACCATTTGCCTGCGTGTAATAAGGTGTTGATGTTAGGAGTCTGAAGCTTGTTTCTTGAGCGAATTCCTGCATCTTTCGACCAGTGAACACTGACCCTTGATCAGTTGTTATAGTCTCGGGGATTCCAAATCTGTAGATAATGTTCTTTTGAATAAATTCAATGACATTTTCTTGGTCTGCATTGACTAAAGGGATAGCTTCGATCCATTTAGTGAAATAATCAATGCCTACCAGTATATACTTCTGGCTCTTCGATGATGCTGGTCGAATCTCTCCAATAAGATCCAACGCCCATCCTCTAAAAGGCCAAGGTTTCACTATTGAATAAAGCTCGCTTGCTGGTACATGATGGATACCAGTGTGGACTTGGCATTCCTGGCAACCCTTCGCGAACTCGACACAATCTTTCAAGATAACAGGCCAATATAGACCTTGTCGAAACAACAACCATTTCATCTTATGACCTACTTGGTGAGCTCCACATGCTCCAGCATGCGTAGTCGAAAGGGCTATGTATGCTTCGGTTTCGCTTAAGAACTTTAATAATACCCCTTCAGGCGTCTTTTTGAACAACTCATTCCCCATGAGTACGTAACTTAACGCCCTATATTTTATTTTCCGTTCTGTCAAAGTTGCTGGATTTTGTAGGTAATCTACAATGGGTTTCCTCCAATCTTGCTCCGATAAATTGTCTATGAACGAAATTTCAAAATTCCTTTGATCGGCATATCCTAGTCTTGTCGATTCCAAATCAGTTGGAGACAAGCTGGTTGCTTTTATTTTTTCTCGAACTTCGATCGCTCTTTGTAATCTCGTTTTTGAAATCCTATACCCAGATGCAATTTGTGCCAAATCATTGGCTACTTGGTTTTCCAATCTAGGTATGTGTCGAATATTAACCACTTCGAATTTTTTCAATAAACGATTTGCTATCACAAATTACATAATGAGATTTTCTCTTATACATTTGTACTCTTTTGTGACTTGCTTAATGACTAACTCTGAGTCTCCCATTATTTCGACTCGAGTTGCCCCCAATTCCAACAATATTTCAAGGCCAGTAATTAGAGCTTCGTATTCAGCCTCATTGTTCGAACAAGTACCTTCTATCTTGTACTTGAATGTTGTTAGAATTTTTTCTGGAGAAATAATTAAGACCCTTATTCCCGTTCCATCTTTATGGCTGGAACCATCGAAGTAAAATTTCCAGGGTTCTATCTCCAAGTAATTTACATTTTCAACCTGAATCGAGTGGTCGACTATAAAGTCTGCTACCACTTGTCCTTTTACTGCCTTAAGAGGAATAAAGGTCAATGAATATTCAGTTAATGCTAACGCCCACTTGCCAATTTGACTGTGCAAGATGGGTTTCGACAACATGTATTTGAAAACATCAAAATGGGACAAAACATACACATCAACTGGTTTTATATATTGTTTGAGCTTTGTACAAGAGAAATAAAGACATAGACATAATTTTTCAACTTCGCTATATCTAGTTTCTGCATCGTTCAAAACCCTGCTAAGGTAGTAAATGGGTCTTTCGACTCCATTTTCATCTTCTTGGGCTAACATGCTTCCCAAAGTTTTGTCGGATGCAGCTATGTACAATCTCATACTCCTATTGCTACAAGGAGGCACCAAAATAGGTGGCTTGGTGAGGTACCCTTTGATCTTGTCGAAGGCGTCTTATTGCTCTTGCCCCCACTCAAATCTTTCCTTATTCAATCGAAGTAAGGGTGAGAAGGCTTGCGCTTTTACACTTAGGTTAGATATAAATCTCCTCAAGAAGTTTATCTTGCCCAGCAGAGATTGCAGTTCCTTCTTGTTCGTTGGCGCTTTCGCTTCCAAGATTGCCTTCGTTTTGTTCTAGTTGATTTCGATTCCTTTCTTGTGGACGACGAATCCCAAGAAATCTCCAGCTTTCACACATAACGCACACTTCAAAGGGTTCATTTTCAGACCATGCTTTCTCATTCTTTCAAATGATTGTCGAAGGTGATCTATATGGTTCTTCCTGGAAACAGATTTTACAACAATATCGTCAATATATACTTGCATGAAAGTGTTAATAAAATCATGGAAGATAGAATTCATTGCTCGCTGATATGTTGCCCCAACGTTTTTTAGGCCAAAAGGCATTACTACCCATTCGTAAGTGCCTAAGGCCCCAGGGCATCGAAAAGCTGTTTTCGACACATCTTCTTCAGCAATGAAAATTTGATTGTATCTTGAGTAACCGTCGAGCATGCTCAGGTACTCGTGGCCAGCGGCAGAGTCAACAAGCATTTCTTCCACAGGCATAGGATATTCATCTTTGGGTGTTGCAGCATTCAGATCTCTGAAATCTATGCACACCCTGAATGTACCATTTTTCTTAATCACTGGCACAATGTTTGCAATCCATTCGACGTACCTCGTAGTTCGTATGAATTTGCACTTCAGCAGTCTTTCGACTTCCGTTTTGATCTTTGATAGTATTTCTGGAGCGAAGCGTCTTGGAGTCTGTTTGACAGGCTTTTTCCCAGGTTTGATTGGCAACTGAAGTTTTACCAATCCTTTGTCGAGTCCAGGCATTTCGTTGTAATCCCATGCAAAGCAGTCCTTAAACTCCTTTAGTAATTGGATCACTTCAACCCTGAGCTCTGGGTCTATTTTGGCGCTGATATAAGTGGGCCTTTTATCTAACCCTTCGCCCAAGTAGATTTCTTCTAAAGGATCCTGTGCTAACATTTTTATGTTGTTCGCCAGGGGGTCCTTTTCGAAACCCAAAGGCCCATCGTTGTAGATGGCGTCGAGCCTTTGTTCCTGCATTCCCTCTGTCATGATATCGGGAGGTTCTGGGTCGAAATCTTTTCTAGGACCTATATCTGGTGGCTCCTGGTCATTGGCCTTGGTGGCCATATATTTTGCTTCGGCTTCAAGATCCACTATCATTCTTGTTTCGGCTACGTAAGCTGAAATTCGTTGTAACACTTGTGACTCAGTCATTATCACTGAATTCGCTTCCCCAACCAGTTGGCTGGATGTCAGTCAGCCCACTGAAATCAATGTGGGACAAGTCTTCTTTATCCCATTGAAACCCATGATCAGGATGCATGTACAAGGAACAAAAAGCATTTGGCGCTGGCGCCATGTCGAAGTTAGGTGCTGGACATGGCCCAATGTGAGCCAAATTTTTGTCGAAGTCAGCTCTCCCTAGGTGATTTACTTCGCCTAAGTAGTAGCTCTGATCTGCTTCTATATTCTCAACAATCCCATCAGGACGCCATAATATCAACCTTTGGTGCATCGATGATGGTACTGCTCCGACACCATGTATCCATTCTCGGCCTAACAATAGGTTGTAATTTGGTTTCGCCGATATGACCATGAACATGGTTGGTCGAAGGATGGATCCCACTTTGAGGTCTAGTTGAATCACACCCATGGTGGTCCCTATTCCACCTTCGTAGTTCGATAGGACCATATTATGAGGCTTAATGTCTTCATCATTCTTGCCTACTTTTCTTAGCATGAAGTGGGGGATTATGTTGATAGTCGCCCCACAATCCACCAAGATCTTGTTTACAGTGGCCTCTTCGAGCTTTGCCCTTATGAATAAAGGCTTGAGGTGACTCTTCATCGCCTCAGTTGGTGGTTCGAAGAAACCATTTTGCTCTTCAGTGCAGCCATTACCCATGACAAAGTAGCATACTGGCCTATGCTTGTCCATCTCTTATTCGATTTCCCAGTCGTTTGATTCGACTTCCACTTGGCGGTTGAATTCTCTTGGCAAGACCGAAACTATATTTACCATGATGTCTAATGTGTCGTCGGACACAGAGCCATCTTCGTCACCAACTTCGTTTTGGTCAGGCCATACCAATCTATTGGTTACTGGTTCCCTCTCCAAAGGCTTTCTTTGCTTTCAATGGGGGACATTTGAACTCGACTCTGGTTTTGGTTCTTTGACAGCCTCTCTCTCAGCCTTGCGCCGCCTTTGGTACCTTCTCCACTGGGATCGAGACATTGGGTTCTTTCCCTTGTAGTTACTCGATACTTGAGCAACTTCGGTGTCACTTACATGAGCTTCTTTCTCAAATATCAAAGATGAACCTCTTGGCACTTCAAAGGGGTGCCACCTTTCTTCGTTGGGTCTCTTTCGACCCGATGTTTTGAGCCATGTATCGACTGGCACATTGGTTGGAGGCCTGTAAGTTAGTGGCCTCTTTTCCTGACTTGAACCCTTTTGATAGGTTCTTCTAGGATCATGTCGAACATCAGAGCCTGCACTTTTTTGGGCATTTCTGCTCCATTTTTTGTTTGCTGCTCTCGTACCTTCGATGTGTTCAGCAACTTTCTTGTCAAAAATAGAGTTGCATCGAGGACACAACATTACTTCTGATTTCTTCTTCTGGCATCGTTGCAAGAATTCTTCCAGATTTTCGTTCTCTAGGGGGAACGCTGTCCTGTTTGCTTGCTCTTGCCTGATGGCTTCCTCTGAGACTTTTGATTCAGAAATTTCAACCATGTTGACATTCATGTTATCTTTAGTGGCAAGAGTCATTTGCTTCATTTGAGCCTCCAGGTCTTTTGTCTGGCCTTGCACCGCAGCCAAGTTGGAAGCGGGTTTAGTTCCAGATTTTGAGACTCCACCTGTTTCCAGTTTTGGGCCCTCAGCGGCCTTTTGGACTGCCTCGATTGTTTTTCTAGAAAGGTTCCCAGAAAAACTGCCAAATATTGGCATATTGATATGATCTTTGGTGACTTCAACCATAGTTATCCCTGGCCTTTTCACCTGACTCCTGGAAGCTTCGATCACATTGACCTCTGAAGGTTCAACATAATGGGCCTCCGCCTGTAAAGGGTTTGAATCCATATTCACGGGGGCCTTATCAGCGAACTTCAACCTCCCTTCTTCGATAGCATTTTGCACGAGATCCCTGAAAAGAAAACATTGATATGTTTTATGGCCCAGAAAGTTATGATATTTACAATAGCCTATTTTCTTTCTTTGATCAAGAGGAGGCACTTTTACCCCTGGGGGTATTATCATTTGGCCATCTTTTACAAGTAAATCAAAAATTTCATCACATTTCATAATATAGAAACTGTAAGTCTTTTTAGGGAACCTATCATTGGCCTTTTCAGACCCAGTGGGGTTTTTTCCACTTGAGGGGACTAGTAATTTGCAAGAGTATGGTGGCCCTCGTTTTAACTTAGCCAAATCGACCTCACTTTCTTCGACGGCTATAAGTTCTTCGAATGTTTCTAGATCTTCTTCGTCCATTTCGACATATGCTATCTTTTCTCTTTTATGAGTTTTCGTCTCCCTAGCTTTTTCAGCTTTAAGGCGTTCTACCTGTCGAAACCTATCGGCCAATTGGGCCATGTCCCTCAGATACTGAGTGTCTAATTTCTTCCTAATGGAGTAATCTAGACCTTTTGCGGCTATTTCGACTAACTCGTGCTCTGGCACTTGCGTAAAGCATCTTGCCTTGAGCAATCTAAACCTATTTAAGTATTCGTCTATAGGCTCAGTGAATCTCCTTTTTACACTAGCCAACTCTTTCAGGCTTATCTTGGTTTGTCCCATGTAGAATTGCTCATAGAACAATCTCTCCAACTGAGTCCAATGGTGGATCGAATTGGGAGGGAGAGTTGTGAACCAAGTAAAGGCATTCTTTGTTAGGGAACTTGGGAAATACTTAATCCTTAGGTTCTCATTGTTTGAGATTTCTCCCGCTTTGATTAAGTATCTTGCCACATGTTCGACAATGGATTCTGTCGTGTCCCCTGAAAACTTAGTGAACTTAGGGACTTTGCATCTAGGAGGCAAGTCCGTTTGTAACACTTATTCCGACAGCGGGGACGTGAAATTGGGCCTACGGAAGCCCGTATTCATCCCGTTTTGCATCATGATTCTTTCAATCATGGCTGTCAAGTTATTCTCCAAACCAACATTCTGGTATTGGATCTGCTGAACTACTTCGTCAGCGTTTTGGTTTCTATTAACCATCCTTATTTTTGGGGCTACGACTCTCGGCTCTTCGACCCCGGGTTGTTCCAGTTGTACCCTAAGGTTCTCTTTGACAGGCTGCTGGACTTGGTTAATAGTGGTTTCTTCCTCTAGAGGTGTGCCTTGGTTTCCCCTTATCTGTGCCCTTTGGGGCTGTCGAATTTGTTGAGGTACCCCGAAAAAATCAGCCAGACGCGACATTTGCGCGGTCATTTGCTGATTCAACTGGGTGGTATTCTGTATTAGAGGATTTAGCACTGTACTTAAAGTTTGCGCCAACATTTGAACCATGTCGTGGTTGCTTTCGTCCATTTGCTGCCTCAAGACTGCTGTCGAGGCATTTGTAAGGCCATGCATTACGTGGGACGTTCCTCCTAAGAGTTGGTTCCTACCCCTGTTCGCCATACCAACCCCAGAGCCTTGGAGTGGCGAAGAGGCGCTCACTAAAGGGTCCGAAAAGGTTGACGTAGCGTTCGTCAGGCTAGCCAATTCAGAGGTTGGCATGTCGTAGGGTGGTTCTCAATTTAAACCGACAGTCGAAAAACCTGGGGGAACATATGGTCTGGTTCCTTGGTTTCCCCTAGGTGGGGGAGTCCCTAAGGGCATTCTGGGGCCTGTAAATGGAGGTAATGGCCCCGTTTGTGTAATCGTTACTGCTGGCGTCGAACCAGCGGTTACCACTTCACTTACGGTTGGGATAATCGTTGCTCCCACGTTTGTTTGTGGGATTTCTCCATTGTTTGGCGGATTCGCCATTTCACTAACTCTTCTCCTAGTATTGGTTTCGTTGGTGTATATTCTACCACTTCTCAATAACATGCAATACTCTCGAAAAAGAAGGATATTTTATACAAGACGATAAAACGTGAAAAATTAACACAAGGTCTCATCGGGTGTGCCAATTTGTTTACCGTGAAAAATGGTAAACAACCGCTGATCTTCCAAAAGGTTACTTATTTGGTGACTCGCAGGATCGATCAGATTGATCCTAAGACATGGTTGATTTTTGGAGTTTAAAGGCTTTGAAATAAAGAGTTTCGATTAATCCTAATGGTGATTAATGGAAGTAAAGTAGAGACACTTTAAATAAATTGCATGGAGAAAAGCTTGATAAAGTAAATAAAAAGCATTAAAGAGTTGTTAAATAAATGACTTCGACTGAAGTAAATGAGTGAAAGCGATAAATTGCTTGAATGTAAAAGACTTTGATTAAGGTAAATGGTGTTTCACACATACATTCTCAATGAATCTTTCTCTCACACTGGGTACTTGAATCTAAATGAGTGACTTGTATACAATGATGAACACCTCTAATAACTTCGTGAACACTTAGTATTTATACTAAAAAAACCTAAGTAACTGCTGGGCAGTCACACCGCTTCGTGATGACACCACATGGCACGCTCACGACCTGACGCATATGTTCACGACACGTTGCGCGTTGTAACTGCTGGGAACCGTCTTCCCTCCAATAATTCAAAATTCAAATCGTTCGATCTTGGGCATCAGGGACCTTGGTCGAGAGGTTGCTCCCTCGACGTCGAAGACAACAAGATTCCAACTTAAAGGAATTTCTCTAAGTATCTTGTCATTCTTTGATGAGCCTTCGACGTGATCAGCTGGTCGAAGCCTTCTTGAGTAGGAAACTCTTCTGACTCATAATTAATGATCTATATGATAATAAAACGTGGGTGTCGAATTTAGGAGCCAACAGATGGATAATAGTAATCAATAGTCACTTTGATCAATGCACAACCGCCTTTCTCTTTCTCCCTCCTTTAAAACTTTACCTATTCATTTCATTAGCCCACTATTTATTTGGAAAGATAAAAGCCACAAAATTTAATGTTTTAAGAGCTTTATAAAGTCTAAAAACCCAAAAGAAACAAGTGTTTTGAGCCAAAATTTGACAAATTAGATCCTAACATATTTTATTACAACATAATTGATAAAAAAAATATCAAAATGGGGAAAACATCATAATTGATTAAATATTTTTAATTTAATTTATTTTTTAATAGGAATAATGGGGTAATGGTAGTAATGAATGGTTGAAATTTAATTCTTTATTTTTTTTACTATTAAACATTATTTTCATATATATATATATATATATATATATATATATATATATATATATATATATATATATATATATATATATATATATATATATATATATATATATATATATATATATATATATATATATATATATATATATATATATATATATATATATATATATATTAATTTAATTATTTTGATTTAAAATAAATGTTAAGAATATAAATATAATAAATAAATTAAGAAGTTTGTTTTATATATTGTCTTCCTAACAAACATATTTGAGTAACATTTTTATTTTTACATCCTTGAAAGGTTAAGGCCGTTGTTTTTACCAAAGTTAAACCATGTTTTAACAAAGTTAAACCAGTTATTATGCTATATAATTCTAGTAATCTCATCTTACAAAAATTAATACACCAGCAAAATCCTCTCTGTCCATACACGCTGCACTAACCATCTCTTCCCAACATCACCAAAAACCAACACAAACCCTTTCCAAAATAGTTACATGGAAAAAACTCTAAAATCAAAACCCAAAAAAAATACATTTTAATTGTCTTGGAACATATTATTAGTAATAAACCTTGAAAGACACGAAACAGAGAGGGCCACCACCACCGCAACGGCCGTGGTATCCACCGCCATGGCTCGTTGCCAAGGGTCAACCCTATGTTTCACGTTCTTCCAGATCGAAGAGCCGTCACCGTTAGAGACTCTCGGTATCCTCTCTTTCGACGCCGTTAAAACAATGTGTCGCCTCGTTTCCCTCTACAAATCATTAACCGACGTCGAAATCCACAAACTCCGTCGCCACGTCATCAAATCCAAAGGCGTGGTCAACCTTAATTCCCACGACGAATGTTTCCTCCTAAACCTCGCATGCGCCGAACGCCTCGAGGATCTCAACTTAGCCGCGGCCGCCGTTTCGCGCCTCGGCTCGCGCTGCTCGAACAAGAGCCTCACCCATTTCGACGCTGTTTACGCTGACATAAAAAACGGTGCCGTGGATTTGAAGAAACTCGAGTTCGGCACGAAGAATGTCGAGAAGTTGATCGAGAAAATGGATAGACTCGTTTCTGCAACGAGGAATCTTCTTAATTCGATGGAGTCTTTGTCGGAAATGGAAGCCTCGGAGAAGAAGATGCAGAAATGGAGAACTATGAGAGTTAATAATGGGCTTAAGGTGAAAGTTGAATGTTTCAATGACAGGATCATTTATCATAAAAGACAAGTTCAATATTTTAAACAAATTTCGCTTTGGAATTTAACGTTTGATAAAGTTGCTGGGTTAATGGCTCAGATTATTTGCATTGTTTATGCTAGAATCTCTTTTATTTTCGGATCTTTGCTTACGGGTCGCAACAACGAAGGCAACAATAATAATAATAACAATGGTGTTAAAGTTAAAGGAGTTTTTAGAATGAAGTTAGATAATCGTTGTTGTAGAATTGAACACAGTGAATTGTATAAGATAAACCTTTGTGTATTTGATAAAGACGAGGAAACATTGAAGAAAAAAACTAACAAACATGTTGGTTATGTTTTAAAGTGCAACAAAATGGGTGTGATTCAGTTTCATAGTCATTCACATTCTCAGGCGCCGGCTGTGGATTCTTTCGGCATTGGTAAGGTGGCAGAGAAGAATAATGTTGTTTTCAGGATAGCGCCGGCAACTACTGTGGGTGGAGTAGGGCTTTCACAAAGGTATGCAAATGTGATTCTTTTCACGGAGAGGATTGTGCATGCTGCGGCGGCGATTGGTGAAGACGCGCGGAAGTTGTTGTATGAGATGTTGCCGGAGGGATTGCAGATGAAGTTGAGAGGGAAATTGAGGGCAAAGTGGTTGAAATGGGAGGAGGGGGTCGAGAGTTTGGCGGGAGAAGAGGAGGCAGGGAAGTCGAAGGCGATGGACCGGTGGCGCGACGCGGCGGAGGAGGTGATGGAATGGTTGGCGCCGTTGGCACATGATACATTGAAGTGGCAGGCGGAGAGGAATTTAGAGAAGCTAAAGTTTGAGACTAAACCAACGGTGTTGTTGTTGCAAACTTTGCATTATTCGAATTTGGAGAAAGTGGATGAAGCTATTGTGGATGTTTTGGTGGGGTTGAGTTGTATATATTGGTGCCAAAAACAATGGTAGTGTATATGGTGAACATTTTTTTATAACACCATCACAAACTATTTTGTTTTTAAATGGTTGAATGATTTAATTGGATAATTTGTTTTTGATCTTTAGATGTTTCCATTTAAAATTTGTGATGCAATGTTGTTATGAGAAAAAAAAGGTATAATCTTCATATATCAAATTTAGTGACTAGTCAACCGAGGAGATGGGTGGGGTCAGGAAAACCTGGGTTTTAGCTACAGGACAAGGGTGGGGATTAAGACTATATCCAGCGGCATGTTTTTTCTTCTATTCAATGTTACAATACAATGCAACTGTATAATTGATTAAAAAAATAATAAATGGACATATAGTTTTTTGTGAACAACTCTTTTGGTTTTCTTTTTCATTTTCTTTTTAATAATTCATTTACCTATAAATAAGAAATGATAAAAAGTTGTATATTCAAACTCACTCATCATTTTATTTCATTAGTTTTCAATTCATCCCATAGTTTATCTAAATTTTTATTTTTTACTTTAAATTATTATTATTAAGATTAAATAGATCCTAATCAATATAATTTTCAACAATCTATGTTTCATTTTATACAAAATTATTAAAATCCTAATATTTAAAATTCTCAATTTTCTCACCACCAACAAATTCTATCATATTTTTTACGTCACCAAACAATTTGAATATGTATTTTATACCTCAAATAAATATTTATGGAGTGAATTTTTAATGTGTTAAACTAATCCAATATTTATTACAATATTTTGGAAGGACATACTCCTACTGTGCAATATACAATTAATTTGAATTTTATTTATTTTATATCAATTTAAATTTAAATAATTAAAATTATTATTTTAAATGATATAAAATTTAATATGAATAAAATATTAATATATAAAATAAAATTGTGGGACCTAATATATATTTTTTAGAGTTGCACTATTAGAGTGAAAAATTAGTTGAATTACTTCAAGCTGACGTGGTTTAATGGGTCCCGTAAAGAACCCAAAAATGGGTTCACAGTTGGAGATGCTCTTAGTATCCGACTGCACCCGCATCTATCCCGTCCCAGCTTATTACATTTGATTTATTATTCTTATTTTCAATAATTTTATTCTTAATCTTAAGATATTAGGTTTATTAGAATTATATTTTTTTTTCAAAATACAGATTAATTAAAAATGATCAAATATTATGGTTATTCTTAAAATTATAAAGTATTTAGTTTAATTATTGATTTTTGTTGCTATAGAAAAAAAACATGTATTTTTATAAATAATTTTTTTTTTGTGTGGGGTGGGGTGGGGTGGGGCGGGACAGAGCGAGGAAACGCGTTTCTCATTAGGGCGGGGGTGGGGTGCAATTGTTATTCATGATTGGGTTTGGGGCAGAGGCTAGGCTGATATAGAGAAGCGGGGGCGAAACTTATAACATGGGTTGTAAGCGGGCATGTATGCCATGTTTAAGTCCTCCCTGACAATCTCCGCAAAAAAACGGCAGAACGAGCATGCATAGTTGAGGGTGTGGGTCTAAAACCTAGACCTGTCCCTAAAAAAAGTGAAGGTGGGACATGTGCGCGAACACTTCACTTTTTAAGTCTAAAAATGAAAATATTTATGTTAATTCATGTTTAGGGCCAAACATATCTCTCTCTGCAACCACCTTTAGATATAACACTCTGAATCAAAACGTATTGACCGACTGCTAAATCACACTTCTATAACATTTTCCTAACCATTGGACTATCATATACCTCATTGCATGAGATTTATGCCTTAAGCACATCCCTCGTGTGAGACTTGTAAATGCGAGTTTATGCAACATTTAGGCCTTTGCTTTTGTACTATCTAATTTGTTTCCTTGTTATAGGGTTTTTGTAACATCATCATTCAGAAACTTTTAATTATAATATGCTTGCTTATAGCAGTATGTTGATGGATTTTATGATATCATTGTTCTTTGATCTGGTGAAGACACCTCGTGAGGCTTAACACTAAGGGGATGTGATAATTTTTTGTCCTAAATCAAATGAGATAGCCCCTTGGTTCGGCCTTGACTCCTTATCAGGAAAAGAGGCGTGGGAAAGACGGACTGATTTAAATTTGTGAGACATTGATCTCTTTTTATAGCAGCGCATCCATGGGACAAAGATTAGGGGGCGAGTTTCTCAAGTGAGGTGAATCCTGTAACACCCCTTTCTAACCCCAAGCAAATATAGCATAAAACAGAGTAACATAGCATGCATAACATTCAAAGGGTGTCACATGTCGTTTTCCAAAACATAGAAAACCAACAAAACAGTCATCAACATACACCTGGCCATAATACATAACACATATTCAACTTCATGTTTCCACAACTATGCATATCACATCAGGATATTTCTTTACTAAACTATTATCAATGATTATATCCCGTACTATAATCATGTATCAACATACTAACAACTCATAACATAAAAGTCATATGAATCCAAAACGTTGGGCATTAAGGCCACTCAACATATTATCTCAAAATACAAACCAAATAAGAGAATATAACAATATCTCTTCACAACAAACATGGGTTCAAATACCCCCTGTGTTACATGACCAGAGCATTGACTCAATACCTAAGAAAGCGGATAAACCAAACTACTCTTTAATTATCCTCGTGAGAAGAACCACTATCTTCGATACTTGAGCGATGTCGTATAAAATACCATTCCAACAGAAGGGTGAGAATTGACATTATTATAAAATATATAATATAAACAATGTATATAACACATATACATCCAAGGAATTAATCACACTTCATATAATTATCTATACAAGTTGGCTTTACCATTCCAAGTACCAAAACAAATATATCCAAACATTACAAGTATACCAAGTAGAATCATTCACACAATTATTGCATATAGCATAATTTCCACCAAAGTAAAATCAATGTAACAATTAATTCAATTACCACATATATTACAAACATCACCAATGTCACGATCAAACCAATTATCACATACATTACACATCAAAGTAAAACATCACATAACAACAAATGTGACTCCAATGCAACTCAATGTGACTCATGCATGTGGTACTATCATGAATATCAATCTCACCTCGCTCTCAATTCCATATCTAGAATCAGAGCCACGCTTCTGATCCAGACAAGATCAAAGCCCATCGTTATAAACATATAGTCCACCGCTTATATTTCCACACAAGGATAAAAGCAACCATCATTATAAACATATAGTCCACCGCTTCTATTTTCACCTTATTCATTTTAAATCTTGAACTGACTTAGGCATTGGAGTACTATCCTTGTAGATCTACTCTGAATCCCCGTGACAAAGATCAGCATCCCCGGTTCAAGAGATCCAATTCATCAGTTGTATATAATTCCAGTTCCAAAATGGAATACTGATACTGTCTGTGGGAATCAACTTCTTATTCCTACGATATTCCATTTCCAAATCAATCTCTATATGAAATTAGATCTACACATGAAGCAGAAGGAGCAGAAATGGTAAATTCGATAATCATGTATGAGCTCTCTACTCTATCTACTTAATTAACCGTTCACCGACTATCACCGATCAGTGAGTTTTGCGATGCTGCATCCTCTATCACATGTCCTTTGCCATATTGCTTTCTGCTTATGGTAGAGATTGGAAAATATTGAGGCAACTACAAGTATGGTAAAAGGTCTATTGGATGCCAAATTCATCTATGAGTCTAAGTACACATAATGGCTCTCAAATGTTGTATGCAATATCATGATGTATGAAATGCGTTTCATAATGATGTTCTCAAAATAAATGAGATTGTGTTATATGTGTTTCATATGTATATGCTATGATATTGGTAAATGATGTATGAATGTGAAATTTTATTGAAGTGCATTTGTAAACTCGAGCAACATCTTTGTTTAGGGAAAATAAATCTCTGACTGTCGCTGGGGATGAAGAGTATGTGTATCTTCGATCTTTTGGGGATTGTTTCCGTTGGGAGCTCCTACTTTCTTATTTGAGGAAAATCCGCTGGGGAACATTGATTTCTACTTTTTGCTTGAGGAAAATCTGCTGGAGAATGTTAATTCCTGCTTGGGGAGAAAAGTTTAAGAACATTGGTTATTCATTGCTCTGGTGAGGAGTTTATACCCTGATTGGGGATAGAAGAGATAGATAATCTTCCGGCTTGTCTGGGGAGGATAAAGTTGACTGATATCTGGCCATTTTTAGATTCAGTAGCAACTCTCTGGGGATAGTGGCAGCTTTACTGGGGAGAGGAATTTTTCCGACAACTCGTGGCCATTTGAGTAATAAACTCAAGATGGGGAGACAATAATTTGTTGGGGAAATTAACCATATTGGGGAAATAAACCTTGTCGACGGAGCAATACTCTACTGAGGAAACACCCTTGTTGAGGAAATGAACTCTGCTGGAGAGTATAGACCTGCAGGGGGTTTTGCAATCTCAGAGGAATGAACTCAACTGGGGAAGAGAACTTCGATGAACTGTATTGATCGGAACTTCGTAGGTTGGTGACATTACCGGGAAGAAGATCATACTCCTTTATCTGCCAGACCGATCTGTCGGGGAAATTGTGGGGAATGTATGAACTTGTGAAGATTACTCTATGGGGATAATCTCATAGAAGTTGTGGGGATTTGTGGATGGCTCGAACATCACCCCAACCCCTAGATTTTTTGAGTAAATTCCCATTCCTGTTTTTATTCATTTGTTAACAGTCAAGTGTATTCATATGCATATGCTCATTCAATTTTAGTCATTGGACATTTTGCAAACAAAACAGGAAAAGTAAAACAGAATTTGATTTTGAAATTGTATTTCATTGATAGTGTGCCTATAAACAGGCAATTTTTGTACAAAGGGACGGAAATGCTAGTAAGAGGAAGTCGTCGAAGAAAATATTTATAAAGTGAAAACATATAGCTATGTGGGAATAATCTCGTCAGGTTCCAACTCTACTATTGCCCTTATGTCTTCAAGCATCTCATGCCTTGCTGTCGGAAGAAAGTGAGTGAATTGATGTTGTTGTACCCCAAAATTTGCCCTCTCAAATATCAAGGCCTTCCTCACAAGGATTCTCAAGGTTCAAGCTTAAACAAGTGCATTGGGATTTTCCAATACCAAAAGGAAACTATCAAAAAGGGGGAAAATAGATAAAATTAATATTTTGGCAAATTTGGATAAAAACAAGTGTTTTTTGATTCAGCTCCTTCGATTGACTCTTGGCCTCCTTCGATTGCTCAAAATGGCTACCTGCATGCTTCTTTCGAATCTGGACATTTTGCCTCATGTATGCCTCTTTCGCCTGGGCATGTGACTTCTTGTTGCAAGTTTCGTTTGTGTCTTTTGCTGCATGCATGCTTGCAATCTAAGGCCATGACCTACTGGTCACATATACCCCCTGCAAGGCAAGACTTCATTTGGGCACTCACCTTCTGTGTGCCTGGATGAAAACTTCAGTGGAGCAAGGGCCTCTTTCGAATGCAACTTGGATATATCCTTCATGTTGAACTCTAAGCCTCCTTCGAACACGGAATTTCGATTGGGAAATATGCTTCCTTCGAGCATGAGCTTTCGATTAGGCAGTATGCTTCCTTCGAGCGTGAACTTTCGATTGGGCAATAGCTTCCTTCGAGTTAGCTGGTTTCGACCATAAGCTTCGACTGAGGCAAAGGCTTCCTTCAAACAGACGCGTTTCGACCTCACTCTTGCATTCAACTCAAGTCCAAGTTTCGTTTGCCAGGTTGTGTTGCGTCCAGATCTTTACATAGTCAGAAGTTTGCACAAGGGTTTCAAACTTGGTCTGCTGGATACTACTATTCTGGGTTAAAGGCTACATACTTTTTCTGCAAACAGAGAGACTTTATCACAAAAGCATCTTTCCATCTGATTTCAGCCTGAGCACAAGCAATGTCAGAGGCATCTTCTGCACCCCACTGCTGCTACTGCCAACAGGCCCCCCACTTGTACTGTCACGTTACCCCTTATTTTATTATTCTTTGCAAGTTGGCTATGGACGAACATGTTCATTATTTCTCTATAAATAGAGGAATTTTTTACAAAGCTAAGGGAGACTTTCGAGCCAGAGGAACGAATCTGCAGAAAACTGTTCTCAAACACTACAAAAAAAGCTCAAGTTCATCAACACTTGAGAAATAAAAAATATCCAGAATCCAAACACTTGTCCCCTTAGAATCTGAAACGTCCATACACCTTGTTACCTTTTCGAATCCAGTAGGAAGAACCTCACACTTGTTCTTCTCTGTTGAATCCAGTATCAAGGACGTGACCCCTGGTTTCCCCCTCCGACAGAAGCATTCAAGGGCCACCACTCAAGGCCCCACATCCATTCAACGCCTCCATCAAGGTAATTCACTCTTACCCTTGAGCTTTTCATTTCATGACATAACATGTAAATAAACTCCCTTTCGTTCCAAGCATGTACATACTGCTGTTCCTTTCGTTTCCACCATGTTAACATGTTTCGTTTTGCTTGTTGTTCGCCTGAATTAGCTTTAGTTATTAAACTGTTTACTAGCATGGCCTTAGGCCATGTTGCTATTTAATGTCTCAAACGAAGTAAACAGGAAACAAGAATATGAAACGAAGCCTCAGGCTTCCTCACTGACTCCAGGCCCAATCAAAGAAGGCAACAAGGCAGAAAGGCCCAACCAGAGGCACACTTGCACTAAGTCCAGGCTCAGTCGAAAGGTACTCCCATGCTGATGCCAGCTTCCAATCGAAGTACATAACCTGACTGGTGCCAAAGCCCAATCGAAAGACATGACTTCACTGTTGCTGACTCCAATCGAAGGAGGCCAACAGAATGCAAATCAAAGGCTGCTCCTGCCCAAATCGAAGGAGGCCAGCAGAATCCCAATCGAAGGATGCTGCTGCCTGGGTCGAAAAAGCTCTTTTTATTTCTTTTTATCTTATTTTTGCCTTTACATTTTCTTGCCTTTCAATATGGTTGTAATAGCGTAGGATTTCATCTTTCTGCACTTTATTTACTTTGTACAAATGCTAGTAATTAGGTGTGTATGATAAGATAAAACTAACAAATAGACCACCAAAAAAAATCAAAGACAAATGCATGCAACGAAACACACTTTGCACACATGCACCCTTAAGGTAATCTCACTTGTTGCCTCGGAAAATGCAATCATGTCCCTCGAGCATGAGACACTCTAGCAAATGTCCCTTCGATAAACAAAGATCATAGTCCCTCGATGACCCTCGATGTTGCCTTCGATAAAACGATCTCGTCCCTTACAAAATTGCTAGAGCGTCTCATAAGTTGCCTTCAATGATTGTATACGATGACCCGCGCATGTCCCGTTTAACATCCTAACGCAAGGTTGTTCATCAAACACAATGGTGAAACAACACTGTTAAAAGGGTTAAAACACAAGAAAATCTTTGAGTAAAATAGGGTAGACAACTCTTAGTTACTTGATCAAAAATCTTGCAAAACATCCTTGCCAACTTTCAAACACACTTCACAAACACAACTTCCAAAACAACTTTCAAAACATTGAATTATCTTTTCAAAAAGACACACACCTTTGTATATATTCAAACAAGAATCATTACAAAGGTTGCCTAGACAAGGCATCTTTTTCAAAACATTTTCAAAACCACGCACACAAAGCACCATTTCAAACAATTGAAAAGCAAAGGTAAGTGATCTAAAACAAGTAACTAAGAGCCCATGGATAACCATGGATGAAAAGGGTGCTAGCACCTTCCCTTTTCATAATCTACCCCCCGAACCCACGAAAACATCTCAAAGGTCTTTCCTGTGCTTTTTGACATTTCCTTAGGATAAAATAAAAAGTCGGTGGCGACTCTTGCTAAACCGAACATTTGTGAACACAAACGCAAAACCACAAGTCAGTTCTCCCACCGTAACACAGAACTGGCGACTCTGCTGGGGACATTTCTAAAAGTGGGGTTACCTTAGGTTTTTAGATCACCTATACATTCTTGCTTTGATTGCTTTGATTGCTTTACTTTTTGGGTTCCTTGTTTGGGTTTGTTTAATCCTACACCCGGATTTGGGGGCACCTTTTTAGGTAAATAGCAATAAACTGTGAGGGAACTGTGCGGGGTATATCGATATGGTTGAAGCAGTAACTATGTTAGTGTGACATATTTGTGGGTACCGATAGCCCTTGAGTAGTCAAGGATAATACGGGGCCGCTGAGCAATGTCATGAAGCACTAACGAACTCTTAGAACCTTACTTGACCATCTTGGCCTTTTTAGGGGTAGTGAGATGACCGACTTTGGTGCAGTCCGAAGTTGGTAGATACTCGATACTACACTCATTGAGGATTGTTTTCTTGGAATATTTTGGTCGCCAGTTGAGTGGCTAAACCAAAACAATGAACACAGAAAATAATCCAGTGATATTGAGCTCCTTAGAACCCGGTTTCTATTTTAGGACAGGATGAGCCAACTAACTTCAAGAGGGTACTTACCTACGAACCCCATGCAAGCCTAAACCTAAGGAATTGTTTGCTTTGTATGAATATGATTACCTGTATATACACTTACTTGCTTTTGCATACATGTACATAACATCATAACATCATACCATAGCATTTACAATAACCATTTCAAGGATCTCGAGGGTCTTTTGATGCAGGGTCATGTTGAACCAGACGTCTACCAAAGGGCAAGAGGGTTCCCCTCTAAACAAACACCGTCAAAGATCAAGTGCAACAACTTGAATCAGGGGCTATGACCCACTAGACATGGTGAGCTTGATTCTTGTGGAAAGACATCCTTACAAAGTTCTCCAATCAAGGATGTTCAATTTCTAACATTTTCTTGTGTTTACCCCGCGGGATCCTTGAAAACATGTATCCACATATCATGCATCGCATCATGACAGGTTTCTCCCATACAGGTCTCCTTATCTTCCTACTGTTTATTTCAGTAAGATGGATATGGAACAAACAGTGAAAGATCTTCAAGCTCAAAACGCTCAGTTCCAGCAAATGCTTCTGGCTATGGCTAAGGGGCAAGAGGATATGAAAGCTCTCCTTCTCAAAGACAAGAAGAAGAAGTCCAAGAAGGCAGCGGGCATCCTGAACTTGAGAGGAAGACCTGGAGGACCAGTCAGGAGAGCCCTAGATCTTTCAACTCCATCCAACATAGGGGATAGTCCTGAAGAAGACCACAATTTGGAGATTGATGAAGTTAAAGCTAACTACTCCGAGGAACAATATCCTCCCACTGATGACAAGTACAAACAGTTGGAGGATCGCCTCAGTGCTATGGAGATTCAACAGATACCTGGCTTAGATTTAGGAGACATGGGTTTGGTTTCTGGATTGGTCATCCCGCCAAAGTTCAAAGTCCCTACTTTGGCCCTGTACGATGGAGTCTCTTGCCCTAAGATGCACTTAAAGTCTTATGTCCGCAAGATTCAACCATACACAACTGATCCGAAGCTTTGGATCTATTTCTTCCAAGAAAGCCTAGTAGGGACTCAACTCGAGTGGTTTTATCAATTGGAGAGTTCCCGCATCTGCACCTGGGAGGATCTAGATGCTGCTTTTTACAAACAGTATCAGTATAATGCTGATCTTGCACCAACTCGTGTGCAATTGCAGAACATGACCATGGGTTCCAATGAGAGCTTCAAAGGATATGCCCAAAAGTGGAGAGATCTGGCTGGTAGGGTGCAACCCCCTTTAACTGACAGGGAGCTGATTGACATCTTCATGGGAACTTTGACAGGGCCTTTCTTCAAACACTTGATCGGAAGCTATTCAGCCGGGTTCACCGAGCTAATACTGACCGGCGAAAGGGTCAAAGCTGTCATCAAAAGTGGGAAGATTCAAGAAGCTACACCTTCTGATGCTCAGAAAAAGCCTTACAGTGGGAAGAAAGAGTCCAATGTTGTGTATGGTCAAAAGAGTCGTCATGACCAACACGTAGGAGCAATCTTGATCTCTAATCCTACGCCTGCTCAACAAGGACAGGGGCATCAGCGTAAGGAGGTCGCGCCTAAAAGACAATTCACTAAGATCAACATGTCACTGGGTCAAGCGCTACAACGCATGTTGGAGGCAGAGCTGATTACATTAAAGGCTCCTCTCCGAAACCCAAATACTTCCGCTCCTACCTATCATCCCAATGAAAGGTGTGCATACCACTCTGACAGTCTGGGACATGACACAAACAACAGTTGGGCTCTGAAGAACAAGGTCCAAGACATGATTGATGCCAAGGAGATCGAGTTTGACCCTCCGGAGACTCCAAACGTGATCACTGCTCCTATGCCAAATCATTGAAGGCTTTTGTCTCATTTGAATTTTCAAGTTGTAATTTCTTTTGTTATTCAAACAATTATCTATTAATGTCAAACTTTGTTTCATTAATGCACTACACATGTTTGTCTTGAATTATTTCATTCGTTTTCATTTCATTTAAACTATGCTTTCTACTGTCTTTATGATATTCAACTCTTGCTAAAAGTTACAAGCCTTTAGAGGGAGGATGACGAAACAATGCCATAATCTCATATAATATGCTTTTGAACAGACCTTGTTGATGATGTACAGGCGTTTCTTTCAAATCCTAAACACTGGAGTTATAAGGAAGATAATCCCTAGTCAACCCCTTCGAGCCAAAGAAGTAGAAGTTTTCTATTTTTAACACAAATTGAAACCTTGAATCAAAACCTGGGGCAGGGTAGTCTCTCAGTTAATTCAAACGCGCGTTAAGCCGCAAACTCTCATCTCGTAATACAACGAATGACATCAAAAACATTCCTCTGGAATCAAAAGATGGTGATGGTTCCCTACCAAATAGGCAGTCATTATCTCTCAAAAAGAAAAGCCCACTAAGTCAAAACCTACAAAGGAGACTTAAGAAAAATGGGGCATCCCGCTGACTGTAATCTCAAAACAGGAACGGTCAGGCAAAAATTAGGGATACCAAATAAAAAGAACGAAGTAATTACAAATCCTCAACAACATGAAAAATGTTGCAAAAATGACTGCCTTCCAACAAATTCAACTTGTGTGAACCATCACCAAAAACGTCGTTCCAGACTCATTTGGAGTTCAAACGCACAATTAACTGAGTTTAGGATTGAAGAACATCACGAAGAGCGGGTGGATACAAATATACTTTGAGCCTTTATCCTTTGTTTCTTAAACCGTGAACCAAGCCACGTTACAACCCTTCAAAAGTCCTAACTGAAGCATGGGTTAGTTCGAAAGCATACTGTTACAAAAGGTATCCTGACTCCTGTAAGGCTTTGCTCTAAATCTTGTGTTGATTCTGTCTTATAAAAAGTTTTCTGCTAAAAAACGCATTTTCAAAAAACTTCAATACAAACATAAACTTTGCATTACTTGAATATCATTGTTTGCATATGGCTATTTGTTTAACAACGGAGAAATTCACACAACGAGTATCCGATGAACGAAAGCCCTCTCAGTGAACAAAATCACTTCAAAAAGGATGACACTTCCATTGATAAATCTCCTATCAACAAGGGGGAATGACATGTCACTATCCAGCACACCTGGGTCAGTCCAATCAAGATTCCAGGAAATCTCTCAAAGAATTGCAGAGTAACCAGGGGCAGGCCTCCCTCACCATCACTTGGGGCGTTGAACATCAATCTCAGTGAAAGGTTACATACAGTGCCACAAACACTCGCAACTAGGGGAAATGGAAAATCTCCCCAAAATCCTTCTCATAGGATGACTCCCAGCAAGGGTTTAATCTCTGAAAACCTTTCCCCAGCTGAATCAACCTCAAGAATCCTCGAGGACTTCCCCCAACGAAGATGTCACCTCTCTGGCGGACTGGCAACAGGGTTTATTTCCCCAACAACACCAGGATTCCCCAGCTTAAGTTTGCCTCTCCGACTACTACAAATCAAAGGACCACAACTCCTCTTCCCGAGTAGACTACTCTACAATCCCCAACAAGTTACTGCGAAACCTGGACCCGACCAGATATTAGTTCAACTTCGACTTCCCAGTAGAGCAACGGACAACCGAGACTCCTGAACTTCTTTCCCAAGCAGAAATAAACATACTCCCCACAGAGTTTTCAACTTTCCCCAGCGGAGTTCTCCTCAAACAACAAAACAGGAATCCATTGGGAACATTCTAGACAAAGTTTGAAGGCACACATACTCTTCAACAACAGTCCAGGATTTAATGACTCCCCGGCTTTTGTCAAGAATTTATTTTCCCAGACAAAAATACATTCATTAACAATTACACTTTAACAACATTCATAACATATGCATACAAAATACATATGACACATATCTCATTTTATTTTGAGAACATCATTACACAATGCATACATCATGACATTGCATACAACTAACTCTTTACCTTTTCAGGAAAGATCGATCCACAGGCAAGGATCATCATCTTCTGAGATTTCCTTCTAGAGACAGTTCAAATGCGATCCAGATATGGCTGACGTTCTGATACTTATTCCAGATTTCCTCCTAGAGACAGTTCAGATGCGATCCAGATATGACTGACATTCTGATACTTATTCCAGATTTCCTCCCAGAGACAGTTCAGATGCGATCCAGATATGGCTGACATTCTAATACTTATTCCAGATCCCTTCTAGAGACAGTTCAGATGCGATCCAGAAATGGCTGATATTCTAATACTTATTCCAGATTCCTTCTAGAGACAGTTCAAATGCGATCCAGAAATGGCTGACATTCTGATGCTTATTCCAGATTCCTTCTAGAGACAGTTCAGATGCGATCCAGATATGGCTGACATTCTGATACTTATTCCAGGTTCATTCAAAATACAGTCTAGATACGATCCAGATTCAGATGTCATTTTGTCACTCATTCAAAATACAGTCCAGATACGATCCAGATTCGGATGTCATTCTGTCACTCATTCAAAATACAGTCCAGATACGATCCAGATTCAGATGTCATTCTGTCACTCATTCAAAATACAGTCCAGATACGATCCAGATTCGGATGTCATTCTATCACTCATTCAAAATACAGTCCAGATACGATCCAGATTCGGATGTCATTCTGTCACTCATTCAAATACATTTCAGATACACTCTAGACACGGACGCCATTTCTTTTGCTCATACAGACTCAGTCCCCAGATACAGTTCAATGGCATTCCAGACACAAATACCATTTTGATACTCATTCTTTTGACCTACAACATTGCACTTACAACAAACAATTTTGGATGGCATCTTTAAGCCCATCTCCAACAAGATTCTGTCACATTCTTGGATGGCATCTTTAAGCCCATCTCCAACAAGTTTCTGTCACATCTCCAAATGGCATCTGTAAGCCCATTCCCGACATCGCAATGCTGATATTACACCATGCGAGTGCAAATTTTTGGGCACTCTAGTGTCCAATTATCTTCCACCTTCGGATCACGAAAGGCTCGAAAGCCAATCTATATCCTCAGGTTTAAGAAAATTGAACATGGGCAGCTGTTGTACCCCAAAATTTGCCCTCTAAAATATCAAGGCCTTCCTCACAAGGATTCTCAAGGTTCAAGCTTAAACAAGTGCATTGGGATTTTCCAATACCAAAAGGAAACTGTCAAAAAGGGGGAAAACAGATAAAATTAATATTTTGGAAAATTTGGATAAAAACAAGTGTTTTTCGATTCAGCTCCTTCGATTGACTCTTGGCCTCCTTCGATTGCTCAAAATGGCTACCTGCATGCCTCTTTCGAATCTGGACAGTTTGCCTCATGTATGCCTCTTTCTCCCGGGCATGTGACTTCTTGTTGCAGGTTTCGTTTGTGTCTTTTGCTGCCTGCATGCTTGCAATCGAAGGCCATGACCTACTGGTCACATATACCCCCTGCAAGGAAAGACTTCGTTTGGGCACTCACCTTCTGTGTGCCTGGATGAAAACTTCAGTGGAGCAAGGGCCTCTTTCGAATGCAACTTGGATATATCCTTCATGTTGAACTCTAAGCCTCCTTCGAACATGGACTTTCGATTGGGAAATATGCTTCCTTCGAGCATGAGCTTTCGATTGGGCAGTATGCTTCCTTCGAGCGTGAACTTTCGATTGGGCAATAGCTTCCTTCGAGTTAGCTGGTTTCGACCACAAGCTTCGACTGAGGCAAAGGCTTCCTTCAAACAGACGCGTTTCGACCTCACTCTTGCATTCAACTCAAGACCAAGTTTCGTTTTCCAGGCTGTGTTGCGTCCAGATCTTTACATAGTCAGAAGTTTGCACAAGGGTTTCAAACTTGGTCTGCTGGATACTACTATTCTGGGTTAAAGGCTACATACTTTTTCTGCAAACAGAGAGACTTTATCACAAAAGCAACTTTCCATCTGATTTCATCCTGAGCACAAGCAATGTCAGAGGCACCTTCTGCACCCCACTGCTGCTACTGCCAACAGGCCCCCCACTTGTACTGTCACGTTACCCCTTATTTTATTATTCTTTGCAAGCTAGCTATGGACGAACATGTTCATTATTTCTCTATAAATAGAGGAATTTTTTACAAAGCTAAGGGAGACTTTCGAGCCAGAGGAACGAATCTGCAGAAAACTGTTCTCAAACACTACAAAAAAATCTCAAGTTCATCAACACTTGAGAAATAAAAAATATCCAGAATCCAAACACTTGTCCCCTTAGAATCTAAAACGTCCATACACCTTGTTACCTTTTCGAATCCAGTAGGAAGAACCTCACACTTGTTCTTCTCTATTGAATCCAGTATCAAGGACGTGACCTCTGGTTTCCCCCTTCGAATCCGAAAGCATTCAAGGGCCACCACTCAAGGCCCCACATCCATTCAACGCCTCCATCAAGGTAAGTCACTCTTACCCTTGAGCTTTTCATTTCATGACATAACATGTATGTTGTACCCCAAAATTTTCCCTCTCATTTCTTCAACATCTTCTCATCCCAAGACCCTTGGAGCTCAAGAACAAGTTAGGGTTTACTCTGCTCAAGACTCCTCCTTGCACTGTTGACCCAAATTAGGGTTTGAGTTTGCACAAAGATGTTTTGACCTGAAATTCCTAAAGTAACTTTTATGCTTCATGTTGGACTCACAAGATTATCCATACCAAGTTTCAAGCCTTGATTCCAATCTTTGCCCAGTCAATTGGACAGTTGACCTAGAAATCAGCTGTATTGGGGAAAAAGTCAACTGTGGTCAATTGACAGTCAAAACTCATGATTTTTGACCCACATCAACATTATGAACTCATATGAACCATTTGGTCAAGTTTGGATCACAATTCCACAAGAAATTTGATCAGATCACCAAAAGGGCAAAATGGTCATTTTTAGGGTTTTGACTGCACAAAGGCAATTTTTGACTGTTTGACCTAACCAATGGCAAACCAAGCTCACATATGGACTCAAGGACTCAATGGCATTGTCTTGACATGTTCAACAAGTTCAAAAGATCCCAAATCCACAAGATTGACAAATGAATTTTCCAGTCAACTGATCAAAATTTGACTGTATACTGAAAAGTCAAACTTTGACTTTTTGGTCAAAATCAAGTGTCAAGATTCATTTTTCATCAAAACATGTTAAATCGTGAAACTTTTTCATCAAGAAAGCAAAAATTACAAATTAGGGTTTGAAATGAAGAAATTTCATAACTTAGAAATTTTCTAAGTTATGAAATTCCCTTATTTTTTCCTAACTTTGTCCCATATTTTCATCAAGATATATTTGGATTCAAACAAAACTCGAAACATGAAAGTTATAGTACATTGCAAAATCTACAACTTTGATTCACAAAGTTTCCTCAAAAGAAGCTTGTAGCTCAAGTTATGATTTTTGGAATAGGGGTGCAAAACATTCTTAACTTAGAAATTTTTTGACCTATTTGAGGCTGGATTTTTGCCTAACTTCATGGCCACTTTTCACATGCTTCCACTTGGAATTTCAACTTGCATTACAAAGATGGATTGTAGTACACATTCCAAGCTTTCCAAATTGTCCAAGAACTTCTCAAACACCCTTGTGGTTAGTGAGAATCGAATTTGTAAAGATGGGCAAAAGTCACTTTGTTCATGGCCAAATTACATGTTCATAACCTTGCCATTTTCAAGTCAGCATGTTCCAAGCTAGATTACAGGCCTCTAATCTCACTTACACTCAACAATTTAATGCCAATCCTTTGTGTTCAATTCTTATTTTGTGTGTTTAACCATTACTTGCAAGATTAAGCCATATTTGGAAAAAGCATTTTAGCCATTTTGATAAAGTATCACTTTATGTCAAATTCACAAATCAAAGAGGTACAAGCAGATCTTTGAGGCACAAGTTCATGAACAAATTCCACTGATCTAGGAGAGAAGGTGCAGCATGCTTGAGGGGCCTGTAGTAGCCTATAATCCAACTTGACAACTTTAGCTTAGATAAGAAGAAAACTTGCATTTTGTATCATAATACACATTCCTGCAAGAACCAACTCAAGCAAACTTTGTGAACATATTTGATACATCATAACTGACCTAAGGCACGACCCTTCCATCCCTCATACCTCCTCAAACACCAAAACACCATCCTACTGCAAAAAACAGAGTCCCTTCTGTAACTTGACTTCTATAAACCTTTCCACTCGTACACTTTGGCCAAAAAGAGTTCAAACATGTTCCATATCACCCACTGAAGCTATCCCAAGCATTGAACACAAACTGTAACATCCCTAACATCACTTGCCATTTTCAGTTTTCAACTTTGCAGGTGGACTTCCATAGCTCGATTCAGTCAGTTTCAAAGCAAGCTAGAGGTTGGAGAAGCATCCCTGAACTTCAAGCAAGCTGTACAAGTCCTCAAAATCCATTGAAAGTACCTCCATTGTTGTACATGATTCAAGCTGAATAGGTAAAAGTTTGGACTTCTATCTCTCTATCCAGGCATAGTTAGGCTTAAGTTTGTGAAGAAAGTATGTCCTACTCATGGCCCTGAAACTACCCATATCCTTACTTTTCATTTATATTGTGTGTGCTGCACGAATTTTGGACATGAACATTGAAAAAAACTTAGGTTAAAAATTGGGGGAGAAGAAATTCTCTCTCATTTCTGAGAGTTAGAACAACTTCTTTATATGTTTAGAATCGTGACATGATGCTCTATAATGTTTATGTTGTGAGTTTTTGTTAAAAGTCAAGGAATCAAGAGATAGCAGTTGGAGAAGGAAACACGCGTTTTCTGTGTTTGAATGTTGCTGGAGGTTGAAGACAACCACCTTTGGGCTGGGCCTAGGTCATTTTTCTGTTTGCACCACTATTTTCCACATACACCCCCCTGGCCCATTGTATAAAATATTTATCATTTTTTGATTTTTTCTTTTTGATTCTGACTTGATATTTTTTGTCCAAACATAAAAAACATTAAAAATATTTTTTCACATTTTTTTATATTTATTTGGCTTTTATTTGCTTTATTTAAACATATGTATGTAAAATAATATATATACTTTTACTTAAAATACTAAAAAATAATACAAATACATTTTATTTTCTGATTTTATTTTATTTTATCTTTTGAAAACATTTTCTAAAAAATATACTTTTTTTTGTAAATAATAAATATTTTTATTTTTGTGTATATTTAATATATTTAATATATAATATAAATACTTATATAGTTATTAGAATATTTAGGATAAAAACATAAAAATAATACATTTTTTTATTAATATTTAACCTCAAAAATTACTTTTTTACAAATATACTTCACTTTCATTTATTTTTGCATATAATTAATAAATATTGTATATAATAAATAATAAATACTTTTTATTTAGCAAATTAGGGTTTTGCCCTAAACCATGAAAATATCCAAAAATTAACTTTTTTATTTTTGTTTGTATGTCACATGAAAAATACTTTTACATACATATAAAAATCATTTTTGTGCATCTTGCATATTTATTGTATTTATTCAATTATTGTACAATTAAATAACTTGTATATCCAATTTGGATTGTAATAGCTTAGATTTAAATTTCTTGCTAAATATCCCCATTTGAACATTTGTACCCCCCATCCCATAATTATGTTGTAATAATTTAGGATTTTATTTTTCGCATTTTAAAAGCTTTCCAATTATGCCATGATAGACCTAGGGTTTGCATGCAAAAAATCAAAATAGCTTGACCTAATTCAAAGACAAAAAAACATGAAAATGGACAACACCAATCACACTTGCACCCCTTAGGGTTACTCCACTTGTTGCCTTCAATAATGGGCCATGTTGCATGTTGAGTTTCTTTGGCAAAACAAAACAAATCAAATGATCATAGTCCCTCGACGACGCTTTCGAAAGTTGCCTAAAAATGATCAAGTCCCTTAAAGAAAAAATTGTCAAAGACACTTGGCACTATTGCAATCATGGTCTAAATGATGACCCGCGCCCGTCCCGTTAACATCCTAACACAAGATTGTCCACCAAATACAATGGTGGAACAATACTGTTAAAAGGGTTAAAACATAAGAAAGATCTTTGAGAAATTTAGGTTAGATAGCTCTTGGTTACTTGACCAATCTTGCAAAACAATCCTTGCCCTTTTTCAAAACACACATCACAACACATTTTCAAAACAACTTTCAAAAACATTGAAAACTTTTCAAAAGACAAATACACCTTTGTATACATTCAAACATGGATCATTACAAAGGTTGCCACAACAATGGCCTCTTTTCAAAATATTTTTCAAACCCACACACAAAGCACCATTTCAAACAATTGAAAGCACCATTTCAAACAATTGAAAATGCAAGGCAAGTGATCTAAGCAAGTAACTAAGAGCCCATGGATAACCATGGATAGAAAGGGTGCTAATACCTTCCCTTTCTATAATCTACTCCCCGAACCCAAGAAAACATCTCAAAGGTTTTTGCTGTGCTTTTTAACCTTTCCTTAGGATAAAATAAAAAGTCGGTGGCGACTCTTGCTCAATCGAAACATTTGCGAAAACAAACGCAAAACCTCAAGTCAGTTCTCCCACCGTATCAGAATGTAAATAAACTCCCTTTCGTTCCAAGCATGTACATACTGCTGTTCCTTTCGTTTCCACCCTGTTAACATGTTTCGTTTTGCTTGTTGTTCGCCTGAATTAGCTTTAGTTATTAAACTGTTTACTAGCATGGCCTTAGGCCATGTTGCTATTTAATGTCTCAAACAAAGTAAATAGGAAACAGGAATATGAAACGAAGCCTCAGGATTCCTCACTGACTCCAGGCCCAATCGAAGAAGGCAACAAGGCAGAAAGGCCCAACCAGAGGCACACTTGCACTAAGTCCAGGCTCAGTCGAAAGGAACTCCCATGCTGATGCCAGCTTCCAATCGAAGTACATAACCTGACTGGTGCCAAAGCCCAATCGAAAGACATGACTTCACTGTTGCTGACCCCAATCGAAGGAGGCCAACAGAATGCAAATCAAAGGCTGCTCCTGCCCAAATCGAAGGAGGCCAGCAGAATCCCAATCGAAGGATGCTGCTGCCTGGGTCGAAAAAGCTCTTTTTATTTCTTTTTATCTTATTTTTGCCTTTACATTTTCTTGCCTTTCAATATGGTTGTAATAGCGTAGGATTTCATCTTTCTGCTCTTTATTTACTTTGTACAAATGCTAGTAATTAGGTGTGTATGATAAGATAAAACCAACAAATAGACCACAAAAAAAAAATCAAAGACAAATGCATGCAACAAAACACACTTTGCACACATGCACCCTTAAGGTAATCTCACTTGTTGCCTCGGAAAATGCAATCATGTCCCTCGAGCATGAGACACTCTAGCAAATGTCCCTTCGATAAACAAAGATCGTAGTCCCTCGATGTCCCTCGATGTTGCCTTCGATAAAACGATCTCGTCCCTTACAAAATTGCTAGAGCGTCTCATAAGTTGCCTTCAATGATTGTATACGATGACCCGCGCCTGTCCCGTTTAACATCCTAACGCAAGGTTGTTCATCAAACACAATGGTGAAACAACACTGTTAAAAGGGTTAAAACAAAAGAAAATCTTTGAGTAAAATAGGGTAGACAACTCTTAGTTACTTGATCAAAAATCTTGCAAAACATCCTTGCCAACTTTCAAACATACTTCACAAACACAACTTCCAAAACAACTTTCAAAACATTGAATTATCTTTTCAAAAAGACACACACCTTTGTATATATTCAAACAAGAATCATTACAAAGGTTGCCTAGACAAGGCATCTTTTTCAAAACATTTTCAAAACCACACACACAAAGCACCATTTCAAACAATTGAAAAGAAAAGGCAAGTGATCTAAAACAAGTAACTAAGAGCTCATGGATAACCATGGATGAAAAGGGTGCTAGCACCTTCCCTTTTCATAATCTACCCCCCGAACCCACGAAAACATCTCAAAGGTCTTTCATGTGCTTTTTGACCTCTCCTTAGGATAAAATAAAAAGTTGGTGGAGACTCTTGCTAAACCGAACATTTGCAAACACAAACGCAAAACCACAAGTCAGTTCTCCCACCGTAACACAGATGTGTACCATTTGAACTTTGATTTTGGTAATAAAGCTCGTTGTAGGTGATCCAATGAGGACATAGTCATATACTTTAATCCCTAATTTTTGCTTGGACTGCCCTTTCGGGTTTTCAGTCCACCGGGATACCCTTTTTTGCCCAAGCCTCTTTTTCAGGTTTTCGACTTGCCGGGTGTACATCCTTTTCATATATATCCCAGATTTTTGCCCGAACCCTTTTGGTTCGCCGGGATGCCTTTATTTTTTCCTAGGCCAGTCAACCTAGTGGGTCATTTTTAGGCGTAGTATCTTTTGACTGTGTCCGTATTCACAGGGTGCAGGAAATCTTCATTGTCCATGGTGGTCAGTATCATAACTCCACTAGAAAATATTTTCTTGATGACAAATGTCCCTTTATAAGTGGGAGTCCATTTTCCCCTGGGTTCACCTTGCGGTAGAATAATGTGATTTATTACCAAGTCACCAACCTGATGCCTGATCTTCTTATTGAATGCCTTGATCATGCGTTTCTGATACATATGACTGTGACAGATAGCCGCCAGCCTCTTTTTGTTAATTAAGTTTAACTAATCCAACTTGGTCTGAACCCACTCGTCTTCGCCCAAGTCTGCATCTTTCATGATTCTCAAAGAAGGAATCTGAACTTCGACAGGTAGAACAACTTTCATACCATAGACCAGAGAGAAAGGGGTTGCCCCAGTTGAGGTTCTAGACGAAGTGCGGTAGCCGTGAAGAGTAAACAGTAACATCTCGTGCCAATGTTTGTATGTCACAACCATTTTCTGTATGATCTTCTTTATATTCTTATTGGCGGCTTCCACTGTGCCATTCATCTTAGGTCAATATGGAGAAGAGTTGTGATGCTTGATCTTGAACTACGTGTAGAGCTCAGTGATCATTTTGTTGTTAAGATTGGTATGGTTGTCTATGATAATCTTCTCGGGGATGCCATATCGACAAATAAGGTTGTGCATGACGAACCAGGCAACCATATTCTTAGTAACAGAGGCAAATGAGGTTGCTTCAACCCATTTTGTAAAGTAATCAATGGCGACGAGAATGAATTAATGTCCGTTAGAAGCAGTGGGATTGATTTCTCCAATCATATCAATTCCCCACATTACGAATGGCCAAGGTGCAGTCATGACATTCAAAGGTACTGGAGGCACATGAACTTTATCAGCATAGATTTGGCACTTATGACAAGTTCTCGAGTGATGGTGACAGTCAGTTTCCATAGTCGACCAATAGTAACCAGCTCTTAAGATCTTTTTAGCCATGGTATGCCCACTGGAGTGAGTACCAAAGACACCTTCGTGCATATCTTGCATAATCTCTTCTGCTTTCTTCTTGTCCATACAACGAATCAGGGTTGAATCATGATTGTGCTTGTATAAAATTCCATTGCTTAAGAAGAATTTAGTTGAAAACCTTCGCAAGAATTTATTGTCATTGATGGATGCTCCCTCAGGGTATTCTTGAGCCTCAAGGTACCTTTTCACCTCATGAAACCAAGGTTTCTCCTCTACTCCATCAGTGTCAACTTCACAGCAGTGCGCAGGTTCATCGAATCTTTCAATAGTAATTCTGGGAGCCTCATTATCCCATCTTACCTTAAACATGGATGACATGGTAGCCAGAGCATCCGCCAGCTGATTCTCTTCTCTTGGTATGTGCTCAAAGGTAATCTCCTCGAAATACGGGATCAGAGTTAGTACATGCTCTTTATAAGGAATGAGATTCAGATGCTTTGTACCCTAATCTCCCTTAACATGACTGATTACCAAGGCTGAGTCCCCATACACGCTTAAGAATTTTATTCTTAGGTCAATAGCAGCCCTAAGACCCATGATGCATACCTCGTATTCCGCCATATTATTGATGCACTCAAACCATAGTCTGGCGGTGAAGGGCGTATGGAAACTTGCGGGAGAGATGATCACAACATCGATTCTGTTTCCAAGTGCATTGGAAGCTCCATCAAAAACCATAGTCCATCGGGATCCTGGCTCAGGTCCTTCATACGGTCCAGGTTCTTCACAATCTATTACTAGCATAATGTTCTCGTCCGGGAATTCAAAGTTCATAGACTGCTAGACGTCTACCTCTTAATTTTCCAAATGGTCATCCAGTACACTTCCTTTGATTTCCTTTTAAGTGGTGTACTGAATATCATATTCTGTTAAGACCATCTTCCATCGGGCAATCCTTTCGGAGAGATCTGGCTTCTCTAATATGTACTTGATAGAATCCATTTTAGAGATCAACAAAGTAGTATGGGTTAACATATACTGTCTTAGTCGGTGAGCAGCCCATGCCAAAGCGCAACAAGTTTTCTCGAGCAGTGAATATCTTGTTTCATAGTCGGTAAACTTTTTGCTAAGGTAGTATATTGCATGCTCTTTTCGACTAGACTCGTCATGCTGCCCCAATACACACCCCATTGAGTTCTCTAGCACTGTTAAGTACATGATTAGAAGTCTTTCTTTGACTGGTGGCATTAGAATGGGAGGTTCTTGTAGGTACTCCTTAATTTTATCAAAGGCTATTTGACAGTCTTCGCTCCATTTTACTACTTAATTTTTCTTCAGCAGCTTGAAGATTGGCTGACAAGTAACCTCTGACTTCTTTCTCAGTACGAGGAGCTGACATTTCTTGAATGGCTTTAACTTTTGCAGGATCAACCTTAATACGTTTACCACTGACGAAGAAATCCAGAAGTTTATCGGATCTTACCCCAAAGGTGCACTTGTTCGGGTTTAGCCTCAGTTTATACTTGCTTAGTCTCTCAAATAGTTTGTGCAGGTGATCAAGATGCTCTTCTTCAGTTTTCGATCGTGCTATCATGTCGTCAACATAAACCTCTATTTCATGGTGAATCATGTCATGAAATAAGGCTACCATGGCACGCTGATATGTTGCCCCGACTTTCTTCAATCCAAAAGGAATAACTTTGTAACAGAAAGTGCCCTACTGTGTGACGAAGGTAGTTTTCTCCATGTCTTCAGGCGTCATTTTGATCTGATTGTAACCTGAGAAGCCATCCATGAAGGAGAATACCTTATGTTGGGCGGTGTTGTCTACCAAAACATCAATATGTTGTAATGGGAAGTCATCTTTGGGGCTCGCCATGTTCAGATCCTTGTAGTTTACGCACATATGCACCTTGCCGTCTTTCTTTGGCACCAGAACCATATTAGCCACCCATTGAGGATATGAAGTCACTGCTAAGAACCCTGCGTTGAACTGTTTCATAACCTCAGCCTTGATCTTTTTCGACATTTCAGGACGCATGCGACGAACCTTCTGTTTTATCGGAGCACAACCCTCTTTCATTGGCAGACGATGAACCACAATATCAGTATCGAGCCTTGGCATGTCTTCGTATGACCAGGAGAATATTTCAACATATTCATGCAACATCTGGATTAACCTGCTCTTGACACTTCTTTCTAAGTTTGCACCTATCTTGACCTCTTTCTTGTCTGTCTCAGTACCCAAGTTTACAACTTCGACCGGCTCTTCGTGTGGTTGGATAACATTCTCTTCCTGTATCAAGAGTCTGGAAAGTTCTTCGGGTATTTCACAATCTTTCTCGCTTTCTTCCTCAGCTTGGTAGATCGGATTTTTGAAGTCATATACGGCAATAGCAGAATCATTATCAATGAGATCCAGAGTGGATGAGGATCTGCAATATAGTGTGTGGGTGTGTGTAAGAACACATAGCTATTTGAAAATGCAATAAGATAAAAAAAAGATAGAGATCACAAAATTTGTATGCAAAATGTCCAATGCTTTTATTGAATGAGCAAATGTTTATGATTTATCATCCCTTTAACAAAAGAACCATTGTGCCCCGGGTAAGACACAAGGTTTTAAAGTCATTGTTTATTACACAGCCAAAAACTTTTGAAAACAAAAAGACAGGAATATAGCTATTACTCCTAACTAAAGGAGATGAGAAAGATGTCTTATGCCTTCCAGTTTTTCAGTCCATCACCCGCGGTCGGGAATATCCAGCTATTGAAGTCACAATCACTGTCTGCATCCTCTATAATATTGACCTCGTTGTTGCTGATGTGAAACGGAAGTCTCCTAGCACGAGCTTGACGAACAACCCTCTGACCTTCTACAGTAAAACCCAGACCAAACTTTTTAGATATCGTGTAGCTGAAAACCTTTTGTGAAGGTATTTATACCCTGGACCTGACGGAGCAGATTGGATATACTGGCTTCGTGTTATTTTAACCTTTGACTGGTGCGGAGCAGTGGGTCCCAGAGCCTATGATTGAACAATTATTATTTTAAAATTTGCAAGTTGGCTCCCATATTTTCTAAAATTTACGACTTGACCGTTAAATTTTTCAAAAAAATTACAAATTAGTCCTTCATATTTTAAAATTTTTACAATTTAATTACTTTAAAAAATTTAAAATTACAACTTAGTCTTTGTTTTCCAATTTTTAAATTTGACCCCAGAATGTTAAAATTTATAAAGTATCCTTAAAAATTTAACGATAAATATTTTAAATATTTCATCTAAACAAAAGAATTCAAAAATAGAATTTCAATTGATAATTTAAACTTTTTAAATTTTAAAATGTTTTAAAATTTCTAATTCCAAATCCAAGCATTATAAAGATTCCCATGTGAATTACTTAATAGGCAGAATACTTCCTTCTCTCTTTGATAATCAAATTGCCCGTTGTTGTTGTTTACGTATTCTCTGTGCACCGTCTTCACATTCTTCCATATTCTTCTTAACATGTATCTTTTCTAGGGTAATAAAAAATGGTCGTAAATGCGAAAACAACCGTGTGAAAACGGTTTAAAAAAAAAGTGGATATCAATCCCGTTATTACCATTTTCTATATTGAATAAAATCTTTACGAGACCTTGACGCGAACGATAATAGGTGACTTTTCTATTGTAATTAAATATAAGTAATTTGTTTACATTAATACATAATATATATTCTTGTCTTTATTTACGACCTAAGAGTTTGAATTCGTCTTATCGAAAGAAGAAGAAGTTCCAAGAGAATGTAAGAATTCATCAAACCCTTCTAGTGATTCAACACCTCCTGGCTTTTTCATTTCATTTGGTAACTCAACTTCTCCATCCAAAATCCTCACTACTTGTCTCATGTTAGGCCTTATAGTAGCAACATCATTTGAACACATCAAGCCCAATTTCAGCACCATCATTACCTCACTTTCAACAAAACTACCATTCATTTTAGGATCCACTACTTCAACTACTCTTCCTTCTTTGAACCTTTCCCACACCCAATCCACCAACACTAACTCTTCTTGTATTGCCTTTGGTTCAATGGGCCTTCTTCCGCAAGTAACCTCGAGCAGAAGCGCGCCAAATGCAAAAACATCAGAGTTTGTAGAAGCCTTTCCTGTTCTAGGCAACTCTGGTGCCAAATAGCCTAATGTTCCCACCACTCTTGTTGTACTTGGATTAGCACCATGTTCATACAACCTTGCCAAGCCAAAATCACCTAATCTTCCATTGAGTTCAAAATCTAACAACACATTGCTAGCTTTAACATCTCTATGTATTACAACTTGTTCATACCCTTCATGTAGAAACAAAAGACCCGAAGCAACCCCTTTTATTATCTTAAACCTTTGTTCCCAACTTAGCGCAATTTCTGAATCTTCAAACAAATACTTGTCTAAGCTTCCATTCGCCATGAAATCGTATACAAGTAAAAGGTCGCCTCTATGACGACACCATCCGAGTAACGGCACCAAATTTCTATGGCGAAGCTGGCCCAGGCTTGCGATTTCCGACACAAATTCCCTCAGCCCTTGTTTTGATTCATGTGAAACTCTCTTAACAGCTACATGGACTTTCGATTTCGGTAATGTCCCTTTGTAAACTCTTCCGAAACCGCCTTGCCCGAGTAGCTCTTTCTCCTTGAAGCCTTTTGTAGCTTTCTTAAGCTCTTGATAGGAGTATCTATGTGGCCCAACTTCAAGCTCCCATGATTCAATTACATCAGCATTCATGATTTTTCTGAAAAGGTAAATAGAAATAGCTATAGAACACAGTACAATAACAGAAGCTGTGACTGAAACACCAGTTATCAACAAAGTTTGTTTCTTCTTCGGCAATGGAAGTTGCGGTAGTGAAGACAAATCAAGAAACGGTGCAGGTCCATTGATCTTGAAACTCCAACCCAAAAGATAATGAGAGCTAGAAAGTAAACCAGTTGAAGCAGAGAAACCAACATACATAGTATCATGAAAAATAGGTGATAGGTCCATAGTAAAAGACAAGGTTGGTTTTTTCGGTTTGGTTGAAGTTGGAGAAAGTGTAACACTAATAAGACTCCGCGAAGAATCATAATCAACCCAAACAAGAATAGGTTTCCCACTTTTGAGATTAAGATTCTGTAATGTGGAATCATCAGTGTAATAGCTTGCATTAATAGATGCATTAGACTGCAAACTATTGATGTCAATTCCAATATGGTTATCATTGATATCACCAAACTCAAAGTCTTGAACAGTGTCAAGCTCAACAGCAAAAAGATGGTTAGAGAAATTACCAACATCATTTGAATTGAGAAGACCAAGATACTGAATAGGTAAAGCTTTGAGATCTTTTGTAGGTGCTATTGTGAAAGCCATGCCGTGACCACCAAGTTTAGGATACTCAGGAACAATAGCAATAGCAAAACATGAAGAAAAGGAGAAAGCTTTACCAGTTGTTGAATTCTTTAGTTGAAAGGGTCGAGAGTAAAAAGCATGGCCCATTAGTTTGCTTGTTTCATTTGTTAACTTTATGATGCCGTTTTTCTCTATCTCTGCTATTCCATTCAAGGTTAGATTGTTGGGATCAATATCCTTGAATCCTGCATACATGAGGTGGTCAATTTGGGATGAAACTGGCACAGAGAGGAAGAGCAAAACTGTTATCAAGAATTGAAGATGAATTGGCATGATGATGAACAAGAGAAATCAGCAAAGGAAATTGAAAGGTAAAGGCTTGAGATATGCTAGTGTTGATGGAACAAATTGTAGAAGGAGTGTATGATGTTAGGTTTCATAACTCTACTCTTGCAAGTGTGAAGTTATGATTGATGCTTAGCAATATTGTATGGTGCTATATGAATAGAAATCATAGATTGAAGAGTTGGAAAAAATCAGAAAAAATCAGTAACATGACCAAGTCATATTTGCCACTATTGGCTGGGGCAGGTGGCGGCTTCTTAAATACTTTTCTTTCCAATTTTCTATGGGACCAACTGCCAAGACTCTTTTTTGACTAAGTGGTATAAAGACTTCTAATGATAAATGATAGGATGTCAGAAAATGTATATCAATATCTAATATAAATGTTAAAAATTAAATATTTTAAAATAAATTATTTAGTTAGTAGTTTCATACCTTGTGGTTGCAATTAAGCCATAAGCTCCGAAACATCATTACTCAAGCATGTTATTTCCGTGGAGAATAACAAGTGTGAATAATGTGGAGAAGTCTCACATTGTTTAAAAAAATATGAAAATTTGAGTATTTATAAGTGGGAGAATCCACATACCTATCACTTTAAGATTTTAGGTGAGTATGTAGTGGGTGTGTCTCTCACAAAGATGTATTGCTCATAGAAAGAAAAAACCCCAACGAAAAATGTTCCTTCATGTTGAATCCCTGTTGGCTGAAGATTTTGATAATGTTATTAGAAGCCAAATGAATTAAGCGTTTCGATCGAAATGAGGTAAAGCGTCATGTTTCGAAGTAGCAGAAGCAGTGTTTCGAATAAGTATGTCAAAGCTTGGAGTTTCGAGTGGCAATTATGGGAACATATCTAAAGAAGTCTCGAAATAACAACAAGGCTGTGTCTGGGAAGAGCGTTCGAAATGGAGAAGTACCAAAGCATTTGAAATTCAAATGGAAGCGGGACATTCGAAGTTTGAAAGTTATGTGCTGAAGCATTTGGGGACACGTGGAAAGAAGAAAGAGGCATTGTCCTGCATTTTCTGAACGTGGCATAATCCTATAGCAAGACCGTTATGGTCGAATTAGTATAAATAGGAGTCTTAGTATTAGGATTTCGTGTGTCATATCTATTATACAAAATACTCAGTAACATTCAAACTACCACATGGCAAGAGAAATGTATGTATGATAGCACCATGTATTTCTGATTTAATGAAAACCTTTTACCATTTCCAGCACTTTCTTTTATCCTTTTGTCAAATAACATTTACAAGTTTTCTCATTTACAGTCTTTTCACTTCGAAATCTCTTCTTCAAAGTTTTACATTTTAATGCTTTCTTCATATTTCAAGCACTTTATATTTCAGAAAACTGTCATATTTTCCATACATTTACCTTCAAGTCTTATCCTTCGAACGCATATTTTTACTTAAAAGTCATTTAAAGATTTCTTGCCTTAAACGCTTTCTTCATATTTCAAACCTTTTACGTTCCAAAAACCCTTTATATTAACTGTTTTATAATTCGAAACCATTTACTACACTTTTATGCAATTTTACATGTCTTTACAATTAGCATTTATTCATATAACTTAGTTTCGCACACGCACATTTTGATTACATCTTTAGACTTTCTGAGAGAGAGATCGAAATAAGCCAAACGCATATACAACACTCAAATATCAACCATGAATATCTGTTCGATCGTGAGAGTAACCTTAATATCCAAGGAGTCCTAGGATCAATCTAGTCGATCATGTGAGTTACCAGAGGAATTGAATAACAGTAAGAAAGATTATTCGATAGTTTGGAAGACTAGCGGTTGTTTACCAGAAATCATTGGAAACAAATTGGCACACCTGATGGGACCAATAATTGGATATTAGAAATAAGGATTGTTGAGACATAACCATTACAAAAACGTTGGAACTTAAGAAGTTTGCTGTTTTATGAACCTGAGAAGTGGTAAGATAACCAACAGCAACCAACCTTTATCCAGAAGAAAACGTTTGGACAAAATGTCTAATTCTGACAATCAACAAGGGGACCAAAATGGCCCACATACAACAGGCACTAATGCGTCCACTTCGATCGGAACATCTAATGTAATCCCTTCGAACGCACAGTCTGTTGCATCTTCAACCAGTAACGTAACCACCAATGGAGTAAGTGGCATATCAACTAATAGTTCAATCTTAGGAAATACTGGAACCATTGGTTACCCTGGGGGATTCGTTCCACCATCAGGGACACAATCCCATTTCGCCACTCCATTAACTAGACCACCCGATTTCGATGGGAATAGAACCAGAAATTCCTCTTATGGAATGCCAACATCTTTTATGGCAGGTTTACACAATTCCACATCGAATTCATCTCCACAACTAGGGTCTGGGTCTGGGGCGAATCAGTTTATGACAAATAACCAAGGGTCAGTGGGTTATAGCACAATGCCTATCTTAACCACAGACAACCAGTTGGCTTTTAGGCAATTGATGGATGACAGTAACCATAATATGATAGGGGTGTTAACGCAAACCATGCAGGAGATATTTGCCCCAATAGTGCAAAATGTGACTGTGACAAACAGAGAAAACGCTGACAATATGAGTCGAATAGCAGATTTCTTTGCTCCCCCAGAAAGGCGTAGGCAGAATCAGGCGAGATTTCGAGCAAACATGCCTGTTATAGAACAAATTGCTAACGACCCAATTTATAGACCACCCAGAGAAGAAGTTAACTTGGGGGCCAGGGCACCAAGGTTAGAAGCCCCAATAATCCCGGGCCCACAAAGAGAAATTATGGAACCAGGGGCAAGGGTCGAAAGGCTAGAAGCCCCAGAGTTTCGAGAAGAACAACCTAGGGGAGTTGTTTTGGTTGGTCGAAATCAAGATGTCGATGCTGTCGTTCATAGAGTTCGAAACGATAACATCTTGGCAGAAAACAACTTAACCACCATGATAGAGAGAGTCATGGCCCAGAATGGCCTCAACACAGGAATGAGAAGGCCAAATTATGCTTCTCCTATATTGGATTGCATAATGCATACTGATTTACCAAGAAGATATAAAGTCCCTAAATTTACAAAGTTCGCTGGGGATACCAATGAGTCAACAGTCGAACACATAGCGAGATGTCTAACCGAAGCGGGAGATATAGCCAATAATGAAGATCTCAGGATCAAATACTTCCCAAGTTCCTTGACAAAAAACGCCTTCACATGGTTTACCACTTTTCCTCCTGGGTCCATTGACACTTGGGCTCTCTTAGAGAGATTATTCCATGAACAATTTTACATGGGACAGTCGAAAATAAGTTTGAAGGAATTGGCCAGTGTTAAGAGAAAGTTCACCGAACCCATAGATGATTATCTGAATAGATTTAGGCTTTTGAAATCCAGATGTTACACAATAGTGCCTGAACATGAGTTAGTCGAAATGGCCGCTGGTGGCTTGGATTATTCTATTCGAAAGAAACTAGACACTCAATATTTGAGGGATATGGCTCAATTAGCCGATAGGGTTCGACAGGTCGAAAGACTAAAGGCCGAAAAAGCCAGAGTCTTTAAGAATAGCAAGAAAGAAAGGATCTCCTATGTTGGGACTGAGGAAGCAGAAGAATATCCTGAATTCGAATTCGCAGAGGTCGAAATCGACCTCGCTGAATTAAAACAGGCTCCGCCTTATTCCTGCAAATTGTTAGTTCCCACAAAAGGGAAAGACATTGTTGAAAATGAGAAAAGTGACAAATTTCCAAAGAAGGTTTATACCTTCGATGTCACTAAATGTGACGAGATTTTTGACTTACTCGTCAAAGATGGCCAACTAATCGTGCCACCAAATGTCAAAATACCTCCTTTGGATCAGAGAAAGAAGAGAGGATTTTGCAAATATCATAGTTTCCTAGGCCATAAAACCTCACAATGTTTTCTTTTCAGGGATCTGATTCAAAACGCGATCAAAGATGGCAGACTAAAGTTTGCTGATAAGGTGAAGATGAAAGTGGACGAAGATCCCTTGGACGTCGCAGACACCAACTACTCCGAGCCTGCATGCATTGGAGAGGTCAACATGGTGGAAACTGTTAGAACAATGTTTGAATCTACTACCCTATAATTAAGTTTTGATGATAACAAAGTGAAAAGATATAGTATTTATATGTTTCATGTTTGAACTATATGCTGCCTAAAATCACTATGCTCTGACTTGCAGATACGCTGATTAAAATAAGCAAGATCACTTCTTCAGCATCAGAATTTGATGTCATACACCAGCATCAGAAGTTGCTGAATCAGAACGTCAAGATCAGATGATCAACTCACGTACATGATGAAGCTTGATGAACAGAACTGCGCGTAAACACTCTGATACAAAAACAATAGTTCATCAGCAGCGAAGCAGAATCAGAATGAGCCAATCCAGAACGTGCATTGAAGAAGCAACGGTACTGTGCATTGAACGCTAATTAATTCCAACGGCTTCATTCTAGACAAGATCTGCTCAAAAAGGAAAGCTTGTTATTAGCATTGAATCAAGAATATTTGCATTCAACGTTCATCTTCTCAAGTGCTATATAAACAAGGCTTCGAAGATTATAATGGCTAATGCTCTCCAAATCTCTACACGCACAAAGCTGAACAATAATCTTCATCTACCAGTTTTGCTAAACCAACAAACTCTGATACTCCATTAGTGTTTAGCAATCTAGTTTCTAAGCTTAATTTGTGTATACATCACAGTTGTGATAAAGTTTTGTAGAAAACATTCACACACATTGTTTTATACCTTTGTAAGAAAGTGTTGCCTTGACAAACCGGATTGTGGTTTGAATCAAGAAGGCTTTAGCAGTTGTTAAAGCAGTCTGTAATATTCAGTTGAATATAGTGAATTAAGACCTCGTTGGAGAGAGGCGAAATCACCTTGACGGGTGGACTGGAGTAGTTTGAGATCAAACGAACCAGGATAAAAATATCTTGTCAATTGCTTTAAGATTTCAGTTTTACAATTCAACCCCCCCTTCTTGTGTTTTTCACCCCTTCAATTGGCATCAGAGCGCCTGGTTCTGAGCTAAAACACTTAACCGTGTCAGTACAAGATCCAGCGTCAGAAAAACACAATGGCAGGAAACAACTCTCATTTCAGCAATGACAACAATGAGGACAGAGACAGATTCAGCGGCAAACCTCCAGTCTTTGATGGAGAAAACTTTGATTACTGGAAAGACAGAATTGAAAGCTTCTTTCTAGCACATGATGCTGATCTGTGGGATATGGTGACAGATGGATACACGCACCCTGTGAATGCAACTGGTCAGAAGATTGATAGAAAATCAATGACTGATCAACAAAAGCGTGATTTCAAGAATCACCATAAGGCCAGAACCATCCTCCTCAGTGCCATCTCCTATACTGAGTATGAAAAGATCTCCAACAGAGACACAGCTAAGAACATCTTTGATTCTCTCAGAATGACGCATGAGGGCAACGTTCAAGTCAAAGAAACAAAAGCTCTGGCGCTCATTCAGAAGTATGAGGCGTTCAAAATGGAAGAATCTGAATCCATTGAAACTATGTTCTCTAGATTCCAGATTCTGGTAGCTGGTCTCAAAGTTCTGGACAAAGGATACTCTACTGCTGACCATGTCAAGAAGATAATCAGAAGTTTACCCAAGCAGTGGAGGCCTATGGTTACTGCTCTGAAGCTAGCGAAGGATCTCAACAAAATCACTCTGGAGGAACTTATAAGCTCCCTCAGAAGTCATGAGATAGAGCTAGAAGCTGATGAGCCTCAGAAGCAAGTTGAAGAAACATCTGATGGATCCTCATCAGAAGAAGACGAACTTTCCCTTCTCTCCAGAAGAGTAAATCAACTGTGGAAGCAAAGACAAAGGAAGTTCAGGAATCCCAGAAGATCTGATCAGAACGAGTCTTCTTCCAGATACAGAAGGACATATTCTTCCTCTGGATACAGGAGATCTGAAGGCTCCTCCGGTAGCAAGAAGCCAAACACAAAAGACATCATCTGCTACGAGTGCAATGAGCAAGGACACTACAAGAGTGACTGCCCAAAGCTTCAGAGGGAAAAGCCCAAAAAGAAGTTTGGAAGAGAGAAGAAGAAAAGTCTCATGGCCACATGGGATGACTCTGACTCGTCTGAAGCTGACTCAGAATCAGATGATGAAAGGGCAAACATAGCGCTCATGGCTAACATTCCAGATGATAGTGAAGCTTCTGAATCAGACTCAGAATCAGACACAGAAGAGGTATTCCCTAACTTCGCTGTTAATTTTACAAAGGCTGAACTTGCTGAAAGCCTCAATGAAATTCTGGAACGTTATCAGCAGATTAGAGCTAAATTCAGAGACCTGAAAAGGAATCTTGAATCTGACTCTAATAAGTCTGAGAGTCTCAAATTGGAAAACTCTGAGTTGAGAGATAAAATTTCAAAATTAGAAAACTCTTTACAAAACTCTCAGAAGGAACCAATTTCTGAAACTCCCAGCAACGCTGATGAGATCATCAAGGAGTATGATCATAGTTTCCAGAAGTTCCTTGCTAAAAGCATAGATAGAAGCAGAATGGCTTCAATGATCTATGGAGTTAGCAGAAACGGCAGGAAAGGAATAGGATACCAAGGTAAGGTTCCTACACCTAAGAATGTCATGGATTTAACTATTAAACACACTCCTCTAAATTCACACTTTGTGTATGGTCACACACATGACATCAAATATACTAGCAGTAAGCACTCTGTGAAACCAAAATTCAACCAGAGTTTTGGTAAAACTAACAAGTCAGGACCCAAGAAAATCTGGGTACCTAAGGATAAAATAATACATGTTGCAGATATCTTTAGCAGCAAGTCAGAAACACCAGTCATGGTACCTGGACTCTGGCTGCTCACGACACATGACGGGAAGAAGGCATATGTTCCAAAGCCTGGAACTTAAGCCTGAAGGCCACGTTGGCTTTGGAGGCAATCAGAGGGGAAAGATAATTGGCTCTGGAACTGTAGGTAATGGAAATCTTCCCTCTATTAATAATGTTCTGCTTGTTGATGGATTGATGCATAATCTGTTATCCATAAGTCAATTAAGTGATAACGGTTATGATATAATCTTTAATCAAAAATCATGTAAAGCTGTTAGTCAGAAAGATGGGACTATCCTGTTTAATGGAAAGAGGAAAAACAACATTTACAAAATCAAACTTTCTGAACTAAAGAGTCAGAACGTAAAATGTCTTCTGTCTGTTAACAACGAGCAGTGGATCTGGCACAGAAGATTGAGGCATGTTAGTATGAGAAGAATATCTCAGATTAACAAACTCAATCTGGTCAGAGGACTTCCAAATTTGAAGTTCAATTCAGATGCTCTGTGTGAAGCATGTCAGAAAGGCAAATTTGCAAAACCTTCCTTTAAATCCAAAAATGTTGTTTCTACCTCTAAGCCATTAGAACTTCTGCACATTGACTTATTTGGACCAGTTAAAACTGCTTCAGTCAGTGGTAAGAAGTATGGGTTAGTAATCGTAGATGACTATAGCAGATGGACATGGGTAAAGTTCTTAAGACACAAGGACGAGTCACACTCTGTGTTTGTTACCTTCTGTAACCAAGTTCAGAATGAAAAAGATCTTAGAATCGTTAAAGTCAGAAGTGATCATGGTGGTGAATTTGAAAATAAAGATTTTGAGTCATTCTTTAATGACAAAGGCATTCTGCATGATTTCTCTTGTCCTAGAACTCCCCAACAAAATGGAGTTGTAGAACGAAAGAACAAAACATTGCAAGAAATGGCCAGAACCATGATCAATGAGACAAATGTTGCTAAGACTTTCTGGGCAGAGGCAATAAACACAGCGTGCTACATTCAGAATAGAATCTCAATAAGACATATTCTGGAAAAGACTCCATATGAATTGTGGAAGAACAGAAAGCCCAACATTTCATATTTTCATCCATTTGGATGTACTTGCTTTATATTGAATACAAAGAATTATTTGAACAAGTTTGATTCTAAGGCACAGAAGTGTATTATGTTAGGATACTCTGAACGCTCAAGAGGGTACAGAGTATACAATACAGAAACACAGATTGTGGAAGAATCAATCAGTGTTCGTTTTGATGACAAGCTTGACTCTGAAAAGTCAAAGCAGAATGAAAATCTTGCAGGTATAGAAATTGAATTTGCAGGTTCTGAAGACAAGTCATCAGAAGCTCTCAACACAGACATTCCTTCAACGTCTGAAAGAAGCAATTCTAGAAATCCTACAACTGCTGCTGATCAACCTCAGAAGAGACTACCCAGAAGCAGTTTGGATCACCCAGAAGAGACTATCCTAGGAAGAAAGGAAGATCCAATCAGAACAAGAGCAAGCTTCAGAAACTCTGAAGAAACTCTTATGGGACTTGTGTCTCTGATTGAACCTTCTTCTATTGATGAAGCACTTCTGGATAATGACTGGATTCTGGCAATGCAAGAAGAGCTGAATCAATTCACCAGAAACGACGTATGGGATCTCGTTCCCAGACCAAAAGGATTCAACGTCATTGGAACAAGATGGGTGTTCAGAAACAAGTTAAATGAACAAGGTGAAGTCATCAGAAACAAAGCACGACTGGTTGCACAAGGTTATAGTCAGCAAGAGGGGATAGACTATACAGAAACCTTTGCCCCAGTCGCCAGGTTAGAATCTATCAGACTTTTAATTTCATTTGCTGTTAATAGAGGCATCACTCTGTATCAGATGGATGTCAAAAGTGCATTCTTAAATGGTTATATAGAAGAAGAAGTCTATGTTCACCAACCCCCAGGTTTTGAAAATACAAAACATCCAGAACATGTTTTCAAACTGAAAAAGTCACTGTATGGTCTGAAACAAGCTCCCAGAGCTTGGTATGAAAGGCTAAGTAACTTTCTGCTTGAAAATGAATTCACCAGAGGGAAAGTGGACACTACTCTATTCTGTAAAACAGTTAAGAGTGACATTTTAGTCTGTCAAATTTATGTTGATGATATTATTTTTGGCTCTACTAATCCTTCTCTTGGAAGAAAATTTGCTAAGTGTATGCAGGCAGAATTTGAGATGAGCCTCATGGGGGAACTGAAATTCTTTCTAGGAATTCAGATCAATCAAACTCCAGAAGGAACTTACATTCATCAGAGCAAATACATCAGAGATCTTCTGAAGAAATTTGACCTCTCAGAATGTAAGCCATCAAAGATTCCAATGCATCCCACGTGCATTCTGGAAAGAGAAGAGGTAAGCAAAAGTGTAGAACAGAAAGTCTACAGAGGTATGATTGGTTCTCTCCTTTATCTGACAGCTTCAAGACCTGATATCTTATTCAGCGTATGTATTTGTGCTAGATTCCAATCAGATCCTAGAGAATCTCACTTAACAGCTGTTAAGCGAATTTTCAAGTATCTGAAAGGTACTACTAATCTGGGTTTGTTTTATAGAAAATCTAGTGATTACAGCTTAGTAGGCTACTGTGATGCTGATTTTGCTGGAGACAGAGTGGAACGTAAAAGTACTTCTGGAAGCTGCCAGTTTCTGGGAGAAAATCTGATCTCGTGGTCCAGCAAAAGGCAATCAACAATTGCTCTGTCAACAGCAGAAGCTGAGTACATAGCAGCAGCAGGATGTAGCACACAAATGCTCTGGATGAAAAGTCAGCTTGAAGACTTCCAGATTTTTGAGAGTAACATTCCTATTCTTTGTGATAATACTTCTGCTATTTGCTTAAGTAAGAATCCTATTTTACATTCTAGAGCTAAGCATATAGAAATAAAACATCATTTCATTAGGGACTATATTCAGAAAGGTATTTTAAACTTGAAATTTATAGATACAGACCATCAATGGGCTGATATCTTTACTAAACCCCTTTCAGAAGATAGGTTTAATTTCATTCTGAAACATCTCAGCATGAAAGTATGCCCAGAATGAAAATGTTTTAATTCCATATATTTATCTTCAGAATGTAATTATATTACTGTGAACTTCTGATCAATCTTCTTTCAGAAAGATAGAACATGCAGATTGTATCAGATGCAAGTCTAAAGATCTGAGAGTCTAATCTCAAAGACAGACGTGCTGATCACTACATCAAACAAGTGTCATCCAATCATCAGCAAATCTCTGAAGCAGAACGCGTGCACGCTTCTGAGAAGGCAAAGCGCTGATTGGGTGCATTGAGACACATGTCTGGTAACCGTTTTTAAGTATCTTTCTCAAATCCCCCAAAATCAGCAAGCATTTAATGAAAAGTAATCACGCTTGTTAAATGGCAATCATTATTTTTTTCTCTCTCTTAAAAACGTTTAATTTTTCAAAATAATTTTTGAAAACTCTATTTAAGCACATTAATCCTTCATTCTTATTCTTTACGCTTTCTCATAATCTCTTAAGCATTTTCTGCATATTTCTGAGTTTATCTCCTACAAACCTTTTTTTTTCTCAAATCATTCTCAAAGCTTTGTTGTGTGAGAACAATGGCATCCTCCAGCATTTCTGCAGGCAATCAGAAGAAAGAAACCTCTGAACAATATCAGGTGCCCCTCAGAACTCTTCTCACACCGGTAAAGAATCTTGAAGTTCTCTCTGAGTTAATCGTCGACTTTGAAAGTTTGAAGGAAAATGGATTTGACCTAACTGAAGAAATTAGGGCTCAAAAGTGGGAGAGGTATTTCGATAGGTTGGTTGGACCAACATTCCCAGCGCTTGTCAAGGAATTTTGGATTCACGCCAAGATTGCTAAACATCTAGTCATCTCTTCTGTCATGGGAAAGAAGATAGTAATTTCTGAAGACCTCATTGCTAGGCTAATCGGTCAAAGTGGTGGTGGAGTCCGTTGTGTGGACATGGCTGATAGATGCCCTGACATAGGCGTGGTAGCTAACAACATTTTCACTCTTGGATTACCCAGCAGCAAAATTAAGGATCTGAAGGATCACTGCAGAGTATGGGCTAAGATTGTTCTTGGATGCTTCAACCACAGGAAACCAACAAGTTCTCCTGATTATATAAACGTGGATCAGCAATTTCTGATCTACTTTATTAATCAGAGGGTAAAGATCAATCTGGCACACTTCCTGTTCAACCATCTCAAGACCAGTGTCAAAGAAACAAGAGAAGAAGAAAGGACCAAAAGGGACTGGATACCGTTTGGAAGGCTTATATCAGATATTCTGACAGAGAATAAGCTGATAGAGTATCTGAGCGAAGCTCAAGTGCTGAGCACTATTGAACCAACCGTTGGAAAACCGCTGAACGCTAAGAACCTGAAAAAGATGAAGCTGATAGAAAATATTAAGAAGGAACCCAGAGCTACTTCAACTGCTGACATCTCCAGCAGAAGAGTGCCTCTGAGTGATTTCCCAAAATTTTCTGAAATGGAATCCAAACCAGAGATATTTCTCAAGTATCCAGATTCATACAAGGAAGAAGATACAGGTTCAAAGCTGAAGATCAAAGATCTGAGTCAAATCCAACCAGAAGTGACTCAGAAGAAGACAAAGAAGAGGAAAGCGCCAACAGAAGGATCATCTCATCAGACTCCAAAGAAAAGAGGTATTTCATCTGCTGCCCCTATTTCAATTTCATCTACTATTCCAACATCTGCTGCCCCTACTCAAACCTCTCACAGAATATCCATTCCAATCCCTACCATTGATGAAACCATACCAGAAGACCCTTCTGAGGCTTTACTACTCAGAAGACCCATAACTAAGATTCCCAAACAACCAACTGTTTCAACAACACCAGCACTTGATCGAGTGCTAGCTGATATTGAGCGTGAACATGCTTCTGCTCAACCAAATTCTGAACCACCAAATATTCCTCCTCCACAACCAGAACCACAACCAGAACCACAACCAGAACCACAACCTGAACCAGAAATACAACATCAACCAGAACCAGAACCACAATCACAACAACCACTCTCAGAAGAACCTCTGATCCCTGAGCAATCAGAGATTCCACCTCCTCAACCAGAAAATAATCCACCTTCACCACAAACAGAGTTTCACCACTATGAAACCCCTTCTCCTCATCATTCTGACCCTCACTCACCTCAACCTTCACCGCTGGCAATCCAGTTGCCATGTGGAACCACTATCGTCAGGCCCCAGTTGCCATCCTCATTAGAATCAACACCTCCAAAAACTCCAACCACTCCAATAGAAATATCTGACTCTGATTCTGATAACCCTCCTCCAAAACAAACAACCTCTCAGAAAATCGCTGAAAACCCCAGCAGAACTTTCATTGACTTAACAAGTCTTGAACGTCTTGCTGATCTAAGACACAAAATTGCCATCCCCAAACCAAAACAACCAGATGTTGGCTCTGGTATTTTGAATTTTGAAACAGGTATGCTGCAATGGATTGCTTCTTTGAAGCAAGTCTGTCCTAGGATGATTGACCCAGCTGCTTCTGATCAGCTCTGGTCACAGTTCAGACTATGGGTACGTGCTGAAGCCCTCAAGCTGCAGGACGTCAACTATGAGCAGGCTCAACAGAACTTCAGCAAGCTGCTGAAGGAAGTTGAAAGTCAGCTGCCTCAAGAAGTTGTGCTCCCTCTGGACAGTGAATCTTGGTCTGAGAAAGAGCAAGCTGCACAGGTGCAACCATCAGAAGAAGACAAGACCATTCAGGCTGAAGAAAATCCAGCAGAAGATGTCGCTGAAAGTTCTGAGAAGCTTCCTCCTTCTGACACTTCTCCAGCTGCCTTGGACAGGCAGGCTCTGGAAGAATTAAGGCTGAATGACTTGCGTCTACAGCAGCGGATGGAAGAGAATGATCAGAAGATGAAAGCAAGAATGGATGTGCAGGACAGCAAGATTGACACTGTTGTCAACATGGTTCAGAAGCAGAATGAAACTTCTGAAAAGATTCAAGCAATGCTGGAAAGCCTGTTCTCACGCATGCCCCCTCAACCTTAAATCTTTTTCATGCATAACTTTTTCATGCTTTCTTCATTTTCTGTTGTACTGTTTTGACTATGTTTTGTAATGTTCTTTTGCTCTGATTATGAACTATTTTAATATAATTTGTTTTTCTGATCTAAATTGTTTTAGCACATCACCAACACTTTTTGATTGCTGACAAAAAGGGGGAGAACAAGAAATGATATTTAAAATCAATAACGGCTAACTAGACAGAAATTCTCAAACATTCTAACTCTATTACTTGAAATGTTTTTCTGTTTTGTTTTTAAAGTCTACAGGCACAAGGAAGCTCCTGAACACTATGAAGACTAGAAGCTCTGATCAAAATGTAGAAGCTCTGATCGATGTTGCTCTGATCAAATATGAAGTTCTGATCAACCAAATACTTTGATCCAAAGCAAAGCTCTGACAGGAAAAGCTCTGAAGCTCTGCTCTCTGATAAGTCAAAGACTCTTAATCTGATGTTCAAAGAAAGACAAAGATCTGATCCTGAAGAAACCGTATCATCAAAGGGAAGTAATCAACTCAGGGGGAGTATCTCTTAACTCTGATTTCTCCTTACTTCTTATCTCTGAAACATTTCCCAGACACCTTTTCACGTTATTTTTCATTTAAAATATCTAGTTTTTGTCATCATCAAAAAGGGGGAGATTGTTAGAACAATGTTTGAATCTACTACCCTATAATTAAGTTTTGATGATAACAAAGTGAAAAGATATAGTATTTATATGTTTCATGTTTGAACTATATGCTGCCTAAAATCACTATGCTCTGACTTGCAGATACGCTGATTAAAATAAGCAAGATCACTTCTTCAGCATCAGAATTTGATGTCATACACCAGCATCAGAAGTTGCTGAATCAGAACGTCAAGATCAGATGATCAACTCACGTACATGATGAAGCTTGATGAACAGAACTGCGCGTAAACACTCTGATACAAAAACAATAGTTCATCAGCAGCGAAGCAGAATCAGAATGAGCCAAGCCAGAACGTGCATTGAAGAAGCAACGGTACTGTGCATTGAACGCTAATTAATTCCAACGGCTTCATTCTAGACAAGATCTGCTCAAAAAGGAAAGCTTGTTATTAGCATTGAATCAAGAATATTTGCATTCAACGTTCATCTTCTCAAGTGCTATATAAACAAGGCTTCGAAGATTATAATGGCTAATGCTCTCCAAATCTCTACACGCACAAAGCTGAACAATAATCTTCATCTACCAGTTTTGCTAAACCAACAAACTCTGATACTCCATTAGTGTTTAGCAATCTAGTTTCTAAGCTTAATTTGTGTATACATCACAGTTGTGATAAAGTTTTGTAGAAAACATTCACACACATTGTTTTATACCTTTGTAAGAAAGTGTTGCCTTGACAAACCGGATTATGGTTTGAATCAAGAAGGCTTTAGCAGTTGTTAAAGCAGTCTGTAATATTCAGTTGAATATAGTGAATTAAGACCTCGTTGGAGAGAGGCGAAATCACCTTGACGGGTGGACTGGAGTAGTTTGAGATCAAACGAACCAGGATAAAAATATCTTGTCAATTGCTTTAAGATTTCAGTTTTACAATTCAACCCCCCCTTCTTGTGTTTTTCACCCCTTCAGAAACTGATCAAAGTGACGCCCTAACAGGAGAGAAGGGTACTGAAGTTGAAAACTGGGTGATGGTCGAAGTCAGCGAGGAGGTCACTGAAGACATCCAGAATACGCCAGAGACTTCGATTGCCGCACCTGTAGCTGTTGCAAGAGAAACCCAGGCTACTGAAGGCCAGGGAAATCAAAACCAAGAATTAACACAAGTCACCGAAGGCTTAAGGCTGGAATTGGAGAAAGTCCAAATCACGCAGCCAATTTCCCCTTAGAAGGAAATATGGGACACTCTAGGGGAACCTAGTGGAAAATTTGACTATTTGGTCAAATATTCTGCCCCAGAGAGTTCAAAGGTTCAGATTAAGGATATAAAGCCCACAAGATGGGGTGATGATGAAGCTAAGGGGGAAGATGTTGAAATAAATATGGTGGATATGGAAAGACCCCGCTCTGAGATGGAGGAAGTAGAAAAATACTTAGAAAAAGAAAAGTATAGAATGGGGGATAATCACACTGGAGACGCTAGTCTCAAGGATTATCTCATGACATGCCACAAAGGAGATTCAGGCATGATATTGTGCCCCAGGTGCAGCATCCTCTGCAATCAAAGAATCACTGCGAATTTCGAAAGGGTACAGAGGACTCGAACTGGCAACAATTGGCGCCAGGATAACCAGCTTTTTAGGTGTTATCCCAAGGCTGGAGAAAGTTTGCTGGAATTTGTGTTTCGCTGCTACAAAGGGGCAACCAAGTGCTTGATTTGCCCAAGGTGTTCTGCTGTGTATGACCAAAGCATGGCCAGGGCTTTCGAAACGATTCCCTTCGCCCCTTGTTGGAACCATCAAGAAACTGCCCAGATGGGCCCACGTTTCGACAATAGACACAAACAGCGAAGGCCTGATAGCCCTCACCCCAAGGCTGCTCGAAGAGTGACTTTCAAACTCCCTGCTGAAGTGCCAACCGATAGATGGTTACAGGTCAGAAATGACAAAGGCAAAGATAGATGGAGAAACGCTGAACGAAATGCACGCCATGCTGTGACATATAGGAGGCAATTCAACACAGCAAAAAGGGAGGAGGTGAGATTAGAAAATTACAAAGGAAGGAACCCCATGTCAAGATCCCAGTGGCGCAGACAGCAAAGGATTCGAAAGGCTGAGAGAGAAGCTGTGGCGAACACAGGGGTTACTTCAACAAAAAACCAAGGTGAATCTAGCACCAACAAACCAAAAAATCAAACTGAAGACAAACCTCCAGTCAATAGGAGGCTCTTCTCTGAAGAACAACGCGATGAACCAAAGGAATACACTCCAGGCCCGGAAGAGGACGAAGATATGATAACAGATAACTTCGAATCGGAGAGGGAGTCTTCATTTAACCTGAACTGTAACGTGGTGTCTGTGCTTCCCTACGAATTTGGGCAGGAAACTGAAATCAATGAATATGAGGAGGAAGACACCACAGATCTGATGAAACATAGGCCTGTGTGCTACTATGTGATGGATAATGGGGCTGTTGAGGAACAAAATGCGTTCTTCGAACGTCCAGAACCTGCAATGAAGAACCATCTCAAGCCACTTTTTATTCGGGCGAAAGTTGGTGTCCATGGTGTGAACAAAGTTCTAGTGGATGGGGGTGCTGCAGTCAATTTGATACCCCACTTCATGCTAAAAAGATTAGAGATTCGCGAAGGAGACATCAAGCCCCATAATATGGTTCTGTCCAATTATGAGGGAAAAGTTGGCAAAACACTGGGAGTGGTCCAGTTGGAATTGACAATAAGCTCAAGCTGTAGGCCCACCATGTTTATGGTGATCGAAGCCAAGGCCAACTATAACTTACTGCTGGGAAGGGAGTGGATCCATGGCGTGGGGGCAGTTCCTTCGTCAATGCATCAGCGACTAGTTCTGTGGAGAGATGATGGTATCGTGGAAAACATCGAAGCAGACCAGAGTTACTTTATGTCAACTGTCAATTTAGTTGACAAGAGGGATTATGATAAAAATCTGGCAAAGATTGCTCCGTGTGTTCCAAATGATGAGATTAATGAAACTAGAAACGCCCACTACTACATGACCCTTCGTCATGATGGCCTTTACTGGGATAGAACAATAATCAGTGAAGAAGAGGGAGTCGAAAGCACTATACAAAAACGGCCAGCAGGCTGGGACTTCGACAACCTTATCCATGACTGAGTCTACCTTTTTCGAAAGGATTTCGGCCTATATGGCTGAGAACGAATCAAAAGCGGCCTTAGAGGCTGAAATAAATAAATCAACTATAAAGATGAATGAAGTAAGTGGGGATGGTTCGAAATGCTCACCCTTCGAAGAGTTTGAGATGGATCAAAGGTTAGATGCCATCTATGATAAAGAACCCTTAGGCTTCGAAAGGGACCCCATAAACTCAGGTGCTAAAATGTTGGCACAAGATCCACTCGAAGAAGTTAACTTAGGGGATGAAAAAACGAAAAGAGTAACCTACATAAGTGCTAAACTTAGCCCAGGCCTCAAGAAGGAAGTGATCGAAGTCCTCAAGGAAAACAAAGATTGCTTCGCATGGGATTATGACGAGATGCCTGGTTTAAAGAGGGAGTTGGTCAAACACAGACTGCCAATCAAAGATGGCAAGAGGCCCATCAAACAAACTCCCAGAAGATTCGCACCAGCGGTTCTCACAAAAATTAAAGCTGAGATCGAAAGGTTGTTGTGTTGCAAATTCATCAGAACAACAAGGTACGTCGAATGGTTAGCAAACATAGTACCTGTTATTAAGAAAAATGGTTCTTTAAGAATTTGCATAGATTTTAGGGATTTAAACACTGCAACCCCTAAAGATGAATATTCCATGCCTGTGGCAGAAATGCTAGTAGATTCTGCTGCAGGGTTCGAATACTTGAGTATGTTAGATGGATACTCTGGGTATAACCAGATTTTCATTGCTGAAGAAGATGTTGCAAAGACAGCATTTCGTTGCCCAGGAGCCTTAGGCACCTACGAATGGGTGGTGATGCCTTTTGGTTTAAAGAATGCTGGGGCAACTTATCAAAGGGCAATGAATTCAATTTTTCATGATTTCATTGAAACCTTCATGCAGGTGTATATTGACGATATAGTCATCAAATCTATATCTGCAGAAACACATTTGCATCATTTAAGCCAATCATTCGAGCGAATGAGAAAACATGGCTTAAAGATGAATCCCCTTAAATGTGCATTTTTTGTGCAGGATGGAGATTTTCTTGGTTTTGTGGTTCACAAGAAAGGAATTGAAATCAACCAGAACAAAACCAAAGCCATAATGGAGACGAAAGCACCTACGTCAAAAAGGGAGTTGCAATCTCTGTTAGGGAAAATTAACTTCCTCAGAAGATTCATTTCGAACCTAAGTGGAAGAACCCAAGCTTTCTCTCCGTTACTTCGTCTAAAGCAAGGCCAAGCCTTCGAATGGAACGAAGCTCACTAGGAAGCGTTTGACAGGATAAAAGAATACCTTTCTCAGCCTCCTATTTTGTCTCCACCGTCATGGGGGAAGCCCATGAGATTGTACATATCTGCCTCTGAAGTTAGTATAGGTAGTATGCTAGCACAAGAAGATAGCAATGGCATCGAAAGAGCCATATACTATTTAAGTAGAGTGCTAAATGATGCAGAGACCAGATATAGCAATTTAGAAAAGCTATGTCTCTGTTTGTATTTCTCTTGTATGAAACTTAAGTATTATATAAAACCTGTTGATGTTTATGTTTCATCTCATTTCGATGTTATTAAACATATGCTTTCAAAACCAATAATGCATAGCAGAGTTGGCAAGTGGGCTTTAGCCTTAATAGAATATTCTTTGACTTTCATGCCCTTAAAAGCTATGAAAGGTCAAGTGATTCCTGACTTCATTGTGGACCATTCTTTGGTTGAGCAGACTGTCATGAGTTACGTCGAAATGCAACCATGGAAATTGTACTTTAATGGTTCAACCCACAGGAATGGAAGTGGTGTTGGAGTCCTTCTGATTTCTCCTGAAGGAATTCCAACAAAATTCAAGTATAAATTAGATGGTCCTCGTTGTTCTAACAACGAAGCTGAGTATGAAGCGCTCATTGTTGGACTTGAAGCTTTGTTGGAATTGGGGGCAACCAGAGTCGAAATTAAAGGAGACTCTGAATTAGTGGTCAAACAAATCACAAAGGAATACAAGTGCATAAAGGAAAATTTAATGGTATACTTCGTCATAGTCAATAGGCTATTGAGGAAATTTGAATACATGGATATTCAACACATACCAAGAATAGAGAACCAAGAAGCAAATGACTTAGCGCAGTTGGCTTCGGGTTATAAAGTGTCTACCAAGAACTTCAAGGATTTGGTCGAATTAAGGGGAAGAGTTATGGCTACTAGATTCACACCATCGGATCTGGAAAGTATGAGATTGGGATATGCTGAGAAACAGGGATTCAAAATATTAGCCATAAATACTTTGTCAGATGCAGATTGGCGAAGTCCACTGAAGAGTTATTTAGCAGACCCAACGCTAAATATGGATAGAAAGACAAAATATAGAGCATTGTCATATCTCCTCATGGGGAACGAATTGTTTAAAAAGACCCAAGAGGGTGTATTATTAAAATGCCTAGGAGAAAGTGAGGCATATTTAGCATTGTCTGAAGTCCATAATGGGGCATGTGGGGCACATCAAGCAGGCCATAAAATGAAATGGTTGTTATTTCGATACGGCTTGTATTGGCCTGGCATGCTCAAAGATTGCATAGACTTTGCTAAAGGATGTGAGGAATGTCAGAAACATGCAGGAATTCAACATTCCCCTGCAAGTGAGTTGCATTCGATCATCAAACCATGGCCATTTAGAGGATGGGCATTGGATTTGATAGGAGAAATAAATCCTGCTTCGTCCAAAGGACAAAAATACATCTTGGTGGGAATAAACTATTTTACCAAATGGATCGAAGCTATACCACTGATAGTTGCTGATCAAGAGGTTATTATTGAATTTATACAAAAGCACATTATCTATAGGTTCGGATTGCCAGAAAGCATAACTACAGACCAAGGCTCTGTGTTTACTGGCAGAAAGATGCAAGGATTTGCCCAAGAAATGGGGTTTAGATTGCTAACATCAACGCCATATTATGCTCAAGCAAACGGACAAGTCGAAGCAGCAAATAAAGTAATAATAGGATTAATCAAGAAGCATATTGGCAAAAAGCCAAGAAACTGGCACAAAACTCTGGACCAAATATTATGGGCTTGTAGAACATCTCCTAAGGAAGCTACTAACACTACGCCTTTCCAACTCACATTTGGTCATGATGCAGTGTTGCCAGTAGAAATTCATCTACAATCAGTTCGAATTCAGAGACAAAACGAAATCCCAGCTGCATTATATTGGGAAATGATGATGAATGAATTAGTTGAGTTGGACGAAATTAGATTACATGCATTGGAAATTTTGATGAGACAAAAAGAAAGAGTGGCCAGAACATACAATAAAAGGGTGAAGAAAAAAGTATTCATTATTAATGACTTGGTTTGGAGAGCCATATTGCCTATGGACAAGAAGAATAAAGCGTTAGGTAAATGGTCACCTCATTGGGAAGGACCTTTTCGAATATTAAAAGTATTCTCAAACAATGCATACGAAATCGAAGAACTCATGGATGATAAACGTATCCTAAAGGTTAATGGGAAATATTTAAAGAAATATAAGCCAAGCCTGCAGGAGATTCGAATAGTAACAACGTAAACAAGATGTTATAAAAAGCCAAGATGGCAAGATAAAATGCCAAAATGGCGTTGTTCGAATATTACATGTAAGAAACCAAATGTATGTGTCAAATAAACATCAAAATCTAGAAATAAGAATTATTTTTCAATCGATTAAAAGTGCTTCGAAATGATTCAAGTTTCTACTGAGTGAACCGCCTGGCTCCTTCCAAGGTTGCCACTTCTCCTTTAAGTTGTTCTGCAGTCTCCATTTCCGCAAGCCCCTGATTGAGAAGCTCTTCGAATTGGTTACCAGCAGTATTGGTTTCGAAGGCTAGTTGTTGCTCTTTAGCCTCCTTAACCTTCTGCTGAAGTTCCAGAATCTGCCTTTCCTAAAGAAGTATGGACTCAGCTCGAGCCTCATAATCAGTTTTCGCCTGCTTCAGATGCATAGCTTGATCCTCAACTTCTTGAGAGAGTTTCGAAGCTTGTTCATAAGCGGCATCCATGGCAATGCGTTTCTCGTGAACCTTCTTGGCAGCAGATTCGTCTTGGAGAAGGTAACCAGTTACGTTGTCCAGCAAATTCTGAAGATCGAACAAGAGAGTACTAATTGGCAAGGAGCAGGTGGAAAGATTGACCTTTGTGAGCAGCTCCTTCATAGTATAGCAAGCACTACTATCTTGCTTAAGCACTTCGAATATATCCACATTGAGAATGGTTTTCCTAATTTTATTAAGAAGAACAATTCTTTCATCTGTGGGAAGAGGATAGCTAGTCGAACTTGTGCCAGCCCTAGTGAGTGGAACGTCCCTCTGAGCCAACTTTGCCTTCATGTACCCAATAGGGTCATTTCGTCTCAGAAGTGCCAGTTCCTCGTCAGTCATTCGAGACAGATAGGATTGAGGGAGTTCCACATGTAGGGGAGCCACGTCCATTTCAACCTCTATAGGTTCCTTGGTTGCATTACCATCCCCTTCATTCGTTTCGTGCTCTTGGTCTTCTTCATCCTCATCCAAGTCCACCACTTCGATACCATCCCTTTCACTGCTATTTACGTTGGACTCCGTCCCAGCAGTCGAACCGTCATTGGCATTCTCCTCCTCAGATTCTTCGTCTGCAGATTCTTCGGCTCTTTGCCCAGAATCAGCTTTCTCTTCTTCAGTTTGAGTGTCCTTTGGGTCCTCTTGAAGAGTTTCAAGAGGGGACTTTTGAAGAGAAGCCCTTTGCAAATCCTCTGCAGACGTTTGAAGTGTTGTTTCGTTTATCTCTTTCAGAGGAATGGAGGTACCTTGATCATCCTGCTGTTCAGAAGTTCCAGCCAGAACCTCCATATTGGAGGATCCTTTATTTTGAACCAGATTGCTGGAATCTCATTGAGGAGAGGAGTTGAGCGGAGCAGCAGCTCTGGATGGTGAGTTCGAAATAGTGGAAGCTGGATTCAAGATGTTCTGCAAAGAACAACAGAATGTTAAGGAAAACATTCACCAAGGCAATAAGAAGTTAGTATTGTAAAAAATTTAAAGGTTCAATTTACCTGTGGACTCTCGGAGGAGAGGTTACTAGCTATACGTTCCAACGTTGGGTTGGAGGTCGAAGGTGGATTTTTGGATTTGGGTGAGGGAGCAGCATCCCTGGAATCAAGTCCAGAGACACTAGTTGGAACGGTACTTTTCGAAATGTCTTTCTTTGGCTTCTTCTTCGAAGCAGTATTTAAGTTTCCTCCAGCCTTGGGATCTTCCCCAGTGGTGCTTGATTTCCGCTTCTTGGGAGTAGTAGGAGGAAGCTTGTTGGTCTGAAAAAGTTTTAAGCGAAGAGTTAGATGCAAACCATAAAGCATGAGTGAATTCGAAACATCAAGGCTAAGTGATTACCGTTGGAATTGGAACACCGGTTGTTGTTGGTATTATTGTTGTTGTTGTGGTTGCAGCAATAGTGGTTGTTTCGGGAGGAGTCACTTTGTCAGTAGTTTCGATGGAGGCTTGAGAGGCGCTCCCTTCCTTCGACTTCGAGGCAGCTGTCTTTATCCTGATGGCTGAAAATCGAAACAATTAAAGCAAAGGTTAAAGATATGGAAAATAAAAGACATTTGGGATTTTCCCAAGCATTCGCACCTGTGCCTTGATCAGATTTAATTGACATGGCAGAAAGGTCGTATCGAAGGTGTCTTGGGAAATCACGAAGCCAGTATCGAGCCCATGTCACAGTCTCAGATGGCTTTGGTTTCCTTTGAAGATATTTGAACATCTCTTTGCAAGTAAACCACCAAGGATATGGGGGAAACCAAGCCAGAGCCAGTTCTGAGGTAGGTAATCTGGGAAATTTAGGTGGATGCATTTCGAATGCCAACCTATACCTATCCTCAGGTGACAGCCCTGAAGGAAGTTTTAACTTAGAAACTTTTTGTTTAAATTTTTCCTTCAAGGTCTCAGCTGCTTGATGCACAGTGGAGTCCAAGCGCGTGGGGTCATAAGTAGTTTCAAAATAATTTTGGAAAGCTTTAATCTCTTTGGCATGAGTAAACACACCTTTCTTTGTTGGTACCTGCACATCGAAGGCATCAATTAGTTTCTGTTGAATTGTAAGTGTATCGAACATATAAGTTTGATAAAACTTGGTCCACCATTCCAGAAACCCTTTAGCTGTGAGATGGGTAGGTTCGAAGGTTATCAGCTCGAATTGGGCAAAGCCTTGATATTGTTCTTGCTGTATTTTGGCTTCCCGTGCCTTGAAAGTTCGTCCAGAAGTGATGGCACTCTCAGTTTGGAATAAAGGTTCAGGAATCAGTTGGCATAAGCCAAACTGCCTCGAAACAAAGTTTGGTTGGTAAGCAAAGAGAAAAATCTGGTTCTTGGCTGGAGTTATTCTTGAAGAAATGAGTCTAGGCAGCAAAAAAGCTCTCCATACATCCTGAATCTCCTTGCTCTTGATAGCTTCTGAGAGAGCCATGGTGAACCAAGAAGGTCCATGAGCCCTCGAAGCAAAAGGCGCCATGCTCTCTTCGAACTTGTGCCTTTTGGAGAATATCATGATGTACTTCGAGAATTGGACTTTGAAGTCATCTTTGTCGTCATTGGGAGTTAATCTTCGAAGCCTAGTGCCTTCGACTATCCTATCATTTATCTCAGAGTCTTGCTCATCAATGGTTTTGGCGGTTGATAAGGAGGGTTCGAACATGGCATTTAGCCATAGTTGAAGCAACCAAAAAGGGCCAGCCAACAGAATATTTTTGGAGGTGTGGGATTTGAGGCTCGAAACAGCTGACCTCAGGCTTTCATAAAGGTCAACTAAGAGCAGTTCACTTAGGCACACTTTTCGATTTTCATGCAAGTCCCTAGCTAGAGGAATGAACCTACTAGCTACCTGTAGGGATCTACTGCAGAAAACGTATCTTGACAGCCAAAGGGTTAAGAAAGCAATGTGCTCTACGTCAGACACATTGTCCCCCTCAGCATGGTAATGACTGATAAACTTGAAAAAACTGGCTAGCTTGACTTCGAAGTCAATTATGCTTGAATGTTCTTCGTTGTCGGGTACATAAGTTTCTCCCACTGGCGATAGCCCAGTGATGGCCGCTATGTCGAAGAAGGTTGGGGTGATCATTCCACCTGGGAGATGGAAAGTGTTATAGGTACTGTCCCAGAAATAGAGGGACGCGAATAGCAGAGGGTGGCTGTAGGTAAAACCAGGCTTCGATAGCTTAATCAGGTTATAGATGCCTAATTCTTCCCATTGCTGAGATTTCTTAGCTTCTACTTTCTTGAACCAATTTTGATAAGCAATATCAGAGGTGGGGCAAGATCGAAATGGCTTAAAATTACTTTTTACATAATCCAAAACAAAGGGGTCCTTAGGAGAAACAGTTGGGATTTCTATGGTATTTGAACTAGAGGATTCTACTGCCTTAGGGGCGTCCATTTTGTTAAATAAGGGTTTAAAACTCTAACAAACTGGGAAAATCGTCCTGGTATCTTTTAATATTTCAAAAACCGTAAGAGGGCCATTTAAAGCTAACCTCTTACCAGCAACATTGGTAGGAATGAGTACCTGTGACGCATACAACATTTCTTTTTCCTTTGAAATCATCTGAGGGGCAAGAACGGATTGACCTTGGTGAGTGATGATTTTACTTTCCATGGTAGCTCCTGCAGTTTTTCCTTTCTTCTTGGAGACTTTCTTGAGTTGGGATGAAGTAGAAGAAGACATTTTTTGAAAGATGTTGAAAGCTTGGGTTTTTTGACGAGAGAAGGAGGGTAAAAGATTTAGAGTGTGAAAAGAAAAGAAAAAGATTAAGTTGGTGATGTTTTATAATGGGGAAGTTTAAGCATCCACCGAATAAGGGTGTGATACGTGGAGATCATGGGTTGGTGTGATGAAGAGGTGGCGTAAAGTTAACATGGGTAATAGGCGTGATTTAAAGATAATCATTATTTGTAACTGCACCATGCTGTGAAGTGGCTCCAGGCGGTTAAGGAATCCAAAAGGTGCTATGATTGACGTGACTGGAGTCAAATGCATTAAATGTTACGATGATTCGAAAGTCCCATCAAAATCTTGTGTAGGTGTTTAAAATAGGTATTTCTCAGAGTAATCGAAATACATATTTTAAAGGGGAAATTTGTTGGCTGAAGATTTTGATAATGTTATTAGAAGCCAAATGAATTAAGCTTTTGATTGAAATGAGGTAAAGCGTCATGTTTCGAAGTAGCAGAAGCAGTGTTTCAAATAAGTATGTCAAAGCTTGGAGTTTCGAGTGGCAATTATGGGAACATATCTAAAAAAGTCTCGAAATAACAACAAGGTTGTGTCTGGGAAGAGCGTTCGAAACGGAGAAGTACCAAAGCATTTGAAATTCAAATGGAAGCGGGACATTCGAAGTTTGAAAGTTATATGCTGGAGCATTTGGGGACACGTGGAAAGAAGAAAGAGGCATTGTCCTGCATGTTCTGAACGTGGCATAATCCTATAGCAAGACCGTTATGGTCGAATTAGTATAAATAGGAGTCTTAATATTAGGATTTCGTGTGTCATATCTATTATACAAAATACTCAGTAACATTCAAACTACCACATGGCAAGGGAAACAAATGCAAGAGAAATGTATGTATGATAGCACCATATATTTCTGATTTAATGAAAACCTTTTACCATTTCCAGCACTTTCTTTTATCCTTTTGTCAAATAACATTTACAAGTTTTCTCATTTACAGTCTTTTCACTTCGAAATCTCTTCTTCAAAGTTTTACATTTTAATGCTTTCTTCATATTTCAAGCACTTTATATTTCAGAAAACTGTCATATTTTCCATACATTTACCTTCAAGTCTTATCCTTCGAACGCATATTTTTACTTAAAAGTCATTTAAAGATTTCTTGCCTTAAACGCTTTCTTCATATTTCAAACCTTTTACGTTCCAGAAACCCTTTATATTAACTGTTTTATAATTCGAAACCATTTACTACACTTTTATGCAATTTTACATGTCTTTACAATTAGCATTTATTCATGTAACTTAGTTTCGCACACGCACATTTTGATTACATCTTTAGACTTTCTGAGAGAGAGATCGAAATAAGCCAAACGCATATACAACACTCAAATATCAACCATGAATATATGTTCGATCGTGAGAGTAACCTTAATATCCAAGGAGTCCTAGGATCAATCTAGTCGATCCTGTGAGTTACCAGAGGAATTGAATAACAGTAAGAAAAATTATTCGATAGTTTGGAAGACTAGCGGTTGTTTACCAGAAATCACTGGAAACAATCCCCAAATAAATGTTCTAACAATTCCATACCATCATATTGCGACTAAGCCATAAGCTCCATAACATCATTCCCCAAGCTCTCCTTTCATACAATGTTGGAATTTTCGTTTTCATAGTGGTCCGTCTCTAGTTGTCTAAGTTGCAACATTTTGGTTTGCCTTCATTTCGGCCTCTAACATCTTCGTTAAAGAGGTGAACTTGATCTTACATTGCTTAGAGATATGACATATGTTGTGTTTATAAGTGAGGGTAATCTTTATCATACAAACCATTTTTGTAAGAATGACTTAGCCTCAACCCAAAATCTAAGACAATATTATAGCCTATGGGTGACAAATGGACATGTCCACCCAATTTAGGTCCGCCACACCAAAGTCTGAAAAAAATGGGGCGAGCATTGTTGAGGGAAGGACCTAAAACCTTGGATTGCCTCATAAAAAAAAATGAGGACGGGGCAGGGCAGGGCAGGCCCGCAGAAGGTGCACCTTTAAAGCCTTAAAATTACAAAAAAAAAGTATGTGAATGTTTGTGCCCGTAAAAAAAAGGAGGAATATGGCGTACATATTAGAGGATACAAGTCTAAATTTTAGTCCTCCCTGCAAAAAATGTGGGTAAAACGGGTATAAACATCTATTAAGCCTAAAATAAACAAGTAAAGTTTAGGGGCATATGAAAAATTAAAGCATAATTCAAATTAATGATGTAGAAGACTTAGAAGCATCAACCGATCTTTGTTGCCTTGTGATTTTCACCTGAGTGAGAGAAGTAGTTGGAAACCATAAGAAGCTAAGAAGGGAGTGTATAAGCTAGTATATCATGTTGGAAATATTATGTCTCGTCAAGGAATAGAGGGCAAAGAGAAAATATTCATTTTCAGGGGATTTAACATGGCATCCTCCAATTTTAATTATTCCAGAATTACCTTTGTTGAGATAAAAATAATTTTATGACGAGATTTCTGATAGAGGGTTTGAAATTTTTGGTACAGACAAAATTTCTGATACAACCCTGTAAAATTTCTGGTGTATGTAAATTTCTGATAGTGTATTTGAAATTTCCGGTATTCTGGAAATTTCAAGTTTACTAGGCAATACCGGAAATTTGAGTTATTCTAAAATTTCAAGTAGTTCATTTATTCAATTTCTTTAACGGTTGAGATTTTGCCGACATCTTTGGAGTTTTCAAATTGAATCGATAAATTAGTGTGGTCTAGAATGCATCGCCATTTGTATAAATAAGGGCATATGCTATAGAGAAAAACATCTAAAAAAATTCCTCTTCCTCAATTTCTGATTAAGGTAGAAGTATATTAGAACGGAAGCAATCCTGCTGTTGAATTCAAACTTCCAGATGAAAACACATACCTACCTTGAAAGAAACGTCGAATGCATTGCTGTCTGATTCTGATAACAGAAGGGTGACAAAGATCGAGTTTCGGGACCATTATATTGATGTAGATGATTGGGTGAAATACAACCTAATTGAGTTGAAGACCGATGAAGATGTGAAGGCAATGTGGAAAACATTTCGCTGTAGGATAACTAAAGGTCTGATCGAGTTGGATGCGGAGATACGAAGATCCGTCGACGACATAATCAAGATGTTGAAACGTCCAAAATCATCTGGTAGTGCCTAGCTTTTCACGTTTACTTGTTTTTAGTTTTTGTTTGTTGTACTGTTTTATGTTATTTTCATCATTGATTCGAAACATGTAATCACAAAAATATTATGCAATAAATAAGAAGTATGTGTGTCACTATATATATATATATATATATATATATATATATATATATATATATATATATATATATATATATATATTCAAAATAAAACAGGTCTATATAGGCCATCCACGAGCTACGTCGGTTAACCTAGCTAAACCTATATAAATCTCACCATTAAGGTTTACCAAACCCTTGAGGTTATCTAAATGAACTGCAATAAACTGTAGGAAGCTGTCCTGATCACCTGCATGTGGTGGAGGTGGTGGTGGCGGCTCAGTAGAAACCCTAGCACGTGAAGGCCCCGAAATATCATATGATGCAGCCGGTGGTATGATTTGAGGGTGTGATACACTGTGATACCACTCCAAATATCCATCCTCGCAGTGTGAAAGACGCTGGATCATAATTTATCTATCCCTGATCTCACGAACAGCGCTGATGATGTGACTCTGAAATCATCTGTCAATGTCACTAGCTGAAACCTCAAAAATTGGACAAGGAATACCCTGAATATAACTATATTATCGTAGACACCTCTCAAGAAAGATTGAATTATCCGGTTTCAACCACTTTTTGAGAAAGAAAAAATCATTCCCATCTCCATTCCAAAGAACAAATGGAAACTATATCCATTCCAATAAAATTATCAGGGATTTCATCTTCTAATAAAATAATACTAACAAAACTCAAACTCAATTTATCATAGACTTTTGCTAAATCAACTTTAATAACAAATAATCCATTTAGTTCATATTATGTAACATCTCTTGAGAGGCAACTATGTTCTCATGGATACATCTACTAAGAATATGAAAAGTGTTAACACAAATAAAATTCAAAAATGAGAATTTCTTTTTTTAAAGCAATTACTATGACATGATAGTTATTTTTGTACAAGGGCAAGACATTATCAAATTTCTATTGCAAAATTATCATTGTTAGGTTTATCTTTAGATTCACACTAATCACAAGTTTGATTATGTGGTGACAAAAATTCATTTTACCTAAATGAATTTAATATAAAATAATGTATATTTAAATATATTTACATAAAAAATTACTTATTAATTTATTTTTGACTAACCAAACATAACCTAGCCCAGGAGTAATTAGTCTATTACACATATTACTATAAAAACAATCAAACTCAAAAGACTAACCAAAGATTTGTTTAGTTAAACATTCTTTTATTGTATGCCATGTGCATCCAAATATGATCCCACAAAGTTGATGCTTCATCAATATAGATTTGTTCACAAACTTTTGAGAGATACTTAAAGTGTATGTTTGTTTTATTTTTTGGAATCATGAAAAGTAATTTTAAAAGTGTAAAATTAATTTTGAATAATTTTGAGATATTTAATTAGATAAAAGTAGAAATGATTTTGTCTTTAGAATTGATTCTGATAATTTTTACACTGAAATTTATTATTTAACTTATTTTTATAAAACTATATTCAAATATAAAACAATTGTATTAAATTTAATTTTGATAAAATAAATTATACCAAACTCAATTCTATTATAATTAATTGTATCTGCCGTCAATTCAAACACACCCGTTAATATTAAAAGTTTTAATTTTTCTTTCGATCCTCATCCTAATACAAGAATACGAAATTTTATTTCACTATACAATGATAAAAAAGAAAGAGCATAAAAATATATATAAAAAACAATATGTGGACAATCAAATAATCAAAAATTTCAAGACATTAAAAGTTAAAATAAATACATTATAATATTTTGAAAAATGAAAAAGACAATTGAAGTATTGGGAAAGATGATAGAGTATTAGACAAATCAATTAAGTGTAATGATTCTAGGGTAGAAAATTTTAATTAAGTAAAATTGATATTAACTATAAGCTCGTCAGATGTGAAATAGTTTTTAATTAAACATATTTAAATATAAGTAATTTAAATAATAAATTTCAATATAAATATTATCTTTTGAAGTAAAAAACTACAAATTATAATTTAAAATAAGTATTAAATTTAATTAAAAAATTAGTTTCGATAAAAAATTTCAAAATAAAATCAATGATTGTCTATTGAAACTGGTATTTTTTCTTAAAAATTGATTCTTATTTTAAATAGACCGTAGACAATATTAATCGATTACTGACACAATAGAATATTCTTATTTTGAAATTGTCTATTTAAAATAAGAATCATAATATCTACATTTTTTAACAATAAAGATCATAATATGTATATTCTTTACCAATAAACTAAATTTCAATACACAATAGAAGAAAAAATCAATTAATAATACAAAAGAATGGACTATTAATTTGAAATTGTCTATTGAAATTGTGCAATTTATTGATAACACAAAATAATATGTTACATACAATTTTAAAACAACTATTCAAACTATTTAAAAATGTATTCACTCCAATACATGATTATAAAAAAAAACAAAAAAAAAGGGAAAAAAAGAAAAATATATTCTCAAGTTTCTAAGTTTTTTTTAGCATACATAATGAAAATAAAATAAAATCAAAAGAATTGACATGAAAAGAAAAATACTTGAGAAAATTCTTTTTGTTGTAACTCAAATATTAAAAAGGAAACCTAACAACACAAAGCTCCAAATTTAAGGAAATGGTTATTATTTTTAATTTTTTTGACAAGGATGGAGGAAGTAATTATATACCATAAATTAAACATGATAATATGAAGTTGCCTCATACTTTGTATATTTTTTGAAATTATGGTATTAACATAAATCATATATCCTATGATTTGTTGAGATATTTGATTCGAGATAAATATTACAGTAAGATATAAACAATATAAAATAGTACTGAATAGCATAAACAACACAAGAATTGTTAATCTAGTTCGGTGACAACAACACCTATTATGGAGACTACCAAGCCAGGAAGAAAATCTACTATCAAAAGTACTAATTCAAAGTTAAACTCTCATGTTTACAACTTATCACTTAATCTTTACCCAATGCAACTTCTATCTAAGAACTCCTAGATATGAGTATACTCACTCACTTTCAATCACCGCAACAATATCTAACAGTCCTAGTTACTGTATCGACGACCTTTCACCTAAATGAAGGTCACACTTCAAATACAAACAAACCCCTTAATCAAGACACCCCTTGATTAAGAACAACATACTTGATCTTGCTTCACATATTTGATCAAGAACAATACTTAGAGTTGCTTAAAAGCTTCATCCAAGAACAATACTACCTCTTGCTTAAAAGCTTAGAGGAGAACAATAATGGAGACTATAACTCTATAACATCAGTCCAAGTCACAACCGAGTGGAACACACAACCAACTCTCTTAGAGAGTGGTATAGACTCATCCCTAATAGCTACATCTTTTCAATTTGTGACTGGTACCTTTCCTAGGTTACAAACACTTCTATTTATAACCTGTTTACCAACTGGATTTGGGCCTAAAAAACTGCAGCAGTGAGGTTGCACAAAGTCTGCAAAAAGTCCTCCAAGAAAATATATCTTCAATCATTAGTTTCCTAATAAATCTCCATATTTATAAACTAATCAAATCTTCGAAAATCAATCAAAGAATATTTTGAATTATCAATCTTGGACGCCACATAAGCTAACTGAATATTCCCTGAATATACAATAGCTAAAAATCAGCTGATCCACAACTGTCAGCTTGCTACAGACGCGATGTCCTAAATCCTTGTTGGAACATCTTACTCGACATGTTGAAACAGAATTTTAGAACATCTTGTTCAACATGTTGCTGCTAAAATGGTTTTACCAAAATGTAAGTCAACCATAATTTCAGAGAAATAACATTTTTAACACAATTTCATGATATCAGATTGAGATTAAACATGGTGTGAAATTTTAAGTAACAAGATTCTATGGGATATGTAATTTCAGATAATGGCAAAAAAGGGTTAAGGATATGTTGGCTCAAGTATAAGATATCGATTGGGTAGAGGTGAAGGAGAATGTCGCAAGATTGATTTGTCTATGTGTTTAAAACAAGGTGATGTATCATATCCTGGACCTAATGAAACTGAAGGAGTTTTGGGACAAATTGGAGACTCAATGTATATCAAAGAAATTAATGAACAAATTGTTCGTGAAACAGTGAGTATATAGTCTAAAGATGCAGGAAGGGTGCAATTTGTAACAACATGTTAATGTCTTCAATAATATAATCATTGATTTAGTGAGGCTTGGGGTGAATATTGATGGCAAATATTAGAAATTTATCTTGATTTCCTTGTTACTAGGTTCTTGGTGACTACTCTTACCTATAGGAAAGACACTTTAAGTCTTTATGCGATTACTGCTAAACTCTTCTATCATTCTCAAAGGAGACAATGTGTGGATGAAAGAACTCAAGGTTATGACCTATATGTGAAAAGGGGTCAAGATCATGGGTAATTGAGGTTTTGAAAAGAAGAGGTCTAAATCCAAGAATTAGGAAACAATTAAGGGTTATAGTTTCAAATAGATTGGGCATTGAAAGAGGGATTGTCTAAACAGAAAACATGGCTCATCCAGTTCTACAAATGTGGTTCAAAACCAATGATTATGAAAGTGAAGTAGATATATTGTGTGTTTCATCCACCAAGTGCATAGATGCATGGATTCTTGATTCTGGTTATTCTTACCACATGACGCCACACCAGGAATGGTTCACAACATACATGTCAGATAATTTTGGATTTCTTCAAGTAGGAAATGATAAAGCAAGTACTATCACTAGAATGGGACAAATTAAACTTTCCATGGACGATGGTGGCGTGTGAACATTGAATGGTGTTAGATATATTCTAAAGTTAATGAAGAACTTTATTTCCTAAGAAATTTATGGGAAAATGGTTTCTCCTACATGCCTAATGGATATAGGGACATTATGAAGGTTAGAAAGAGTGCATTGATTGTTATGAGAGCATGGAGGACTATAGGTAACATCTACAAACTATTAGAGAACACAATTATAGCTGATGTTGCATTAGTTGAGTTTGATAATGATACAACCAAACTCTGGCATATGTGTATGTGTTGACTGAGAATTTCGACCACATGAGTTCTTAAGCTGAAATGATATATTTTGAGAAGAATGTAGTTCGAAAGGAAGTATGAAGGAGTCTCTATGAGAATTTCGATGATGATAAGAGTTTTATTTCACGAAGTGTTAGTGAAAGGTTCGTATGCGGACCATTGGGATTTAAACTATTTGAAGTATCAGATTAGATATTTTACTCAAAGTACCAGCGTTCGAGAAACGAGTTGCGGGAATGTACGTATGATGCACCAATTTTATGTTTATTTTCATTCAAATTTAATTGAAGTTTTATACATTTCCTTTAAATTTCAGTCGAAAAACTTTTACATTCCAGTCTTTTCTTTAAAGCATTTCATTATTGTATTCGAAGTAACCATTGAAATTAATTTAGTCTAAAGATTAAGAATGACGTCGAAAGTATTCTTCACTTTCAAGAACAAAAATTTGATTAAGAACACATGTACTTAGGATCAATCTGGCCGATCCTGCAAGTTACTATTTTTTATTCAATTTGGAAGACCAACGGTTGTTTACCAAATTTCACGGTAAACAAATTGGCACACCCGGTGGGACCTGTGTTCAATAAACAAATGGTTCTGTTCTATTAGAAAAAGTTTTCAAAATCTTCATCATCCTTTTATTTTATTTTTTTTGTGTTGTATGAGACTTAGGAGTGGTAAGTTAGCCACAAACAACAAGGAAATACCTGAATGAAAGTATGTTAGGAAAATGGAGAATCAAGACCAGACATGTAATCAAAATCCTCCTAACAATAATGAAGTACCACCCCTGATCACTTCGACAGGGGGAACCACAATTTTTGCATCTTCTTATGAGGCTATGCCATCATCAACAAGTTCAACGTCTGTTTACCCTGGAATTGGGTAAACAACCGCTGATCTTCTAAATCCCTTAATGAATTCAGTTACTTGCAAGATCGATCAGATTGATTTCAGGACTATTCTGTTCTAGTATTTAGAAAACGTAGTTTTCATGATAATCTCTTTTAAATGAAAGGAAGCACTTCGTATGTCGAAGTGGAACTTCTTTATGAAAGCAATAAAGCAGAAACTAGTTTAAACTGGAAATTATAAAGAACATAAATAACATGAAGAAACTTCATTGCATGTAAATGACATTGAATTGTAAAATATGGTGCATCATACGTACATTCTCGCTAACTCATTTCTCTAACACTGGTACTTTGAGTATATTTGAGTATTCTGTACAAAGATATGAACACACCAAATTGAAACACAAATGCTACAATTTATAGAATTTCGACCCTAACGGCCTCCTAACGAATTAATGTCATGTTTCCTGCTGACATGTCTTCGATGATCCTAAAGATTCCACGCGTCCTTCTGGATAAGAATGAACTTTTGAATTAAAAAACCCTTCGATTATCTGTCTTAAGTGCCAAATCTAATAACGTTCGAAGTGTAAAGTTTTGAACCTTATCTCGAATAATACTTTGATTCAAATTCGAATTTCAAATGATACCTTATTTTGAATGATACTTTACTCATAAACCATCAATCAATTTCGATTTCAAATCTTCTTGGTTTCCAAAAAAAAAAAAACCAAACAACTCTCCAAGTATATTCAGTACCATTGCTTCAACCCAATTTTGATTTAGTCAAAATTTCCAACCAACAAATTGCCCCCAAGAAATATTCATTTTGAAACCAGAAATGCATATTTTTTGCAATCTCCTCAAATTTCGACCTTCTGAACAATTCCTCGACCGCTTTAACTTATTATGATGTCATTATCAAAATGACTTCTGATCCTCAAACGTCTAATCGCCGTAAGAGTATCTATAAATTTCATCATTAACTATGATGAATAGTCTTAACTTTGGAACTCATAAAAACCGTTCATCAAGCAAAGGATCTCCTTACATGTGTCCCACTAAAATTTTAACTTCCATCTTTCCATTAAAAACGACTCAATTTCGCTTCATACAAATTTAACACCATTCATTTTATTTCTCTTCTGCATTTTTCTAAATCAAAAGTCCTTTCTTCTTCTAAAGTTCAACAACTTTTTTGTAACTTTTCTTCTTCAAATCACAATCAATGGCATCCCAGAAGAAATAAAAGTCTGGAAAGAGCAAACAACACACATATGATGCGTCTTTCAAACCTTTACTCAAACTAGAAACACCCATCATGATTGGAAATCAAGAATTTGTTCCTACACCATCTCTGAGGAATGAACAAATTGCCATCTACGCTTCCCAGGTAATAATTCCCTTCACTCTTGCTTCTGATACTTTAGGATATATGGGTCCTATACTCAATGTATCAGATATATCAAAACTCAAGAGATTTTTCCTTGCTTACCACTTGACTAGACCCATAGTTAGTAAACCTAGGGTTAGTAAGAAATTTGTTGAAAACACTAGGATAGAAGATGTAACACCCGTAATTTAATTAATTATTTAATTAAATTATTTTTGGAATATTTATGAAGATGTGTTATAATTAAATTGGATTAAGTGGAGAAATAATATTAGAGATATAATACTATGTGGTGAAATAATATTAAAAGTGTAATATTATTTAATGTGAGCTTATTTTGAGAGAGTAGAAGTAATAAGGGGGGGGGGGGGGGGGTTGGTTTTAAGCCCAATAAGGAATAATGGAAGAATAGGTTATTTTATTATTTGTGAGAAGGAAGAGAAGAAATAAATAAGGATTTGGAAGAGAACGTGAAGCTGCTGGAAAAAGTGGAAAATGACAAGAACGAAGATTCAACCCGGAAATTATAGAGCGACCTTCAATCCAAGGTAAGGGTGGGGTTCTGACTTTATAATTGGGTTCATGATGTTTGATATGTGGGGTTAGAGGTGATTGTTGTTTTGTTCTTGAATTGGATATGTATGATGATGTATGATGAATATTTGATGAATTATCGATGAATAATGATGTTATGATGCTGTGTAATCGATGTAGTATTATAGGTTAATGTTAGGTGATGAATTATTATGTTTATAATAAGGTTTGTAGGGCTGTAATATGAATTCCCGTAGTGAAAATACAGAGGAAAACACAGAATTATGCAGGAAGGGTCAGTATGTGTCGACCTCAAGCTGGATGAGTCGATACATGGGCGATGTTAGACTCAGGATGAGTCGATACAAAAAGGACTTACATCGATACATGATAGTTGCAGGACTCAGGATGAGTCGACCGGTGAGATGCATGTGTCGATACATGCTGTGTTTGAGACCAAGATGAGTCGATCCATAAGGAGGATGTGTCGACTCATGATGAACAGACGAAGCAGTACGTGTCGATCCATAGGGTTTTGTGTCGACCCTTAATGACTTATTTTTGACAGATTCAATTTTAAATTGCTGTAACTTGAGTTTTAGGATGCCGTTTGAGATGTCGTTCGAAGCGTTGATTTAGTTAACGCGATGAAATTTGTTTTAGAGGATTAAAATGATGAATAAGAAGTGTAATCCTAGTAGCCAATTTAGGATTTAGAATTATTTCCCGCGTTGGTTGTTGTGCTGGTTTTTGGATAGAATGATGAATATGAGATGTTTAGAGGCTGCTGTTAGAATTATGACAGCAGGATTAGTGGCAGTGACGATGTAAAATTTCAGAATAACAATATGGATTACCGTAGTATTAATATACAGTTGAGTTGTCTAGTGAGAAGTTACTCATGATGTTTTGTTTGATGATTTATAATAGATGAAAGATGTGTAATGAATAATTTTGATGATTTGAGATGATAAATTGAGATGTTTTGAGATATTTTGAGATGATAAATTGAGATGTTTTGATATGATTTGAGATGTTGTTAACTTGGGTGTTATCATTACATTCATGGTTGTGTCGCATACATTGCATTTTTTTTAGATGGAGCTTATGCTCGTTGAGATGGCCTGGATTGGAAAATTTTGAGATGAAGGTTATGCCTTGTTGATGCCTCTATTAATTGGCAGATTTTTGAGATGGGAGTTCTGCTTCAATGGTACCACATGCATTTGCATTGTATTGAGTCGCATTATAAGAGTGAATGATGAAGTATATTTTGATGTTGATGAATGTGTACATATGTTGTAATTATTGTTGATTATGAGATGAGAAGTGGTGATATTATTGATCTAATTTAATATATTAATTATCATGCACTTTATTGTATTGTTAGATATCTCACCCCTTCTGTTTGATGTTGCCCTTATGTTGGTAACGTGCAGGTAATCGCGAGTGAAGGTTGTATACCTTCAATAGTTCGAGTCGATGTCATTGCTCTGATATGTAACACTCGGGGGGATGAACGCTTGCTGATTCTAGACTGTTGTTTTTCAGTTGTTGAACTTTAAATTAATGATTATTGAATATGAGATGTTTCGTAGTTGTTGTTTTGTTTAAAGATGTTATTGAAGAATTCCGCTGCGTAGATGTTGAATTATTTAATTATAGATGTTATGTTGACGGTTCATCCGATGTTTGAAAAAGTGTTATATATCCACGATGAATGCAATGAATTTGTTAGAAGAATTTGTGACGTCTCGATTCATTTGTATGATTGAAATTTTATAACTCTGATTTATTTTGCATAATTGCTTGGGGTAGAATTGGGGTGTTACAAATTTGGTATCAGAGCAAAAGGTTGGTCCGACCTTGTCGTCGAGTCGTAGTTGTCTAACAATCGAGTATTGTTATTTTGAGTTCTAACAGTTGTTCGTGTTGTAGTGAGAAGTTGAGATGGCTGGAAGGAATGATGTTGCTCTTGCTGCTGCTCTAGAAGCAATGGCTCATGCGATGGAAAATCAGTCGAATGCTGACGGGAATGCTGGATCTCGTAGCTTGGCGACCTTCCAGAGAGAAAATCCACCTACGTTCAAGGGAAAGTATGATCCTGATGGAGCATTGGAATGGTTGAAAGAGATTGATAGAATCTTTCGCGTGATGGACTGCACTCCAGCGCAGAAGGTTCGTTATGGGACCCATATGCTAGCAGTCGAGGCTGATGACTGGTGGCTAGAGACTTGTCGGAAGTTAGAAGCTGCAGGTGAGAATGTCACTTGGGCTGTGTTCCGTAGGGAGTTTTTGAGAAAGTATTTTCCTGAAGATGTTCGTGGTAAGAAGGAAATTGAGTTCCTTGAGCTGAAGCAAGGGAATCTGTCAATTGTTGAGTATGCTTCCAAGTTTGCTGAGTTGGCCAAGTTTTATCTGCATTACGCTGAGGAAGATGCTGAATTTTTGAAGTGTATTAAGTTTGAGAATGGGTTGCACCCGGAGATTAAGAAGGCAGTTGGATACCAGAAAATCTGTGTCTTTGCTGATTTGGTGGATAGCTGCAGAATTTATGAGGAAGATAATAATGCTCATTACAAGATTATCAGCAAGAAGAGGGGTGAGCACCAACAGAATCGCGGTAAACCTTATGATGCCCCAACTGGTAAGGGTAAACAGAGAGTTTCCCATGGTCAGAGGACTAGTGGGGGAGATGCTCCTGCTGGTGTGGTTTGCTTTAAGTGTGGAAAATCTGGGCACAAGAGTAATGTGTGCACTACTGAAGTGAAGAGGTTTTACTGTTGTGGTAAGAACAAACATGTTGTATCTGAGTGTGAGCACAAGAGTGTGGTTTGTTTCAACTGTAAATAATAAGGGCACATTGGTAGCCAGTGTCCGAAACCGAAGAGGGCTCAGTCAAGCGAAAAAGTGTTTGCTTTGGTTGAAGATCAGACAGCTGCTGAGGACAGACTTATTAGAGGTACATGTTTCATTAATAGTACTCCTTTAATCACTATTATTAATACTGGTGCTACACATTGTTTTATTGCTGCTGATTGTGTTGAAAGATTGGGTCTTGTGTTGTCTTCTTTGGATGGAGAAATGGTCGTCGATACTCCATCCAAGGGGTCGATGACTACTTCTTTTGTGTGTGCTAAGTGTCCCTTGTCGATCTTCGACAGAGAATTTGTTGTTGATTTGATTTATTTTCCTTTAAGAGGTTTGGATGTGATTCTTGGTATGAACTGGTTAGAGCATAATTGTGTTCATATTAACTGTTATGACAAGTCGGTGAAGTTTTCTACTCCTGAAGAAGAGGAAGATGGTTTGTTGTCTGCTAGACAGTTGCGAAGGTTGGTGCAAGAGGAAGCACATATGTTTTCGTTGATGGCGTCGCTATCTGTAGAGACTCAAGCTATAATTGAGGAATTGCAGGTGGTGTGTGAATTTCCTGAAGTTTTCCCTGACGAGATTCCTGATGTACCTCCGAAGAGGGAAGTTGAATTTGCAATTGATCTTGTACCTGGTACCAAACCTGTGTCTATGGCACCATACATGATGTCTGCATCTGAGTTGTCAGAGTTAAAGAAGAAATTGGAAGAGTTACTTGAGAAGAAGTTTGTAAGACCAAGTGTATCGTCGTGGGAGCTCCAATGCTATTAGTGAAGAAGAAAGATGGAAGCATGAGGCTTTGTGTTGATTATAGACAGTTGAATAAGGTGACGATTAAGAACAAGTATCCGCTTCCAAGAATAGATGACTTAATGGACCAATTGGTGGATGCTCGTGTGTTTAGTAAGATTGATCTGAGGTCGGGTTACTATCAGATTAAAGTGAAGGGTGAATATATTCAGAAGACGGCTTTCAGAATGCGTTATGGACATTACGAGTATTCGGTGATGCCTTTCGGTGTTACTAATGTGCTGGGAGTATTCATGGAATATATGAATCGTATCTTTCATACTTATTTGGATCGGTTCGTAGTGGTGTTCATTGATGATATTTTGATTTACTCTAAGACAGAAGAAGAGCATGCTAAACACTTAAGAGTAGTATTGCAGATTTTGAAAGAGAAGAAGTTGTATGCAAAGCTATCCAAGTGTGAATTTTGGATGAAAGAGGTTAGTTTTCTTGGTCATGTGATTTCAGGTAGTGGCATTATTGTAGATCCATCGAAGGTTGATGCTGTGTTGCAATGGGAAACTCCAAAGTCAGCTACTTAGATTAGAAGATTTTTGGGATTAGCTGGTTATTATAGAAGGTTTATCGAAGGGTTTTCTAAGTTGTCACTTCCGTTGACTAAGTTGACTTGTAAAGGTAGAGCGTTTGTATGGGATGTTCAGTGTGAAGAAAGTTTTACGGAATTGAAGAAGAGGTTGACGTCGGCTCCGATTTTGATGTTGCCTAATCCAGGAGAGCCTTTTGTGGTGTATTGTGATGCTTCCAAGATGGGTTTAGGAGGTGCGCTTATGCAGAATGGTAAGGTAGTTGCTTATGCGTCAAGGCAATTAAGGACTCATGAGAAGAACTATCCTACGCATGATTTAGAGCTTGCTGCAGTTGTTTTTGGGTTGAAGATTTGGAGGCATTATCTTTATGGTTCTAGATTTGAAGTGTTTAGTGACCATAAGAGCTTAAAGTATTTGTTTGATCAAAAGGAGTTGAATATGAGGCAACGGAGATGGTTGGAATTGTTAAAGGATTATGATTTTGGTTTAAATTATCATCCAGGAAAGGCGAATGTGGTAGCTGATGCGTTGAGTCGAAAGACTTTACATATGTCAGCAATGATGATTAAAGAGTTGGAATTGATTGAGCAGTTCAGAGATATGAGCTTAGTTTGCGAGGTTACTCCGCAGAGTGTTATGTTGGGTATGTTGAAGATTAATAATGAATTTTTAGACAGTATCATAGAAGCTCAAAAGTTGGACGTGAAACTGGTTGATTTGATGGGTGGGATTGATCAATCTGAGAATAATGATTTTAAGCTAGATAAGCAAGGTGTGTTGAGATTTCGTAACCGGATTTGTATTTCTGATGATGCTGAGATGAAGAAAGTGATACTTGAGGAGAGTCATAGAAGTAAGTTGAGTATTCATCCAGGAGCTACAAAGATGTATCAAGATTTGAAAGGTTTGTTTTGGTGGCCTGGGATGAAGAGTGATGTGGCTCGATTTGTGTATGCATGTTTGACTTGTCAGAATTCGAAAGTTGAACATCAGAAGCCTGCAGGATTGATGCAACCGTTGGAAGTTCCAGAGTGGAAATGGGATAGAATTTCAATGGACTTTATGACAGGGTTGCCTAGTACTTCAAGAGGACATGATTCAATTTGGGTGATTGTTGATAGGCTTATGAAGTCAGCTTATTGTATTCCTATTAACATCAGTTTTACAGTGTCGAAGTTGGCTGAGATTTATGTCAGTGTGATTGTGAAGTTGCATGGTGTTCCTTTGTGCATTGTGTCAGATAGAGATCCAAGTTTTCCTTCTGATTTTTGGAATAGTTTGCAAGAAGCGTTGGGTTCTAAGTTGAGGTTAAGTTCAACATATCATCCTCAGACAGATGGTCAGACTGAACGGACGATTCAATCGTTGGAAGACTTGTTGAGGGCATGTGTTCTTGAGCAAGGAGGTTCGTGGGATACTTATCTTCCGTTGATAGAGTTCACGTATAATAACAGTTATCATTCCAGTATTGGGATGGCACCTTTTGAAGCGTTGTATGGTCGAAGATGTAGAACCCCGCTATGTTGGCATGAATCTGGTGAAAGTGTAGTGCTTGGACCTGAACTTGTTTGTGAGACTACCAAGAAGGTGAAGTTGATTCGAGAAAAGATGAAAGCTTCACAGAGTAGACAAAAGAGTTATCATGACAAGCTAAGGAAGGATTTAGAATTTCAAGCTGGTGATCATGTGTTTTTGAGAGTTACACTTGTGACTGGTGTTGGGTGAGCATTGAAGTCTAAGAAGCTCACTTCTCGTTTTATTGGACCGTATCATATTTCAGAGAGAGTGGGGAATGTTGCTTATAGAGTGGCTTTACCGCCTAATCTTTCGAATTTGCATGATGTGTTTCATGTGTCGCAACTTTGGAAGTATATTTCAGATCCATCTCATGTGATTCATATGGACGATGTGCAAGTACAGGATAATCTTACGGTGGAGACGATGCCTGTACGGATCGCGGATCGTGAAATGAAGACTCTGAGGGGAAAAGAGACTGCCTTGGTTAAAGTGGTTTGGCTAGGAGCTGCCGGTGAAAGCATGACTTGGGAGTTGGAGAGCAAGATGCGAGACTCCTATCCTGAATTGTTTGATTAAGGTAAATTTTCGAGGACGAAAATATTCTAAGTGGGGGAGAGTTGTAACGCCCATAATTTAATTAATTATTTAATTAAATTATTTTTGGAATATTTATGAAGATGTGTTATAATTAAATTGGATTAAGTGGAGAAATAATATTAGAGATATAATACTATGTGGTGAAATAATATTAAAAGTGTAATATTATTTAATATGAGCTTATTTTGAGAGAGTAGAAGTAATAAGGGGTGTGTGTTGGTTTTAAGCCCAATAAGGAATAATGGAATAATAGGTTATTTTATCATTTATGAGAAGGAAGAGAAGAAATAAATAAGGATTTGGAAGAGAACGTGAAGCTGCTGGAAAAAGTGGAAAACGGCAAGAACGAAGATTCAACCCGGAAATTGTAGAGCAGCCTTCAATCCAAGGTAAGGGTGGGGTTCTGACTTTATAATTGGGTTCATGATGTTTGATATGTGGGGTTAGAGGTGATTTTTGTTTTGTTCTTGAATTGGATATGTATGATGATGTATGATGAAGATTTGATGAATTATAGATGAATAATGATGTTATGATGCTGTGTAATCGATGTAGTATTATAGGTTAATGTTAGGTGATGAATTATTATGTTTATAATAAGGTTTGTAGGGCTGTAATATGAATTCCCGTAGTGAAAATACAGAGGAAAACGCAAAATTATGCAGGAAGGGTCAGTATGTGTCGACCTCAAGCTGGATGAGTTGATACATGGGCGATGTTAGACTCAGGATGAGTCGATACAAAAAAGACTTGCGTCGATACCTGATAGTTGCAGGACTCAGGATGAGTCGACCGGTGAGATGCATGTGTCGATACATGCTGTGTTTGAGACCAGGATGAGTCGATCCATAAGGAGGATGTGTCGACTCATGATGAACAGACGAAGCAGTACGCGTCGATCCATAGGGTTTTCATTGACCCTTAATGATTGATTTTTGACAGATTCAATTTTAAATTGATGTAACTTGAGTTTTAGGATGCCGTTTGAGATGTCGTTCGAAGCGTTGATTTAGTTAACGCGATGAAATTTGTTTTAGAGGATTAAAATGATGAATAAGAAGTGTAATCCTAGTAGCTAATTTAGGATTTAGAATTATTTCCCGTGTTGGTCGTTGTGCTGGTTTTTGGACAGAATGATGAATATGAGATGTTTAGAGGTTGCTGTTAGAATTATGACAGTAGGATTAGTGGCAGTGACGATGTAAAATTTCAGAATAACAGTATGGATTACCGTAGTATTAATATACAGTTGAGTTGTCTAGTGAGAAGTTACTCATGATGTTCAGTTTGATGATTTATAATAGATGAAAGATGTGTAATGAATAATTTTGATGATTTGAGATGATAAATTGAGATGTTTTGAGATGTTTTGAGATGATAAATTGAGATGTTTTGAGATGATTTGAGATGTTGTTAACTTGGGTGTTATCATAACATTCATGGTTGTGTCGCATACATTGCATTTTTTTGAGATGGAGCTTATGCTCGTTGAGATGGTCTGGATTGGCAAATTTTGAGATGAAGGCTATGCCTTGTTGATGCCTATATTAATTGGCAGATTTTTGAGATGGGAGTTCTGCTCCAATGGTACCACATGTATTTGCATTGTATTGAGTCGCATTATAAGAGTGAATGATGAAGTATATTTTGATGTTGATGAATGTGTACATATGCTGTAATTGTTGTTGATTATGAGATGAGAAGTGGTGATATTATTGATCTAATTTAATATTAATTATCATGCGCTTTATTATATTGTTAGATATCTCACCCCTTCTGTTTGAATGTTACCCTTATGTTGGTAACGTGCAGGTAATCACGAGTGAAGGCTGTATACCTTCAATAGTTCGAGTCAATGTCATTACTGTGATATGTAACACTCGGGGGGATGAACGCTTGCTGATTTTAGACTGTTGTTTTTCAGTTGTTGAACTTTAAATTAATGATTATTGAATATGAGATGTTTCGTAGTTGCTGTTTTGTTTAAAGATGTTATTGAAGAATTCCACTGCGTAGATGTTGAATTATTTAATTATAGATGTTATGTTGACGGTTCATCCGATGTTTGAAAAAGTGTTATATATCCACGATGAATGCAATGAATTTGTTAGAAGAATTTGTGACGTCCCGATTCATTTGTATGATTGAAATTTTATAACTCTGATTTATTTTGCATAATTGCTTGGGGTAGAATTGGGGTATTACAGAAGACGCAACACCTTCCCAGGAAAATACTCCTCAAATGGGTGAAGAAAAAAATAAATCCTCCTTTAAGATAGACTTCATTACAGAAGTTCTGAGACCCTTTAGATGAGGTCCATCAAAAGAGTATAAGAAGTACCTTGGATGATTAGCTAGGGTAGACAAAGCAAAATCAAACACATGGAAAAACCTGGGAATCTTAGACTTGATTCATCTGTCGAAGTTTGGTCCTGAATACTATCAGCTAATGTTAACAGCTTCGCTGTACTTTTGGGATAATACTTATAACACTTTTCACCTGCCCTACGGAATGTTAACCCCAACACTCTTCGATGTTGCCACAATCACGGGCCTTCGACCCACATGAGAAACCTTCGATCCCACCTTGGACGTTGATGACTCTATTGACTTCAGCAATGCTTCTCCCACTTACAACAATTATATTGATCACTACTTGGGATCAACAGGCGAAGTCAGTGATTAGGAACATATAGCTTTTCTTGCTTTATGACTTTCTCGATGTGTCTTCAGCTGCAAATCTCTGCAAGTTTCCAGAATATTTTTAACCCTTACTAATCAACTCCATGTTGGTCGAAATGTTTTCTTGAGCGAACTAATTCTTGCTGGACTATATGAGAGCCTTAGGGAGGCTTCCACAAGATTAAAAAACTTTGAACCAAAAACCAACATTTTACTGGATGGTCCATATTGGTTACTTCAATTGTGGCTCAACGCCACCTTCGAACCTTCCCTTTTAAATACAAACCCAATTGATGAATCTGCTCTCAAAATTTAGAACAGGACTGCCGAAGGAACTAGACTGGTTCGTTTAACCCCTGATGATGGAGGGAAAAACTTGCAAGAATGCTTCTCTAGGAACCTGATGATGTTTGAGAAGAGGTACAAATTTACTCATTCAATGGCACCATTTGCTCAAAGAACCCATGTCCCGGAATGGTTCACAAGACCTTTCATTGGCCTTTCAACTGAACAACAAACATAATCCCTTCAGATTTAGGAAGCTTTCTTGATCCCTAGACTCCTTGTTACCAGGATTATGCCCAATAAAATTCAGAACATTTTGCTTACTTACCAACCCAATTTTGTCGCAAGATAATTTGGACTTTGCCAAATCCTTCCTGAACCATTGTATCACCATAAAAGTGACATCTGTCATAGAGGAATGAATTTCACAACCATCGAAGCGAAGAAAATTATCAGCAAGTTCAAAGGCTCCCTCCACCTCAATCTTGTACCATTCAAACCTTCGACTTTCTATACTCAAGACTTCGAAAGTTAGTGGCAAGAACATTATGTCTCCAACATGTTTGGTGTTGCTGACTTCAACAACCATATAACCAAAGCTTTTTCCTATGTGCAGGACAAAATGAAGAAAGGTACGCATCAACACATCAAGGAAATCCAGGCATTCCAAAAGTACTTTGAAACTGTCTACAATCCTACTGATCTTGGTCGAACCATTCGAGATGCATCTTTGATTTTAAAAGAAAAGTTTACAGCAAAACTCCCATATTTAAGCGTTCCTTAGAGTGTCAAACCTGAGGATAGATATGACTTGGCTTTTCAATTAGAGCCTACAAAATTCCCCAGATTTCCCACAACTGAATTTTCTTTGGCTTGGTATCCACCTTATCCTAACTGGTTAAGCGTGAAGGGGGATTTCAAAGTCATGAAACAAGATGCTCTAAAACTCGAAAAATGAGTGGTTGTGACCAAGCACACTTTGTACAATTTTAAAGGCGTCCTTCACTTAGATTTAAAACATGTCATAATGGACACTCCATAAAGTGAAGGTGTGGAAACCAAGAACTTCTTGGCTGCTTGGAATGCATTTCTTCTCGAAACGATTCTTACCTTCCATTTATTTTGCAGCTGTCAAAAGGAAACATACCAAGACGGTGAATCCTACCACATCTACTGGGTTTGCGTAAACAACCCCACAACCTCAACCTACGAAAATCAATGCCTCTGAGGAAGCTAGAAAAACATCCAAAGTAAACAAGGTAAATGTTGTCACTCTTTTACCTGTTCTATCTTTCAATTTATGTACTTACTTGTTTATATTTTACTTGTTTATAATGATAATGATGGTGTAGTATTACAGTATAATAATATGTAGAGGTTTTGTAATTAGAGATAAGCATTAGATGATTAATTAATTATGGGCAATATCATGTTGTAGGCCTATGGCCAACATTGAGGGATTATCGATCTGTCGTTGTATTGTTGTTATGGATGAGTTGCTGTGGAATTATGTTGATGAATTATGTTGATGAATTATGTTGATGAATTATGTTGATGAACTATGTTGATGAGTTATGTTGATGAGTTATGTTGATGAATTATATTGATGAATTATGTTGATGAACTATCTTGATGAGTTATGTTGATTGGTTATGTTGATGAATTATGTTGATGAATCATGTTGATGAATTATGTTGATGAATGATGTTGAGATGCCTCTAATAATTGGTAGCTATTAAGATGTAGGCTTCTGGCCAACGATGATGTTGTGTTGAGATGTTGTTAATTGTGGTTGTTGTTACTACATTCATGATTGTGTTGCATACATTTCATATCAAGATGGAGCTGATGCTCATTAAGATGGTCTGTATTGGCGAATATTAAGATGAAGGCTTATGCCTTGTTGATGCCTCTATTTATTGGCAATTATTTTGAGATGGGAGTTTTGCTCCAATGGTACCACATGCATTTGCATTGTAATTGAGTCGCATTTGACGTTGCATCTTGAGTTATGGTGAAAATAGATTTGTTGTTGCTTTATGTCATGTTGATGTTTTGTTGTGATTATTGTTGGTTATAAGATGTGAAGTGGTGATATTATATGATTTGATCTAACATATTATTTATCATACGTTTTATTATATCATTAGATATCTCACCCCTTCTATTTAAATGTTGCCCTCTGTTGGTAACGTGCAGGTAATCTAGAATTATAGTTGTTACCTCTTTAGTTCGAGTCGGTGTTGTCGCTCTGATACATAGCACTCGGGGGGATGAACGCTTGATGTTTAATTGTTGATTATTATTTTAGTTGTTGAATTTTTAAGTTGATTACATGAAATAATTGTTGTCTTGAGGTATTTTTAGTTGAATAAAAGATGTTAAGTGAATTGAAGTTGAGTATGTAGATTCCGCTGCTTATCAATGAAAGGTTGTTTGATATTGAAGAATAAGTCAGGTTGTTATCGGTTCATCCGAGTTATGTGTTATGTATCTGTTTGTATGTGATTAAATGAAGTTTGATTTTAAGTTGTAAATGTAGCATCCTATTTATGTTGAACTCTGATTTTAATATTATTCTCCGGGTAGAAATGGGTTGTTACATTAGTGGTATCAGAGCAGGTCGGTCTATCCGACCAAGTTGTCTAATGTTGTTTGTTCCTTAGTGCGCGACAAGTGTTCGAAACACTGTCAATACTTGTTTGCCTTAATTGCAGGAAGTTGGTTGAAGATAAGTGGGGGAGAAGCTTTACTCCTCGGATATGTTCAATTGAAAGATGTTGGTTTGGTGTGCTGCTAACGACGATAATGCAAGAATTGTTGGAGTCTTATTGTTCCCGAATTTGAAGGTGACTTGGATTCAAGGCCTTGTTGTTAGTCGAGTTAGAGCGCCTTGAGAGAAATTGATCAAACATTATTGGTGCTTACTTCTTGAAGGATGAGGAGAAATGTAACAGTTGTTGATATACGAGTAGAGTGTAAATCCCTGATGTTTCAGAAGGTGATTGTTAAGTAACAAGGATAATCTCTAGAAGGTGGAATTTAGAAAGTTGCGATGTTTCAGCGCTGCTAGTGGACTGTAAAGTTATCGGTTTGAGTATCCCTTGCATAAGATGTCGATGTTTGAATGGTAATAGAGTGACAGATTTATGTAGACCTTGTCGTGGGATCCTTGTGAGTGATTGTAAAAGTTGTTGAATTTGTTGGAATATTTTGAATCGCGAGTCATAGTCAGAAATGCGAGGAGATGAGTATGATTTCAAGAATGGTAAGTGTTGGTGCTGGTACTATTGTACCCCAAAATTTTCCCTCTCATTTATCAAGTAATTTCTCACAAGATCTCCTTTGGTTCAAGACTGCACTAGGGTTGATCAGCTCAAGACACCTCCTTAAGCTTTGATGACTGAAAATTAGGGTTTGAGATTGCACAAGGATAATTGAACTTTTAATTCCTCATATGACTTTAATGGATCATTATGGACCCTCAAGATTGCTCATGTCAAGTTTCAAGTCTTAGATCACATTTTTGCTCAGTCAATTGACCAATTGACCTAAAAATCAACTGTATTAGGGAAAAAGTCAACTATGGTCAATTTACAGTCAAACTTCATAACTTTTGACCCATGTCAATATTATGAACTCATATATTTCATTTGATCAAGTTTGTACCACAATTTCTCAAGAAATTTGATCAGATCATCAAAAGAGCAAAATGGTCAAAATTAAGGTTTTGACTAAGAAAAGGCAATTTCTGATTTTGACCTAGAAAATGGTTGATTGGTTGGAAACATGAACTCAAGGATTCAATTGAATCATTTTGACCTAATGGCATGACTCAAAACATTGCTCAAGGTCAATTAATTGATAGTTGATTTTCAGTCAACTGATCAAAAGTCAACTGCACACTGAAAAGTCAAACTTTGACTTTTTGGTCAAAATCAAGTGTCAAAGATCACAATTCATCAAAACATGTTAAAATGTGAAACTTGTTCATCAAGAAATCAAAAATTCAAGATTTCATTTTGAAAAGTCAAAGTTTCCAAACATAGAAATTTTTCTAAGTGTTGAAAACTTTTTTTTTTCACAACTTTGAGCCAATTTTTCACCATGATGCAAGATGATTCAAAGGAAACTTTCAACATGAAATTTGTAGATCTCAATGAGATATAAAACATTGCTGAACACAACTTCTCCTAGAAATTTATGTATTTCAAGTTATGATTTTATGAAGACATGGTCATGAAACTAAACACTTAGTGAAAATTTTGCCATAGTTAGGCAGATTTTCGGTACCAACTTCATAGCAACTTTTCACATAGCTCCATTTGGAATTTGAAAAAGTGATTCAAATAGGGGTTGTAGATCACATTACAAGCTTTCTAATATGTCTAAGAACTCCTTGAGATCATGTTTGAGCATGGAGAATTGAAGGCATGAAGTTGGCATTTCATTCTTGAATTATAAGTCATTTCCATGATGAACAAGAATTCAAATCCATGCCAGGCTGCACAATATTTGCCTTGAAGGCCTCAAACTTGCTTGGAACTCCATAATTAATGTTTTGCACAACTGTTAGAGGCTTTAATCCAAGCATTCAATGTATTGCCCATGCTCAATACCATTCTAGGAAGAAAATGCACATTGTCGTTTTGGAAAAGTAGCTTTTATGCACAAAACCAATTCTTGAGCTTTGCACTTGTTCTTTTCTGATCACACACGACCTATAACCCAAAATAAACTTGTCTAAAGCCTCTTTGAACTTAGGCCATGCTTGTACTATGCCTTGAAACCATATTTCCACTTTTCTTCAAAATCAAGTAACATAGCCATAAGTCTATATCTTGTGCTTCTGACCCTCTAAAGCCAGGGAACCTTTTCCATACTTAGGCACAAGTTGTTTGCAAGCTAAGACACGATTTCAAGCATCTAAGAACTCTCCCAAATACCCAGGCTGCATAGAACTGCTCCACTTGACAGTTTTGAGCCAAAACTCTCCATCTCCATTTCCACTAGTGCGTTTTGATTCTTAACCATCCAGACACCTTACTTACATCATACGCAAGTGATCCAAGCCCCTGTTTCAAGACTGTAACTCCTCCATCACTATCCACCATTTCCAAAACTGAAGCTTGCAACTTGACTTGAGTTGGGAGTTTCAGCCATCCTCAAAGCAAAGTAGGAGTTAGAACACATTCAAGGAGGTCCAGACAAGCTACAAAAATCACCAGGCCATCTCAAAGGTTGATCAAACTCCATACACGACTCCAGCTGCAAAAGGTAAAATTTCAAACTTCTATCTCTTCATACAAGCATCATTTGATTCTGATTTGTGAAGATAAGATGTAGATATCATTGCCCTGAAACTGTACATGCCCTTAGATTTCATTTATATTGGTTAAGCTTAGAGAATTTTAGGTTTGAATCTCTGAAAAAAGTTAGGTCAGAATTTGATACTTTTAGAAATTCCCATTCATCTTTGATTTATAGCTTATGATATTTATATGGTTGGATTCGTATGGAAAAATGGAGCAACTTTCATGTTTGCATCTTTCATTTTTGTTGAGAAATGGTGAAGTTACAGGATCCATGGCTGGAGGTTGAAGATGAAGTTGTATTCAGGGCATGACTTGTGTTATATATTTATTTTTGTGCCAATGTGTTGGCTCCCAAATTCGACACTTACTATATTTGGTCTTTTAGACCAAAAAACTGGAATAAACCAAGCCAAGAAGAATGTTCGACGTATGAAATAACTTAGGAAAAGATCTAAGTTATATTTGAGCCCTCGACCAGGGATCACCTTCAGGTCTTTTCGACTGAAGAGGACTTATGTCCTTCGACTGAGAGAAAGTATCCTCGCTTTGACACATGATACGAGGGATATTTGAATTTGAATTATTTGAGGGAAAGGCAGTTTCGCCAGCGGCTAAGAAGAAGCAACGTGGCTGAAAGCCATAGGTCGAGGGACATGCATAAGACACTTGTCTTCATCTTAGTGCAGAATGATCCCTCGACGATTACTTATTTTTTAGTATAAATTAGGAAACTTGTGTAGTTTTTAAGGGTGTTCAACCTATTGTACTAGTCACTCAAATATTGTCCAAGTAACCGCTGCGTGAGAAAGGATAAAACTGAGAAATGTACGTTGGAAACACCTCTTTTTATTAATGAAAGTCTTTTTACATTGCTTTTCTTCTTTACCCGCATTTCTACTTTTCTATCTATTTTTCCAAAATCTCAAACATCTTTTCTTTGGGTCGAACGTGCGTTCTTCCTGATTATCTGTCTTACATAAAAATTAGCATATGTTCTGGGATTAATCTGATCGATCCCGTAAGTAAACCAAAAAGAACTTTCCTTTTTGGAGATCAACGATTGTTTACCAAAAACCACGGTAAACACAATGTTAACGGATGTATAGCCACCCCAGTGGTAAGGCAGCGCGCTGGTAACCAAGAGGGCGTGGGTTCAACACCCAGCACGCTACCTTTTGTTCATTTTTCACATTTTCACCTTTTTTTGTCACAAAGACACACGCTTGGGCCTCAATGCAGTGGGCTTTGTTTTTTTACTGGCTTCTAACCCCTGATTATGTTTCATACCCCCTGACCCATTTTATTTCTTTATTTCATTTTCATTTTTATTTTAGTTTATTTTACTTTCATATTTTCTTGTTATTATTTTTATTACTACTATTATTTTATTATTATTATTATTAATAAAAAATACAAAAACATTTATTTTATTATTTTTGTATTTATGTTTTATTTCTCTTTATAAAAACTAAAAAAGAACAAAAAATATTTTTCTTAGTAAATTAATTTTCTTTTATTGATTAATATTTACATAATTAAGTTTAATTATTATATTATATTTACTTTCATGTAAATTAAAATTAATTTAGAACTTAGGTTTATTTTAATTAATTTTTCATATACTATGTTTTTTAATTTAAAACCTTTCATAAAAAACCCTAAAAATACTTTTTGATTTAATTTCTTTCTTAATTAGTTTTATTTAATTTTCACTAATCATTTTCTTAATTAGGTTGAGCCCCTATTATAAAAATCTAAACAAAGATATATTTCCTTTCCATTTACATCCTTGTATATTTATTCATTTTTGTACATTAATTATTCAATTATTTTGTACAATATTCAATATGGCTGTAATAGCTAATTAGATTTAATTTTCTTGCAAAATACCCATTTATAAATTTGTACACCCCCTCCCCTTTTGATGTAATAGCTTAGTATTTTTTATTTTCCGCAATTTAATGCTTTATATATAAATGCTAGTAAATTAGGGTTTGTATGGCAAGATTAAAATCAACAAGTTAGCAAACTCGCCATTACAGGGGTCTGGAGCCAGTCGAAACCAATTCTTAGGAGGGCCATCTCATACAATACCTAGCCTGACAAATGTTTCGACAACAATTTTGAGGCAACAGATGGACGAAAGTAATCATAATATGGTACAAATATTAGCACAAACCCTAAGTACAGTGCTAAACCCCCTCATTCAGACTGCTACGCAGTCGAATCAACAGATGACAGCGCAAATGACGCGCATGGATGAATTTTTTGGGGTACCCCAAGTTGTTCGACAACCCTAGAGAATACCAATAAGAGAAAATCAAGGGGTAATCATGGAAGAGGATTTGACCATTAATCCAAACCCCCAGATTCCTAGAACAGAAATAGAACAACCAAGGGTTGAAATACCAAGAAACCCTAGAGAAATCGATCAAGGAGTTATTATGGCTAATAGAAACCAAAACGCTGACGAATTAATACAGCAAGTTCGACACCAAAACTATGGGACGGACAATAATATAACTGCCATGATCGAAAGGATTATGATTCAAAATGGGATGAATGTTGGTTTTCACAGACCAAACTTCACATCCCCATTGTCAGATTATATTCTGCAAACAGACTTACCACCTAGGGGAAAGGTTCCAAAGTTTACTAAATTTTCAGGGGATACGACAGAGTCCACTGTCGAACATGTGGCTAGATATTTGATAGAGGCCGGGGAAATAGCAAACAACGAAAACCTTAGAATCAAATATTTCCCATGTTCCCTAACAAAGAATGCTTTCACTTGGTTCACCACCCTCCCAGCCAATTCGATCCACAACTGGAACCAATTGGAAAGATTGTTCCATGAACAATTCTACATGGGCCAGACCAAGATAAGTCTGAAAGAATTGGCTAGTGTGAAGAGAAGGTTTACAGAGCCAATTGATGAATATTTAAATAGGTTTCGATTACTCAAATCCAGATGCTTTACCCAAGTTCCTGAGCATGAATTGGTTGAAATAGCAGCGGAGGGCCTGGATTATTCGATTAGGAAAAAGTTAGATACATAATACCTAAGAGATATGGCCCAACTGGCTGATAGAGTTCGACAAGTAGAACGCCTTAAAGCCGAGAAAGCTAAAGCTGCCAAAACTCATCGACGAGAAAGGGTAGCCTATGTCGAAATGGATGATAACGATCCAGAGATATCTAATGATCCTATAGATGTCGAAGAAGGCGAAATAAATTTAGCAGAATTAAAACAAGGACCACCATATTCTTGTAAATTGCTAGTGCCATCAAATGGGAAAAATCCTGTAGAGCCTGAGAAAAACAGCGACAAATTTCCTAAGAAAACTTATAGCTTCGACATATCTAAATGTGATGAAATATTTAATCTATTAGTTAAAGATGGCCAGATGATAGTTCCCCTAGGGGAAAAATTGCCTCCTTTAGAACAGAGAAAGAAAAGAGGTTTTTGTAAATACCATAATTTTTTGGGACATAAAACCTCACAATGTTTCCTTTTCAGGGATCTCGTTCAACAAGAGCTAAAGGAAGGAAGGCTGAAATTTGATGATAAGCCAGCAATGAAAATCGACACAAACCCATTGTAGATGGAGGCACATTATGCTGAACCAGTTGGCATTCACATGGTGGAAGTTTCTGAAGATTTCATCACTAAACCCATCTTTGGAAGTTTTACTAGAAATATCTCCAGAAAAACTATTGAAGGGGTGAGAAAGGCCACTGAGGGCCTAGATTTGAAAAAGGAAGTTACCCAAGGGTCGTACAAGAAGGCTGCTGAAAGCCTGAAACTGGTTAAACGGGTTACTGAAGACCCACACAAAAGCAAAGGAGTTGCTGAGAGCTCCAACAAAAGAACCACCACAGGTTCTTATTTGGATGTTGTAAAAGGTTCGACAGAGAATCTAGAGGCCAAAATGCAGAAAATGAACCTTGTTGCCAAAAGCAACATGCAGGTCAACATGGTTGAAATCTCTGGCGCCAAAGCCTCAGAGGAAGCCATTCGATAAGAAGAAGTAAACAAAACGGCATTTCCAAAGGAGAATGAAGATCTGGCAGATTTTCTGCATAGGTGCCAGAAAAAGAAATCAGAAGTAATGCTATGCCCTAGATGTAGCTCTATTTTCGACAAGAAAGCCGCAAAACACATACAAGCTATGCGAATTGTGAAAGCAAAACAGGGCACCAATGCCCAACAAAAAATGGGTTCAGAAACCAGATTCGACCCCAGAAGAGGGCATCAACAAGGACCCATGAGTCAGGTAAGGAGGCCACCAACTTTTAGGCCTCCAACTAATGTACCTACAGATACTTGGCTAAACACCATGGGAAGAAAGAGGCCAAATGAAGAGAGGTGGCAGGCGTTTGACGTGCCAAGAGGTTCTTCTTTAGATTACAGAAAGGAGTACCATGCTTCTACGTCGAATAAAATGACTCATGTGTAGAGCAATTACAAAGGAAAAAATCCTATGTCTCGTTCACAACGGAGAAGATTCCGAAGATGACGAAAGGCCGAAAAAGAGGCAGCTGGACCTCATCTAGAGGTTAGCACTAATGTGCGAAGGAAACAAAGGAATCCTCTAGAGATAAATCTTATGCCTTGGACGGAGGGATGTGGGTCGAATGATGAAGATGAATCTGATTCTGGTGACAGTTTAGACATCATGGTGAATGTCATATCCGTGTTACCTAAAGAATACAACTGTGAGGTCAAAGTTGAGGAAACTGACCTAATAGTTGAACAAGAAATGGCTAGACACAAGCCAGTATGTTACTATGTAATGAACAATGGTTGCGTAGAAGAATAAAACGAATTTTTTGAGCCACCAACATAGGTAATAAAGAGCCATCTGAAACCCCTGTTCATTAGAGCAAAGATAGGGGAGATAACTATAAATAAAATTCTAGTTGATTGTGGGGCGACCATCAATATCATCCCACAATTCATGCTGGAAAAGCTAGGAAAGGGAGATGCTGACATAAAACCACATAACATGGTCTTGTCCAACTATGAAGGGGGCATTGGCACCACAATGGGTGTCATTCAGCTGGACCTCAAAGTAGGATCAATCCTCTGACCCACCATGTTCATGGTGATTTCAGCAAAACCTAACTACAATCTGCTCTTAGGTAGAGAGTGGATACATGGCATCAGAGCAGTTCCATCTTCGATGCACCAAAGGGTCACAATATGGTGCCCCGACGGTATTGTGGAAAATATTGAAGCAGACCACAATTATTACTTAGGTGAAATCAACAGTGTCGGAAAGAATAGTTTCGACAGAAATTTGGCTCATATAGGGCCATGTAATCCACCTGAGTTTTATTTAACCCCAACTCCTAATGCCTTCTGCTCCCTATACCTACACTCAGACTACGACTTTCAGTAGGATAGAGAAGACTTATCCAACATCGACTTTGGAGGAGTTGATGATATACGACCAACAGGCTGGGGAAGTGAGTTTGGTGATGATGACTAAGTCACAAACTCTCCAAAAGATTTCGTCGTATGTGGCTGAAAGTAGAATGATAGTGGCATTGGAGGCTGAAGTTAAGTATATTGCTTTCGAAGCCAATGAACAATTCCTTTCTAAGACAGGACCTGGGAAAGATTTCGACCCAGAGCCTCCCGACTTAGGAACGAAAGACCTTTGAGATCAGAGGTTAGACGCCATCTATGACGATGAACCTCTGGGTTTCGAAAAGGACCCGCTGGCGAACAATGTTAAAATGTTAGCACAAGATCCTCTAGAAGAGGTAAATCTAGGCGAAGGTCCTGTAAAAAAGCCAACGTACATAAGCACAAAAATGGATCCAAGACTCAGGGTCGAAGTGATCCAATTACTAAAAGAGTTCAAGGATTGCTTTGCATGGGATTATGACGAGATGCCTGGTCTCGACAGAAGTTTGGTGGAACTGCAGTTGCCAATAAAGCCTGGAAAGAAGCCCGTTGTGATACGGTGGGAAGAACTGACTGTTTTTTGGAATGCTGGTTTGCGTTTTGCGTTTGTGTTTGCAAAATGTCGCGGTAAGCAAGAGTCGCCACCGACTTTTATTTTATCCAACAAGGAAAGGAAAAAAGCACAGAAAAATTCCTTTTTCGAGATATTTCTCGGGTTCAGGGGGTAGATTATAGAAAGGGAAGGTGTTAGCACCCTTTCTATCTGTGGTTATCCACGGGCTCTTAGGTACTTGCTCATATTGTTTTCAAAATTGCTTTCTTTGAGCTTGTGGGTTTGAAAAAGATTTTTGTTGGAAAACTTCGATTTAACTCTTGGTTCTGTCCTCAAGAGCGTATGAAGTGTTTTTGAAAACTTTGTTCGAAAAGTGTAAGTGTGAAAAGTTTTTGTTTTTTAAAAGAGAAAGTACTTAAGAACCATCTACCTACTCGAAAAAGGAATCGTTCTATGCTATCTTCCTTTAGGCAATGCTATCCCACTATTGGTGAGTAGGTAGCATCGTTGTTGGTGTTTTAGGGTCAATTCGAATTAGGGACTTACGGTCACTAAAGCAATGTTAGGACACTTTAGCGGTAACCCTAATGTCTTAGATCATTTGTTTGAGGCAACAATATCCGAGGCAACTGTTTCGAGGAGACTATGATCTTTGGACAAGAGGGCGACCTCTAAAGCGACCTATACTCAATGACCGCGTACGAAGGCAACCAAGTGAGGTGTACCCTAGGAGTGCGCATGTGCGAGTGTGTCGTTTTCAGTTTATTTTATCTTTGTACATGTTAAATGTGATCTAAGTTGATTTTAGGTTAAAACATTCAGTCTTGTCATGCCATCCTATTATCAAACATCTAACAATTATAATTTGCGGAAAATAAAATTGCGGAATTTAAATTACAAGGCGTCAGGTATTTACATCGCCAAAGACAAACGCTTTAAAAGTAAATAAAGCGGTAAAAAATAAATAAAGGTCCTATTTAACTATTACAAACCGGAAGCAAGTACATTATATGATAAAAGAAAGTAAATCGCATGCGGGAAATTAAATCGAGCGCAAAGTTCTAGGGTTTTGACCCTTTAAAGAAAACATCTTTTTTTTTGTGTTTTTATTTTAAGAAAGAAATAAATCTAAATTAATTACTAAATTAAATTAATTAATTAATTAATAAAAATAAATTATTTTTGGATTTTTGTTATTTTAAGAAAGAAATAAAAATTAATTGAATTAGTAAAACCTAATTAAGTCTAGTTAATTTTAATTGTTTAAAAAAAGGTTAAAGTTATTCTAATTAAAAAAAATACATTAATTTAATTAGTATTTATTAATAAAAAAATAAAGTTAAAATTTAATTTGATAAAAAATATTTTTGGTGATTTTATTTTATAAAAGAAAAGAATTTTTCAATTTGGTTAGAAATTAAATAAAACAATAAAAACAATTAATTAACAAAATAAATAAATAAGAGAGAAAAGAGGTTTGGGCCTGAATTTTGTGGTGTATATAGCAATGCTGAGGCCCATTAAGCGCTGGCCTTTTGTTGACTTTGCAGATCTGATGCTTGCACGCTGACTTGGACTATGGTGGACCATCATCTCTTGGCCACCAGATCTGGCCAACGGCCATCTGGCAATTGATTGAATGATGGTGTATGGTACGCTGCAAGTCCTCATGAGCATTGGAACACCTGAAGAAAAAATATATCAAAGAAGTGGAGGACCTGGGATTCGAACCCAGGTCCTGATGGTGATTTCCAGCTTGCCTTGCCACTACACCATTTTGCTTCATTTGTCAATATATTACATAACAATTATAATATATCAAAAAAGCAATTATTGGTCAGAATAAAAATGCGCACAAACACATTTGAACGAGCCAATCAGAGCATGCCAGCTCTTCGTCCCTGTCCTTCCACTACTGTAATTTTACCTGCGGATTTGGATCCGCAGCTAAACGCGCAAGCTTGCTCTAAAATCTTCCCTAGGCCTCATAAATCAGTTCCAAAATCATGGCTGAATTCGCCTTGGCTCCCTGATCAACACTATGCCCTTCTTGAGTCTTGATTTTTCCTGAAAAAGAAAACCCCAAAATGCAAACGAAGAACCCTAGCTATGGGGGTTCCTCATTTAGGCCAGAAAAACGCAATTGGATATTTCCAAACGTTTGCAAATGTTGTGAGGAGTATAAATATGCCAATGATTTATTCAAATGATGCAAGAATGATGAATCAAGAATTCAAGAACCAAGGTGATTATCGTGACACTTACAGTGCTTTTGAAGACCTGAGGATGCGTGCTTTTGATCCAGGAAGGTTGTGTGATCACCCAGGAATCGATTGGGATTGGTCTCTGTTTCTGAAAACGCCTCTAAGTATGATTTTGATTTCACACTTTTTAGTGAATTTTGCCACTTTTGTATTGCCTGTTCTTGCAGCCTCTAACCCTTATTTCGTTCCTTGTGGCTTGCTTATGTATGATACAATGTGTTAGGGTAACAATTATGGTCCAAATCTTCTCCCATCATGGCTTGCATATTTGATTTGATTCATTCTTTAAAGCTTGCCAAATTTATCAAAAATCAATCTTTTTGTACATGATCTTGTTTGATTCGAGTTTGATGATGATCATGATGATAATTAAGACCTGAAACAACCAAAAAGATCTTAGGTAATCAAAGTTTGGATTTTATATGATTTAATTTGATTTAAAATGAAATAATTCAATAAAAAATCAAATAAAATAATAAAAAGGCAATATGATCTCAAGGCTTAAGCTAGGACACGTGGGCAACTATGCAAGCTTAAATCAAGTGGAAAATAATGGGCCCATTTGACAAAATTTGATGTTTTGGGGATAGTTGACTTTTGACAATTTTGCAAAAATGTCCAACTTCAACAATGCATAACTTCTTCAATTTTGAACTTTTGGAAGTGTTCTTGGACTTTTTAGAAAGCTTGAGATGTCCTATAACCAAAACTTTTGGTGTAATCGCATTTTGATATTCCATGCTCAAGTTATAAGCTTTGGAAAAAAGGTGTTTTTGTTGACTTTCTAAAATGACCTATAATGTCCAAATTTGTAACTTCTTGTGAGTGCATTTTTTGAACTTGGGGTATGAATATGGATTGTAGGTAATTTCATCCTCTTCAAAATTAGCTTTGGATGGGTCATTTCTCATAAAGTATGAGAAAGTTATGCTTGGTCAAAGTTGAGTTGACTTTTCCTACAAAACCCTAATTTAGCAACTTTTCAGTCTTGATGAATTTTGAGAAATCCTTGATGAATCATGATCAAACCTTGATAAAATGATGAAATATCCTTGAAAATGAGAATTTTGACAAAAAATCTTGAAGTTTGACTGTTTATAGGTCACAGTTGACTTTTGCCCTAACACGGTCGATTTTTGGACCTTTGAGCAATTGACTGAGCAAACTTCCTCTGCAAGGCTTGAAATTTGACATGGATGATCTTGAAAACATATTAGGACATTAGGGAGAACTTGAGGTAATTTGGAATCAAGGATCTTGATGCAACACAAAACCCTAATTTGGGGTTGACTCCCTTAGGAGATAGCTTGTCTGACCAATTCTTGAGCAACCTTGAGCCACTTAGAGATTTTTCTTGCAATGTTTTGAGAAATATGAGAGGGCAAATTTTGGGGTACAAAACCCGTTAAGCAGACTCCAAGAAGGTTTGCACCAAAGATTTTATCAAAAATCAAAACGGAAGTCGAAAGGCTGCTGAGATGCAAGTTCATACGAATGACCAGGTACGTCGAATGGATTGCAAATATTGTGCCTGTTATAAAGAAAAAATGGTACCTTAAGGGTGTGCATTGATTTCAGAGATCTGAATGCTGCAACACCCAAAGATGAGTATCCAATGCCAGTGGCGGAAATGCTGGTGGATTCTGCCGCTGGTTTCGAGTACATGAGTATGCTTGATGGCTACTCTGGATATAATCAAATCTTTATTGCTGAAGAAGATGTGTCGAAAACGACATTTCGTTGCCCTGGGGCCTTAGGCACTTATGAATGGGTAGTGATACCCTTTGGCCTAAAGAATGCAGGGGCAACGTACCAGAGAGCCATGAATTCGATCTTCCATGATTTTATTGACACTTTCATGCAGATTTATATTGATGATATTGTTGTAAGATCTGTTTCAGGGAAGACTCACATGGATCATCTTCGACAATCCTTCGAGAGGATGAGACGCTACGGCCTGAAGATGAATCCTCTAAAATGTTCTTTTGGTGTAAAAGCGGGAGATTTCTTAGGTTTTGTGGTCCATAAAAAGGGCATTGAGATAAACCAAAACAAGACCAAAGCTATCTTGCAAGCCAAAGCGCCAACTAACAAAAAGGAATTGCAATCCTTACTTGGGAAGATAAATTTCCTAAGGAGATTTATATCCAACCTCAGTGGGAAAACGCAAGCCTTTTCACCACTACTTCGACTCAACAAAGGAGGATTTGAATGGAGGCAAGAACATCAAGAAGCCTTCGACAAAATCAAAGAGTACCTCACCAAACCACCTATTTTGGTGCCTCCTTGTCGAAGTAGAAATATGAGACTGTACATAGCTGCGTCTGATAAAACTTTAGGGAGCATGTTGGCTCAAGAGGATGAGCATGGTGTCGAAAGGCCCATATACTACCTCAGTAGAGTTTTAAACGATGCAGAAACTAGATATAACGAGGTTGAAAAACTATGTTTATGTATATATTTTTCATGTACAAAACTTAAGCAATATATAAAGCCAGTTAATGTTTATGTTTCATCTCATTTTGATGTTTTCAAATATATGTTGTCGAAACCCATTTTGAACAGTAGAATTGGCAAATGGGCACTCGCATTAACTGAGTACTCGTTAACTTTTATGCCTCTAAAGGCTATGAAAGGTCAAGTGGTAGCAGACTTTATAGTCGACCATTCAATACAAGAAGGATCACTGAATTATTTGGAGATCGAACCTTGGAAACTGTACTTTGATGGTTCTAGTTATAAAGATGGAACTGGAGTCAGAGTCCCTATTATTTCTCCAAACAAAATTCCAACAACATTTAAGTATAAAATAGATGGGGATTGCTCTAATAATGAGGATGAATATGAAGTGTTAATCGCAGGCCTTGAAATCCTGTTGGAATTGGGGGCAACTCAGGTCGAAATAATGGGAGACTCAGAGTTAGTCCTAAAATAAATTACGAAAGAATACAAATGCGTAAAATAAAATCTTATCATGTATTTCATAATAGCCATACGGTTGTTGAAGAACTTCGAAGTAGTTAACATTCGACACATACCCAGATTGGAAAATCAAGTAGCTAACGACTTAGCACAGATTGCCTCCGGGTATAAGGTGTCGAAAGACAGGATACAACAAGCAATTGAAGTTAGAGGGAGAGTAACTTCCACTAACTTATCTCCATTGTATTTAAGGACCACAACGTTGGGATGCACTGATCATGAAAATTTTGAAATTTCGTTCATAGACAATCTAACAGAACAAGATTGGAGAAAGCCTGTAGTGGATTATTTACAAAATCCAACGGCTTCGACAAAACGAAAGATAAAGTATAGAGCACTGAGTTATGTGTTGATGGGAAATGAGTTATTCAAGAAAACACCTGAAGGTGTGCTTCTGAAATGCCTAAGTGAAACAGAAGCATATATAGCTCTTTCCACCACACACGCTGGGGCATGTGGAGCACACCAAGTAGGCCAAAAGATGAAATGGTTATTGTTTTGACAAGGATTATATTGGCCTACTATGTTAAAGCATTGTGTTGAGTTTGCAAAAGGATGCCAAGAATGTAAAAAACATACAGGTATTCAACATGTGCCAGCAAGCGAACTTCACTCGATTGTGAAACCTTGGCCTTTTAGAGGATGTGCTTTAGATCTTATTGGAGAAATTCGACCAACATCTTCTAAAAGCCAAAAGTATATATTGGTGGGCATTGATTATTTTACTAAGTGGATTGAAGCAATCCCTTTAGTCAATGTAGACCAAGAGAATGTCATTGAATTCATTCAAAAGTACATCGTATATAGATTTGGAATTCCTAAAACAATAACTAGAGACCAAGGGTCAGTCTTTACTGGTCGAAAGATGCAAGACTTTGCTGCGGAAATGGGGTTTAAAATGTTAACGTCTACACCTTATTATGCGTAAGCTAATGGCCAGGTCGAAGCAGCGAATAAAGTAGTGATCAGTTTAATAAAGAAACACGTGGGAAAGAAACCCAGAAACTGGCACAAGACGCTAGACAGAGTTCTATGGGCATGTCGAACTTGTTCGAAAGAAGCCACAGGAATAACACCATTCGCCTAACCTATGGTCATGATGCAGTATTGCCAGTGGAAATCCACCTGCAGGCGACAAGAATTCAGATACATCATGATATCCCTTCTGAGGTCTATTGGAATATGATGTTAGACAAACTAATTGACTTAGACGAAGAAAGGTTAAAAGCTCTGGATCTTTTGAGACTGCAGAAGAAGCGAGTGGAGAAATCCTATAATCGCATAGTGAAATCTAAGACATTTCAGCCTGAGGATCTAGTTTGGAAAGTAATTCTTCCGATGGATCGAAAAGATAGAAATTTAGGAAAATGGTCTCCTAAGTGGGAAGGACCTTTCAGGATTATCTAGGCTTTCTCTGGTGGAGCCTATGAGATTGAAGAGTTAAGCGAAGATTAAAGACTTTTAAAGGTGAATGGTAAATACCTGAAAGCGTATAGGCCTATTCTTCAAGAGGTAAAAATAAGTAATATATAGTCACTATTGAATAGAGAATGCCAAAATGGAAACTTAAATTTTCATTAAAAGTGCCAAAATGGCTCTGAAATTGTTACAAACAAGTGATTACATACATGAAAGAAATAGGATTCAAAAGGGGGGATTGGCCTTAATCTGGAGATACTTGATTCTTTGCAATTCTAGGCGTCAATCACATAGAGCCTTCGATTGATGTAGGGTCTCGAGCTTAGCATAAAGAGACTGGGCTCGATCAGCGTGCCTTAACCCTTCAGCCAGTTCCTCTTGGCTCTCCCATTCAGTGTTAACAGCGAGAAGTTCCTCCTTCTTTTTGTCGTTGGCAGCAATTTTAGCTTCCAACTCTGCAATCTGCACCCTCATTTGAGCAGTGTCTTGATCTATCTCTTCGACCTCTTTTTGTCTAGCCTCCTGGGCCTTCGACAAATCCTTTACCTTAGAAGCTGATTCGGTAGAAGCATGCCAGGCAGGAGCCACTTGACCACTGGCTTCTTCAATCTCATGATTGAGAGTCCTTTGACGGTTATAATCCGCTGATACTTGGTCAACAATGGAGATTAAGTCCAAGATTACACCGACAACGTCCGGAGAAGCAACGAGGAGATCGACAACCTTCAGGGTAGTCTTCAGAAAAGAAGGAACCGTTGGTTCCCCCTCCAAGGTTAACATCAAATCTCTTTTGAAGATTTGTGTTTTAACTTTCTGAAGAGCCTCGTCGAGAGGAGAGGTCGAAGTAGATCTTCCAGATGCAGTTGAGGCACTATGATCAGAGGAACTTTATCGACCTTCTAGAATTGCAGTCAGATAGCCTAAAGAATTTTGCTGTTTCAGCAAGGCCAAATCCTCCTTGGTTCTAGATCCCGTCGAAGGGACAATTTTGTTGGCGGCAACAACCACGTTGGCCGCCTGCTCTAGAATTGCCTCAGTACCTGTAGGATTCTGGTTTCCTTCAGCAGAACCCTCTTCGCCATCAGCTCATGGGATCCCTTCATACTCCCTTTCTATCACAGTCTCAACAACAGGGATCCTTTCCTCTTCATTCTCCTGCACATCAACCAACGGAGCCCTAGTCTCTTCGTGATTTCCTACAGGTTCTTCTTCATTGGTTTCCTATATAGTTTCATGCTGAGGTTCAGAAGCTTGATTCACTTCATCAGCTGAATTCATGAAAGAGCCTTTTGCTGAAGAAGGCCTATAAGTAGGCTCTCCTTCACTATTCAAGAGGGTGACAGAGCCTTCGACAGGAGTAGGAGCCCGTTTGGAAGTGCCAACAGTGTCCTAGAAAATAAAAAGGTTTCGTCTCTTTCAAAATCCTCATAAAGAAAAAGGGGGAGTCGAGAAATAAATGATGGTCTGTCGAAGCAAATACCTGGACTGGGATTTCAGCACCGGGACTGGAGTTATCACTCTCGCTAGGATTGTTCAGCCTGGCAGCCACTTCCTATTCAGTAGGCTCTTTGATAACTACAGGAGGAGGTCTCACAGCTATAGTCTTAATCCTAATTTTGGGACGAGTTTCGACGGCAGGAACTGGTTTCTTCAGTCTTCGTCTCTGCAGAGGAATAGGAGGAGACTCCTCTTCTTCGTCGCTAGAGATTTGGATCTCCTGGACCTTCCGTTTTTTGGGGGTAGTTTTCTGAATACCCAGAAAGACAAGTCAAAGGAATCAGTACCCATGTCAGACAATCATAGAAAATAAGGGTATGGAAGAAAGTGAATACCTTGGGAGAGGGGTTGACAGTAGAATCTCCCCCTTTTATTCTCTCAGAAGCCTTCTTTGAAGTGGTTCTCTTGACAGCTACACAAAAGACAAGAAAACTAAAGTTAATCGAGCTTCGAATGACAAATCTGAAGCGAAGAGAAAGAAAAGATGTAATACCTTTCTTGATCCTGTCGAGAAACAACTTAAACGCCTCACGAAGGTGGTGGGCGAAGTCCTTCTCATCGAAGAACTCTTCGTCATAATATTGTTTCCACCACCCCTCAAAATTAACCGAACTAAAAAAATTAAGGTTAAAGTCGAACAGGGTCAGTATAGTTCGACCAGTGTACCTACCAATATGCTTGGTAGAAGCATCTTTTGAGTAGTCTTCATTGTAAAATAATAGCAGCTTCTCTCGAGGATAAATGGGTGAGGGAAGTGATTGAACAATACCAAATTGTCGAGAGATAAGGTTTGGTTGATAAGCGATCAAGCTCAATTGATTTTTGGAGCTCTTGAATCTCAATGGTATGATCCTAGGGCAAAGAAATGATTCCCACATGCTCACGTATTCATCAGTCACGTCTTCCTCCTCATTCGAAGGAAATGGTCTGGTGAACCATTCTGGACCAACTTTTCGATTGGCAAAAGGAGCCATGGTCGAAACAAAGCGTTTGCGCTCCGCAAACATCATCACGAAGCTTGTGAAAGCCTTCTGAAACTGTTGGCCTTCATCATTAGGAGTCAGCAGCGCAAGCTTGGTACCTTCGACCCTCTTGTTCAGGATTTCTGGGGCCTCTTCATTAATCTTACTCTTTTGAGGAAGAAAAGATTCAAAGGTGGCATTGAGCCAAAGCTGGAGAAGCCAAAAGGGCCAGATAGCAGCAGGCTCCCCCTGTACCCTATAACCTTGAGTTGAGTCACACCATTACTGATGGACTCATATAGATTGGCCAAAATTAATCCGGCCAAGCAAAGGGGATAACCATGGTGAAGCTGTGTCGCAAGTGTGAGCATCTTCTTGGTCACCTGAAGTGACTTAGTGCAAAAAACGAAACGAGACAACCACATAGCCAAGAAGGCTATATGCTCCACCTCTGACACAGTGCTAGAGGCTTTATCGTGGAAATGGTTGATAAAGGTGGTGTAGGTGGGTTTTGTAGCTAAAAACCTAATAACATCCCCAGACAAGTCCTCAGGGTCGAAATAGTCGCCAGTCGGACGAAGACCAGTGATTACAGCTATGTCGAATAGAGTGGGGGTCATCATCCCACAGGGAAGATGAAAGGTAAAATGTGCACTATCCCAGAAATACAGTGAAGATACCAGCATGGGGGGGGGGGGGGGGGGGCAGTAAGGCAATCCTGTCTTCGACAGCATCACCAAGTCATAAATTCCCATTTCCTTCCATACGGAAGCTTGCGCCTTCTCCATCTTATTCAACCAGTCTGAATACTCTGAGGAGAGGTTAGGACTTGATCGAAAGATTTTGTTCCCTTTGTTCATGAATTAGAGGTTGATATCCTCTGTAGTCTGAGCGTGCTGTTGATTGGCCAGAGTAGCATCTTCAGGGTCATCCCTAAATTTCTTCGCGCAACCTATGGGTCTGAGCCTTGGGTGAGTAGGGAAGACGGCACGATTCTTCAAGGGATTTTCGACGCACGAAGACAAAGGAACAGACATAGCATACATGTCTCCACTGTATCTAATGGGAATGAGGAGCTGAGAATCATATGCTTCTCGCCACTCCCTCGTCATGGGTTCAGCAACGTACCGATCAATCGAGGAAGGAGAAGGGTTAGTAGAAAAGACTTCTGGTGGGTTTTGGATATCATCAGCGTTTTTAGGTTGAGGATTGTTTGGTGCATTGGAAAGAAAATCCATTGTTGCAGATTTGGAGAAAACAAAGTTGACAGTACAAGGTGTTTGAAAGCAAGAGATTTAGAAATGCTTGAAATGGTAAAAGTTCCAAATGAAAAGGCTCAGAAGTATTTATAGCCTTCAGAAAGGAATATGTCTCGTCAAGACCATTTAATGTTGTGAAGATAGTGGGACACGTGGCGAAAAATGAACCAGTTACCGTGCAGACGTTGGGAAACGTTTTGACATGCTTGCCTAGGTTATAGGAATATGGTCATCATGGAAAGCATGGTAACAAAAGTTAGAAAAGACAACTTGGAGAAAGAGTGATGATGGCTTTCTCAAGAGCAGCAGCTGTTGGAAGACGAAAAGCACACATCAAGACCTTGTGGACAACTATAAAGACAGGTGTCGAATGGAAAGATCAAAGAATGGCTATTTCTTTAAGCTTCGAAATAGACATTCTTGGGGGGCAATTTGTTGGCTCCCAAATTCGACACTTACTATATTTGGTCTTTTAGACCAAAAAACTGGAATAAACCAAGCCAAGAAGAATGTTCGACGTATGAAATAACTTAGGAAAATATCTAAGTTATATTTGAGCCCTCGACCAGGGCTCACCTTTAGGTCTTTTTGACTGAAGAGGACTTATGTCCTTCGACTGAGAGAAAGTATCCTCGCTTTGACACATGATACGAGGGATATTTGAATTTGAATTATTGGAGGGAAAGGCAGTTTCGCCAGCGGCTAAGAAGAAGCAACGTGGCTGAAAGCCATAGGTCGAGGGACATGCAGAAGACACTTGTCTTCATCTTAGCGCAGAATGATCCCTCGACGGTTACTTATTTTTTAGTATAAATTAGGAAACTTGTGCAGTTTTTAAGGGTGTTCAACCTATTGTACTAGTCACTCAAATATTGTCCAAGTAACCGCTGCGTGAGAAAGGATAAAACTGAGAAATGTACGTTGGAAACACCTCTTTTTATTAATGAAAGTTTTTTTTACATTGCTTTGCTTCTTTACCTGCATTTCTACTTTTCTGTCTATTTTTCCAAAATCTCAAACATCTTTTCTTTGGGTCGAACGTGCGTTCTTCCTGATTATCTGTCTTACATAAAAATTAGCATATGTTCTGGGATTAATCTGATCGATCCTGTAAGTAAACCAAAAAGAACTTTCCTTTTTGGAGATCAACGGTTGTTTACCAAAAACCACGGTAAACACAATGTTAACGGATGTATAGCCACCCCAGTGGTAAGGCAGTACGCTGGTAACCAAGAGGGCGTGGGTTCAACACCCAGTGCGCTACCTTTTGTTCATTTTTCACATTTTCACCTTTTTTTGTCACAAACACGCACGCTTGGGCCTCAATGTAGTGGGCTTTGTTTTTTTACTGGCTTCTAACCCCTGATTATGTTTCATACCCCCTGACCCATTTTATTTCTTTATTTCATTTTCATTTTTATTTTAGTTTATTTTACTTTCATATTTTCTTGTTATTATTTTTATTACTAATATTATTTTTTTTTATTATTATTAATAAAAAATCCAAAAACATTTATTTTATTATTTTTGCATTTATGTTTTATTTCTCTTTATAAAAACTAAAAAAGAACAAAAAATATTTTTCTTAGTAAATTAATTTCTTTTTATTGATTAATATTTAAATAATTAGGTTTAATTATTATATTATATTTACTTTCATGTAAATTAAAGTTAATTTAGAACCTAGGTTTATTTTAATTAATTTTTTATATACTATGTTTTTTAATTTAAAACCTTTCATAAAAAACCCTAAAAATACTTTTTGATTTAATTTCTTTCTTAATTAGTTTTATTTAATTTTCACTAATCATTTTCTTAATTAGGTTGAGCCCCTTTTATAAAAATCCAAACAAAGATATATTTCCTTTTCATTTATCTCCTTGTATATTTATTCATTTTTGTACATTAATTATTCAATTATTTTGTACAATATTCAATATGGTTGTAATAGCTAATTAGATTTAATTTTCTTGCAAAATCCCCAATTGTAAATTTGTACACCCCTCCCCTATTGATGTAATAGTTTAGTATTTTTTATTTTCCGCAATTTAATGCTTTATATATAAATGCTAGTAAATTAGGGTTTGTATGGCAAGATTAAAATTAACAAGTTAGAAAACTCTAATTCAAGACAAAACAACGCATGTAAATCAACGCACTTGAACACTTACACCCTTAGGGTAAATCCACTTTGTTGCCTTAAAATGGCCATGTTATGCATGTGGGGTATCTTAGCAAAAATAAATAAAAAATACAAGATCGTAGTCCCTCGATGACGCTATCAATGTTGCCTTTTCAAAATGATCTTAGTCCCTCAAAGAGAATTGCTAAGATATCTCACAACATTGCTATCATGGCTATACGATGACTCACGCCCGTCCCTTTACATCCAAATATAAGGTTACTTACCAATCCATGGTAAAATAACAATGTCAAATGAAAGAGGAAATAAACAAGAAAGACTTTTTGAGTAGGTAGAATGTTCCTAGTTGCTTCATCAATTTCAAACCAAAACATCCTTGCTATTTTCAAAATAAAACACCAACAATTTCAAAACATATTTCAAACTTGAAACATTTTCAAAAGATTAACACTTTGTATACGTTCTTACGAACGAGAACTATTACAAAGTTTGCCTAAACGATGGCGCATTTTCAAAATACTTTCAAAAACCACACAAAGAACATTTTCAAACAAAATCAAGTGATCTAGCAAGCAACTAAGAGCCCGTAGATAACTACGAATGAAAAGGGTGCTAATACCTTCCATTTTCATAATCTACCCCTCGAACTTAAGAAACAATCTCAAAGGTCTTTCCTGTTCTTTTTAGCCTTTCCTTTTGGATAAAAGAAAAGTCGGTGGCGACTCTTGCTAACGGTAACATTTGCAATAAAACGCAAAACAACCAAGTCAGTTATCCCACCATATTATAGGTACAAATAAATTTTTGTTCTGATCATAAGGTGTGTGTTAGTGTGTCGCTACATGACGTCGGTGTTCACATTTTCGGATAACTTTGGAGATTCATATCTTGTGTTCCGAGTATCGGATTAGTGTTCCGTTTGAACCTATGAGGAGATAGAAATATATTCTATCATGTGAAAGTGTTTTCAAATGGTTGATGCATTCGCATATGGAGGAACTCTGAATTCATTTACAGAACTAGAGGCTTTTTGGGCATAAATGGTTACTATCGCAGTTGTTCAAAACGAGGTCAAGCATAATATGTTGTTGGCGATTAAGTTGAGAAATGAGATGTTCGGCATTAAAAAGGATAGTCGTTCATCATTTCAAGTATGGTATGTTGCATGTGAATAAATTTTTGTAGAACTAAAGAAAAGATTGACGACTGCTCTGGTATTGGTTTTGCCTAATCCGAGTGAGTCATTTGTAGTGTATTATGGATGCGTCTAAGACGGGACTTAGTGGTGTGCTAATGCTGAATGGACAAGTTGTTGCTTGTGCTTCTAGACGACTCATAGTTCATGAGAGGAATTATCCTACGCGTGACTTAGAGTCAGCATTGATGATGTTTATGTTGAAGATTTGGAGACATTACCTTTTTGGTTCTAGATTTGAAGTATCTAGCAACCATACGAGTTTAAAGTATTTATTTGATCAGAAGGAATTGAATATGAGATAACATAGATGGTTGGAATTGTTGAAAGATTATAATGTCGGTTTGATTTATCATCCAAGGTAAAGCAAATGTGGTGGCTGATGTGTTAAGTCAAAAGACTTTACATATGTCGACTATGATGGTTAAAGAGTTGGAATTAATTGAACAGTTCAGAGATATGAGCTTAGTTTGCGAAGTGACACCGAAGAGTTTTATGTTGGGGATGTTAAAGATTAACAACAATTTTCTGGACAGCATCAGAGAAGCTCAGAAGTTGGATGCGAAATTGGTAGATTCGGTGGTTGGATTCAATCAGTTTGAGAATGATGATTTCAAGTGAGATGCGTAGGGTGTGTTAAGATTTTGTAATCGAATTTATATTTTTGATGATGCAGAGATGAAGAAAGTAATTCTTGAGTTGGAGGATACTTAACCTTCATGTGAGGCTAAGTGAGTGTAATGTGGATCGTGTAATATGTTAAGCGTTGGTGTCTCATCAACAAAGTCAAATGAGAGGGAAATTGTGGAAGTATTTGTAAACCTCATTAGAGATTATTGGAATATGGTGCTTTAAGAGACTTGAGTACAAGTTCTAAAGGAACACTATTATAGTTTGGTAACGATGATTTATACTCCATTATGGTTGTCAGCTATCTATTGAAAAATTGAGGAACTGATCACCCTTAATCTCTTGTTGATAGCAGACGAGATTGTGTTGGATGGTATAAACTTGTCTTGATACCTTAATAGTGTGTAAAGTGATTGATGTTATATCAGAAGGTAGTCGCTCACCAATTTGTGTGAAGTAATAGAGGAATTTCTAGGAAAGAGTTGTGACGTATTGAATAATTCGGAGTAGCGGGTTGATATGCGATCTAGCGTCGCAAAGTGAAAGATTGAGAATATCAAGTGAGCAATGGTTTTATGGTGGATGTTGAGGAAAGTCTGAAACTGGAATGAGACTTGTAAACTGTATAATTGGCAAAAACTTTAATGAGTACGGTGACTTAAGATGGATTATCATAGTTGTGTAGATGAAGCGTATGTGGTGCAATTGCTATGAGTATATAACTCTACTTGCTTGAATTGATAAATTGTTGATGTAGGGATGATGTGCTAAGGTGTTGTGATAACTCGGAGATATTTTCTGATTTATAAGGATATTAATGTGGTTGTTAGTTGATTAAGTTGTATGTTTATCTGTTGAGTTATACTGTTAAGTTGACGTTATAATGATTTTGTTCCCATTGCCGTGATGTTGTTTTTGGTCACCATAAAGGGTGAATAATACTCCATAAATATGATGAAGTTGATTATGTTGGCTATGTTGATGTCACTATAAGGATGATACGACGATATGAATAGAGTTGTTGATAATTGACATACATACATACATATATATATGGGAATGGAATTGTGTGTGTTTTGGTGTTGAAGATGTTGTTTAGATGATATTGCGATGATGCATATCCAAGTATAAGTGTGTTATAGTTGTTGCTACTTTAAAATATTGATATGCCAAGATATTGTTAAAGCGGTTGATAAGTTGTTAACGATTATGTCGCAGAGGTGTTGAATGATTAGCATGTATGTATTAGATTTAAATCATGTTGAGTTATTGTTATGTCGATAAAGTAGTGGCCGAAGTATTACCAGACGCGACTTGGGGATCAGAGAATGAGATGCGAAATTCGTGTTAAGAGTGGTAGTATCGAGCAGATTTTCGAGGACGAAAATATTCTAAGTGGGGGAGAGTTGTAACGCCCGTTAATTTAATTAATTATTTAATTAAATTATTATTTTTTGGATTAATTGTTAAAGTTGTGAGATGTTGTGGATTGTTGGTATAAGTTGTTAGATTATTATTTATTAATTAATTAGTTGATTAATAATAATAATAATGTTGGAATTAATGGAATAATATAAGATTATGTTGTTGGACCTATTTTATATGGTGTTATGTAGTACTAAGGGGGTGTGAGAATTAAGCCCAATAGAAACAATTCTATTATCATTGAGTTTGGTTATAATAATAGAAATTATATATGACATTAAGAAAAAATAGGTTTTGTCAAGAGGAAGAAGAATAAGGGTTGGAAGAGAGAAAGAGGACATGAAAGTTACAGAAAAGGAGGAAAAGGGGCAAAATGAAATTCGATCGGAAAATTGTAGAGCGATCTCCAATCCAAGATAAAGGTGGGGTTTTGATTCTATAATAGGGTTTATGATGAGTAGTACGTGAGATTGGATTTTAAAAGTTGTTTTGTTTATATATATATATATATATATATATATATATATATATATATATATATATATATATATATATATATATATATATATATATATATATATATATATATATATATATATATATATATATATATATATATATATATATATATATATATATATATATATATATATATATATATATATATATATATATATATATATATATTGTTGTTGTTTGATGAGGATCAATGATTTAGAGATGAATAACAATGCCTTAATGCTGCATAATTGATGTAGAAACATAGGATTATTATGATTAATGATTACCTATGATTAGAGAATGTTTTTAGGGCCTAAGGCTGGGAAATTGCAGTGAAAACGCGGTGAAATCGCAGAATATATTCAGCACAGATCAGTATGAGTCGACCTCAAAGGCCATGCGTCGACACATGCAGGTTTTAAGACTCAGAATGAATCGATACATAGGATTATGCATCGATACATGCAGTGTTGCGGACTCAGTACGAGTCAACACAAGAGGATTACGCGTCGACTCATGCAGGATTTCAATCTAGTACACGTCGACTCAAAGAAGTATGTGTCGACTCATACAATCCAATTTTTGAAAGATTCTTCCGAAGGCTGTAACTTGAGTTTCCGGACTTAGTATGAGGTGTCGTTTGAAGTGTTGGATAGCTAACGCAGCGAACTTCATTTTTAAGGATTAAAATGAAGGATAAGAAGAATAATCCTAGTACCCAAATTATGATTAGATTTAGCTTCCTGCGTTAATCGCTATGATGATTTTTGTGAAGTATGATGAGGATAAGACGATCTTAGATTATGCTTTGTTCATAACAGTAAGATTTATAATGATAATGATGATGTACTATTACAATATAATAATATGTAGAGGTTTGGTAACTAGAGATTGGCATTAGATAATTAATTAATTATGGGTAATATCATGTTGTAGGCCTATGGCCAACGTTGAGTGATTGTCGATCTGTCGTTGTATTGTTGTTATGGCTGAGTTGATGTGAAATTATGTTGATGAATTATGTTGTTGAATTATGCTGATAAATTATGTTGATGAATTATGTTGATGAATCATGTTGATGAACTATGTTGATGCGTTATGCTGATGAGTTATGTTGATGAATTATGTTGATGAATTATATTGATTAACTATGTTGATGAGTTATGTTGATGAGTTATGTTTCTGAATTATGTTGATGAATCATGTTGATGAATTATGTTAATGAATGATGTTGAGATGCCTCTAATAATTGGCAACTATTAAGATGTAGGCTTCTGGCCAACGATGATGTTGTGTTGAGATGTTGTTACTACATTCATGATTGTGTTGCATACATTGCATATCAAGATGGAGCTGATGATCGTTAAAATGGCCTGTATTGGCGAATATTAAGATGAAGTCTTATGCCTTGTTGATGCCTCTTGTGATACGGTGGGGGAACTGACTTGGGATGTTTTGCGTTTGATCGCAATTGTTGCAGTTAGCAAGAGTCGCCACTGATTTTTCTCTTATCCAAAAGGAAAGGTGGAAAAGAACAGGAAAGACCTTTAAGATTATTTCTTGAGTTCGGGGGGTAGATTATGATAAGGGAAGGTATTAACACCCTTTTCATTCATAATTATCTATGGGATCTTAATTTCTTGCTAGATCACTTGCTTTTTATTTGAAATGTGCTTTGTTGTGGTTTTGAAAGTATTTTGAAAAGGCGCCTTCGTTTAGGTAAACTTTGTAATGGTTCTCATTCGTAAGAACGTATACAAAGTGTTGGACTTTTGAAAATATTCTATGTTTGGAAAGTGTTTTTGAAAGTGTTTGGTGTTTGTTTTGAAAATGAGAAAGGATGTTTGATTTGAAAGTGAGCAAGCAACTAGGAACAATCTACCTACTCAAAAGTCTTTTGTTCATTTCCTCCTTTCTTTGATATTGCTATCTTACCATTGATTGGTAAGAACCCTTATCTTTGGATGTAAAGGGACGGGAGTGGGTCATCGTATAGTCATGATAGCAATGTTGTGAGATAACCTAGCATTTCTTTTTTGAGGGACTAAGATCATTTTGAAAGGCAACATATGTAGCGTCATCGAGGGACTATGATCTTGTATTTTTGATTTGTTTTTGCTAAGACATCCCACATGCATAACATAACCATTTTTGTAAGGAAACAAAGTGGAATTACCCTAAGGGTGCAAGTGTGCAAATGTGTTTGATTTGCACGCATTGTTTACCTTGAATTAGGGTTTGCTACTTGTTGATTTTAGTCTTGCCATACAAACCCTAATTACTAATATTTATATGAAAGCGATAAATTGCGGAAAGTAAAATTACTACGCTATTACATCATTAGGGAATGGGGTATACAAATTTACAAATGGGGATTGCAAGAAAATTAAACCTAATTATCTATTACAACCATATAGAATAATGTACAAAAATGAATAAATATGCAAGAAAATAAATGGAAAAGAAATGATTTTTGTTTGATTTTAATGAAAGGGTTTAGTCTTGACCTACTTAAGAAAAATAATTAATAAAAATTAAATAAAAAATTAAATCTAAACTAATTAAGAAAAGAAATTAAGTTAGAAGATACTTTTTTAGGGTTTTTTATGAAAAAGTTTTAAGTTAATAAAAATAATATGCAAATCAATCAATTAAAAGATATTTAAGTTCTAAATTAATTTTAAATAAAAAAGCAAAATAAATAAACCTAAATCTAATTATTAATTTATTAAGAAAAAGAAATTAAATTTGTTAAGAAAATGTTTGCCTTTTGTCTTTATAAAGAAAATAAAATAAAATAATGTGAAAATAATATATAAAAATATTTTTGGAATTTTTATTAATAAAAATAATAATAATAATAATAATAATAATAATAATAACAATAAAAGTAATAAAAAAATAATAAAGAAAAATGAAATCAAACAAAATAAGAAAAAAGAAAATGAAAATGATAAAAAAATAATTGAGTCAGGTGTGCAAAAGTAATAGAGGTGTCATAAGTTAGCAAAAAGACAAGGCCCACTGCTTAGGGGGAAATGCGTGCCTGTTTGTGACAAAAAAGAGAGAAAAATGTGAAAAATAAGAAAAGTGGCAGCGCTGGGGCTTGAACCCACGCCCTGAGCATGAAACGCGCGCTGCCTTACCACTGGAGTGGCTATACATTCGTTAACATAAGTGAAACAATAAATACATAACACAAGTCAAGTCCTGAAAATGACTTCATCTTCAACCTCCAGCCATGGTTCCTGTAACTTGCTCATTTCTCAACAAAAATGAAAGATGCAAACATGAAAGTTGCTCCATTTTTCCATACGAATCCAACCATATAAATATCATAAGCTGTAAATCAAAGATGAATGAGAATTTCTAAAAGTACCAAATTCTGACCTAACTTTTTTCAGAGATTCAAACCTAAAATTCTCTAAGCTCAATCAATATAAATGAAATCTATGGACATGTACAGTTTCAGGACAATGATATCTACATTTTATCTTCACAAATCAGAATCAAATGATGCTAGTATGAAGAGATAGAAGTTTGAAAATTTACCTCTTACAGCTAGAGTCGTGTATAGAGTTTGAGCAACCTTTGAGATGGTCTGATGATTTCTGTAGATTTCATGGACCTCCTTAAATGTATTCCAACTCCTACTTTGCTTTGAGGATGGCTGAAACTCCCAACTCAAGTCAAGTTGCAAGCTTCAGTTTTAAAAATGGTGGATAGTGATGGAGGGGTTACAGTCTTGAAACAGGGACTTGGATCACTTATGTATGATGTATGTAAGGTGATTGGATGATTAAGAATCAAAACGCATGATTGGAAATGGAGATGGGGAGTTTTGGCTCAAAACTGTCACGTTTGGGCAGTTCTGTGTAGCAAGCGTGTTCGGGAGTTTTTCAGGATGCTTGAAATCGTGTATTGGCTTGCAATAGACTTGTATAGTTATATGAAAAAGGTTAGAGGACTTTTGCACAACAGATTTCTGAGTTATAGGGTTATGGCTAGGTTGCTTTATTTTGAAGAAAATGAGAAAATCAAGTTTCAATGTTTTTGTACCAGCAATGTAGAGTGGTTAAGCACTTTTATCACATTGCTTCTGACTTTGTAGATGGAGTATGATCAGAGGGAACAAGTGAGATCTTCACATTTATTAGTCAAACTTTTGGTAAGCGGAGTCTTCTTAAATAGGATCTCATGGCTATCCATCGGGCGTTGAATGCCTTCCTTCAGCCTTTCGCATCCATTGAGTTGTTTGGCACAACAAACACATTCCTTTACACAGCCAGGGAAAATCCCAGTTTTCAACAGATTCTGTTTTATGGTGTTTAATGGAGTAGTCAAGTCTTCGATAGAGGAAACAAAAATTGTATCCTCAATAGCATTGACACCCTTGCCATGGTTCGGAATAGGTGCGGTGATTACATTAGGAGTTGGAGGAGGATCAAATACAGTAGTCTTGTTATCTATCAAGTCTTGAATTTTATTCTTCAGGGCCCAACATTGTTCAGTCTCATGCCCGAGACTACTTAAGTGGTATGCATATTTAGCGTTCAGATTATACTTTGGTGAAGAGGTATCTGGATTGGCTGGAGGGTTATGCAATGTCACCAAATTAGCCTTTAGTAAGTGTTGTAAGGCTTAGGATAGTGACATGCCTATCCTCATAAATTGTCTTCTTGGAGTTTCAAACTGTTGATGATAAGCAGATGGTCTTTGAGTAGGAGTTGGATTGGAGATTCAGACAACATTAACAGACGGACTGTCATCCTTCTTGGTACGGGCCCTTTCCCCATACACAACATTGATTTCTTTCTTTGAGGCAAAAGGTTTATTTACATGATTGGAAGTGGAGGCATATGCCATCGGGATCTTCCCTCTTTTGATGTCGCTTTCAACTCTTTCACCGGTTAAGATCAGCTCAGTGAAACCAGAAGAAGAACAACCAACCAACAAGTTAAAGAATGGACCAGATAAAGTGCCCATAAACATGTCAATGTGCTCCATATCAGTAAAAGGTGGTTGAACCCTACTGGAAAGGTCTCTCCACTTTTGTGCATATTCTTTGAATCCTTCATTCTTTCCCATTGTCATGTCTTGCAACTGAATTCTCTTCGGCGCCAAGTCGACATTATACTGGTATTAGTGGTAGAAAGCGGTAGCTAAGTCTTGGAAATTTTGACTTTTCAAAATGAAATCTTGACTTTTTGATTTCTTGATGAACAAGTTTCATATTTTGACAATTCTTGATGAATTGTAATCTATGAAACTTGATTTTGATCAAAAAGTCAAAGTTTGACTTTTTAGTGTACAATTGACTTTTTATCAGTTGACTGAAATTCAACTATCAATCAATTGAACTTGAGAAATGTTTTGAGCCATTCCATTAGGTCAAAATGAAGCATTTGAATCCTTGATATCATGACTTAAAACAATAAATCATTTTCTAGGTCAAAAATCAAAGATTGCACTTTCTCAGTCAAAACCCTAATTTTGACCATTTTGCCCTTTTGATGATCCGATCAAATTTCTTGAGGAATTGTGATCCAAACTTGATCAATTGACATATATAAGTTCATAATGTTGATATGGACCAAAAATTATTAAGTTTGACTGTAAATTGACCATAGTTGACTTTTTCCCCAATACAACTGATTTTAGGTCATCTGATCAATTGACTGAGCAAAAATGTGATCCAAGACTTAAAACTTGACATGAACAATATTGAAGGTCCAAAATGATCCATTAAAGTCATATGGGGCATTAAAAGTCCATTTGTCCTTGTGCAAACTCAAACCCTAATTTTTAGTTATCAGTGCTTGAGGAGGTGTCTTGAGCTGATCAAACCTTGTGCAGTCTTGAATCAATGGAGATCTTGTAAGAGATTACTTGAGAAATGAGAGGGAAAATTTTGGGGTACAACAACTGCCCCTGTTCAATCTTCTTAAACCTGAAGAGTTAGATTGGCGGATCCACCATTCGTGACTTAAAGGTGGAAGATGATTGAACACTAGAGTGCCCAGAAATTTGCACTCAAAGATGTATTGAGAATGGGCTTATAGATGCCATTTGGAGGAATGATGGTAAATACTGGAATAAGTATTAGCAAAAATCGTTGGTCGAGTTATACTAAAACCTGGTGTTTCACCTGTGGGATAAAGGGTTAGTAAAATGTAGATGTATGGATGATGTTCAAAAGATGAATGAGATTGTGCTAAATGCGTTTTGTATGTATATGCTATGATTTATGAATATGGGATGCATATTTGTCCGGGAAAATAAATCCATGACTGCTGCTGAGGAGTTCTGAATCCCAGATTGCTGTTGGGGATTATCTCTTGAATGTTAGCTGTTATCTGGTCGGATCCAGACTTCACAACTTGCTCGGGATGAGGAAGTCAACTGTTATCCGGTCGGATCCAGGCTTCACAGTAACTTACTGGGGAAGAAATAATTAACTTTTATCTGGTCGGACTCCAAGCTTCGCAGAAGATTTATTGAAATTGAACTATTATCTGTTCGGATCCAGGCTTCGCAGATTTCTTGAAGTGGTAACTACTATCTGGTCGGGTCCAGGCTTCATGGTTTCTTGAAAAGTTAAACTATTATCTGGTCGGGTCTAGGCTTCATAGCGTCTTGCTGGGGATTGTAGTTAGTTGTTATCTGGTCGGATCCAGGCTTCACAGTAACTTAAAGACATTAAACCGCTATGTGGTCAGATTCCAGGCTTTGCAGATTTTGAGGTGGATGAAATTAATTGCTATCTGGTCGGGTCCAGGCTTCACAATAAGCTTGTCGGAAGAGATAGAGTTGAACTGATATTTTGTCGGGACCAGGCTTTATAGTAACTTGCTTGGAACTTAGTTGTTATCTGGTCGGATTCCAGGTTTCACAACGAACTTCTGAGGGGAATTGCTATTTGGTCGGATCCAAGCTTCACAATATCTTACTTGAAAAGAAGAAGTTGAACACTGATATCTGGTCGGATCAAAGCTTCACAGTAACTTGCTAGGGTAAAGATTATTGGGAAAAAGAAGTTAAACCCTGGTCTGGTTGAGTCCAGGTTCTTTAATATCTCAAAGGGTTAAACTATTTTCTGGTCGGGTCCAGGTTTCATAGTATTTGAAAGATTACACTACTATCTGGTCGGGTCCAGGCTCTATAGTGACTTGAGAAGTTGACTATTATCTGGTCGGGTCCAGGCTTCGTAGCAGCTTGAAAAGCTACACTATTATCTGGTCGGGTCCAGGCTTCATAGTATCTTTCGGAGGTAGTAAATGTTTTATTGACGACTTTACTGGAGATTAGGGGTTGTGGCCCTCTGATTTGTAATAGTATGTAAAGAAAACTCCTACTAGAGAGGATAGACTCAGCCGGGGAAGACAAACTCAGTTGGGGAAGATATACTATGCTGGGGGAATTTAGCTGTTCGTTGATTGTTGTATGTTGTATGTTGTTTGTTGGGGAAATAAACCCTGTTGATGAATACTTGATGAACCGCTGACGAGGTGAGTTCTTTTAAGAAGAGATCCACAAGGCCTCTTCTTGTATGATCAACTTAGCTGGGGAGAGAGCTGTCAAGAGTTGAGACTCTGGTTGGAGATCAACCTATGCAAAGAGACTTTGTGGGCAACTCTATTGAAGATTGGTTTATTGTAGCCGGTCTTGTGGGGATAATGCTAATGAAATAACTCTGTGGGAATATTCCATATACATTAAAGAGATGCTTGTTGCTTCTTAGTAGGACACATGTGCCAAATAGTTTTAATTATGTTCACATGCATATGTTCGTTCGATTTTAGTCATTGGATATTTTTGAATTAAAAAAAAAGTTTGCACTTTAAAGTATATTTGTTTTGCCCATGAATAGGCATTTTTGTACAAAAAGACGGAGATCCTAGTAAGAGGAAATCGTCGATAGTAAAAAAAATTGAAAATAAAAACAAATAGCCATGTGGAAATGATCCCATTGAATTCCGACTCTACTATTGCCCTAATGTCTTCGAATGCCCCTTGTCGTTGACAGAGATTGATTGGACTGATCTTGGATCGTTTGAACTTGGACCTTGGTAATAAAGTTGACTGTGGTGATTCCACGGGACATAGTCATACGCTTTCAATCCTTAACTTTTGCCTGGACCACCCTTTCGGGTTTTCAGCCCACCAGGGTACCCATTTTTGCCCAAGTCGCCCTTTCGGGTTTTCAACTTGACGGGTGTACAATCTTTTGCATATATCCATAATTTTTTACCAAACCTTTTGGTTTGCTGGGATGCCCTTATCTTTCCTAGGTGTGTCAACCTAGCGAGTCTCTTATGTGTAGTATTTTTTAACTATGTCCACGTTCATAGGATGTGGGAAGTCTTCACCATCCATGGTAGTCAGCATCATGTCACCGCCAGAGAACACTCTCTTGACAACAAATGGCCCTTCGTAGGTGGGAGTCTATTTTCCCCTGGGGTCGCCTTGTGGCAGAATGATGCACTTTATCACCAAGTCACCAACTTGATATACTCGAGGTTTAATCTTCTTGTTGAAAGCCTTAATCATGCGTTTTTGGTACATCTGACCGTGACAAACAGCAGCCAGTCGCTTCTCATCGATTAAGTTCAACTAATCCAATCTTGTTTGAACCCACTCGTCTTCTCCTAGGCCTGCTTCATTCATAATCCTTAGTGAGGGAATCTGAACTTCCACTGGCAGAATAGCTTTCATGCCATAGACTAAAGAAAAAGGAGTTGCCCCAGTTGATGTCCTAGATGAAGTACGGTAGCCATGTAGAGAAAACGGTAACATCTCATGCCAGTCCTTATAGGTTACTACCATCTTCTGCATAATATTCTTAATGTTTTTGTTGGCCGCTTCGACTGCGCCATTCATTTTAGGTCCATATGGAGAAGAATTGTGATGCTTGATTTTGAACTGAGTGCAAAGTTCAGTAATCATAGCATTGTTGAGGTTAGTCCCATTGTCAGTGATGATCCTTTTGGGGATACTGTAACGGCAGATGAGGTTATGTTTGATGAATCTGGCTATCACGTTTTTTGTGACTGAGGCAAATGAAGCGGCTTCGACCCATTTGGTGAAATAATCAATAGCGGCCAGAATGAAGCGATGTCCATTGGAAGAAGTTGGCTTGATCTCTCCAATCATGTCAATGCCCCACATTGCAAATGGCCATGGAGAGGTCATGACGTTCAGAGGGATAGGAGGCACACGGACCTTGTCAGCATAGATTTGGCATTTGTGACAAGTTCTCAAATGTTGATGGCAATCAGTCTCCATTGTTGACCAATAGTAACCAGCCCTCAGGATCTTCTTGGCCATCGTATGTCCGCTTGAGTGAGTGCCAAATAGACCATTGTGCATGTCTTCCATAATTTCCTCTGCCTCCTTCTTGTCCACACATCGGAGTGGAGTAGAGTTATGGTTGCACTTGTACAATATTCCGTTGCTTAGGAAGAAATTGGCTTAAAATCTTCGTAAGAACTTTCTGTCATTGATGGATGCTCCCTCTGGATACTCTTGTGCTTCAAGGTATCTCTTCACCTCATGGTACCATGGCTTTTCCATGTCAGTCTCGAGCTCAAAGAAGTGTGCAGGTTCTTCGAATTTCTCAATGGTAATCATAGGAGCTTCGTTGTCCCATATGACTTTGAACATAGAAGACATGGTTGCCAAGGCGTCAGCCAGCTGATTTTCTTCCCTAGGGAAGTGTTCAAAGGTGATCTCTTCAAAGTGGGGAATCAGAGATAGCACAAGCTCCTTGTAAGGGATGAGATTAGGGTTTTTAGTGTCCCAATCTCATTTTACTTGGCTAATCACCATAGCGGAATCCCCAAACACATTCAAATGCTTGATCCTCAAATCAATGGCAGCCTTCAGACCTAAAATACACGCTTCGTACTCGGCCATGTTGCTCGTGCAATCGAAGCATAATTTGGCAGTGAAAGGGGTGTGGCAACCTTCAGGAGATATGATCACAACACCAATTCTGTTACCCAAGACGTTGGAAGCCCCATCGAAGACCATAGTCCATCGGGATCCTTGTTCAGGTCCGTCATACGGTCCAGGTTTCGCACAGTTGGTCACTAGCATGATACTCTCATCCGGGAAGTCAAAGTTCATAGACTGATAATCATCAACAACTTGATGGGCCAAATGATCCGCTAGTACACTTCCTTTGATGGCCTTTTGCGTTGTGTATTGAATGTCGTACTCAGTCAAGATCCTTTGTCGTCTGGCTATCCGTCTGGAAAGGGAAGGTTTCTCGAAGATGTACTTGATTGGGTCCATCTTAGAAATCAACAGAGTGGTATGAGTCAACATATACTGTCTTATCCGGAGAGCAGCCCATGCCAGAGCGCATAAAGTTTTCTCGAGCAGTGAATATCTGGTTTCACAGTCGGTAAACTTTTTGCTCAGGTAATAAATAGCATGCTCTTTTCGGCCAGATTCGTGATGTTGGCCCAAAACACACCCCATAGAGTTCTCTAGTACTGTCAAATACATGATCAATGGTCTTCCTTCAACTGGAGGCATGAGAATAGGAGGCTCTTGTAGATATTCTTTGATTTTGTCGAAGGCAGCTTAACTTTCATCATTCCATCTGACTACTTGATCTTTCTTCAAGAGTTTGAAGATTGGCTCACAAGTAGCAGTCAAGTAAGATATGAAGCGGGCGATGTAATTGAGACGACCCAAGAATCCTCTAACTTCCTTTTCAGAGTGCGGGTATGGCATTTCTTGGATGGCCTTTACCTTGGCAGGATTGACTTCGATGCCTTTACCACTGACAACAAAACCTAGAAGCTTTCCAGATCGTACTCCGAATGTGCACTTGTTAGGGTTCAACCTCAACTTGTACTTTTTCAACCTTTCGAATAGTTTGTACATGTGATCGAGATGTTCCTCTTCAGTTTGTGATCTAGTAATAATATCATCCACATAGACCTCTATTTCATAATGAATCATGTCATGAAACAAATCTACCATAGCTCTTTGATATGTTGCCCCTGCATTCTTCAATCCGAACGGCATGAACTTGTAACAAAAGGTGCCTCATTGCGTAACGAAAGTGGTCTTCTCCATGCCTTCGGGAGCCATCCTTATCTGATTATAGCCAGAGAATCCATCCATGAAAGAGAAGACTTTATGCTGAGTAGTGTTATCGACTAAGACATCAATATGAGGTAGAGGGAAATCATCCTTGGGACTTGCCCTATTCATATCCCTATAATCCACGCACATATGAACTTTTCCGTCTTTCTTTGGCACTGGCACCACATTTGTAAGCCATTGGGGATAAGATGTCACAGCTAGAAACCTTGTGTCAAATTTTTTCATCACTTCAGCTTTTATCTTTTCAGACATGTCAGGCCTCATGCGACGAACTTTTTTTTGACAGGAGGACAATCTTCCTTTGTCGGCAGACGATGAACTACAATGTCGGTATCTAACCCTGGCATATCTTCATACGACCAAGTAAACACTTCCACATAGTCATGAAACATATGAACCAGGCTGCTCTTGACACTGCTTTCCAAGTTAGCGCCGATCTTGACCTCTTTCTTGTCTGTCTCAGTACCCAAATTAATGACTTCAACTGACTCTTCATGCGGTTGAATAAATTTTTCCTCTTGTAATAGAAGTCTGGCTAGTTCTCCCGGAATTTCACAATCTTCCTCGCCTTCGTCTTCGGCTTGGTTAATTGGATATTCAAAATCATAGTCAGCAATAGTAGAGTCATTGGCAATAAGATCTAGAGTGGATGAGGACCTGCAAGAGTGTGCGTGTGTGCATGTAAGATACATGGCTATTTTGAAAAATATATTTGAAGAAAAAGAAAGACAATGGACACAAAGATTTCAATGAAAAAGGGTCTAATGGTTTGTATTGAATGATGATATGATAAGATGAACATAAATAAAACCCTTGACAAATGGACCATAGTTCCCCGTGCTAGGCACATGGCTTAAAAGTCATTTTTAAATATTACAGACAAAATGTTATTGAATTAATAAAAAGCAATAAACAAGTAGATTACTCCTCAATGAAGGGGATGGGCACGAAGTCCTTTGCGTGCCAATTGTTGAGTTTTGTTGTAGTTGGATACACCCAATCTTCAAATGGACACTCATCATCAGAATCACCTACAACATTGACTTTGTGGCTTCCAATACGGAGAGGGGGCTTCCCTGCACGAGCGCACCTTACTTCCTTCTGAGCCTTGATGGTAAAACCAAAAACAAATTTGTCTGCTTTGAATGGGATCTCGAGGAGTTTCCCCCAAGTATCACAGCTTCCTTCTTCAACTGCAACATGAGCATCTTTGAATGAAACCATCTTTGCACGACCTTAACAGCTTTGGACTCATCAGAGGAACATTTGTGAGTAGCGATCATTGGAGGCATAATCACAAAAGCTTGACACGGGGTCTCTATGAATTCTCCATCCATCTCCACATATCTAAAAGAGTTGAGATGGCTTACCATGAACTCCTCCTCACCATAGACGGTGACAATTCTTCCTTTAACCGGATACTTGAGCTTTTGATGAAGAGTTGAGATTACTGCCCCAACTCCATGGATCCAAGGGCGACCTAACAAACAAGAGTAGGCAGGACGAATATCCATAATGTAAAAGATAGAGTTGAAAACTTGTGAGCCCACCTTGATCGGGAGGTCCACTTCTCCATAAACGGTCCTTTTTGACCCTTCGAAAGCCCTCACAATGATATCACTTGGTTTCAAGACTAAACCTTCACAGTCTAGACGGTCTAATGCCCCCTTGGGTAGCATGTTTAAAGAAGAGTCGATGTCGACCATAACATGTGCTAGGGTGGTCCCCTTGCATTTGACAGAAACAAGTAGAGCTTTGTTATGGTTTTTCCAAAGCGGTGTCAAATCAGCATCTGAGAACCCCAAACCATTATCAGCGGTCAAGCTTGCCACACAATTCTCAAATTGGTCAGTTGTGGTCTCATAAGGGACACGAGCCTTCTTCAAGAATTTGATTAATGCCCGAGAATGTGCATCGGAACAGAGTAGCAAAGACAACTTAGAAATCTTGGAAGGGGTTTTCCCCAACTGCTCCATAATCTTGAAATCGCTCCTTTTTATGATTTTCAAGATCTCGTCCATCTCACGAGTGGAAGGTTCTCCATCAGCAACGTCCTTTGCGGGTATTTCTGTCATGACAGGCTCAATAAATTTCTCTTTTCCTCTTGCCTCAGTACTTGGCTTAGTAGCAGTGATGCGGACAGGTGCCTTTGTAACAACTGGTGGTGAGATGTTAGGTGAGAAGATTCTCCCAGTTTTGGTTACTTTGCTTGAGCCAGTTATGTTACCAACGTCATCAGCTTTGTCTTCTTCAATCCAAGCGTCTTGTTTTATCCCATGGTAAAACACCTCAGCACCATAGTTCCATGGCACTGCCTTGTTTGAAGAGTAGGGAATTGGTCCGGGATTGGTAATTATTAGGGGAGCAATAGTTGGTTCATTTGAAATCCTGATAGGATCTTTGGAGGAGATCCTAAAAGGCTTGTTTGAGATGGTTATAATGGAGAGATATTCACATTTATTAGTCAAACTTTTGGTAAGTGTAGTCTTCTCAAATAGGATCTCGTGGCTATCCATCAGGCGTTGAATGCCTTCCTTCTTCCCTTCGCATCCATTGAGTTGTTTGGCATAACAAACACAGTCCTTTACACAGCCAGGGAAAATCCCGACTTTCAACATATTCTTTTTGATGGTGTTTAATGGAGTAGTCAATTCTTCGACAGAGGAAACAAAAATTGTATCTTCAATAGCATTGACACCCTTGCCATGGTTCGGCATAAGTGCGGTGATTACATCCAGAGTTGGAGGAGGATCAAATTCAATAGTCTTGTTATCTATCAAGTCTTGAATTTTATTCTTCAGGGCCCAACATTGGCCAGTCTCATGCCCGAGATTACTTGAGTGGTATGCACATTTAGCGTTCAGATTATACTTTGGTGAAGAGGTATCTGGATTGGCTGGAGGATCGCGCAATGTCACCAAATTAGCCTTTAGTAAGTGTTGTAAGGCTTGGGATAGTGACATGCCTATCCTCGTGAATTGTCTTCTCGGAGTTTCAAACCGTTGATGATTAGCATATGGTATTTAAGTAGGAGTTGGATTAGAGATTCAGACAACATTAACAGACGGACGATCATCCTTCTTGGTAGGGGCCTTGCCCCATACATAACATTGATTTCTTTCTTTGCGAAAAAAGGTTTCTTTACAGGATTGGAAGTGGAGGCAGATGCCATGGAGATCTTCCCGCTTTTGATGCCACTTTCAACTCTTTCACCGGTTAAGATCAGCTTGGTGAAACTGGAAGAAGAACATCCAACAAACAAGTTAAAGAATGGACCAGATAAAATGCCCATAAACATGTAAATGTGCTCCATATCAGTCAAATATGGTTTAACCCTACTGGCAAGGTCTCTCCACTTTTGTGCATATTATTTGAATTCTTCATTCTTTCCCATTGTCATGTCTTACAACTGAACTCTCATTGGCGCCAAGTCGAAATTATACTGGTATTAGTGGTATACATCGGTAGCTAAGTCCTCCCATGTATTGATACGAGAACCATCCAACTGGTAAAACCACTCTAGTTGCGTCCCAGCCAAACTTTTTTGAAAAAAGTGAACCCAAAGTTTTTTATCAGCGGTGTGCGGTTGTATCTTGCACACATAAGATTTCAGGTGAAGTTTTGGATAGGAAACCCCATCGTACTTTGCAAAGACTGGTATTTTGAATTTGTCGGGAATGACAACCCCGAATATTAAGCCCAAATCATCAAAATCCAAACCGGGGACGACTTGAATCTCGACGGCCTTCAATCTATGTTCTAACTGCTTGTACTTGACATCGGTGGGAGGATACTGCTCATCAAAATAATCATCCTCATCAGACGCTTGATCATTAATACACCCAGCCTGGGTACTCCTAGCTTCTCCAATCTGATTCTCATCTTCCTCAGATGAGTCTTCCACTACCGGGATCTGATGGACTGGATCTTTGAACCTTCTACCCATGTTTGCAAGAGCTTTCCTCTTGGGTTTCTTTTTGGCTTCCAACAATGTCATCATATCATGTTGCCATTTGGCTAGGGCCAATAGAGTCTCTTGGAACTGAGAGTTTTGTACTTGAAGGTCCTTCACTGTTTTCTCTAGATCCATCTTGCTGAAATAAACAACAGAAAGATAAGGAAACCTGTTGAGTGAAAACTGTTAGAACATAGTTTAATTCTACAACCCTTAATTAGAGTTTTGATGATTACAAACACAAAGAACAAATATGCACTCTAAATTTGTGTTATTTTGTATGCAGAAGTTCTGACCAAAACAACATCAGAAGTTAAGCTACAGAAGCTTTCGAGCTGAGGCAATCAGAATGTTCTGAAGAATGATGATTAGAATCTGCACTAAAGTAAAGGATACTCTGATTCTGAACAGAAGTCTATTATACCATCAAATCCTCACATCTCTGAGTCATCAATGTTCTGAAGTAAAAGCAGCATGCAAGATTCTAGCTTTGAAGCGTTACTTTTCAATTAAGACAGTATCATATGCAACGACTTCAGTCAGACAAGAATATTCTCAATATGGAAATTGCATTGAGTGTCCATTATCATGCTTTATGTTGGACAAGATTTCCACGCCTATATAAAAAAGACTAAAGGACAAATCGTTCACGATTTTTTGACACGACTGTTCATACATCTAAAATGCTGCAATCTTTCATATTCACTTATACGCTCAAATTGTGTAATATATCACAGTAGTGATACCGTTTTTGTAGTTAAAAACAACAGTACACAATATATCATTCTCGTTTGATTAAACAAGTTTTCCTTGAGATAAACCGAGTTGTGGTTGTACTCAAGAAGACTTTGGAAGTTGTCAAAGTAGTACTGTAATTAGATTTGATTAGTGAATTAAGTCCTCGTTGGAGAGAGGCGAAATCACCTTGGCGGGTGGGTTGGAGTAGTTTGTGATCAAACGAACCAGGATAAAAATATCGTGTCTACTGCTTTTGTTTTTAAGTTTCAATTCAACCCCCCTTCTTGTGTTTTTCACTTCTTCAATTGGCATCAGAGCGCCTGGTTCTGAGTTTATACACTTAACCGTGTCAGTACAAGATCCAAGCTTGAGAAAAACACTATGGTGGGACCTAGCCAAAACATCAGCAATGACTATCATGAGGACAAGGACAAAATCAGCGGAAAACCTCCAGTCTTTGATGGAGAAAATTTTGACTACTGGAAAGACAGAATTGAGAGCTTCTTTCTGGCTCATGATGCTGATCTATGGGACATGGTAATTGATGGATACACACATCCTGTGGATGAAAGGGGTCAGAAGATAGATAGAAAAAGGATGTCTGACAAGTAAAAACGTGATTTCAGAAACCATCATAAAGCCAGAACAATACTTCTCAGTGCCATCTCATACTCAGAATATGAGAAGATCTCAAACAGAGAGACAACCAAAAACATGGTTAACTCTCTGAGAATGACGCATGAAGGCAAAATACAAGTCAAAGAAACCAAGGCCCTTGCGCTCATTCAAAAATATGAAGCATTCAAGTTGGAAGACAATGAATCTATAGAAGCAATGTTCTCAAGATTCCAGATTCTTGTTGCTGGGCTGAAAGTTCTCGACGAAGGATATTCTACTGCTGATCACGTAAAGAAGATCATCAGAAGTCTACCCAAGCAACAAAGGCCAATGTTCACTGCACTTAAGCTGGCTAAAGATCTCAACAAAATATCTCTGGAGGAACTTGTCAGCTCCCTCAGAAGTCATGAGATAGAGCTAGAAGAAGACGAGCCTCAAAAGCAAGGTAAGCCTCTAGCATTAAAATCTAACAAAAAAACTGATCCTAAGGTTTTGCAGGCTATGGAAGAAACCTATGATGGATCATCATCAGAAGAAGACGAATTGTCTCTTCTCTCTAGAAGGGTCAATCAACTATGGAAGTAGAGACAAAGAAAATTCAGAAACCCGAGAAGATCAGAGAATCAAAATGAATCTTCCTCCAGATACATAAAGTATGAGTCCTACTCTGGACACAGAAGATCTGAAGCTTCTTCAGGTCACAAAAAGTCAAATAACAAAGACATCATCTGCTATGAGTGCAATAAACAAGGGCACTACAAAAGTGAATGTCCAAGGCTTCAGAAGGAGAATCCCAAAAAGAAGTTCTTCAAGGAGAAGAAGAAAAGCCTCATGGCAACATGGGACAATTCAGACACTTCTAATGCTGACTCAGAGTCAGATGATGAAAGAGCCAACATCGCTCTTATGGAAAATGTGACAAAAGACAACGAAGCTTCTGGTTCAGACTCAGAATCAGACGCAGAAGAGGTATTCCCTAATTTCACTGTCAATTTTACTAAGGCTGAACTTGCAGAAAGTCTGAATGAAATTCCGGAAAGGTATCATCAGATCAGAGTCAAATTCAAGAACCTGAAAAGGGATCTTGTCTCTGACTCTGAAAGAACTGAGAGTCTTAGATTAGAAAATTTTGAGTTAAAAGAAAAGATTTTAAAATTAGAAAATTATTTACAAAACTCTCAGAAAGAAATAATCTCAGTGACTCCCAATAATGCTGATAAGATCATCAAAGAGTATGATCACAGCTTTCAGAAGTTTCTGGCTAAAAACATAGATAAAAGCAAGATGGCTTCAATGATCTATGGAGTTATCAGGAATGGCAGAAAAATAATAGGATACCAAGGTAAGGTGTCTCCACCTAAGAAAGTCATGGACCTTGTTATAAAACGCACACCACTAAAATCACACTTCACATATGGGCACACACATAACCTAAAATACACTAGTAATGATTATTCTGTCAAACCAAAATTCAAACAGAATTTTGGTAAAACTAACAAACCAGGACCCAAAAAGATATGGGTACCTAAGGACAAAATTATATATGTAGCAGATATATTTAGCAGCAAGGCTAAAACACCAGTCATGGTACCTGGACTCTGGATGCTCTCGACACATGACGGGAAGAAAGCATATGTTACAAAGCCTCGAACTTAAACCTGGAGGCTATGTGGGCTTTGGAGGCAACCAAAGAGGGAAGATCATTGGCTCTGGAACAGTAGGTAATGGTAATCTTCCTTCTATCAATAATGTGCTTTTAGTTGATGGATTGATGCATAACCTGTTATCCATAAGTCAATTAAGTGATAACGGTTATGATATAATCTTTAATCAAAATTCATGCAAAGCTGTTAGTTAGAAAGACGGAACTATCCTTTTTAATGGAAAGAGGAAAAACAACATTTATAAGATAAAACTTTCTTAACTAAAAAGTCAGAATGTAAAATGCCTTCTCTCTGTTAACAATGAGCAATGGGTCTGGCACAAAATATTAGGGCATCCTAGTATGAGAAGAATATCTCATATTAACAAACTCAATCTGTTCAGAGGACTTCCTAATCTGAAGTTCAGCTCAGATGCTCTGTGTGAAGCATGTCAGAAAGGCAAATTTGCAAAACCTGCTTTTAAAGCTAAAAATGTTGTTTCCACCTCTAGGCCATTAGAACTTCTGCACATAGACTTATTTGGACCAGTGAAAACTGCATCTGTTAGTGGCAAGAAGTATGGGTTAGTGATCGTAGATGGACATGGGTAAAGTTCTTAAGACACAAGGACGAGTCACACTCTGTGTTTGTTGCATTCTGTAACCAAGTTTAGAATGAAAAGGATCTTAGAATTGTCAAAGTCAGAAGTGATCATGGTGGAGAATTTGAAAATAAAAAATTTGAAACATTTTTTAATGAAAAAGGCATTTCGCACGACTTCTCTTGTCTTAGAACTCCCCAACAAAATGGAGTTGTAGAACGAAAGAACGGAACATTGCAAGAAATGGCCAGAACCATGATCAATGAGACTAAAATTGCTAAGATCTTCTGGGCAGAAGTAATTAACAAAACGTGTTATATTCAGAATAGAATCTCTATGAGACCTATTCTGGAAAAGACTCCATATGAATTGTGGAAGAACAGAAAGCCCAACATTTCTTATTTCCATCCTTTTGGATGCACATGTTTTATTCTGAATACTAAAGATCATATGAACACGTTTGACTCTAAATCACAGAAGTGTATAATGTTAGGATACTCTGAAAGCTCAAGAGGGTACAAAGTATACAATACAGAAGCACAAATTATTGAAGAGTCAATCAGTGTTAGATTTGATGATAAGCTTGACCCTCAAAAGTCAAAGCAGAATAAATCTTTTGTAGATATAGAAGTTGAATTCACAAGTAATGAAGATAACTCGTCGGAAGTTCCCAACAGAGACGCTCCAACTACTTCAGAAAGAAATGTTACAAGTGCTCCAGTACCTTCTGCTGATCATCTCCAGAAAAGGTTATCCAGAAGCAGCATAGCTCACCCAGAAGATAAGATCCTGGGAAAGAAGGATGATCCAATCAGAACAAGATCAACATTCAGAAACTCTAAAGAATCCCTCATGGGACTGGTCTCACTGATTAAACCAACAACAATTGATGAAGATCTTCTGGACAATGACTGGATTTTGGCAATGCAGGAGGAATTAAACCAGTTCACCAGTAATGACGTGTGGGATCTGGTTCCCAAACCAAAAGGATTCAACGTCCTTAGAACAAAGTGGGTATTCAGAAACAAACTGAATGAGTAAGGAGAAGTCATCAGAAACAAGGCATGACTAGTGGCACAAGGTTATAGTCAGCAAGAGGGGATAGACTATACAGAAACCTTTACTCCAGTCGCCAGGTTAGAATCTATCAGACTCTTAATCTCCTTTGCTGTAAATAATATAATCACTCTGCATCAGATGGATGTCAAAAGTGCATTCTTAAATGGTTACATAGATGAAGAGGTATATGTGCACCAACCCCCTGGGTTTGAAAATTCCAAACACCCAGAATATGTTTTCAAACTAAAGAAGTCACTCTATGGTCTGAAACAAGCTCCCATAGCGTGGTATGAAAGACTAAGTAACTTCCTGTTGGAAAAGGAATTCACCAGAGGGAAAGTGGACACAACCTTGTTCTATAAGACATTTAAGAATGAGATTTTAGTTTGTCATATTTACGTAGATGATATCATTTTTTGTATCCACTAAACCCTCTCTAGGAAGAGAATTTTCTAAGTGCATGCAGGCCGAGTTTGAGATGAGTTAATGGGGGAACTTAAATTCTTTCTGGGCATTCAGATAAACCAAACTCCATAAGGAACTTGCATTCATCAGAGCAAATATGTCAGAGAACTTCTGAAGAAATTTGACCTCTTAGAATGTAAGCCCTCAAAGACTCCAATGCATCCCACGTGCATTCTGGAAAAGTAAGAGGTAAGTAAAAAGGTAGAACAGAAAATCTACAGAGGTATGATTGGATCTCTCCTTTATCTGTTGGCTTCAAGGCCTGATATTTTATTCAGTGTTTGCTTATGTGCTAGATTCTAATCAGATCCTAGAGAATCTCACTTAACAGCAATTAAGCGAATTTTCAAGTATCTGAAAGGTACTACTAATCTGGGTTTGTTTTATAGAAAATCCAATGAATACAACTTAGTAGGATACTATGATGCTGACTTTGCTGGAGACAGAGTAGAGCGTAAAAGCACTTCTAGAAGCTGCCAGTTTTTGGGAGACAACCTGATCTCATGGACTAGCAAGAGACAGTCCACAATAACATTGTCAACAACAACAGCTGAGTACATAACAATTGCTGGATATAGCACTCAAATGCTCTGGATGAAAAGTCAACTTGAAGACTTCAACATATTTGAGAGTAACATTCCTATCTTCTGTGTTAACACTTCTGCCATATGTCTATCCAGAAATCCCATTTTGCATTCTAGGGCTAAGCATATAGAAATAAAACATCACTTTATTATGGATTATATTCAGAAAGGGATTCTTACTTTAAAATTTATTGACACATACCATCAATGGGATGATGTGTTTACAAAACCCCAATTCCTGGAATAACAGAACCCCTTATGGTTCGTTTACCTCTCTCCACTCATGATATTCCAGAAATACCTTCACCATATGAATCCATACCACCAAACACTCATCACTCACCAATCCTGATTTCTGATTCTTCCACTCCCTCACCTATCAACCGTCCAGCTGACCACCTTAGAACTGTCATTGATCTAGAAGCGCTGGACCATCTAGCTTCCACCTCACACAAAATTGCCATCCCCAAACCTAAACCAACCTTAACCAAATTAAATGTTGGTAAAAATCTGTTGACTTTTGAAATAGAAATACAGGAATGGGTTACTTCTTTGAACAAGCAAGTCAAGAGAATTCTAATCCTGCTGCTTCTGATTCTCTATGGGAAAGATTCAAAAAATGGTTTAACTCTGAAACCCAGAAGCTGAAAGAATTGAGCTATGAAAGGGCTCAGCAGAACTTCAGTGATCAGATGAAAGCCTTCAAAGATCAAGTTCTAAGCCACTTGGACAAGAAAGAAATTCTTCTACTGGAAAATGCTCCATGGAAAGAGCACCAACCTTCAGAAGCCACTGAACCAGATTTTGATAGTCATCCTCTGACTACTGCTCTAGAAAAGGTAATTGCAACAGAAGAAGTTGTTCAATCAGAAGAGGCTGCAGAGTGTTCTAAACGACATGTAATCTCTGAAGATACACCAGCTTCGTCTCTAGTCATGCAAACTATGGAAGAGTTAAAGAAGGAGAATGCCTTAATCCATGCCAGACTGGATAAGAAAGAAGACACAAACAAAGAGATAAGGGATATATTGGATAAACAAGAAGATATATCAAAAGAAATCAAAGACATTCTGGGAAATCAGGAAGCATCAAGGACTCAGATTAAGAGCTTATTGGAAGCAGTGTTCACACGACTTCCCCCTCCTAGATTTTCTTTAAACTGATTATCTGTATTTCTCATCTTATCCTCTTTGTTTCTGAAAAATGTCATTGCATTCTGTTTTTCAATATAAATCATATTTTTGACTCTGATTATATTTCTTTTTGATACCTGACAAAAAGGGGGAGAACGTAAGATATTTTCAATAACAATATACCGGGACAAGTCTCAAACATTCTGAATATTTTAACCTCTATGTTTTCTGAAAAGCTTGAACAGGAACATACTCTGATAAGAACAGAAGGAGATGCACCAAAAGCTCTGACGAGAAGGAACATAAGGGAAGTAACTCATCTCTATTTGAGTAATCAACTCAGGGGGAGACTCTCTTAAGCTTTTTGTTCTATATCTTTCATTGAAAATCCTAGTTTTTGTCATCATCAAAAAAAGGGAGATTGTTAGAACATAGTTTTATTATACAACCCTTAATTAGAGTTTTGGTGATAACAAACACAAAGAACAAATATGCACTCTAAATTTGTGTTATTTTGTATGCAGAAGTTCTGACCAAAATAACATCAAAAGTTAAGCTACAGAAGCTTTCAAGCTGAGGCAATCAGAATGTTCTGAAGAATGATGATCAGATAATGCGCTAAAGTAAGGGATAATCTGATTCTGAACAGAAGTCTATTATACCATCAGATCCTCACATCTCTGAGTCATCAATGTTCTGAAGTAAAAGAAGCATGCAAGATTCTAGCTCTGAAGCGTTACTTTTCAATTAAGACAGTATCATATGAAATGACTTCAGTCAGACAAGAATCTTCTCAATATGGAAATAGAATTAAGTGTCCATTATCACGCTTTATGTTGGAAAATATTTCCACGCCTATATAAACAAGACTAAAGGACAAATCGTTCAGTATTTTTTGACACGACTGTTCATACATCTAAAACACTGCAATCTTTCTTATTCACTTATACACTCAAATTGTGTAATATATCACAGTAGTTATACAGTTTTTGTAACGAAAAACAATAGTACACAATATATCATTCTCATTTGATTAAGCTAGTTTTCCTTGAGATAAATTGGGTTGTGGTTGTACTCAAGAAGACTTTGGCAGTTGTCAAAGTAGTACTGTAATCAGATTTGATTAGTGAATTAAGTCCTCGTTGGAGAGAGGCGAAATCACCTTGGCGGGTGGACTGGAGTAGTTTGAGATCAAACGAACCAGGATAAAAATATCGTGTCTACTGCTTTTATTTTTAAGTTTCAATTTAACCCCCCCCCTTCTTGTGTTTTTCACTTCTTCAAAAACTTGTTATGCTATGATGCATGGAAGATGTGTATGCAAATGATTTCAAGGATTTATGAAATTTAAATTTGTATAGACAAAGAATGAACAAACGTCAATTTTCATTAATTAGTTCAAAATTACCACAACACGCCCCTTGGGCTTACAAAATAAATCTCTAAGATAAAAATACTGAACGCATCCCCTTCAGCGCAAGATAGGCGTTCACGCTTTGCTCTTCATGTAGCTGCTTTGTAAGCTCCAATACCTTTTTTCTCACTAGCATAAAATTGAGCTTCGAAGGTATCTCGTTCTTCCTTCAGCTGAATCCAAACTTTTTGCAAGTCTTCAAGAGAAGTAGGCATGTCAGGATGGAGGACAGTGTACGGGACATCTCCTTCAACCACAAGTTCCGTGATAACTGGTAAGATAGAGGGATAAGGCATCACAAGTTTCTGAGCACAAGTTCGTACCCACCTAAGGTAAGGCTCAAGGGGAATGGAATTCTTGTGTCCCAGCGTCTTACTATCCACTTTTCCACAAGTCCTCAAGAAATTTGATCAAACCATCAAAAGGGCAAAATGGTCAAAATTAGGGTTTTGATTGAGAAAGGGCAATTTATGATTTTTGACCTAGCAAATGGTCAATTGGTTTAAAGAATTATTTCAAGAGTTCAATTACATCATCTTGACCTAATGACATGGTTCAAAACATTGCAAATCCATTGGATTGACAAATGAATTTTTCAGTCAACTGATCAAAAGTCAAATATATACTGAAAAGTCAAACTTTGACTTTTTGGTCAAAATCAAATGCCAAAGATCATAATTCATAAAAACATGTCAAAATGAGAAACTTTTTCATCAAGAAATCAAGGGTTTAAGTTTTTGTTTTGGAAAGTTGAAAATTTTAACTTAGAAAATTTTCTAAGTATAGAAAATTTCTTATTTTTTCTCAACTTTGAGCCAAATTTTCACCATGATACAAGATGATTCAAAGGAAACTTCCAACATGAAAGGTACAGATCTCCATGAAATCTACAACTTTGCTTCACACAATTTCTCCTAAAAATGCTTGGATATCAAGATATAATTTTGTGAATACATGCTCATGAACCAAAATAACTTAGTGAAATTTTCCCCTAGTTAGGCAGATTTTTGACCTAACTTTATGCCAATTTTTCACATAGTTCCAAGGGAAATATTCAAAAGCAATTCAAATATGGGTTGTAGAGCACATTGAAAGATTTCCAAAATATCCAAGAACTCCTTGAGATCATTCTTGAGTAGGGAGAATCGAAGAGATGAACTTGTTGATTTATCACTTTGATTTCAAGCCATTTCATAAAGAACAAAAATTCAAATCCAAGCCTAGGCTGCATAATCTTTGCTTTGCAGGCCTCAAACTTGTTTCTCACTCCATAATTAAATGATTTCACAGATGTTGAAAGCTTTAAGCCAAACATTGAATACATTGTACAAGAATAATTCCATTTTTGGCACAAAGGTGCCATTTCCATTTTGATAAAGCATAACTTTTGCAATTTTCCACTTCTTGAGCCTTGCACTTGTTTTCTCTGCACACAAGCAAAGCCAAAACCAAAAGCAACTTTCTTGAGGCCTCTACAAAACTAGACCATGCTTGTACAAACTTAGGGACTTGTCTCCTCACTTTTCTTCAAAAGCAATTAATAGAGCCAAAAGGCTATATCTCAAAAATCTTGAGAAAGCTTGATGTCTAACCTCTTCCATACTTATACACAAGTGTATTTCAACCTAACACACGAATGCTAAGACTCAGAAAAACCCCCAAACACCTTGCCACTGAAAATCTGCCATAGCTTGACAGTTTTGAACCATACTCAATCATCTCCAAATCCACTCGTGCGTTTTGAGTTTTAACCACCTAAACACTTAATATACTTCATACCTAAGTGATCCAGACCCCTGTTCCCTCATTGTAACTCCTCCTCCTACATCCACCATTTTCAAACATCATGCTTGCATGTTGACTTGAGTAGGGAGATTCAGGGACTTTCAAGACAAGATAAGGATTGGAATACACTCAGGGAGGTCCAGGCAAGCTAAAAGATCCTCAGGCCTTCTCAAAACTTTCTCAAACTCCATTCACGATCTCAACTGAAAGAGGTAAAAACTCAAACTTCTATCTCTTCATACAAGCATCCTTTGGTCCTGATTTGTGAAAGAAAAATGTAGATATCCTTGCACTAAAGCTAACCATGTTCATAGTTTTCATTTATATTAACTGTGTATAGAGAATTTTGGATTTGAAATTTCTGTAAAAATTAGGTTTTAAATTAGGGCAAGTAAAATTGGCTTTGATCTTTGATTGTTAGTTTACATAAATTATATGGTTGAACTCGTGGGAAGAAACACCATAATTTTCATGTTTGGACCTTCCATTTTCATAGAGAAATGAGAGAGATACAGATGGTCCGGCCATGGCTCAAGGTTGAAGATGAAGTTGCCTTCAGGGGGCATTTTCTAATATATATATATATATATATATATATATATATATATATATATATATATATATATATATATATATATATATATATATATATATATATATATATATATATATATATATATATATATATATATATATATATATATATATATATATATATATATATATATATATATATATATATATATATATATATATATATATATATTTATGATTGTGTTTATATAAACGGATGTACAACTACCCTAGTGGTAAGGCAGTGCGCAAAAATGCTATAGGTCACGGGTTCGAGCCTTGGCGCCTGCCTTTTGCAATTTTTTTCACATTTTGCCATTTTTTTGTCCCATTTGCAGCACTGGGCTTTTTGTTTCCTTGGGCCTATGTTTTTTTTAACTCTGCATCCTGTTTACTCATGATACCCCTGGCCTAATATATTTTTATTATTCATTTTATTTTCATTTTTATTTTGTTAAATATCTTTTTCTTAAAATTAAAAATCATAAAAAATATAAAAATGATAGGTTTATATTTTAGCTTATTTTATTTTATTTTTCTCACAAAAAATATTTTATTTAGTTATATACATTATCCATTTTATTAATTAAATTTGTAAATTAAATTAGAACTAGTTTAATAATTATTTTTTCTTTATACCCATTAAATATTTATTTTAATATAAAAGGACCAAAATACCTCATAATACCATGTATTATTTTCAAGACAAAAAATACAAAAAATACTTACTTAAAGAAATTTATTTTCTTTTAATCAAATAGAATTAGGGTTTATTCAAAAATCTTTTCTAAAAAATAATTTCTTTTCTTAATTGATTTAAATTAATTTTGATTTATTTATTAGGTTTAGGTTAAAACTTTTTTTTCATATAAAAAAAACAAACAAAATCTTCTTTGCATTTGCATACCTTTGCATATTTAATTCATATTGTATATTATTTATTCCAATATTTGTACATATTCAATTTGGTTGTAATAGCTTAATTAGGTTTATATTATTACAATCTCCATTCATAAATTGTATACCCCCCTCCCACAAGTGTTGTAATAGCATTGTAATCTTTAAATTTCACCATTTATCGCTTTTACATAACATGGTAGTAATTAGGGTTTGTATGGCAAGATAAAACCAATCAAATAGAAAACCCTAAATCAAGGCAAAATCAAGCATGAAAATGACACACTTGCACACTAAACACCCCTAGGGTTATCCCACTTGGTTGCCTTACAAAAATGGTCATATTACGCATGTAAGGTGTCTTAGAAAAAACAAACAAATACAAGATCATAGTCCCTCGATGACGCTATTCAAAGTTGCCTTAAAAAAATTATCTTAGTCCATCAAAAATGCTAAGATACCTTGCAACATTTCTAATCATGATTATACGATGACCCACGCCCGTCCCGTTTACATCCAAAGACAAGGTTGCTTACCAAATCAATGGTAAGACAACAATATCAAAGGAAAAGAAAATGAACAAGAAATACATTTGAGTAGGTATATTACTTTTAGTTACTTGCTCCATTTCAAAACAAATATCCTTGCTATTTTCAAAACAAACACACACATTTCCAAACATCTTACAAACATTGAAAACATTTTCAAAAAGATCAACATCTTTGTATACATTCTTACGAACGAGAATCATTACAAAGATTGCCTAAACAATGGCCTCTTTACAAAATACTTTCAAAAACCACACAAAGCACAATTTCAAACAAAAGCAAGTGATCTAGCAAGTAACTAAGAGCCCATGGAAAACCATGGATAAAAAGGGTGCTAATACCTTCCCTTTTTATAATGTACCCCCCGAACTCAAGAAACAATCTCAAAGGTCTTTCATGTGCTTTTTCACCTTTACTTTTGGATAAAAGAAAAGTCGGCGGAGACTCTTGCTAACCGCAACATTTACGATAAAACGCAAAACCTTCAAGTCAGTTCTCCCACCGTATCACAGAACTGGCGACTCTACTAGGGAAAATTCTAAAAGTGGGGTTACCTTAGGGTTTAGATCACATTTACTTGCTTACATTGTTTTACTTGTATGCTTTACATTATGGTTCTTTGTTTGGGTTTGAATCCTCTACCCAAATTTGGGATACATTATAGGTAAGTAGCAATACATTGTGGAAACTGCGCGGGGTATACCGACATGGTCTAAGCAATAGCTACGTTAGTGCGACATATTTATGGGTACTGGTAGCCTTTGATTTAAACAAAGAGAATACGGGGCCGCTGAGTGATGTCATGAAGCACTAATGAACTTCTAGAACCTTTATTTGACCAACTTGGCCTTTAGGATGTAGTGAGATGATCGTCTTTGGTGCAGTCCGAAGTTGGTAGATACTCGATACTACACTCATTGAGGTTTGGTTTCTTGGGATATTCCGGTCGCCATTAAAAAGGTTTGAGCTGAAATAATGACCAAGGAAACAACCCAGTGATATTGAGCTCCTTAGAACCCGATTACTATTACTAGGACATGTTTAAGCCAACTAAACTTCAAGAGGGTACTTACCTATAAAACTCCATGCAAGCCTAAACTAAGGACTTGTTTGCTTTGCTTGTATATGCATACTTGTACATAACATCATGGACATCATGACCATCATATACATCCACTAACCATTTCAAGGATATTAGGATTCATCCTTGTTCTTATTTTGTAGGATATGGATACACTTCGCAGGAAAACTATTCAAGTCAACCTTGTGAGAATCCCTCCACAACTAAAGGAGCCAACTTCAAGAATTCCTGAAAATTCTCCATTCACCGAGAGACATAGTCGTCTACTCAACATGGTCACCTCCAACACAGATGAGGATATGATGAAGGTACTCTTTCAGTTCTTTGATCCTTTGCACCATTGCTTCACATTCCCCGACTATAAACTTGTGCCTACTTTTAAAGAATTCTCCCAAATCTTGAGGATTCCCATTCTCAATCAACTACCTTTCAACGGTACGGAAAGAGATCCAAAGCCAGAAGAGATTGCTCAAGCTCTACACTTGCACTCATCTGATATCACAACTCATTGGAAAATAAGGAGTGGTGTTAAAGGCTTCCTAGCAAAGTTTCTGTTTGAGAAAGCCCAAAGCTGTTGGAATTCCTTGGATTTGCAAGCCTTTGAAGAAATTGTGGCTCTCCTCATCTATGGGATGGTTTTGTTTCCAAATCCTGACCAACTCATAGATATCAACACCGTCAAAATCTTCATATCCCGCAACCCGATACCTACATTGCTAGGAGATATCCTACACTCTTTTCACACTCGTACAATGAGGAAAAGAGGTGTCCTTATGTGTTGCACTCCTCTCCTGGCAAGATGGTTTATTTCTCATCTTCCCCAATCAGTATTAAAGAATGAGCAAGGTTCAAGGTGGTCACAAAGGTTGATGACGCTCAAGAATTCAGACATTCATTGATGCTCCCGATCCAAAGAGAATATTATCATTGTTGACCGATGTGGAGAATTTCCTAATGTCCCTTTACTTGGCATTAGGGGAGGAATCACCTACAACCCTTGCTTAGCCTTAAGGCAGTTTGGTTATTCCCGAAGGGATGGCCCGCGCCAGATGTTGATTCAAGGTCTGGTATTTGACTACGACAACGACGATCAAGGTCTTCGCCAGAGATTTATCCGAGCTTGGAGGATGTTAAACAAGGTGGATAGCAAGACTTTGGGACACAAGAATTCCATCCCTTTTGAGCCTTAACTCAAATGGGTATGAACTCTTGCTCAAAGTCTTATGATGCCTTACCCTTCCATTCTCCCAGTAATCATTGAGCCTGTCATGGAGGGAGACGTTCCATACACTATCCTACATCCTGACATGCCCACATCTCTTTAAGACCTCCAAAGGGATTGGATACAACTCAAAGGAGAGCGAGATACTTTTGAAGCCCAATTCTACACAAGCGAGAAGAAGGTTTTTGAACTTACTAGGCTACTTCATGAGGAGAAGACTCTGAATGCCTACATTGCACCAAAGAGGATGCACACTACTTTTCTATCTTAGAGTTTTTGTATTATTTTGCCCAAGAGGCATTGATGTACTCAAATTTTATCTTATTAATATAACGTGTGTTTCTTTTTTGTCTAAAATAAATTTGAATCTTTGAAATCCTTGAAAACATTGCATATGCATATATCATTCATCATAACATAAATAGGTATTTTGCAACAAGTCTCCTCATCTCTCTACTATTTATTTCAGTAAGATGGATCTCGAGAAAATAGTGAAAGATCTCCAAGCTCAGAATACGCAGTTTCAACAGTTGCTCATGACCCTAGCCAAGGGGCAAGAAGAGTTGAAGACTCTGCTGGCTGAAGAGAGAAAAAAGAAAACAAAGAAGGTAACCAGAGTCTTAAACATGGGAAGAAGATTTCATGGGAAGACAAGAAGGACTTTGGACTTTGCAACAACATCCGGTGAAGGAGAGGGGAAAGGCAAGGAAACATTTGTCCCGTCAGAATCAGAGGAGGAAGAGGAAGAAGAAGACTACTCTGAGGAACAATATCCTCCAGCTGATGACAAGTACAAACATCTCGAAGAGTGATTGAGCGCGATGGAAATCCAAAAGGTGCCAGGGTTGGACTTTGAGGAATTGGGGCTAGTGTCGGGGATTGTGATTCCTCCGAAAATCAAAGTGCCTATATTTTCCAAATATGATGGAGTGTCATGCCCTAAAATGCATCTCCGATCATATGTGAGGAAAATTCAACCCCACACTGCTGATAAAGACTTATGGGTACATTTCTTCCAAGACAGTCTGTCTGGGACTCAACTTGACTAGTTCTACCAACTAGAAAGGGCTAATGTTCACAATTGGGAAGATCTTGCTACATATTTCTACAAGAAATATCAATACAATGCTGATTTGGCGCCTACCCGTACTCAACTCCAGAGTATGGCCATGGTTTCCAATGAAGGTTTCAAGGACTATGCACAAAAATGGAGAGATCTGGCTGGAAGAGTTCAACCCCCTCTGTCTGAGAGAGAATTAGTAGACATGTTCTTAGGCACCTTATATGGTCCTTTCTTCAATCATTTAATCGGAAGTTCATCTGCAGGGTTTACTAAACTAATATTGACCGGAGAGAGAGGATAGAAGCCGGTATAAAGAATGGAAAGATTCAGAAAGACACATCTTCCTCTACAGATGTAAGGAAGCCCTTTATCAGAAAGAAAGAGGTGGCTACCGTATATCCGCAAAGAAACCAAGATAGGGCCGAACGCCGACCAATGGTGGGGGCTGTTATGATCCCAAAGCCTACGTCTGATCAACAAAGAAATAATCAACCAAGGGTAGAAAGGCCAGTCAGGAAGTTTACCGGAAACAACATGACTCCGTCTCAAGTATTACCGCATCTTCTAAGATCCAACTTGGCAACCTTGAAAGAAGCTCCGAAAAACCCCAACACAACATCTCCTCATTATCATCCCAATGCCCGTTGCGCATATCACTCTGAAAGTCCTGGTCATGATACTAATAACTGTTGGGCCTTGAAGAACAAAATACAAGACCTCATTGAAGCAAAAGAACTTGAGTTTGATGCGCCTGAGAAGCCAAATGTCATTTCTGCTCCTATGCCCAGACATGGCCACAATACCAATGCCATTGAAGAAGATTTGTTTGTTACCTCAGTTGACGAGCTCATGACCCCACTTCTGACTGTTAAAATGACCTTGTTGAAGCCGGTGTGTTCCCGGTCTGTAATAAAGTTTGCCATCTCTGCTTGTCCTCACCAACATATTATCCTTTGTTGAAAGTAGGCGTTCAGTGCCTGATAGATAACAAATAGATTTTGTTCGAAAAAACTCCAGTTCCACCTATCCTCTTTGAAGATGTTTCTATCATTACCATTTCCGCCAATCCTTCCAGGGTCTCCACCAAAAGACCCGTTAGAATTATATCAGTTCCAAAAGCAGCTCCTTTAATAATCACAATGCCTGGGCCAGTCCCATATGAATCGGACAAAACCGTCTCGTGGAACTACGAAGGGTACATTTACTACCATGGCGTCAAGCAAGACTGGCCGACCGCCGAAGAAATAAACTTTGAAGAAGAAGATTCCGACATCATTAATATTGCCGGAACTAGCAAAATTACCCGAAGCGGTAGGATCTTTTCTCCAGAAATTGCTCCCCCTAAAGCAGTTTCTGGACCTATGATCATCCCTGTGGCTGCTCCAAAGGTTACTTCCGTACCCATAATCATCTCTGCAAGTGCTCCTATTGACGAAGCCGTCACAACTCCTGTTATAATTCCTACCAACACTCCCGTTGCCGAGACTCGAGGAAAGATTATTCAAGTGGAGCCTATCCGGGCGAAAGGCTCAATCACTGACTATCCCTGAGACATCCAAGAAAGAAATGGAGGAGATCCTAAAAATTATAAAGAGGAGCGACTACGATGTAGTTGAACAATTGGGGCAAACTCCCTCTAAGATCTCCATGCTGGCATTACTACTATGTTCCGAGGCACATGCAAAAGTCTTGGTGAAGTTCCTAAAAACAGCCCATGTACCTCAAGAGACATCTGTTGATCAATTTCAAGACTGCGTGGCCAGCCTAACTGTGGATAATGGTTTAGGTTTTTCAGATGCTGATCTGACGCCAAAGGGAAGAAAGCATAATGAGGCTTTGCATGTCTCAGTGGAATATAGGGGCACCACTCTGGCGCATGTTTTGGTGGACACTGACTCATCTTTGAATGTATTACCCAAAAAAGCTCTTGATAGACTTGACTGTGAGGGGTTGACTTTGAAGCCAAGCAACATAGTGGTAAGGGATTTTGACGGTTCGAAGAGGATGGTACATGGGGAGGTAGACATTCCCATAAAGGTTGGAACCCAAACCTTCAATTCAACTTTTTATGTGATGGACATTCTCCCTTCATACTCCTGCTTGTTAGGCCGACCATGGATCCACAATGCTGGCGTTGTCACCTCTACACTGCACCAGATGCTGAAGTATCAGGTTCAAGGGAAGATTATCACCGTCCATGGAGAGGAAGAATACATGATCAGCCATCTCAATTCCTTCAGATATGTGGAATTGGACGGTGAATTCATTGAAACTCCATTTCAACACTTTGAAGAGGTCCCTCAAAAGGTGGCAGTGACCAAGGTAGTTCCCAAGATTACAAGGCCTCCACTCCGGATGTCGACGCTGAAAGATGCTAAAGCAGTGGTGGAAGAAGGTGGATGCACTATCTGGAGACAACTTCCAGATATCCCATATAAGTCTGACAAGTTTGGCCTAGGCTTCACTTCAAGTGCTCAAAAGGCTGCACGCCGTGCCCGTGCTGGAGGACCACCCCTGAAGATCAGCAACCATGAGGTCAATGCGGTAGAAGATGGTGAAGATGATTGCAAATTGGAGGATTGGATCTTTTCGACTGTCAATGGAGGGCTCAGAAATTGGGAGGCTAGAGACTTCGTCCCAATCACTTTCATCCTTCATTAATTTTTCTTTACATTTTGTTGGATCTGTAATATTCAAAACAATTCGCACTCTTAAAACCTTGTGTCTTACCCGAGGCACAATGGTCCATTTGTAAGGGTTATTATCTCATTTTTCATATGACATCAATGAATCATGGACGTTTTTCGCATACAAACTTTTGTGCTCATTGTTTTTCTTTTACATTTTACTTTATTTCAAAGATAGCTATACCCTTACACACACCCACACTCACAATGCAGGTATACATCCATTCTGGATCCCATGGGTAACAATATTGCTATGGCCTTTTATGACTCTGAGAATCTGATCTACGAAGCCGAAGACGAAGGTGAGGAAGATTGTGAAGTTCCAGGGGAACTTTCCAGACTACTACAACAAGAAGAGAGAACCATTCATCCTCATGAGGAACCCGTGGATACGATTAACCTAGGTACCGAAGAAGATAAAAAAGAGGTCAAGATGGGTGCCAATCTGGAATCCAGTGTCAAGAAGCGTCTGATTCAGTTGTTGCATGATTATGTCGAAGTCTTTGCCTGGTCATATGAAGACATGCCAGGACTTGATGAAGATATTGTGGTACATCGTTTGCCTACAAGAGAGGATTGTCCGCTAGTAAAGCAAAAAGTTCGTCGAATGAGGCCGGATATGTCAGAAAAAATTAAAGCAGAAGTCATGAAGAAATTCAACACCGGATTCTTGGTTGTCACCTCTTACCCCCAATGGGTTGCCAATGTTGTTCCTGTGCCCAAAAAAGACGGCAAAGTGCGAATGTGTGTGGACTACAGAGATTTGAATAGGGCAAGCCCTAATGATGATTTTCCACTCCCCCACATTGATATCCTAGTTGACAATACGACACAACACAAAGTGTTTTCCTTCATGGACGGATTCTCAGGTTACAACCAAATCAAAATGGCGCCTGAGAACATGGAGAAAACAACATTTGTCACACAGTGGGGCATATTCTGTTACAAGGTAATTCTATTCGAACTGAAGAATGTTGGGGAAACCTATCAACGTGCCATGGTAGCTTTATTTCACAACATGATACATCATGAAATAGAAGTCTACGTGGATGATATGATAGCCAAATCGGAAATAGAAGAAGAGCATCTTTATCACTTACAAAAACTGTTTGAGAGACTGAAGAAGTACAAGCTGAGGTTGAATCCTAACAAATGCACATTTGGGGTACGGTCTGGTAAACTCTTAGGCTTTATCGTCAGCAACAAAGGTATCGAGGTTGATCCTGCCAAAGTTAAAGCAATACAAGAGATGCCTGCTCCTCGCACTGAAAAGGAAGTCAGAGGATTCTTGGGACATTTGAACTATATTGCCAGATTCATTTCTCACCTAACAGCTACTTGTGAGCCAATCTTCAAGCTATTGAAGAAATATCAAGTAGTCAAATGGAACGATGAGTGCCAAGTTTCTTTTGACAAAATCAAAGAATATTTACAAGAGCCTCCTGTGTTGATGCCACCAGTAAAGGAAAGACCATTGATCATGTATCTGACTATTTTAGAAAACTCAATGGGGAGTGTATTGGGGCAGCATGACGAGTCTGGCCGAAAAGAGCACGCTATTTACTACCTGAGCAAAAAGTTTACCGACTGTGAAACCAGATATTCAATGCTTGAGAAAACTTGCTGTGCTCTGGCATGGTCTACTCGTTGGCTAAGACAGTATATGCTGACTCATACTACCTTGTTGATACCTAAGATGGATCCGATAAAATACATCTTCGAGAAGCCTGCCCTTTCTAGGAGAATAGAGAGATTGTAGATGATCCTGACAGAATATGACATACAGTATACTACCCAGAAAGATATAAAAGGGAGTTTACTAGATGATCACCTTGCTCACCAAGCTGTAGAAGACTACCAGTCCATGAAGTTCGAATTTCTGGATGAAGACATCATGACATTAGACAACTGTGAAGAATTCAGGCCATATGACGGACCTGAACAAGGATCCCGATGGACCCTGTTCATTGATGGATCCTCCAATGCACTCGAAAATGGTATTGGTGTTGTACTGATATCTTCAGAAGGGTGTCATACTCCCTTTACTGCCAGACTTTGCTTTAATTGCACAAACAACATGGCGGAATACGAAGCGTGCATCTTCGGTCTCAAAGCTGCCATAGACCTAGGGATCAAATCCTTGGATGTATTCAGAGATTCAGCTTTGATTATCAGTCAGATCAAAGGGGAATGGGACACCAAACACCCAAACCTTATCCCTTACAAAGAACATGTTTTGACATTGTTACCACATTTTGAGAAGATTACCTTCGAGCATTTACCGCGAGAAGAAAATCAGCTAGCAGACGCTCTAGCCACAATGTCATCTATGTTTAAACTTAATTGGGATAATGAGGCTCCCCAGATCACCATCGCACGAATGGAGGAACCAGTGCACTGTCACGAGATTAATACTGAAGAAGTAATGGACCAGCCTTGGTTTCACGAAGTCAAGAGGTATCTCGAGGCTCAAGAATATCCAGAAGGAGCTTCAATCAATGATAAGAAGTTCTTAAGGAGATTCTCTGATAAATTCTTCCTTAGTAATGGCATCCTTTACAAACGCAATCATGACTCTGTGTTGCTACGATGCGTAGATAAGGTTAAAGATGAAAGGATCATGGCTGAATTGCACGAAGGGACTTTTGTCACCCATTCCAGTGGGCATACGATGGCAAAGAAAATCCTATGGGAAGGCTATTACTGGTCTACCATGGAAGCAGATTTCTATCAACACTCTCAAACTTGCCATAAGTGTCAAATTTATGCTGACAATGTGCATGTACCTCCGGTTCCTCTAAATATCTTGACAGTTCCTTGGCCCTTTGCTATGTGGGGGATTGATATGATTGGAGAAATCAAGCCGACAACCTCCAATGGACACCGTTTCATCCTAGTGGCCATTGACTATTTTACAAAGTGGGTTGAGGAAGCTTCCTTCACTTCCGTTACCAAGAATGTTGTTTCCCGTTTCATCAAGCAAAACCTTATTTGCTGGTACGGTATCCCAGAAAGGATCATCACTGACAATGGTACAAATCTCAACAACACTATGATTACCGCATTGTGCGAGCAATTCAAGATTCAGCATCACAATTCTTCTCCCTATCGGCCAAAGATGAATGGTGCTGTAGAAGATGCAAATAAGAACATTAAAAAGATCATACAGAAAATGGCAGTCACATACAAAGACTGGCATGAGATGTTACCATTCGCTCTCCATGGATATCGTACCATGGCTCGCACATCAACCGGGGCAACACCCTATTCTTTGGTTTACAACATGGAGGTTGTCCTGCTTATTGAGGTTCAGATCCCCTCTCTAAGGATTATGAATGATGCAGGGTTGAACGAAGATGATTGGATCCAGACTCGACTTGATCAACTGAATTTGATTGATGAAAAGAGGCTTACTGCTGTTTTCCATGGTCAAATGTATCAAAAACGGATGATCAAGGCTTTCAACAAGAAAGTCGGATGTCAAGTGTATCAAGTTGGGGATCTAGTGATCAAATGCATCATCTTGCCACAAGGTGATCCCAGGGGCAAATGGACTCCTACCTATGAAGGACCATTTGTAATCAAAAACATCTTCTCTAGTGGGGAAATGATCTTGACCACCATGGATGGCGACGACCTGCCACACCCTACAAACACGAACATAGTCAAAAGATACTACGCGTAAGAGACCCGCTAGGTTGACACACCTAGGTAAAACAAGGTCATCCCGACGAACCAAAAAGGTTCGGGCAAAAATTAGGGATAAAACAAAAAAAATCTGTACACCCGACAAGTTGAAAACCCGAAAGGGCGACTTGGGAAAAAAAGGGTTTCCCGGTGGACTGAAAACCCGAAAGGGCGGTCCAGGCAAAAGTTAGGGAATTAAAGCGTATGACTATGTTCCGTTGGATCACTTTACGGACAACCTTTGGCTCCCACTAAAAAATTCAGAGGTTCTGATCAATTCAATCATCTTCGGATGAGGAAGCAAATAAACAAGATGCTCGGAGATACGAAGGCTATAGCAGAATGGAAACCCCATGGGATTTTTTGTACACATAGCTATCTTTTCTTTGTATAAATTTTTTTTCATTTTTTACGACAGCATTCTCTTACTAGAATGTTTGTCTCGTTGTACAAAAAATACTTATTCAAATTCAATACAAAGTATTCCTTTGAAAGTGAAAAAACTATTTGTCTTTTCTTTACGCTTGTTTTGTTTACAAAAACGTCCAATGATTCATTGTTGAGCATATGCATTTGAACATGATTACTGTTTACAAATAAAAAAAATGAAAAGAGGCAATTACTGATAGGTTGAAAGGATAGGGAAGTACCTCTAGGCTATCCCATAAGTAAACCCCTACAGTACGTCATTTAAATCCCCAACGGAACAAGATTTCAAATTATTGATCCCCGGTAGAAGTCGTCAAATTTCTCAAGATTCCCCAGTAAAATTTTATAAGCAGTACATGGCATTGCCCTTACAACAGAGTTTATTTCTCTCGACAAAAATTCATCAATACTTCAACTTCAAGACGTGAAGACTTACATATCCTCAGCAGTAGTCAGGGATTTATTTTCCTCAACCCAACAGCAGTGAAACAAATTAGCTCACATACACATACATCGCATTCATATATCATAAACATTGATAAGCACGAATGCATACAACATAATCCCATTATGCATACATTTCATGTATCATGAATTGGAATTTTAGCTAACATTTTTCCTTTTCAGGATAAGATTAACAGTTATCATTAACAATGTTCAGAGTGTTCAGATACAGTTCAGATATGCACCAGACACAGATGCCATCCTGATACTCATTCAAATTTCAACTTTTGATACAGTTCAGATACGCTGCAGACACGGATGCCATTCTGATACTCATTCAGATTCAACCTTTAGATACAGTTCAGATATGCTCCAGACACGGATGCCATCCTGATACTCATTCAGGTTCAACTTTCAGATACAGTTCAGATATGCTCCAGACACGGATTCCATCCTGATACTCATTCAAAATCAACTCTCAGATACAGTTCAGACACGCTCCAGACACGGATGCAATTCTGATACTCATTCTTCCAGCTTACAAATTACAATTCAACAACCACTCTTGGATGGCATCTGAAATCCCATCTCCTATAACTTTCTATCACCGCTCCAAATGGCATCTGTAAGCCCATTCCCTCTACCATCACATCATCGAGTGCAAATTTATGGGTACTCTAGTGTCCAATCATCTTCCACCCTCGAGTCACGAATGGAAAAATTCACCAGTCTAACTCTTCAGGTTTAACAAGATTGAATAGGGGAAGCTGTTGTACCCCAAAATTTTCCCTCTCACTTATCAAAGATTTCCTCACAAGATCTCTTGGATTAGGGTTTGACCAGCTCAAGACACTTCCTCATGCACTGATGACCATAATTAGGGTTTGAGTTTGGACAAGGGATTTTGGACTATCAATGCTTCATATGACTTTCAAGGACAATTATGGACCCCCAAGATTATTCATGTCAAGTTTCAAGCCTTGGATCACACTTTTGATCAGTCAATTGAACATTTGACCTAAACATCAACTGTATTGGGGAAAAAAGTCAACCATGGCCAATTTACAGTCAAACTTCATAATTTTTTATCCACATCAACATATTAGACTCATATTTATCATTTGATCAAGTTTGGACCATAATTCCTCAAGAAATTTGATCAAACCATCAAAAGGGAAAAATGGTCAAAATTAGGGTTTTGACTGAGAAAGGGCAATTTCTGATTTTTGACCTAGAAAATGGTCAATTGGTTTAAAGCATGATTTCAAGAGTTCAATTACATCATCTTGACCTAATGACATGGTTCAAAACATTGCAAATCCATTGGATTGACAGATGAATTTTCAGTCAACTGATCAAAAGTCAACTATATACTGAAAAGTCAAACTTTGACTTTTTGGTCAAAATCAAATGCCAAAGATCATAATTCATCAAAGCATTTAAAAATGAGAAACTTGTTCATCAAGAAATCAAGGGTTTAAGTTTTCGTTTTGGAAATTTGAAAATTTTAACTTAGAAAATTTTCTAAGTATAGAAAATTTCTTATTTTTTCTCAACTTTGAGCCAAATTTTCACCATGATATAAGATGATTCAAAGGAAACTTCCAACATGAAAGTTATAGATCTCCATGAAATCTACAAATTTTCTTCACACAATTTCTCCTAAAAATTCTTGGATCTCAAGATATAATTTTGTGAATACATGCTCATGAACCAAAATAACTTAGTGAAATTTTGCCCTAGTTAGGCAGATTTTTGACCTAACTTCATGCTAATTTTTCACATAGTTCCAAGGGAAATATTCAAAAGCAATTCAAAGATAGGTTGTAGAGTACATTGCAAGCTTTCCAAAATGTTCAAGAACTCCTTGAGATCATTCTTGAGTAGGGATAATCGAAGAGATGAAGTTGTTGATTTATCACATTGATTTCAAGCCATTTCATGAAGAACACAAATTCAAATCCAAGCCTAGGATGCATAATCTTTGCTTTGCTGGCCTCAAAATGGTTTCTAACTCCATAATTAAATGATTTCACAGATATTGGAAGCTTTAAGCCAAGCATTGAATGCATTGTACAAGAATAATTCCATTTTTGGCACAAAGGTGCCATTTCCATTTTGATAAAGCACAACTTTTGCAATTTTCCACTTCTTGAGCCTTGCACTTGTTTTCTCTGCACACAAGCAAAGCCAAAACTAAAAGCAACTTGCCTGAAGCCTCTACCAAACTAGACCATGCTTGTACAAACTTAGGGACTTGTCTCCTCACTTTTCTTCAAACGCAAGTAATAGAGCCAAAAAGCTATATCTCAGAAATCTTGAGAAAGCTTGATGTCTAACCTCTTCCATACCTATACACAAGTGTATTTCAATCTAACACACGAATGCTAAGACTCAGAAACACCCCCAAACACCTTGCCACTGAAAATCTTCCATAACTTGATAGTTTTGAACCATACTCAGTCATCTCCAAATCCATTCGCGTATTTTGAGTTTTAACCACCTAAACACTTAATATACTTCATACCTAAGTGATCCAGACCCATGTTCCCTCATTGTAACTCATACTCCTCCATCCACCATTTTCAAACATCAAGCTTGCAGGTTGACTTGAGTAGGGAGATTCAGGGACTTTCAAGACAAGATAAGGATTGGAATACACTCAGGGAGGTCCAGGCAAGCTAAACAGATCCCCAGGCCTTCTCAAAACTTGCTCAAACTCCATTCACGATCTCAACTAACAGAGGTAAAAACTCAAACTTCTATCTCTTCATACAAGCATCCTTTGGTCCTTATTTATGAAAGAAAAATGTAGATATCCTTTCACTAAAGCTAACCATGTTCATAGTTTTCATTTATATTAACTGTGTATAGAGAATTTTGGATTTGAAATTTCTGTAAAAATTAGGTTTTAAATTAGGGCAAGTAAAATTGGCTTTGATCTTTGATTGTTAGTCTACATAAATTATATGGTTGAACTCGTGGAAAGAAACACCATAATTTTCATGTTTGGACCTTCCATTTTCATGGAGAAATGAGAGAGATACAGGTGGTCCGGCCATGACTCAAGGTTGAAGATAAAGTTGCCTTCAGGGGGCATTTTCTAATATATATTTATGATTATGTTTATATAAACGGATGTACAGCCACCTCAGTGGTAAGGCAGCGCACAAAAATACTATAGGTCACGGGTTCGAGCCTTGGCGCCTGCCTTTTGCAATTTTTCTCATATTTTGCCATTTTTTGTCCCATTTGCAGCGCTGAGCTTTTTGTTTCCTTGGGCCTATGTTTTTTTCTAACTCTGCATCCTGTTTACTCATGATACCACTAGCCTAATATATTTTTATTATTCATTTTATTTTCATTTTTATTTTATTAAATATATTTTTCTTAATATTAAAAATCATAAAAAATATAAAAATGATAGGTTTATATTTTAGGTTATTTTATTTTATTTTTCTCACAAAAAATATTTTATTTAGTTATATATATATATTATCCATTTTTATTAATTAAATTTGTAAATTAAATTAGAACTAGTTTAATATTTATTTTTTCTTTATACCCATTAAATATTTATTTTAATATAAAAGGACCAAAATACCTCATAATACCATGTATTATTTTCAAGACAAAAAATACAAAAAATACTTACTTAAAGAAATTTATTTTCTTTTAATCAAATAGAATTAGGGTTTATTCAAAAATCTTTTCTAAAAAATATTTTCTTTTCTTAATTGATTTAAATTAATTTTGATTTATTTATTAGGTTTAGGTTAAAACTTTTTTTTTCATATAAAAAAAAAACAAACAAAATCTTCTTTGCATTTGCATACCTTTGCATATTTAATTCATATTGTATATTATTTATTCCAATATTTATACATATTCAATTTGGTTGTAATAGCTTAATTAGGTTTATATTATTGCAATCCCCATTCATAAATTGTATACCCCCTCCCATAGGTGTTGTAATAGCATAGTAATCTTTAAATTTCGCCATTTATCGCTTTTACATAACATGCTAGTAATTACGGTTTGTATGGCAAGATAAAAACAATCAAATAGAAAACCCTAAATAAAGACAAAATCAAGCATGAAAATGACACACTCGCACACTAAACACCCCTAGGGTTATCCCACTTGGTTGCCTTACAAAAATGGCCATATTACGCATGTAAGGTGTCTTAGAAAAAACAAACAAATACAAGATCATAGTCCCTCGATGACGCTGTTCAAATTTTCCTTACAAAAATGATCTTAGTCCCTCAAAAATGCTAAGATACCTTGCAACATTGCTAATCATGGTTATACGATGACCCACGTCCGTCCCGTTTACATCCAAAGATAGGGTTGCTTACCAAATCAATGGTAAGACAACAATATCAAAGGAAAAGAAAATGAACAAGAAATACATTTGAGTAGGTAGATTACTTTTAGTTACTTGCTCCATTTCAAAACAAATATCATTGTTATTTTCAAAATAAACACACAAATTTCCAAACATCTTACAAACATTGAAAACGCTTTCAAAAAGATCAACATCTTTGTATACATTCTTACGAACGTGAATCATTACAAAGATTGCCTAAACAATGGCCTCTTTACAAAACACTTTCAAAAACCACACAAAGCATAATTTCAAACAAAAGAAAGTTATCTACAAAGTAACTAAGAGCCCATGGAAAACCATGGGTAAAAAGGGTGCTAATACCTTCCCTTTTGATAATCTACCCCCCGAACTCAAGAAACAATCTCAAAGGTCTTTCATGTGCTTTTTCACCTTTCCTTTTGGATAAAAGAAAAGTCGGTGGCGACTCTTGCTAACCGCAACATTTGCGATAAAACGCAAAACCTTCAAGTCAGTTCTCCCACCGTATCACACCATCCTCCAAGCTCGTATAAACTTCTGACGGTAACCTTGATCATCACTCTCGTAGTCGAATACCATTCTTTGGATGAGCATATCATGCGGACCGTCCCTTCGGTCATAACCAAACTGTAGCAAGGCTAAGCAAGGGTTATAAGTGATACCTCCTCCAATTCCAAGTAAATGGACATTAGGGAATTCCCCACAACGGTCGATGATATTAACATTCTCCAAGGATCGATAACACCAATGAATATCCGAATGAGCGTCATCAACCTATGGGACCACCTCAAGCCTTGCTCATTCTTCAACACAGACCGGGGAAGATAAGAAATAAACCATCTAGCCAATAAAGGAGTGCAACACATGAGATCCCCTCTCTTCCTCATAGTGCGAGTGTGAAAATAATGTAGGATATCTCCCAATAAAGTAGGCACCGGATTGCGAGACATGGAGATTTTGACAACATTTACATCTATAAGTAGGTCAGGGTTTGGAAACAAAACCATCCCATAGATGAGAAGGGATAAGATTTCTTCAAAAGCTTGTAAGTCCAAAGAGTTCCAACAATATTGAGATTTCTCAAACAAGAACTTGGCTAAGAATCCTTTGACACCATTCCTTGTTACCCAATTAGTCGTGACATCAGATTGTTGCAAGTGTAGTGCTCGGGAAATCTCTTTAGGTTTTGGATCTCTTTCTGTACCGTTGAAGGGTAGTTTATTGAGAATGGGAATCCTAAAGAGTTGAAAGAATTCCTCCATAGTAGTTGTGACACCCCAAATTAATTCAAGTGTTAAATAATTAGGAATTTAATTATTAAATTAATTAAAGGCTTAATTAATAATATTTTGGATTAAATGGATGAATTAATTATGAAATTAAAAAGGAAGACCGGGGGGTGTAAGGTTGAATTAGAGGTGTGTGAAGTAAAAATATCTACTAAATAATAACTAATTTATTACTATTATTTGGAAAATAATAAAAGGAATATAAAAAGAAGGATAAAAAGGAAAAGAAAAAGAAGGTTATTTGGAAAAGTCATTATACGTGAAATTGGAGAAGAGAAGAGAAGAGAGGAAAAAGCCAAACGTCGGGAATTCGAAGGATCATCGCGAGGTAAGGGGTGATTTCATTCAGTTAATATGCCTTATAGGTTTTGGAATCAATAGGATTGATTAAGCCTGTTAGGAATCCCAATTTAGGATTGTTAGGTTTATGAAATTCAAACCCCAATTCCATGAATTTTTATGTTTTGATTCAATTTGATATTATGATGAAATTGTATGATGTTATGGTGTGTTAAAATCTCATTGGAATCATGCATTATAACTTAATTTGACATTGCTGTGAGTTGGATTCGAATGGGTATGAATTGGATGGGATTGGAGTAGTAAAATGCTATCAAAAATAGCAGTTTTGGGCTCTGCAGGTCGTGGGAACCAGTTCCCAGTGGGGACGAACCGGGTTCCACTGTGTGAAGTTATAAAAACTAGCAAAATTGCACGTAGGAACCGGTTCCTGTATAGGTAGGAACCGGGTTCCCATACATTTTCCAGAAACATGATTTTTGAACTTCGCAGGAACCGATTCCTGCATATGTAGGAAACGGGTTCTGCTGTAACTTTTTGAAAAATATTAAACTTTGAAAATTCATAACTTTCAAACCGTAAGTCCGTTTTGAGTGCCGTTTTGGACGTTATTTCTTAAATTTAATGCTCTATTTTATAAAATGAAAATATTTCCTAAAACTTGAAATTATTTTGAAAATGAGTCAAATCCCGGAATAAGTGATTATTGGCTAACGCACATGGGTGTGTATGTAGCAGTGAACCTGTGATGGATGGATGTATTAGTATTGTGTGAATGAAAGGCATGTTTATGTTGCTAATTATGGTGTGCATGATCGTTGAGATATCATGTTTTTGGTTTTGGTTCAGTTATGATAAATTGATGTATTTCATAGGCTGATTTGATGTTGCATGCTAGTGATGTGCGTGCATATGCATTGTTCTGGTGAAGTTAATTCCCATTGTGTGGAATTTGACTTGTATTGCTGTTAACCGATACCCGGGTGATGATGGGTGGTTAGGCTGGATTCGTGTCCGGGTGTTTATGGACGAATCAATGGTTGCTGTATCCGGTTGATGATGGATCAGTGTTGGGTGACTTGGTCACGTGTTGGTACCACATGCATTGTGTCTGCATTTGTGTTTGCATGGAATTGTAACATGTTAGGATGTCTTCCAATTTTACAATTCTTTGGTTGATTATTTATTTGTGCATAATGACTCGTATGATTGGAACTGCGTGTTGAATCTGAATTTATGCTAAAATGGGTGAAATAATATGCTTGTGATATAATGTTGATTGAGAAGCTTATAATGCATGTTAATTATGAGAAATCTCACCCTTACTTTAACAATTTCAGATTAAAGTTAGCAGCTCAGGAGTTGGTGAGGATGGCTCTAGAGCTATGTTACTTTAAGTCTGCGTGTCAGTGTTGTGCTCTGATAGGTTGTAACACTGGGGGAAACGTTTGAATGATGAGTTTTATTTTATAATCTATTGTTTAATTTATGTTGGGAATACTTATGAAGTGAAGTTATTCCAGTTTTGAGACATTTCCGCTGTGTAGAACATGATATTGATTTGAATATTTATCTTAATAATTCCTTCAGTAAAGCATGATAACTGTAGATTTGAGGTTTTTTATATTTATCTTGGATTGTGACATCCCTGTTTTCCATGTTACTCTGATTTAATTAATATATTCGCGGGTTATTTAGAAGGGGTGTTACAATAGGTACTAGCTGATAATCGGGAAAAGTGAAGCAATGGTGTAGAGGATCAAATAATTGGAATAACACCTTCATCATATCTTCATCAGTGTTGGAGGTAACCAAGTTTAGGAGGAGACCACGTCTTTCGGTGAATGAAGAATTCTCAGGGACCCTTGATGCTAACTCTTTGACTTGAGAAGGAATTCTTACGAGATTGACTTGAATGGTTTTCCTGCGGATGAAAGTCATGTCCTACAAAACAGAACAAACATAAATTCTAATAACCCTTAAAATGGAGAGTAAGAATGAGTATGATGTTTTGATGTTTATGATGTTATGTACAAGTAAGTATATACAAACAAGGCGAACAAGTCCTTAGGTTTAGGCTTGCATGGAGTCTTATAGGTAAGTACCCTCTTGAAGTTTAGTTGACTCAAACATGTCCTAGAAATAGTAATCGGGTTCTAAGGGATCTCAATATGTCTGATCTTCCTTATTGGGCATTGTTTCAGCGCAAGCCTCTTTCACGACGACCGAAATATCTCGAGAAGTCTGATCTCAATGAGTGTAATATCAAGTATCAACCAACTTCGGACTGCACCAAAACCGGCTATCTCACTACTTCCTAATGGCCAAGTTGGTCAAGTAAAGGTTCTAAAGTCAGTTAGTGCTTCATGACACCACACAGCGGCCCCGTATTCTCCTTGACTACTCAAGGACTACCGATACCCACAAATGTGTTACACTAACGTAACTATTGCTTAGACCATGTCGGTATACCCTGCATAGTTTCCACAACATATTGCTACTTACCTATAAGGTATCCCAAATATGGGTAGAGGATTAAAACAAGCCCAAACAAGGAACCAAAATGTAAAGCAAGCAAGTAAAACAATGAAAGCAAATAAAGGTGATCTAGCCCTAAGGTAACCCCACTTTTAAAAATTCCCCAGCAGAGTTGCCAGTTCTGTGATACAGTGGGAGAACTGACTTGGGATGTTTTGCGTTTGATCGCAATTGTTGCGGTTACCAAGAGTCGCCACCGACTTTTCTTTTATCCAAAAGGAAAGGTGAAAAAGAAAAGGAAATACCTTTGAAATTATTTCTTGAGTTTGGGGGGTAGATTATGAAAAGGGAAGGTATTAGCACCCTTTTCATCCATAGTTATCTATGGTCTCTTAATTTCTTGCTAGATCACTTGCCTTTTGTTTGAAATGTGCTTTGTGGTGGTTTTGAAAGTATTTTGAAAATGCGCCTTCGTTTAGGCAAACTTTGTAATGGTTCTCATTCGTAAGAACGTATACAAAGTGTTGGACTTTTGAAAATATTCTATGTTTGGAAAGTGTTTTTGAAATTTTTTGTGTTTGTTTTGAAAATGAGCAAGGATGTTTGTTTTGAAAGTGAGAAAGAAACTAGGAACAATCTACCTACTCAAAAGTCTTTTGTTCATTTCCTCCTTTCTTTGATATTGCTATCTTACCATTTATTGGTAAGAAACCTTATCTTTGGATGTAAAGGGACAGGCGTGGGTCATCATATAGTCATGATAGCAATGTTGTGAGATATCTTAGCATTTCTTTTTTGAGGGACTAAGATCATTTTGAAAGGCAACATTTGTAGCGTCATCGAGGGACTATGATCTTGTATTTTTGATTTGTTTTTGCTAAGAGATCCCACATGCATAACATGACCATTTTTGTAAGTCAACAAAGTGGAAATACCCTAAGGGTGCAAGTGCGCAAATGTGTTTGATTTACATGCATTGTTTATCTTGAATTAGGGTTTGCTACTTGTTGATTTTAGTCTTGCCACACAAACCCTAATTACTAATATTTATATGAAAGCGATAAATTGCGGAAAGTAAAATTACTACACTATTACATCATTAGGGGAGGGGGTATACTAATTTTCAAATGGGGATTGCAAGAAAATTAAACCTAATTATCTATTACAACCATATTGAATAATGTACAAGAATGAATAAATTTGCAAGAAAATAAATGGAAAAGAAATGATTTTTGTTTGATTTTAATGAAAGGGTTTAGTCTTGACCTAATTAATAAAAATGATTAATTAAAATTAAATAAAAATTACGCCTAAACTAATTAAGAAAATAAATTAAGTTAGAAGACATTTTTTAGGGATTTTTTATGAAAAAGTTTTAAGTTAATAAAAATAATATGCAAATCAATCAATTAAAAGAAACATAAGTTAAGTCCTGAAAATGACTTCATCTTCAACCTCCAGCCATGGTTCCTGTAACTTGCTCATTTCTCAATAAAAATGAAAGATGCAAACATGAAAGTTGCTCCATTTTCCCATACGAACCCAACCATATAAATATCATAAGCTATAAATCAAAGATGAATGAGAATTTCTAAAAGTACCAAATTCTGACCTAACTTTTTTCAGAGATTCAAACCTAAAATTCTCTAAGCTCAATCAATATAAATGAAATCTATGGACATGTACAGTTTCAGGGCAATGATATCTGCATTTTATCTTCACAAATCAGAATCAAATGATGCTTGTATGAAGAGATAGAAGTTTGAAAATTTACCTCTTGCAGCTGGAGGCGTGTATAGAGTTTGAGCAACCTTTGAGATGGTCTGATGATTTCTATAGCTTGCTTAGACCTCCTTGAATGTATTCCAACTCCTACTTTTCTTTGAGGATGGCTGAAACTCCCAACTCAAGTCAAGTTGCAAGCTTCAGTTTTAAAAATGGTGGATAGTGATGGAGGGGTTACAGTCTTGAAACAAGTACTTGGATCACTTATGTATGATGTATGTAAGGTGTTTGGATGATTAAGAATCAAAACGCACAAGTGGAAATGGAGATGGGGAGTTTTATCTCAAAAATGTCAAGTTTCGGAAGTTCTGTGCAGCAAGAGTGTTTGGGAGAGTTTGAGGATGCTTGAAATCGTGTATTGGCTTGCAATAGACTTGTATAGTCATATGAAAAAGGTTATAGGACTTTTGCACAACAGATTTCTGAGTTATAGGGTTATGGCTAGGTTGCTTGATTTTGAAGAAAATGAGAAAATCAAGTTTCAATGTTTTTGTACCAGTAATGTAGAGTGGTTAAGAACTTTTATCACACTGCTTCTGAATTTATATATGGAGTATGATCAGAGGGAACAAGTGAGAGGCTCAAGAATTGACTTTGTGCATAAAAGCCACTTATCCAAAATGGCAATGTTGCCTTTCTTCCTAAAATGGTATTAAGCATGGGAAATGCATTGAAAGCTTGGATTAAAGATTCTAATAGTTTGAATACATTTAATTATGGAGTGAAGTGCAAGTTAGAAGCCTGCAAAGTAAGATTTGTACAGCATGCTTGAAGATTGGATCAAGTGTTCATCACAAAATTGACTTGTAAAACAAGAATGAAACCCTAACTTCATGGCTTCGATTCTCTTAGCTAAAATATGATCTCAATGAGTTCTCTGACATTTTGGAAGTCTTGTAACATCCTCTACAACCTCTATGTTGGACATTTTTTAAGATTCAATTTGGAACTAGGTGAAAAATTTCCATGAAGTTAGGTTAAAATCCTGCCTAAACTAGGGCAAAATTTCACTAAGTTTTTCAAGTTTCATGAGCATGTCTTCACAAAATCATAACTTGAAATCTAAGAATTTCTAGAAAAGGTTCTGCCCTACAATATTTTAGATCTCATTGAGATCTACAAATTTCATGTTGGCAGTTTCCTTTGAATTATCTTGCATCATGGTGAAAATTTGGCATAAAGTTATGAAAAAAAACATGAATTTTCAACACTTAGAAAAATTCCAAGTCTTGGAAATTTTGAATTTTCAAAATGATATCATGAACTAAACCAATAAATCATTTGCTAGGTCAAAAATCAAAGATTGCACTTTCTCAGTCAAAACCCTAATTTTGACCATTTTGCCCTTTTGATGATCTGATCAAATTTATTGAGGAATTGTGATCCAAACTTGATCAATTGAAATATATAAGTTCATAATGTTGATATGGACCAAAAATTATGAAGTTTGACTGTAAATTAACCATAGTTGACTTTTCCCCCCGAATATAGTTGATTTTAGGTCATCTGATCAAATGACTGAGCAAAAATGTGATCAAAGACTTGAAACTTGACATGAGCAATCTTGAAGGTCCAAAATGATCCATTAAAGTCATATGGGGAATCAAAAGTCCATTTGTCCTTGTTCAAACTCAAACCCTAATTTTCAGTTATCAGTGCTTGAGGAGGTGTCTTGAGCTGATCAAACCTTGTGCAGTCTTGAATCAATGGAGATCTTGTGAGAGATTACTTGAGAAATGAGAAGGCAAATTTTGGGGTACAATACCTCTATTTATTGGAAATTATTTTGAGATGGGAGTTCTGCTCTAATGGTACCACATGCATTTGCATTGTAATTAAGTCGCATTTGACGTTACATCTTGTGTTGTGGTGAAAATAAATTTGTTGTTGCTTTATGTTGTTGACTTGTTGTGACAAGTATTATATAAAAGCTGTGAATTTAGTGGTTATGTTGTGTTGATGTTTTGTTGTGATTATTGTTCGTTATAAGATGTGAAGTGGTTATATTATATGATCCGATCTAACATATTATTTATCATACGATTTATCATATCGTTAGATATATTACCCCTTCTATTTGAATGTTGACCTCTGTTGGTAACGTGCAGGTAATCAAGAAGTATAGTTGTTACCTCGTTAGTCCGAGTCGGTGTTGTCGCTCTGATACGTAGCACTCGGGGGATGAACACTTGATGTTTAGTTGTTGATTATTATTTTAGTTGCTAAATTTTTAAGTTGATTACAATAAATAATTGTTGTCTTGAGGTTGTTTTAGTTGAATAAAAGATGTTAAGTGAATTGAAGTTGAGTATGTAGATTCCGCTGCTTATCAATGAAAGGTTGTTAGATTTCGAAGAATAAGTCAGGTTGTTATCGATTCATCCGAGTTATGTGTTATGTATCTGTTTGTATGCGATTAAATGAAGTTTGATTTTAAGTTGTAAATGTAGCATCCTATTTATGTTGAACTCAATTTTTTAATATTATTCACCGGGTAGAAATGGGGTGTTACATGCCCCACGATGAACGTTTGCTAATGCTAAATAAGCTTGACTTCCTCCTAAGTATTTCAACAAGACTCCTTATGGAGTTTTCTTAAACAATTCGTTGCTTATTATCACATAACTTAAGGCACGATATTCTACCTTTCTTTCAGTATTTGTTGTTGGATCTTTCAAATAATTTATTATTGGACTTCTCCATTATGTATCTGCTAGGCTATCTATGGCTAATATTTCGACATGTACTTCGTTTGCATAACCTAGACTTGAATTTTTTAAATCTGTTGGAGAAAGCTTAGTAGCTAGTACCTTGCCATGCACTTCTATCAACTCTTCTAATCTTTCTTTTGATACTTTGTATCCTGAGGCGATTTGAGCCAAATCATTTGCTTCTTGATTCTTCAATTTGGGGATGTGCTTGATATCTATAGACTCAAACTTTCGAAGCAACCTGTTTTCTATCACGAAGTAAAGTATCAAGTTTTATTTTATGCACTTGTATTCTTTAGTAATTTGTTTGATTACTAATTCAGAGTCACCCATTATTTCGACTCTTGTTGCCCGTAATTCCAATAAAGCTTCAAGTCTTGCTATCAGTGCTTCATATTCTTCCTCATTGTTTGAACAAGGGGGGTCCTTATATTTTTTAATTAAGCTTTTTTGGAATTTTATCTTGAGAAATAATCAGAATTCCAACTCCACTTCCTTCCTTATGTGTAGAACCATCCAAGAATAATTTCCAAGGTTCTAACTCCACAAGATACTGGGATACTTCGACCATTGCATGGTCGATAATGAAATCAGAGATCACTTGCCACTTCATTGCTTTTAAAGGAATTAAAGTCAAAGAGTACTCTATTAGAGCCAATGCCAATTTACCAATTCGACTACGTAGAATTGGTTTAGACAACATATGCTTGATAACATCAAAATGTGAAGAAACATAAACATTGACTGGAATTATATAATATTTCAATTTAGTACATGAGAAATACAAGCAAAGACATAGTTTCTCTATTGTACTATATTTAGTTTCTGCGTCATTCAGTACTCTACTTAAGTAGTAAATGGCCCTTTCGACACCATTTTCGTCTTCTTGAGCCAGCATGCTTCCTATAGTTTTATCTGACGCAGATATGTATAACCTCATGCACTTGTCTCTTTGATGAGGAGATAGAATAGGTGGTTGCCCCGAGTATTGTTTGATTTTCTCGAACTCCTCTTGATGTTCTGCATTCCATGCGAAGTCTCCTTGCTTCAGCCGCAAGAGTGAAGAGAATGCTTGAGTTCGACCACTCAGGTTTGATATAAATCTTCGCAAGAAGTTTATCTTTCCCAGCAGTGATTGCAACTCTTTCTTTGTCAATGGCGCTTTAGATTCCATTATTGCTTTTGTTTTGGTTGATTTCTATGCCTTTCTTATGGACCACGAAGCCAAGAAAGTCACCTGCCTGCACAAAGAATGCACATTTAAGGGGAGTCATTTTCAGGCCATGTTTTCTCATTCTTTCAAATGATTGGCGGAGGTGATCCAAATGACTAGATCCTGATATAAATATTACTACTATATCATCAATATAGACCTGTATGAAAGTCTAAATGAAATCATGGAATATAGAATTCATTGCTCTTTGATAAGTTTCCCTAGCATTTTTTAAACCAAATGGCATAACCACCCACTCATAGGTTCCTATTCCCTAGCATCAATAAAGAATGCTGTCTTTGGCAAATCTTCTTCTGCAATAAATATCTGATTGTATCCTGAATATCCATCAAGCATACTAAGATATTCGAAACTAGCAACATAATCTACTAGCATTTCAACCACATGCGTTGAATATTCATCCTTAGGATTTGCAAAATTTAAATCACGAAAATCTATGCATACTCTAAGAGATCCATTTTTCTTAATTACTGGTACTATATTTGCAATCCATTCGACATACAATATGGTCCAGATTAATTTTCAGTGTAGGAGTCTTTCGAATTCTTCTTTTATCTTTGAGAGGATCCCTGGTGCGAATCTCCTTGGTGTCTGCTTGTTGGGCTTCTTACCATCCTTTATAGGCAACTTCAGTTTGACTAGGTCCCTGCTCAAACCAGGAATTTCGTCATAGTCCCAGGAAAAACAATCTTTGTATTCCTTAAGCAACTGGATTACCTCTACTTTTAATCCTGGACTAAGCTTTGAACTGACATACGTGGGTCTTTTTACAGTCCCATTTCCTAGTTCCACTTCTTTAAGAGGATCCTGTTCTAGCATCTTCTCATTCGACGCCACTGGATCCTTCTCGAATCCCAAAGGCCCATCATCGTATACAGCGTCCAACCTTTGGTCTTTTTCTTCGACGGACTTCTCTCCGTCAGGGGTTTTTGGTTTGAAGTACACCCCAGGTCCTTTTGTATGATTTACTTTTTCATTGGCCTCCATAGCCATATTCTTCACTTCGGCTTCCAAAGCAGATTTTAGTTTGTTTTCATCCAAATAGGCCGAAATCCTTTCGAAGAAGGAGGACTCAGACATGATCATTGTCCTCGTCATCCCAACCAGTGGGCCGTATCTCTGAGAGTCCAAGTGCATCTTATTCTTGCCCCAAAATCTCCCTATCCCAGCAAAATCCATGTCTTGGATGTAAGGTGAGAAAATACATAGCGTTGTTGTTTGGCGCATATGCGCCATCTGCAGCACTGGAAGGCCCTATGTTGGCCAGGTTTCGATAAAAATTCCTTCGATTAACTTGGTTAACCTCCGTCATATAATAGCTTTCGTCAGCTTTGATGTTTTCCACAATTCCATCTTCTCTCCAAATTGCCACACACTGGTGCATTGAGAAGGGAACTGCGCCTATTCCGTGAATCCACTCACGGCCTAAGAGTAAGTTGTAATTTGTCTTGGCCGCTATGACCATGAATATGGTTGGTCTTGTAATGGTTCCTACTGTAAGATCAACTTGAACTACGCCTAGAGTATGACCAACTTTCCCTTCGTAGTTAGATAGTACCATATTATGGGGTTTTATATTTGTATCATACATACCTATCCTCTTCAGCAAGAACTGAGCCATTAAGTTAACATCAACACCCCATCTACCATCACTTTGTTGATCCCCACTTGTTCAATCTTTCCTTTGATAAATAGAGGCTTCAGGTGATTCTTCATACCTTGGTCTGGTCTTTCGAAGAATGCATTGTGTTCTTCGACTGCTCCAGTATTCATAACATAGTAGCACATAGGCTTCTGCTTCACCATTTCTAATACGTCTGCTTCTTCAGAATCTTCTATCTCTGTCACTTGGTCATATTCATGTGGTAGTACAGAAACTACGTTACAATTGATATTCAGAGAAGACTCCCCATCCGAGTCGAAGTTGTCAGTAAGCATGTCCTCATCATTGGTTGGCTTTTCGACACACACCTCTGTCTTTTTGGGGAAAAAGCCTCCTTTGTGCTGGGGACTTCTCTTTGTTAGGTGCAACAAACATAGTATGATTCGTACTTGATTCCCCTACTTCGTTGCTTGTAAGTTCTTTTTGAGCCTTCTTGGTCCTCTGGAATCTTCGCCATTGGGACCTTGTCTTTGGGTTTTTTCCTTTATAGTTTTCAAACACATAAGCTCGTTGCTTCATTGACTGGAATTGCCTTCGATATGCCCACACTGTTCTGCCACCTTCCTCGAAACTCTTCCATTTCCCTTTGCCTTTTCCTCTTTTCTTGCTTTGACCAGACTTCAACCACTTGTCTGTTGGGACGTTGGCAGGTGGCTTAAAGGTGACTTGTCGATTCACCTTGGGGTGTGGGCTATCTTCCCCTTTTGGGATTCCTTTTGCATTAGGTATGTACCTTCCCCTACTATGCCTTTGATTGTTCCAGCATTGAGCATATGGATTTTCTCGAATGCTTCAGCTGCCTTTATATCATAAACAACGCTACACCATGGGAACATTAAGACTTCTGATCCTGCCTTATGACAATGAACCAAAAAACCCATCAAGCTTTCTCCCATTTTTGGGTATGGCAACAATTCTTTGTCATTTCTCCAGTTATTTCCAGCCCTCTCTTGGTACAGTTTCTGGTATGTTGCTGCAGCACCTCGATCATTCATTACGCTGCACCTAAGGCACACTAGTCCCTCAAGATTCTTCGTGTGGCAATGAAAAAGATATTCAACTTGGCTTACTTTTTGGTGCCCGGTTCGCATCCTATCATTCTCCATCTTCAAACGTCTTTCGATATCCTCCATCTCCTGGGATAGCTGGTTCATATTCACCATGTTTATTTCGAACTTGGGACCTTTAACAATCTCAAGCTCCTCAAATCTGACTCTAAGACCCTCAGTAGTCTTAGCCTCGCCAGTAATTTTGGCATTGCCATCAGCAGCATTGCCTTCTTCCTGGCTTATGAGACCCTCAACAATCTTTACTTTTCCAGCAACTTTGGCATTTCCATCAGCAACATTGCCTTCTTCCTGGCCCATGAGACCCTCAGCAGTATTTGGCCCCTGAGTATCTTCAGATATCTTGTCTACGTCGAGTTGAACTACTTCGACTTCGACAACATCAACCATGTTGATATCCACAGGCTCTGCAAAATTTGTATCAACAATCTGAAGAGGATTTGTGTCGACCTTCATCTAGTTCTTGGGCCTCTCTCCAAACTTTAGCCTCCCTTCCTTGATAGCATTCTGTATCAAATCCCTAAAAAGATAGCATTCTGAGGTTTTATGGCCTAAGAAATTATGATACTTACAGAAGCCCCTTTTCTTCTGTTGTTTTAATAGAGGAATTTTAACACCAGGGGACACTATCATCTGGCCATCTTTTACTAACAAATCAAAGATTTTATCACACTTGGCGATGTCGAAAGTATAGGTTTTCTTTGGAAATTTGTCATTCCTTTCTGGTTCGACGAATTTTTTTCCGTTTGCAGGCGTTAGCACTTTGCAAGGATATGATGGTCCTTGATTTAATTCTGCAAGATCTATTTCATGTTCTTCAACCTCCAAAAAATCATCTTCAACATATCTTTCGTCTGAACATGATTCGATATAGGCCACTCTTTCTTTCCCGTGGCTTTTGTTAGCCCTTGCTTTTTCAATCTTGAAACGCTCCACCTGTCAAACCCTATCAGCCAGTTGTGCCATATCCCTCAGATACTGGGGATCTAACTTCTTTCTGATATAGAAATCCAATCCTCTTGTTGCCATTTTGACAGCTCGTGTTCAGGCACTTGCGTGAAACATCTTGCCTTCAACAAACGAAACCTGTTAAGATAATCATCTATAGGCTCGCTGAATTTGCGCTTAACATCTACCAATTCGCTCAGGCTGATTTTGGATTGACCTACATAAAATTTTTCATGAAATAATATCTCTAAGCGAGTCCAATCATGTATGAGGTTCGCTGTAAGAGTTGTAAACCATGTAAAAGCATTTTTGGTTAGTGAACTAGGGAAATACTTGATCCTTAGATTCTCATTGTTTGCTATATCCCTTGTTTCTGTAAGATATCTAGCAACATGTTCTATGGTTGACTCACTGGTGTCACCAAAAAACTTTGTAAATTTTGGTACTTTCCATCCCCTAGGTAACTCAGTTTGCTGAATATATTCAGACAAAAGGGATGTATAATTTGGCCTTCGCATGCCAACATTTACTCCATTTCGTGCCATGATTCTTTTAACTATGGCTGCTAGATTATTATTTCCTACCACATTATCTTGTCGATATCCTTGGAGGACTTTGTCAGCATCTTGGTTTCGATTCACCATGACTACCCTCCTTCGTGGTTCCTCCCGGGGAATAGCCTGTTGAAATCTGGGTGGTTCTTCTCTTCGAATTGGCTGTTGAATTTCGATTTCTGGGTGTATCACCGGTTGGGCTTGTTCAATGGTTGGTTCTTCTTGAAACATGATGCCTTGATTTTCCATTATCCATGTAGGTTGTGGTTGTCGAATTGGTTCTTTGGGTGCACCAAAGAAATCTGCAAGGCGCCCAATTTGTGCTGCCATTTGTTGGTTTGCTTGGGAATTCTGCAGGTTCGTCTGTGTGGTGCTCTGGATTAAAGGGTTAAAAATTGTACACATTTGTTGGGCGAGTACCCCCACCATTTCATGGTTACTATCATCCATCTGTTGCCTCAAAACTGCCTGCGTATTTGTGGTAATAGGAGGTAATTGAGCAACATATCCTGGCTGCGAATTATTTCGTGCCATATGGTTTACCCCTGCACCTGATCCTTGTAATGGAGAAAAAACAGATGTTACAGGACATGTATATGTCGAAGCGTTATTTTGAAGTCCTTCCATGAACAAAGTTGGCATACCATATATTGGATCTGATGTTGGGATTGTGAATCCCGGAGCATATGTTCTAGAGACACCATTTATTGAAGGTCTGGGGTTATGGGTGGGATTTGACTGGCCAAAGACATTGCAAAAGGTTCATTTTCTGTAGCATTTGTAGTCGAAGGGATAATCACAGTCCCTTGACTTGTTGTCATGGATTCGGTTGTATTTGAAGCGCTTGAATTCCCTCCCGTGGGAGGAGGAACTTATTGTGCATCATTAACGGGTGGGTTAGCCATTTTCCTATTGTATTGCCTTTTTGGTCTAGGATCTGTAGTGTTGGCTAATTTTCCACTTCTTAATCTCATGCAACAAACAAGTTAGGAAACACAGATTATCGAAAAGAAAAGAGAACTAAATATTAGACACAATGTCCCTCTGGGTGTGCCAATTTGTTTACCCTAGAATTTGGTAAACAACCGCTGATCTTCTAAATCCCTTAACGAATTCAGTTACTCGTGATATCGATCAGATTGATCTTAGGACTATTGTTTTCTAGTATTTAGAAAACATATTTTTCATGATAATATCTTTTAAATGAAAGGAAACACTTCGTATGTCGAAGTGGAACTTCTTTATGAAAGCAATAAAGCAGAAACTAGTTTAAACTGGAAATTATAAAGAACATAAATAACATGAAGAAACTTCATTGCATGTAAATGAAATTGAATTGTAAAATATGTAATTGCAAGCTTCTCAAGTCATATTTAAAGCATTAGTTTTGATGAAGACAACATGGATATCAACATTCAAAGGATGTGCAAAAAGCTTATCAACATCATATAAAAGTCTTGAAGATTAGAAGAAGAATTATTGAAGAATCATCAAATGTCAAATGGTATAAATAATTCTTAATCTTGAATATAGATGTTCACAAAAATATGCATTCATCAACATATACATATCTCACATTTTTAATGTTAAGAAAAACTTTGTTTAAAATCTTTTTCAAAAAGAATTTTTGAAAATTAACTTTCAGGAACCCGTTCCTCCCTAACAGGGAACCGGGTTCCAAAACTTGTTCAAAAACGTGTCCCTGGAATTTGTACCAGGAACCGGGTTGTACCAATAGGGGAACCGGTTCGTGCGTGATATTTTTGAAATCTGACTTATAACGTTCACTAAGAACCGGGTTCTGTCAGTGTCGGAACCGGTTCCTAGCGAACCAGTGCAACTTTTCTTTTGGTTTTTGAACATATTTTCAATAGTACTCTTTCATGAATGCATTGCAACTTTTCATATGAATTGGCATGAATGAAGAGGTTCTTGTGACTTTATAAAAGGCAGATTTTCATAATAAATCATAACTTTAAAGAAAAAAAAACAATAAACCTTCTTCATATTAACAATTTTCTCATTCATTCAAATTTGCACTTAAACTTTCATGTGTTCATAATTTTGTGAAACTTACCATATACACTTTCATTAAGAAATCATTACAAGTTTCATACATACATTGTGAACATTTATAATCATTGCTTGAGAATTGTTTTTATCTTGAAGAAGAAGATCAATTGAAGATTGATAGTGCTATCCATCTATTTCAAATAAATTATTGTATTACATTAAAGAAATTATTCCCTTTCTATCCAGGATTGTTGGAAGTAAGTGTTGTGATTTGAAGAGGATTGTTCTTCATTCACATTAGTGTTTGTTTGGTCTTAAAGGTGTTAAGAACCTTTGATCACCCTATAGGTTAGATAGTAAGTGTTGCACCCCAAAATTTTCCCTCCCATATTCTTCAAGAAATTGCCAAGCCAAGTCACAAAATGCCCCAAGGGTTGTGCAGTGCAACAGTCTCCTATACAGTCAAAACTAGGGTTTGTGTTCTGATCAAGAAAAGGAAGTTTTCAAAGGCCAAATCAAGTCTCATATGCTTACAAATGTGGTCAAGCATCCTCATATCAAGTTTCAAGACATTCAGCTCAAAATTGCACAGTCAAAACCCTAGATTGCACTATAGTCAACTGTAGGGGCAAAATGGTCATTTGACAGTCAAAAGTTCAAACTTTTGGTCAACATATCATTTTGAAGCCACAAACATCATTTTATCAATGCTTGATCATGATTCTCAAAATTTGGCTCAGAAAATCATCAAGATGCAAAAGTTACTATATTTGGACAGCTGAAAAAGTCAACTGAAATTGACCAGGGCATAACTTTCACATGGATTATCAGAAAAATTCCATCCAAAGATCATTTTGAAGAGACAGACATTTCCTACAACTCATCTTCATATTCCAAGTCCAAGAAATGCTCTCACAAAAAGTTATCAATTTCAACATTATAGGTCATTTTCAAAAGTCAACAAAAAAGGACTTTAAGTCAAAGACCATAACTTGAGATTGGTAAATCAAAATTACATGGGACCAAAGGCATTGGTTAGAGGACTCAAAGACCTTTCCAAAATGTCCAAGAACATGTCAAAAGCTTAAAAATTGAGAAAGTTATGCCTTGTGGAAGTTGAGAAATTTTTGGATATTTTGAAAAGTCAACTTTGATTCAAATGGTCTAAAATTGCTAATGGGCCTATTTTTCTTCCATGATTCATCACTCCAAGCCTATGCACGACCACTTGGCCCAAAGGGAAGCATTTTCTCATTTTTTATTTATTTATTTGAATTTATATTAATATTAATTCATTTAAATTATTTAAATATATGAAAAATATCTACTTTGACCTAAAAAATCTTTTTATGCATGTTTTGCTTTCAAAATCTCGTGCACATCCCAAACATGGAAAGAATTGGACTAATTGATCATGATTGATACAAAATGCACATGAAAAAGATTCAAAAAAGATCCTTGAAATCAAAAATTCAAAAACCATTAATTCATTGGATTTGATCAAGTTTTCTTAACCTAATTGTCTCACTACATATGCAGGATCACAAACCTAATTGCATTAGACAAAAAGCTGCGCTCAAGAATACATCACAAACTTGAAAATTTTCCATAAAAACTCAATTCTGAAAAGCATTCTAGAGGACGATTCAAGCCCTAATCTTGATCCCAATAGCTTCATTGTGGTTCTCTGAACGTGTGCCAATCACAAACAACAACAAAAGCTCCAAGAATTGGTAGATTGAACCTCAACTGTGTCCAAAATTTTCTGGGATCGTGCATCATAATTTATGCATATTTTGTCATTTTGATTGATTGATTCATGTTTGTTATAAGTCTCTGATGCTAACCATGCAGTTTGATTGCGTTTTTATGCTCTATACGTGATATTGCCATGAATGCATTCTAGGGTTTCTTGAGCTCTCAATTGGGGATTCTCTTATCCTGTAAAATTGAAACACGACAATACCATTATCAAAACCAGGGAGTTTGGACGAAGAGATTGCAATGGTCGCGCTTAATTTATATACACGTGTGGCCTATTCTCTATTCTGAAAATAAGCCTATTTTGGGGGGGTTTAAAACCCCCGTTAAATATTTGACAAATTTGTTTCAGGCAGGCACGATGAAGAAGATGAGTCCGTGCCACGCAGGGATTGGTTGCTTTTGAATTTCGCGCGTTTTCCATCACTAATCTTTCTTTTCTTTTATATTGTTTATTTGATATTATATAATAACAACGCATCAAATGGCGTAGTGGCACAGGTGTTGAGCTTGCAGCGTCCAAGACCTGGGTTCGAGTCCCAGGTCTGTATAATTCTCAACATTATTTTTCAATTCAAGCTCTCATGCAGGCATAATCCTAAGACTCACCATACACCTCATGATCCAAGCATACACGTGTCCCAGACGACCACACCAAGGGCAAAGATTGGGAGAGCACCATGTACCATAGTCAACGCATCACACATGATTGAGAAAGTCCAACGAGACCAAGGCTTATTGGGCCACAATTCCACCATCAAAACCTCACAATTGGGACTACACCCCCACCCTGGTTTGCAAATGTTTTTTTTTATTTTTCTCATATCTTTTTTTTTCAATTATTATTTTTATTTGTTTTATTGTTTTAATTTAATTCATTATTTTTACAATACATAAAAAAATACAGAAAAATCAGAAAAAGATAAAAATGTAATAAATATTTTTATTTTAATTACTTTTATAAATAAATTAATATGTAAATAAATTTAGTTTTAATTAGGTTACAACTTTAATTCTTTTTTAAATAAAAATCCAAAAATATGTAGAAATAGGTTTAATTAATTTTGATTCCTTTTAATTTCCCTTTTTACAATAATAATGTTTATTTTATTTATTTTCTATAATTAAATTTTGCATGTAAATTAATTTAGATTTAAATTAGGTTAAAACTTAATATTTTCATAATAAATCAAAAAAACACTAGAATTAGGGTTTACACTTCAAATTTCATTCTAATAAATTCTTCTTCTTTTAAATCTTAAAAAACATAAAATACTAAAAAACATTTTCTTTTAATTTTTAATTGTAATTTCTTATTAATTTTAATTTTTTGCAAAAGGGTCCAACGCCCATGTTCATAATTTATTTAATTTCGCGCATTTATTTCATGTCGCTTATTATAATTATGTAATTCTCCCGAAGCATTGTAACAATTTTACTTTTCGCATTTCTTTTGCTTTATTTACTTTCCGTCAAATCGGGTCCGGTTTAATTTTGGCGATGTGGACCCGCGCCATTTGTAATAGTTTAGATTTATTTTCCCGCAAATATATTAACTGTTAAATAAGCATGAAAGAATGTATGGACTTAAAATAAAATCAAGCGTAGATCACAACAAACATGACAAGACAAATATCAATGAAAACGACACACGAATCGCACACACCACCCCTAGGGTACGCCTCACTGTTGCCTCGAAAGGTGATCGTCGAGTAGAGGACGTCTTAGTAAGTCCTCATGATCCGGGAACCTGGCATGAGGGTAGCTTCTAAGGTGTCTTCCCATTGCTCTGGTGATCACCATGTCCCTACAAACTCGAATTGACCCGAACACCTCCAACGGTGGTGCTACCTACCTCTCAATGGTGGGATGGCACTACTTTAAAGGACATTTACACAGACGAATTCCTTAGGGTAGGTAGGTTCTCAAGGATACTTGCTATCTCCAAAACAAACTGAAATCTTTTCACACCAACACATTTTCAAAAGCTTTCAAGGCAAATTTTTCAAACACTCTGACGTACGAGTCGAACTGAAATTTTTCAAAGAAACTTTTTTAAAACCCACAATTGAAAAGCAAACAAACAATTTTGAAAACACATTGAGCAAGTATCTAAGAGCCCATGGATAACCATGGATAGAAAGGGTGCTAACACCTTCCCTTTCTATAACCTACCTCCCGAACCGAGAGCAATCTCTTTAAGGAATTTTTCTGTGCTTTTGTCCTTTCCATTTGGAGAAAATAAAAGACGGTGGCGACTCTTGCTTCCGCGACATTTCGCGAACCAGCGTTAAACAGTCAGTTCCAGATCCACCGATCACAGTAAGCATAGGCTGTACAATCATTCTAACTATAGTGAAATCTCTTTCGTGTTGGATAGGGGAATGGAGTACTCTCGGATTGTGAGGGGAACCAGGATATATCATCGTGTTCTTTACTTTTCCGCTTTTATCGCTTTCATCACCATAATCAAGGAAAAGATAAGATATAATCAAAACCTTCAAACATTTAACCAAAAAATTACTTCAAGTATTCTCATAAAACCGAATAAATTTTTATAGACCTAATTCACCCCCCCTCTTAGGCACTCTGAGACTTACAATTGGTATCAGAGCAAGTTATAGGTAACTTGTTCCTAAAGATCCAGAATGGCTTCTGCAAATCCAAATCAAAATACGATTTTCAAAGATGGTGGTAGTAACAACAAGCCTCCATTGTTTTGTGGTGAATACTTTGACTTTTGGAAAATTCGCATGAAGGCTCATCTTGAAGCGCAAGGAGAAGAAATATGGAATGCTGTTGAGAATGGTCCATTTACTCCCGTGTGTGTTGTCAATGGTGTTGGGTCATCAAAGCCTAAAGCATCATGGGATGACGATGACAAGAAAAAAGTTCTCTTTGACAAAAAGGCAATCAATATTCTCCAAAGTGCTCTTAGTATGGATGAATTTTTCCGAGTATCGGCATGTACAACGCCAAAGGAAATTTGGGATACTCTTGTAGAAACTCATGAAGCAACCGCCGAAGTAAAAAGGTCTAGATTGAACACTTTGAGTCAAGAATATGAATTATTCAGAATGCTGCCCGGAGAATCCATCCTTGACTTGCAAAAGAGATTCGTTCACTTGACAAACCATTTGAAGGCACTCGGTAAGACTTTAACTAACGATGAATAAAATCTTAAAGTGCTTAGGTCTTTAACGAGGGAATGGCAACGAAAAGTGACGGCAAAATCCGAAAAGAAAAGCCTAGCAACTATGACTTCCGCAACACTTTTTGGAAAACTTCAAGAATATGAGACGGAACTTGGATGACTTGAAAAACATGAGAATCATGAGAAGAAATCCAAAGGCATTGCTTTGAAAGTTGATTCAAAAGAAAGTCAAGATAAAGATGCATCGGAGGAAGATGAAAATCTCTTGCTTCTTGTAAAAAGGTTAGGAAAATATTTTGGTCATACAAATAATCTTCATAATGCTAACTTTGTCAAAAGAAATAAATTCTATAAGCATAAAGACAAAGAAGCCTCCACATCAACACAAGATGTCACATGCTATGAATGTGGAAAGCAAGGTCACATAAAGCCGAATTGTCCAACACTCTCCAAGAAAAATGGATTTAAAGGCAAAAAGGAGTTCAAGAACAAAAAGGCTTATGTTGCATGGGAAGATAATGAGATAAGTTCTTCATCCGATTCGGAAAGCGACAAATGTGCAAATCTAGCATTGATGGCTTCACATCACTCCGACGATGAAGAAGAGGTTAGTAATGAATTTAATCTTTTTGATGATGATGTTCAAGGTGCTATTGATGAACTCTTGGGAGAATGCAAAAGTTTATACAAAAAGGTGTCAAATCAAGAAAAAGAATTTTTAATTTGTCTAGAAAAAATTGACACCATGACTAAAGATTTTGATCTTCAAAAACAAAATTTTATTAAAGAAAAGGAAAACTTTGCATGCTCCAAGTGTGAATCAAATGTCTTTCAAATTGTTCAATTGAAAAGAGTCATTGAACGATATGAAAAAGACAAATAGGATTGGAAGGATTACTAAGCCAACAACGTTATCCAAATGATAAAAGAGGTCTTGGTTATGTGAATACTAAGAAACCAAGTAACAATCCCACTGTTTTTGTAAAGGCTAGTAATAGTTCCAATCCCAAGAAAGTAGAAAAGAAGCAAGTTTTTAATAATCATCAAAAGAAAAAGGCTAATGTATCGAAAAATAAAACATTTCCTAAGAAGAAATCTTATCCTTCTAGATATAGAAGTAACTTTGAACCTACTTGTTTTTATTGTGGTATTAAAGGCCATACACCTAATGCTTGCTATGTTAGAAACTTTAGTATAGCAAGTGGGCATTATGTGTGGGTGAAAAAGGGAACTAACTATGAAGGACCCAAGGCAACTTGGGTACCTAACAAAGAATAATTTGTTTTTGTAGGTATGCTTGAAATCCACATCAAATGTTTGGTATCTTGATAGTGGATGTTCAAAGCATATGACAGGAGATGTACACCAATTTTCATATCTAGTACATAAAGCCAAAGGGTATGTCACCTATGGAGACAACACCAAAGAAAAGATTCTTGGTGTTGGAATAGTTGGCACACCTCCATCCATTCAAATTGAGGATGTTCTCTATGTTGAAGGATTAAAGCACAACCTTATTAGCATAAGTCAACTTTGCGATAGAGGGTTCAAGATCAAATTCAACAAAGAAGAATGCCTTATTATGGATGAGGAAACCAATAAGGTAAAACTCAAAGGTATAAGATCTAACAATATTTTTATGATTACTTTAGATGATTTGTCTATGAAGGTACAATGTCTTATGGTAAACAACAATGATGCTTGGTTATGGCACAAGAGGGTTGCTCACATTCACATGGAGCACTTGAACAAATTGGTTAAGCATGACTTAGTTATTGGTCTACCAAAGATGAAGTTCATCAAAGACAAATTATGTAGCGCTTGCCAAAAGGGAAAACAGACCAAAACAACTTTCAAATCTAAGAATGTGGTGTCTACTACAAGGCCACTACAATTGTTGCACATGGATCTCTTTGGTCCATCAAGAACAAAAAGCTTCGAAAAGAACTTGGTATTTTGGATGAAGGTGATCACTAAATGTTTCTCATAAGGTGCACTCCTTCTTTTATATGTTTTTTTATTTGATAAAATATGAGTGTATATATTGTTTGTAATTTTTTAAATGTATTTATTTCAATCTTTTTCCCCATCCTTTTTTATGTTAACAAAGGGGGAGAAGAATATGCATATGTGTTGTTTTGTTTCAAAGAAATTGCAGGCCCAAATATCTATCAAACTCACTCCAAAATTCAAAGAATCATGGACTTAGGGGGAGCATACAATTTAGGGGGAGCCTTGCATTTGCTCAACATGTTTGCTACACAAAACAACATAAACATTTCAAGAATCATTTTCAAGACTTGGTTGTCATCATCAAAAAGGGGGAGAATGTAATTGCAAGCTTCTCAAGTCATATTTAAAGCATTAGTTTTGATGAAGACAACATGGATATCAACATTCAAAGGATGTGCAAAAAGCTTATCAACATCATATAAAAGTCTTGAAGATTAGAAAAAGAATTATTGAAGAATCATCAAATGTCAAATGGTATAAATAATTCTTAATCTTGAATATAGATGTTCACAAAAATATGCATTCATCAACATATACATATCTCACATTTTTAATGTTAAGAAAAACTTTGTTTAAAATCTTTTTCAAAAAGAATTTTTGAAAATTAACTTTCAGGAACCGGTTTCTCCCTAACAGGGAACCGGGTTCCAAAACTTGTTCAAAAACGTGTCCCTGGAATTTGTACTAGGAACCGGGTTGTACCAATAGGGGAACCGGTTCCTGCGTGATATTTTTGAAATCTGACTTATAACGTTCACTAAGAACCGGGTTCTGTCAGTGTCGGAACCGGTTCCTAGCGAACCAGTGCAGCTTTTCTTTTGGTTTTTGAACATATTTTCAATAGTACTCTTTCATGAATGCATTGCAACTTTTCATATGAATTGGAATGAATGAAGAGGTTCTTGTGACTTTATAAAATGCAGATTTTCAGATTTTCATAATAAATCATAACTTTAAAGAAAAAAAACAATAAACCTTCTTCATATTAACAATTTTCTCATTCATTCAAATTTGCACTTAAACTTTCATGTGTTCATAATTTTGTGAAACTTACCATATACACTTTCATTAAGAAATCATTACAAGTTTCATACATACATTGTGAACATTTATAATCATTGCTTGAGAATTGTTTTTATCTTGAAGAAGAAGATCAATTGAAGATTGATAGTGCTATCCATCTATTTCAAATAAATTATTGTATTACATTAAAGAAATTATTCCCTTACTATCCAGGATTGTTGGAAGTAAATGTTGTGATTTGAAGAGGATTGTTCTTCATTCACATTAGTGTTTGTTTGGTCTTAAAGGTGTTAAGAACCTTTGATCACCCTATAGGTTAGATAGTAAGCATAGGTTGTACAATCATTCTAACTATAGTGAAATCTCTTTCGTGTTGGAAAGGGGACTGGAGTACTCTCGGATTGTGAGGGGAACCAGGATATATCATCGTGTTCTTTACTTTTCCGCTTTTATCGCTTTCATCACCATAATCAAGGAAAAGATAAGATATAATCAAAACCTTCAAACACTTAACCAAAAAATTACTTCAAGTATTCTCATAAAACCGAATAAATTTTTATAGACCTAATTCACCCCCCCCCCCTCTTAGGCACTCTGAGACTTACAAAATATGGTGCATCATACGTACGTTCTCGCTAACTCGTTTCTCTAACAATGGTACTTTGAGTATATTTGAGTATTTTGTACAATGATGTGAACACACCAAATTGAAACACAAAAGCTACAATTTATAGAATTTCGACCCTAACGGTCTCCTAACGAATTAATGCCACATTTCCTGCTGACATGTCTTCAATGATCCTAAAGATTCCACGCGTTCTTCTGGATAAAAATGAACTTTCGAATTCAAAAACCCTTCGATTATCTGTCTTAAGCGCCAAATCTGATAAAGTTCAAAGTGTAACGTTTTGAACCTTATCTCGAATAATACTTTGATTCAAATTCGAATTTCAAATGATACCTTATTTCGAATGATACTTTACTCATAAACTATCCATCAATTTCGATTTCAAATCTTCTTGGTTTCCAAAAATATAAAATAATAAAACAACTCTCCAAGTATATTCAGTACCATTGCTTCAGCTCAAGTTTGATTTAGTCGAAATTTCCATCCAACAACACCAACATAGTCAAAAGATTATATCGGCTCTCTTTTAACTTATATAGGCCCACATGGTTCATAAGGAACCCCCCTTAAGGGGGAAATGTTTTTCATAGACCTCAGGGGCCACATGGTTTTTTGATGCCTCAAAATGGTCGTGAGCGGCCTTATGGCATGCCATCTTCATTTATGATGGATTTACATAATTTTACTTCAACATATTCAAATCTTGTGATGAACGTCACTTCGCCAATACAAGGTTCTGGATATGCTATTAATAACAGGGGTGGTAATATCCAACTAAAAATCGAAGGAGTTTCTTCCATGCCAAATCTAACGAATCAATCTACAGTAATGATTAGGAAGCAAATGGATGAAAGTAACCATGGAATGGTCCAGATGCTTGTACAAACAATGGGTACAATCTTTAACCCTTTGATTCAAAACACCACTCAAGCCCAACAGATGGCTGCGCAAATGACGTGCGTCATTGATTTCTTTGGTGTACCTCAACCCCTAACACATCCTCAAAGGGAATGAGTTAGAGAAAATAAAGGGGTAATATTAGAAGAAGACCCAACAATTAACCAAGTTCAACAGAATAAAAGAAATGCTCCCCAGGAAAATGTGTTAAATCAGGGAGGCATAATTGAAGTGCCTAGAGTTGTGAATGTCGAACCTTTTAGGCAAGAACCACAGATTTTAAGGCAACCAAAACCTAGGGTCAATATGGTAAATAGAAACTAAAATGTTGATGAACTCTTATATCAAGTTCGACAAGACAACATGGCAGCAGACAACAATCTGACAGTCATGGTCAAAAGGATTATGGAACGAAATGGTGTAAATGTAGGTCTCACTGGGCCAAATTATACTTCTCCTTTATCTGAATATATTTTACAAATTGAATTTCCCAGGGGTTAGAAAGTCCCAAATTTCACAAAATTCTCTTGTGACACCACTGAATCAACTGTCGAATATATAGCCAGGTACCTTACCGAGGCTAGGGACATAGCGAATAATGAAAACCTAAGTGTTGTACCCAAAAATTTGCCCTCCCATTTCCTCAACATTTTCTCACCACAAAACCCTTGGAGCTCATGATCAAGTTAGGGTTTGCTCTGCTCAAGACTCCTCCTTGCACTGTTGACCCAAATTAGGGTTTGTGTTTGCACAAAGATGTTTTGACCTAAAATGCCCAAGATGACTTTCATGCTTCATATTGGACTCCTAAGTTTATCCATACCAAGTTTCAAGCCTTGATTCCAATCTTTGCCCAGTCAATTGGACAGTTGACCTAGAAATCAACTGTACTAGGGAAAAAGTCAACTGTGGTCAATTGACAGTCAAACCTCATGATTTTTGACCCACATCAACATTATTAACTCATATGGACCATTTGATCAAGTTTGGATCACAATTCCACAAGAAATTTGATCAGATCACCAAAAGGGCAAAATGGTCATTTTTAGGGTTTTGACTGCACAAAGGCAATTTTTGACTGTTTGACCTAGCCAATGGAAAACCAAGCTCACATATGGACTCAAGGACCCCATGGAATTGTCTTGACATGTTCAAAAAATTCAAAATATCCCAAATGCACAAGATTGACAGATGAATTTTCCAGTCAACTGAGCCAAATTTGACTGTATACTGAAAAGTCAAACTTTGACTTTTTGGTCAAAATCAAATGTCAAGATTCATTTTTCATCAAGACATGTCAAATTATGAAACTTATTCACTAAGAAATCAAAAATTACAAATTAGGGTTTGAAATGAAGAATTTTCATAACTTAGAATTTTTCTAAGTTATGAAAATCCCTAATTTTTTCCTAACTTTGTCCCACTTTTTCATCAAGATAAATTTGGATTCAAGGAAAACTCAAAACATGAAAGTTATAGTTCATTGCAAAATCTACAACTTTTATTCACAAAGTTTCCTCAAAAGAAGCTTGTAGCTCAAGTTATGATTTTTGGAATAAGGGTGCAAAACATTCTTAACTTAGAAAAATTTTGACCTATTCTAGGCAGGATTTTTGCCTAACTTCATGGCCACTTTTCACATGCTTCCACTTGGAATTTCAACTTTCAATACAAAGATGGATTGTAGTACACATTCCAAATGTCCAAGAACTCATCAAACACCCTTGTGGTTAAGGAGAATCGAATTTGGCAATATGGGCAAAAGTCACTTTGTTCATGAGCCATTTCCATGTTCATAACTTGTGCAATTTTTCAAATCAGCATGAGCAAGCTAGTTACAGGCCTCTAATCCTTTTCTTACTCAATAATTAAATGCCAATCCATTGTTCCAAGGCATTATTTTGTGCATTTGGTCATTGTATGAAGAATTAAGCCTTAATTAGAAAAAGCACTTTATCCATTTTTGAAAAGTATGGCTTTATGTCAAGTTTGCAAATCAAGAAGTACAATGCAAATCTTTTTGGCACAAGTTCAGGGACATAACACACTGATCAAGAGGGATTGAGGCAGCATGTTTAGGGGGCCTGCATAAGTCTAGAAACCAACTTGCCAAACTTTGCTTAAGTTAGAAGAAACATTGCATAACTTAACACAACTCACATTGCTGCAACCACAAGCCTAGACAAACTTGTTGAACACATTCCAAACATCAAACCTGAGCTAAGGAACGAGCTAACTACCTTCCATACCTCCCTAAACCTCAAAACACCATTGTACTGCACAAAAACAGGGCATCCCTGCAGTTTGAGATCCATAACTCAATCCATTCGTGCGCCTTGGCCAAAACCAGTTCATACACACTCCATACCACCTATACAAACTATCCCAAGCATTGGACACGACCTGTAACACCTCTAACCAACTTCACCATTTTCACTTTTTTCTGTTTTGCAGGTTGACTTCCATAGCTTGATTCATTTGGTTTCAAAGCAAGCTAAAGGTTGGAGAAGCATCCCTGAACTTCAAGCAAGCAGTACAAGTCCTCACATTGCCTTGAAAGTGCCTCCATTGTCAGACACGATCCAAGCTGAACAGGTAAGTTCATGGACTTCTATCTCTCAATCTAGGAAGAGTTAGCTTTAGGTTTATGAATGAAAAATGCTCTACTCATGGCCCTGAAGCTACACATATAATTACTTTCCATTTATATTGCATGTGCTGAGAGAATTTGGAACCTGAACATTAGAAAAAACTTAGGTCAAGAATTAGGGATGGAGAAATTCTCTCTCATTTCTGAGAGTTAGGTCAAGTTCTTTACATGTATGGATTCGTGGTTTGATGCTTGACATTTTTTATGTTATGAGTTTGTGCTGAAAATCAAAGAATCAGGAGTTGTGGTTGAAGCAAGGGAGCGCGCGCATTTTCAAACATTTGTCTAGAGGTTGAAGACAACCTCTCTTGGGCTGGGCCTGAGATTGCTTTTTCTATTTGCACCACTGCATTTCACATGCACCCCCTGGCCCATTTTGAGTTTTATTTGTCATTTTTAACTTTTTCTTTTTGATTCTGATTTGTTATTTTTTATTAAAATATAAAAAATATAAAAAATATTTTTCTCACATTTTTTACATTTTATTTGATATTTATTTGGTTTCATTTAGTTTTATATGTAAATAAATACATAATACCTTTTATTTAAAAATACAAAAAATAATACAAACACTTTTATTTTCTGATTTTTTATATTTTATTTTACCTTTGAAAACATTTTATAAAAAATATACTTTTTTTTTGTAAATATTAAATATTTTATTTTTGTACATATTTAATATATTTAATAAATAATATAAATACTTATACATTTATTAGTCTATTTAGGTTAAAAACATAAAAATAATACATTTTTATTTCTTATTAATATTTAACTTAAAAAATCATTTTTTGACAATATAATTTTTTTTATTTATTTTTTATACATAATTAATAAATATTGCATATAATAAATAATTAATACATTTTATTTAGCAAAATTAGGGTTTTACCCTAAACCTAAAAAATCCAAAAATTAAACCTTTTTATTTTTGTTTATTTGACACATAAAAAAATACCTTTTACATACATACAAAAAAAATCATTTTTTGCATCTTGCATATTTATTGTATTTAATTATTGTGCAATTAAATACCTTGTAAATTCCAATTTGGATGTAATAGCTTAGGTTTTAATTTCTTGCTAAAATATCCCCATTTGAACATTTGTACCCCCCATCCCATAATTTGTGTTGTAATAATTTAGGACCTTTAAATTCCGCATTTAAAAGCTTTCTAAATATGCCATGTTAGAGTTAGGGTTTTGTATGCAAATCAAAAATAACAAATAGCTTGACCTAAATTCAAGATAAACAAGCATGAAAATGGACAACACTAATCACACTTGCACCCCTAGGGTACTCCACTTGTTGCCTTCAATAATGGGCCATATTGCATGTTAGGTGTCTTTGGCAAAAACAAAACAATATCAAATGATCATAGTCCCTCGATGACGCTTTCGAAAGTTGCCTAAAAATGATCAAGTCCCTTAAAGGAAAAATTGCCCAAAGATACTTGGCACCATTACAATCATGGTCTAAACAATGACCCGCGCCTGTCCCGTTCACATCCTAACACAAGATTGTCCACCAAATACAATGGTGGAACAAAATTGTTAAAAGGGTTAAAACATAAAATGATCTTTGAGAAATTTAGGGTAGATAGCTCTTGGTTACTTGCCAACTTGCAAAACAAAAACACTTGCCTATTTTTCAAAACCACACATCACAACACACTTTCAAAACAACTTTCAAAACAACTTTCAAAAACATTGAAAACTTTTCAAAAGACATACACCTTTGTATACATCCCAACATGGATCATTACAAAGGTTGCCACCACATTGGCCTCTTTTTCAAAACATTTTCAAAACCACGCATACAAAGCACAATTTCAAACAATTGAAAGTCAAGGCAAGTTGATCTAAAGCAAGTAACTAAGAGCCCATGGATAACCATGGATAGAAAGGGTGCTAATACCTTCCCTTTCTATAATCTACTCCCCGAACCCAAGAAAACATCTCAAAGGTTTTTGCTGTGCTTTTTAACCTTCCTTAGGATAAAATAAAAAGTCGGTGGCGACTCTTGCTCAACCGAAATATTTGCGAAAACAAACACAAAACCTCAAGTCAGTTCTCCCACCGTATCTCAGAAATGGCAACTCTGCTGGGGATAACTTTTAAAGTGGAGTAACCTTAGGGCTTAGATCACCCTTTTGCATGACTAATTGTTTGTTTTGATTGCTTTATATATTGGCTCTCTTGTTTGGGTTTGTAATCCTACACCTGGATTTGGGGAAACATTCATAGATAGCAATACGTTGTGGAAACTGTGCGGGGTATACCGACACGGTTGAAGCAATAGCTATATTAGTGCGACATATTTGTGAGTACCGGTAACCCTTGAGTTCAATCAAGGAGAGTACGGGGTCGCTGAGTGATGTCATTAAGCACTAATGACCTAGAACCTTACTTGACCATCTTGGCCTTTCATTAGGGGTAGTGAGATGACCGACTTTGGTGCAGTCCGAAGTTGGTAGATACTCGGTACTACACTCATTGAGGGTTGTTTTCTTGGAATATTTTGGTCACTAGTTAAGTGGCTAAACCAAAACAATGAACAATGAAAACAATCCAGTGATATTGAGCTCCTTAGAACCCAGTTACTATTTATAGGACAGGTTTTTAAGCCAACTACACTCAAGAGGGTACTTACCTATGAAACCCCATGCAAGCCTGAAACTAGGGTTTGGTGTGAATTGCTTGTACATATGTTTGTGCATACATCATGAACATCATAAAGCATCATATGCATTCACTAACCATTTCAAGGGTTTAGATCTTCATCTTTGTTCTTGTTTTGTAGGTCATGGAAATTCTTCGAAGAAAAACCATCCAAGTCAACCTTGTGAGAATCCCTCCTCAACTCAAGGAACTCACATCCAGAATTCCGGAAAGCTCTCCCTTCAGTGAAAGACATGGTAGATTGCTCAGCCTAGTCAACACCAGCATTAAAGAGGACATGGTAAAGGTGTTGTTCAAGTTCTTTGAAGCCCTTCACCACTATTTCACTTTCCCCGACTATCAGTTGGTGCCCACTTTGGAGGAATTTTCTCAACTTCTGAGAATTCCTATTCTTAATCAACTACCCTACAACGGTACGGAAAAAGAGCCAAAGCCTGAATATGTTGCTCAAGCACTACACCTACAACCATCTGACATCAAGGTGCATTGGGAAACTAGAAGCGGTGTCAAAGGCTTCTTGGCAAAATTCTTGTTTGAGAAGGCACAAGAGTGTTGGAATTCATTGGATCTACAAGCCTTTGAAGAAATTGTGGCCATCCTCATCTATGGTTTGGTCTTGTTCCCAAATCCTGACCAGCTTGTAGATGTCAACGCCGTCAAGATCTTCTTATCCAGAAATCCAATACCAACATTGCTTGGGGACATTCTTCACTCATTTTACACACGAACAATGAGAAAGAGGGGTGTTCTCATGTGCTGTACTCCTCTCCTTGCAAGGTGTTTTATTTCGCACCTTCCACAGTCCGTCTTGAAGAATGACCAAGGCTTAAGGTGGTCACAACGATTGATGACTCTCACTCACTCTGATGTACATTGGTGTTCTCGGTCCAGAGAAAATGTCATCATCGTCGATCGTTGTGGAGAGTTCCCTAATGTTCCATTACTTGGCATTAGGGGAGGCATTACCTACAACCCTTGTCTAGCTTTGAGACAATTTGGATATGCACGAAGGGATGGCCCTCACGACATGTTGATTCCTGACCTAGTTTTTGACTTCGACAATGATGCGCAAGGACTTCGCCAAAGATTCATCAGTGCTTGGAGGATGCCTAACAAGGTTGACAGCAAGACACTGGGACACAAGAATTCCATCCCTCTTGAGCCTTATCTCAAGTGGGTATGAACCCGAGCCCAGAGACTAGTGATGCCTTATCCTCATGTTCTCCCTGTGATTAAAGAGCCCGTTAAGGAAGGAGAGGTTCCCTACACCATCCTATATCCTGATATGCCTACATCGTGGGAGGAGATGCAGAAGAGTTGGATCCAACTAAAGGAGGAACAGAACACTTTTGAAGCCATCTTCTACGTCAGTGAGAAGAAGGTTTTGGAGCTTACCCGCCGACTCCATGAGGAAGAGACCCTCAACACCTACATCGCACCAAAGAGGATGCGCAACGTCTTTTTACCTTGAGAAGTTTTTTGTAATATTTGGCCCATGGGGCATTTATGTACTGACAAATTTCTTCTTATTAATATGACGTGCGTTCTTTTTGTTTGCAACAATTTTGAATTTCCTAAATCCTTGAATGCATTGCATAAACAAACATATCATTCATCATGCGCATAATCAGGTCTCCACACCAGGTTTCCTTATCTTTCTGCTGTTTATTTCAGTAAGATGGATCTCGAACAGACGGTCAAGGACTTGCAGTCTTAGAACTCACAGTTTCAACAACTCCTGATGACCTTGGCTAAGGGTCAGGAAGATCTGAAAGCCCTGCTGGGGAACAAAGAGCAGTTGAAAAAGAAGAAGAAGAGAATCGGGGTGGCTACCCTAGGAAGGAGGTTTGAGGGTGAAGCCAGAAGAGTCCTTGAATTTCCCCCTACATCTGAAGAGGGAACCAGTAAAGGGAATGCGGCTGCGGTACCTTCCGAATCCGAGGTTGAAGAAGAGGAGGCTGAAGAGGACGAAGACTACTCTGATCAACAATACCCGCCCGCCGATGACAAGTACAAGGGTTTGGAAGACAGGTTGGCAGCTATGGAGCTGCAGAGAGTTCCCGGCTTAGATTTTAAAGATTTGGGATTAGTTGCTGGAATTGTGATCCCCCCGAAGTTCAAAGTGCCAGTTTTTGCAAGATATGACGGGTTGTCCTGCCCGAAGATGCATCTCAGATCATATGTAAGGAAGATCCAACCTTACACTGTAGACAAGAACCTTTTGATCCATTTCTTTCAAGATAGCCTTTCAGGGGCTCAACTCGAGTGGTTCTATCAGCTGGATGGAGCCAGTATCTGAAACTGGGAGGACTTGGCTACTGCTTTTTAAAAGCAATATCAGTACAATTCTGACCTCGCTCCTACGCGTACCCAACTCCAGGGTATGTCACTGGGGACGGGTGAAGAATTCAAGGAGTATGCGCAAAAGTGGAGAGACCCGGCTGGCAGGGTGCATCCACCGTTGACTGACCGTGAACTTGTTGACATGTTCCTAGGGACCCTGTCCGGACCATTCTTCAATCATCTGATTGGAAATTCTTCTGCTGGATTCACAGATTTGATCTTGACTGGTGAGAGAATAGAAGCTGGTATCAAGTCGGGGAAGATACAGAAAAGTGCCTCCGCGAGTACTGAAAAGAAGCCCTTCAAGAAGGAAGCCAGTGCTATTTATGGTCCCAGAAGACAAGTTAAGCCGGAACGCCGCCAAGCTATCAATGCATTGGTGATTTCAAAGCCCGCTGCTGCTCCTCAGCAGTATAATCAACAAAGGGGTGAGAGACCCAAAAGGCAGTACACTCGGCTCAGCATGACCCTGTCTCAGATTTTGCCGCAACTACTATCAACCAATCTGGTAACTGTCAAAGAAGCTCCGAAGGTAGTAAACACAGCCTCTCCAAAGTACAACCCCAACGCCCGTTGCGCTTATCACCCTGATAGCCCGGGGCATACTACGGATGATTGCTGGGCTCTGAGGAATAAGGTTCAAGACCTTATTGATGCTAAAGAAATACAGTTTGAGGCGCCCGAAAGGCCCAATGTTGTGACTGCTCCCATGCCCCAACATGGAGTGAATGCTGTGGAAGAAGACCAGTATGTGGCCTCCGTAGAAGATATTGTTACCCCGTTGTCGACTGTCAAAAGGAATCTGTTGCTAGCCGGTTTATTTCCGGGATGTGGTGAAGATTGCCTTCTTTGTGCTGTTTCGCCTGTTGGTTGTCCGTTGCTGAAATCAGGTATCCAAAGCCTGATGGATAGCAAGGAAATCTTGTTCGAGAAGATTGCTGTTCCTGCTGTCCCTACTGAAGAAGTTTCTATCGTCACTATTTTCAACAAACCTCCTAAGGCTCTCTCAAAGAAGCCTGTCAAAATCATGTCCACTCAGAAGGTTGCTCCTATCATCATCACTGTTCCGGGGCCCCTCCCATATACATCCGACAAAGCTGTCCCATGGCACTATGGGGCAGATGTTTATGTGCTTGGAGTAAAACAAGAGTTTGATACAAGTACCAGTGTCAGTAACATCACCGGGCCTGCCAAAATTACTCGCAGTGGTAGGCTGTTCTTGCCAGATATTGCGCCACCAGCTATTCAGAAACCTCTTATCATCACACCTGCAAGTGTGCATGTTCCACTTCCTAATCAAGTTCCTGTTTCTACCCCTGCTGCCGAGTCATCTGACGCTCGGGGCAAAGGGATTGCTACTGATTTTCCTGCCCTGATGGAGGGGCCGAAGACAACCACTGTTGAAGCCTCCTAGCAAGAGATGGAGGAGATCCTCAAGATTATCAAGAAAAGTGATTTCAATGTTGTTGAGCAGTTGGGGAACACCCCCTCTAAAATTTCTATGTTATCACTGCTGTTGTGTTCAGAGGCCCATGCCAAAGGCTCTGATTTCCTTCCTGAAGACGGCCCATGTGCCGCAAGAAACGTCTGCTGATCAATTTACCGATTGCGTGGCCAACTTGACTGCCGATAATGGTTTGGGCTTCTTTGACGCCGATCTGACCGCCAAAGGAAAGAACCATAATGACGCCCTGCATGTCTCTATTGAATGCAGGGGCACTACTCTTGCCCATGTGTTGGTAGACATCGGTTCTTCATTGAACGTATTGCCCAAGAAGGCCCTAGACAGGTTGGATTGTGAGGATCTGGAGCTCAAGCCCAGTAACATTGTTGTCCGAGCATTTGACGGTTCGAAAAGAATGGTACATGGTGAAGTTGACATTCCAATCAGGGTTGGTTCTCAAGTTTTTGATTCAACTTTCTATGTGATGGACATCCGTCCATCCTACTCTTGTTTGCTGGGTCGTCCATGGATCCACAAGGCTGGAGCTGTGACCTCCACACTACATCAGAAGCTTAAGTACCCGGTTAGGGGGAAAATTGTTACAGTTCAGGGAGAAGAAGAGTATATGGTTAGCCACCTTAACTCATTCAGGTACATAGAAATGGATGGGGAATTCATTGAGACTCCATTCAAGCACTTTGAAGAGGTGCCTCAGACATTAGCATCAGCTGAAACTGTGATTGAAGACCCTCCTTTGAAGATGGCTTCCTTAAAGGATGCCCGGGCTGTGATTGAAAAGGGTGAATGTGCAAACTGGGGCCGACTTCTTGACTTCACTCCAAAGACTGACAAGTTTGGTCTGGGCTTCACTGCAGAGGCTCAAAAGGCTGTTCGTAAGGCAAGAATTGGAAAACCTCCTGTGTTCATCACTAACCCGGGAGTAAATGCTATTGAGGACGACGTGGAGGAATCTGAATTCGACAGCTGGATCTACCCAACAACCGACAGTGGACCAAGCAACTGGACTGCCAAAGACTTCACACCTATTACTTTTGTCACTCAGTAATGAACTCTTTTGTTTTCAATTTGTAACAAACAATATGTTGAAACTTTTATGGCTCGGTGTCCTACCCGGGGCACCATGGCTTCATTTGTGAGGGCTTTTGTATGTCATTTTCATATATCATTAATCAAAACATTGGACGTTTGTTGCATTTCAAAATCTTGCGCTCCTTTTCTTTCTTTATTATATATTGCAAAACAACTATATTTACACACACTCACTTATACAGGTTCCAATCCACTCTGGATCTCACTGGTAACGACTCTGCTACTGCCAGTTATGACTTCGAAAATCTGATCAACTTAGCCGAAGACGAAGGTGAAGATGATTGCGAAGTGCCTGGTGAACTTGCAAGACTGCTACTCCAGGAAGAGAGGGCCATTCAGCCACATGAAAGACAGTGGAAACGGTAAATCTGGGTACTGAGACAGACAGGAAGGAAGTCAAGATCGGTGCCAATCTAGAGCTCAGTGTGAAACAACGATTGATTCAGATGCTGCATGACTACATGGAAATCTTTGTTTGGTCTTACGAAGACATGCCTGGTTTGGATACCGACATTGTGGTTCATCACCTACCTACCAAGGAAGATTGCCCTCCGGTAAAACAGAAGGTCCTCCGTATGTGTCCAGAGATGTCTGAGAAAATCAAAGCTGAGGTTATGAAACAATTTGATGCCGGGTTCCTAGCAGTGACTTCTTACCCTCAGTGGATTGCAACCGTGGTTCCAGTGCCGAAAAAGGATGGTAAGGTCCGGATGTGTGTTGATTACAGGGATTTGAACAGGGCGAGCCCTAAGGATGATTTCCCTCTGCCTCATATTGACGTTCTGGTTGACAATACCGCCCAGCATAAAGTATTCTCCTTCATGGATGGTTTCTCCGGTTATAATCAGATCAAGATGGCTCCTGAAGACATGGAGAAGACCACCTTTGTTACTCAGTGGGGCACCTTTTGCTACAAGGTCATGCCTTTTGGGTTGAAAAATGCTGGGGCAACCTACCAACGTGCCATGGTTGCTTTATTCCATGATATGATCCACCACGAGATAGAAGTATACGTCGATGATATGATTGCAAGGTCCCAAACTGAGGAGGAACACCTTGACCATCTACGGAAGCTGTTTGACCGTCTGAAGTTGTACAAGCTGAGGTTGAACCCAAACAAGTGCACCTTTGGGGTGAGATCTGGAAAATTGTTAGGCTTCATCGTAAGCGACAAAGGTATTCAAGTGGACCCTGCCAAGGTGAAAGCCATACAAGAGATGCCAACTCCCAAGACAGAGAAAGAAGTCAGAGGCTTTCTAGGACGGTTGAACTACATTTCCCGATTCATCTCACATCTAACTGCTACCTGTGAACCAATCTTCAAGCTGCTGAAGAAGGATCAAGTAGTACGTTGGAACGATGAATGTCAGGCTGCTTTCGAAAAGATCAAAGAGTATCTCCAAGAACCACCCATTCTTATGCCACCGGTTGAAGGGAGACCTCTAATCTTATACTTGACAGTACTTGACAACTCAATGGGGTGTGTGCTGGGACAGCATGACGAGTCTGGCCGAAAAGAACACGCTATTTATTACCTGAGAAAAAAGTTTACCGACTGTGAGACCCGGTACTCACTGCTCGAGAAAACTTGCTGCATTCTGGTATGGGCTGCTCGCCGGCTGAGATAGTATATGTTGACTCACACTACTCTGTTGATTTCAAAAATGGATCCAATCAAGTACATATTCAAAAAGCCTGCTCTGTCCGGAAGAATAGCAAGATGGCAAATGATCTTGATGGAATATGACATCCAGTACACGACTCAAAAAGCAATCAAGGGAAGTGTATTGGCAGACCATTTGGCACACCAACCGGTGGACGATTACCAGTCGTTGAACTTTGAATTTCCAGACGAAGATATCATGGTAGTGACTGATTATGAAGTACCTGGACCGGATGAAGGACCTGAGGAAGGATCCTGATGGTCTATGCACTTTGATGGAGCCTCAAATGCTTTGGGTAATGGTATCGGTGCTGTGATCATATCCCCCAAAGGCACTCATACTCCACTCATCGCTCGGCTATGTTTCAACTGCACCAACAACATGGCAGAGTATGAGGCAATCATCATGGGTCTTCAAGCTGCAATTGACTTAAGGATCAAGTTTCTAAGTGTCTTCGGAGATTCCGCTCTCGTGATCAATCAGGTCAAAGGTGAGTGGGATACGAAACACCCAAATATTATTCCTTACAAGGAGTATGTGCTGACATTGCTTCCCCACTTCGAAGAGATAACTTTTGAACACTTCCCAAGAGAGGAGAATCAGTTAGCGGACGCGCTGGCTACGATGTCTTCTATGTTCAAAGTCAAATGGGATAACGAAGCTCCCCGGATCATTATCTGGAAGTTGGACGAACCTGCACAATGCTGCGATCTCGAAACCGAAGAAGTAACTGAAAAGCCCTGGTATCATGAAGTGAAGAGGTACCTTGAAGCTCAAGAATACCCCGAAGGCGCATCTGTTAATGACAAGAAGTTCCTGAGAAGGTTTGCGGCAAAGTTCTTCCTCAGTAATGGCATTCTCTACAAGCGAAACCATGATTCAACCTTACTGCGTTGTGTGGATAAGACTGAAGCAGAAAGGATCATGGCAGAGCTACATTAAGGTACCTTCGAAACACATTCCAGTGGACACACCATGGCAAAGAAAATCCTTCGGGCAGGATATTTCTGGTCCACAATGGAAGCCGACTGTTACCAACATTCTCGAACTTGTCATAAATGCCAGATTTATGCTGATAAGGTGCACATTCCTCCGGTTCCTCTGAACGTCCTGACGGCACCTTGTCCTTTTGCAATGTGGGGCATTGATATGATCAGTGAAATCAGACCGACGGCATCCAACGGGCATCACTTCATCTTGGTAGCGATTGATTACTTCACGAAGTGGGTTGAAGCAGCTTCCTACGCCACCGTAACCAAGAGCGTCGTGGCACGGTTCATTCGGCACAACCTGATCTGTCGATACGGTATACCTGAAAGGATCATTACGGATAATGGTACCAATCTTAACAACAAGATGATCACTGAGCTCTGCGAGCAATTCAAGATACAGCACCACAACTCTTCTCCCTACCGGCCGAAGATGAATGGAGCTGTCGAAGCAGCAAATAAGAACATCAAGAAGATTGTGCAGAAGATGACAGTGACCTATAAAGATTGGCACGAGATGTTACCGTTTGCTCTTCATGGGTACCGTACCTCAGCACGGACGTCAACAAGAGCAACTCCCTTTTCCTTGGTCTATGGCATAGAGGCAGTCTTACCTATTGAAGTCCAGATACCCTCTCTCCGGATAATGAAGGATGCAGGTTTGAGCGAAGATGACTGGATCCAGACTCGGCTTGATCAATTAAACCTAATTGACGAAAAGAGACTCACTGCTATTTGTCATGGTCAGACGTACCAAAAACGGATGATCAGGGCATTTAACAAGAAGGTCAGACGACAAGAGTATCAAGTCGGAGACCTGGTAATCAAACGCATCATTCTTCCTCAAAGTGATCCCAGGGGCAAATGGACCCCTACATATGAAGGGCCATTTGTGGTTAAACATATCTTCTCAGGAGGAGCTATGATTCTAACCACCATGGATGGTGACGACCTTCCTCACCCCGCCAATGTAGACATAGTAAAAAGATACTACGCATGAATTAAGGACCCGCTAGGTTGACACACCTAGGCAAAAACAAGGGCTTCCCGGCGAACCAAAAGGGTTCGGGCAAAAAAGAGGGATGAAATGAAAAAATCTGTACACCCGGCAAGTCGAAAACCTGAAAAGGCGGCTTGGGCAAAAATGGGTATCCCGGTGGACTGAAAACCCGAAAGGGCGGTCCAGGCAAAAGTTAGGGATAAAGCGTAACACTATGTCTCATTGGATCACATTGCATTCAGAATTCGGCATCAATTATCGGGCTCAGACGGCATCGATCAATCAACTTCATCTTCAACTAAGCAGCAAAGTGATGAGACGCTTGAAGACATAAAGGAGATAGCAGAGTTAGAACCCAGTGGGATTTATTTTTCACATAGCTGTTTTGTTTCCTTTCACAAAATTGTATAAACTCTATGTTGCTCGGCGGAGTTCTCTTACTAGGACGTCAGCCTCTTGTACAAAAACCCCTATTTTCAGGCAAATTTCAAAATCAATACAAGTTCAATTTCTCAGACAAATTATCCATTGTTTTTCCTTTTTCTGTTTTGTTTTGCGAAGAACGTCCAATGTTCATTTTTTGATATATGCATTTGACATTAATTGCTAATCATGATTAGTTGCATGCGAAACAAAGGACTGATTACAGGTGACATCAGAAACAGGGGCAATGTAGAGTTGTCCAAGCAGTCTAGTTGCTCTGACCACCAAGGTACCAAGGTAGGTTCGGCTGAAGAACATAACCAAGTCACCTCAACTCCCCACAGAGTAAGGCAAGATTCAACAATACTTTCCCCAAGTAGAGTTGGTTTCCTATCAGCCCTGAAAAGGCACAATATTCCCCTAGCAAGTCAGCAATACTCTCCTCAAGCCGAGTTAGTCTATTGTCAGCCTTAAGGAAGTTGGGTATCCCCAGAAGATCTCAACATTCCCCAGCGGAGTATAGATATTCCTCAGCAAGCATCCCCGGCAGTCTTAATATAAGATTGTTCCCCGGCGGAATACAGACATCCAGTGTAGCCATTCCCCAGTACAGTTCAAAAGTTTCCCCAGGAAAGTGGAATCCATATCCCCAATAGATTCTGGAAGCTTATCCCCTGCAGAGTACATACGTCCCTCCCCGGTTTCATTTCCAAAGTTATTCCTCACCGGAGCTTATAACTGGGTTATCCTCGGCTAATTACCATGGAAAGTCTGTCCTCGGCGAAATTCTTCCTACCCCCAGCAGAGTTCATCAAATTCCCCAACATAACTCATCAGTGGAATCCCCAGCGGAGCTCTCATCAAAACCTCGGCGAAGTATCTCTTCCCACAAAGTAATACCCCGCAGAGTAATCTCTGCACCTATTTTATTCCCCTCAGAGTAATCTCTCCAACAAGTTTATTCCCCAACGGAGTCATCTTCTCCTACTGGTTTATTCTTGCAACCATCATCCCCAGCAGAAACGAAGAACTCTACTCTTCAACATCAGCCCAGGATTTGATTCCCCGACCAGTCGTCAAGGATTTATTTTCCTAGACAAAAATACACTCATTGACATTTCACATTTCATACATCCTGCTTACATACATGATAAAGTGCATGCAACACTATCTCATTTTGAGCATCATGACATCATGCACATCATGACATTGCATACAACTAATGTTTGGCCCTTTTCAGGAAAAGTCAATCCAAGGATGATTACTATCAACTATCGCAATTCCAGATTCGATTCCTGTATCTAGCCAGGGCACATCTGTGAGCAACCAATTGTAGATTCGATACCTGTATCTAGCCAGGGCATATCTGCATGAAGAGTTTGAAGATCAACCCCTGTAACAGGCCAGGGAATTATCTTTCATTCTCAGGTCAGAGGTCTACACCTGTATCCATCCAGGAAAACTATCTCTACCAACCTTTTACAATTCCAGATTCGATTCCTGTATCTAGCCAGGGCACATCTGTGAGCAACTAATTCCAGATTCGATACCTGTATCTAGCCAGGGCATATCTGTAGACGACAATTCCAGATTCGATACCTGTATCCAGCTAGGGAACATCTGTAGACAACAGTTCCAGATTCGATTCCTGTATCTAGCCAGGGCACATCTGTGAGCAACCAATTATAGATTCGATACTTGTATCTAGCCAGGGCATATCTGCATGAAGAGACTGAAGATCAACACCTGTAACAAGCCAGGAAACCATTTTTCTTTCTCAAAGAACTCAAGTTCTCGCTAAGGAATCTCTTACGCGATCAACACTTCCAAATGGCATCTATAAGCCCATTCCCGACAAGGTTCTGTCACACCTCCGGATGGCATCTATAAGCCCATCCTCATATCCACCATCTCTTCCAAATGGCATCTACAAGCCCATTCCCGCCATCACATTGCTGATACTCTACTATGCGAGTGCAAATTTCCGGGCACTCTGGTGTCCAATCTCCTTTTACCCTCGAGTCGCGAAAGGCAGACTTGCCAATCTAACTCTTCAGGTTCAAGAAGATTGAACAGGGGAAACTATTGTACCCCAAAATTTGTCCTCCCATTTCCTCAACATTTTCTCACCACAAAACCCTTGGAGCTAAGGATCAAGTTAGGGTTTGCTCTGCTCAAGACTCCTCCTTGCACTGTTGACCCAAATTAGGGTTTGTGTTTGCACAAAGATGTTTTGACCTAAAATTCCCAAGATGACTTTCATGCTTCATATTGGACTCCTAAGTTTATCCATACCAAGTTTCAAGCCTTGATTCCAATCTTTGCCCAGTCAATTGGACAGTTGACCTAGAAATCAGCTGTATTGGGGAAAAAGTCAACTGTGGTCAATTGACAGTCAAGCCTCATGATTTTTGACCCACATCAACATTATGAACTTATATGGACCATTTGATCAAGTTTGGATCACAATTCCACAAGAAATTTGATCAGATCACCAAAAGGGCAAAATGGTCATTTTTAGGGTTTTGACTGCACAAAGGCAATTTTTGACTGTTTGACCTAGCCAATGGCAAACCAAGCTCACATATGGACTCAAGGACCCCATGGAATTGTCTTGACATGTTCAACAAATTCAAAAGATCCCAAATGCACAAGATTGACAGATGAATTTTCCAGTCAACTGAGCCAAATTTGACTGTATACTGAAAAGTCAAACTTTGACTTTTTGGTCAAAATCAAATGTCAAGATTCATTTTTCATCAAGACATGTCAAATTATGAAACTTATTCACCAAGAAATCAAAAATCACAAATTAGGGTTTGAAATGAAGAATTTTCATAACTTAGAATTTTTCTAAGTTATGAAAATCCCTAATCTTTTCCTAACTTTGTCCCACTTTTTCATTAAGATACATTTGGATTCAAGGAAAACTCAAAACATGAAAGTTATAGTCCATTGAAAAATCTACAACTTTTATTCACAAAGTTTCCTCAAAATAAGCTTGTAGCTCAAGTTATGATTTTTGGAACAAGGGTGCAAAACATTCTTAATTTAGAAAATTTTTGACCTATTATAGGCAGGATTTTTGCCTAACTTCATGGCCACTTTTCACATGCTTCCACTGTTTTACTCAATTCAATCCAAACGAAGCCCAAACACCAAAATCAATATTAATGTGTTCAAACAAACATTGTAATCGAAATTCCAAGCTAACAAATTGCCCCTAAAAAATGTGTATTCCGTTATGTAGAGAAATAGTCTATTTTGAATAATAATCTTGAATTTCGATAAACCATATAATCATGATAACCTTTTACTGTTGTGACATCATAAAAGTAATCACCTTTTTCCAAACGTCTATTCAGACGTGCACATAACAATTCATCATTACCACTTATGAAAACGGATCACAAGAAAAAATAACTTAACCTCTTCCTCTTCTTATAACAGAAACACACGTGTCCCACTAACTTGTTATAGTGTAAAATTCTCAACCACTATAAGTCTTTTACAAACACTTCATCTTCTTCATCTTCACACTTCCGTTTCTGTAACTTTCACTCTTTCAAAAGCAAAACCCATTTTTAAAATTTCAACCTAACACTTATCTCAACAATGTTGTCATCCAAGAAAAACCAATCATCCAAGAATACCAAAGGGACAAGAACTTCAAAGAACGTTGCTCTTAAATCTGGGCTTGTTAGTGAACTTATAACCACTAAACATCAAGAATTTATCTCTACTCCCAGATTTACTCCAGAACAAAAAGCTATTTATGCTCCCCAGGTACTCATTCCTTCTTCTCTCGCTGATAAAACCCTATGTTTTATGGGACCTTTGATCTCTGCTGAAAATCTGGAAAAATTCGTAGAGTTTTTTCCCGTTTACCATGAGACTAAACAATAGATAATGGAGCCAAGACTCCTAAGAAAAATGATGAAGATTCTGCTAAGAAACCCACAAAAACTTTCAAAGAAAAAACTTCCTAGGAGACCTCAATTTCTAAGGCAAAGAGAGAAGTTTTTCAATTAGATTACATAACTAAAAATCTCAAGACTGGAAAGATCTGGGTATTTTTGACTTAATTCAAATGTCAAAATTTGGATTTAGTTATTATCAGCCTTTGCTATTAGCGTCTTTATACTTTTGGAATAGCACCTATAATACTTTTCATCTTCCTTGTGGGATGATGAATCCCACTCTTTTTGACATAGCTGCAATAACTGGACTTCCTCCAACTGGAGAAACCTTTGACCCTTACTTGCAATCAGACAACACCATTAACTTCAAGTTAAAAATGCTAGTTTCATTTCTTATATGAATCTGTATCATACTGAGGGGGATGAAGTCACAGATGTTGAACACATAGCTTTCCTAGCCACATGGTTGTCAAAGTACATTTTTTGTTGCAAGTCACTAAAGTTGCTAGGAGATTTTTAACCATAGCCAACCAATTGCATTTTGGTCGAAATATATGTTTGAGTGAATTGCTCTTAGTTGGTCTTTATGAGAGCTTAGGGTCTACTACTTCTAAATTAAAAAGCTATGAAACTGGTACCAACCAGCTCCTTACTGGCCCATATTTCCTTCTTCAGTTGTGGCTAAATGCCACTTTTGAGCCATCACTTAGTACTTTTAAGACCTTAGATGAAGAAGATCTTGATATTTCCAATCGAACCATTGAAGGAATCATACTTCTACAATTAACCCCAAACGAAGAGGCAGAAACTCTCCAAAAAAGTTTCACCAATTATATGATGATGTTTTCGAGTTGTCATGATTTTGTCCCAACTATGGCTCCTTTTTCTTATCGAACCCATGGTTCTGCATGGTTTAACTCATCCATCAAAGATGCTTTGAAGAATGCTGATTCAGAAATCGAAAACATATGGCATGCATTCCTTTTACCAAGACTTCTAATCTCCAGGATCATGCCAGTGAAGAGCCATGTTTGTTTATTGGCCTACCAACCCAATTTTGTATCCCGCCAGTTTGGGTTATGTCAACTTGTTCCTGAACCTATCTTTAATCGAAAGAAAGAGATTTGTGTAGTAGGAGTGGATTATGTCTTTCAGGACATCGCAAAGTATCAGAACTATCATGACAACTTTGCTGAATTTAAACTTACTTTGTTTTAACTAGCTTTCTACACAACTAAAAGTTTTTACTCTTGATGGACTAAATTTTATACCAAGAACATGTTCAACACTACTCAGATAAGCAAATTTTTAAAGAAAGCTTTTTCGTTCGTGCATGAAAATATTCAAAAAGGTAAGTTCACACACATCAAAGAAATCCAGGCGTTCCAGAGATACTTTGAAACTGTCTATGATCCAACTAATATTAGTCGAACTGTTTTTGACACAACATCTTTAACATAGATATGAACTAGCTTTTCGATTACAACCACTAAAATTTCCTAAACTACCAAATGCTGACTTTAGTTTAGCGTATTTTCAGCCTTATCCAAATTGGTTTACTTGTGAAAATATTTTTAACATCCTAAAAAATGATGCTCAAAAACATGCTAAGAGAGTGGTTTTGACTAAGCATACTCTGGACAATTTCAAAGGTCACCATCACTATGACTTATCAGCAGTCTCTATTGTTTCTGATACATATGAAGGTGTGGAAACAAAGGACTCCTTGATCCTTTCTATTATCCTTTCAAATTCACTCAATATTGTTCATTTAACCAACTTCAAATGTATGTCTATTGTTAGCTGTCGAGAGAAAAATAGCCAAGAAAGAAAAACCTGGATTGGAGGCAAGTTCGACTTCCAATCAAACTACTACCACAACCACCAAAGAGCCTTCTCCCGCACAGGACAAATCTCCATACATACCAAAATAGAAGAAAGTTAAGGTATGATTTTCAGAAACAAAACTTGCTCAAAATCCCTCACACAATGCCTAACTATGATGTTTTTCAGGCAAGTGGTCTTCCACCAAAAACTTCAGGAAAAAGGAAAGTTGATGACGAAGATCTAGTGACTGTCGAAGACGAAGAATATAATAATGAAGATGTTCCTCCCACTCCTTTCAAAACTAAGAAGAAAAAGAAGAAGACCAAGAAATCTATTGACAGTCCCAAACAATCAATTTCACAAGATCCTGAAACAACAACCTTGCCCCTAATCCAAAAAGAAATTCAACCTCAACCTATTATTCAAGTTTCTCTGGAACATATTGGAAGCAATGCTTCAAATGATGATGATCCAAAGGTATGATTGAAATTCACAAGCCTTTCTTTCGAATTCTTTACTATTCGAACTAACTATATTTATTTGCAGAATAAACAAACAACTGGTCCAGATTCTTTTGCAAATTTTGAGATTCCATCTCAAATTGGTAATGCTTCGCCTCAACTCAATCCTAGTGGTGCTGCCTGTTGAAGGCGGTGTAGCGGGAAGCAAAAAAAGTTTTGGAAAAATTTATCAGAGAATTTATCGTATCCACAAAGATTGGTTATTGAATTTTCATTCGATAAATCTCTCATTAATGAGTTTGGGGATAAATGGGTTTGTAAAGAAAATGTTATCAACAGAAAATAAATATAAACAAAAGTAGAAACTATCAAGCTTGCATATAATCTAGTTATCACGGACTTAAATCTATCGACCAATTACATTCAACCTAACAATACTCATCAATGTCCCTACGTATCACTCACAACCTAAATCATTTCTAACCCAAATTGAGAGATCGATTGTACCACCAAGGAAATAATTTCTCTACCTCCTCACAAACACATAAGACAACTATGTAATCACACTGACGATCTCTCAGTACATCACAACCACACAGAGGCATTAAGGTCTAATACCCAAGTAGATGTCAGCTTTAAATCTATCTCTAGAGTTCAGAAACTAACAAATAATCATCCTAGATAAGAATCTAAGCAGTATATGTATATAACGACTCAAATTCCTAGCATAGAGAAAAAATCTAAGACAATAATCCATAAAGATTTGTAAATCAAGTTTAATATAACGCCATGGGCGACAAATATACATAAGTTTAGAGTAAATACATGTACAAACTCAACACATAAAGAATACATAAAGAGGAAGAGAAATGAACCACAAATCCCCCGGTTTGTCAGTGCCGATTGATGAGCAATCCATCCCGAATCATCTGTATGCAAGCTTCAATGTTGTTTTCTAAGGTAATCCTATCCAAAAATGAAGATTGATGGAGTTGGGATAAAAAATACCCAAAACCATACCCAAAAAATGTGTTTTTACACCTAAATACGCATTTCTGACTATCCAGCATCGCTCGACGACCAAAAAGCATCGCCTAGCAACCAAAACAATGTTTTTCCCACGCTACAGCTCTTCTAGCGTCGCCCGATAACCAAAAGCATAGTCTGATGACGAATGACAGAAGGTTGAAAAATCAGCACAGCATTCTGCACTATTTCGGCCATAAGTTTTGAACCGTAACTCTGATTCGCGCCTGGTTCGAAGCGTTGAAAAGCTTATTCAATGCTCTTTCTAACAATGACAAAATATAAATCAAATTGATAATTTTTTATTCTTTGATTTTGAGCCTTATTCGTTGACGAGTTGCTTAAAATCACACGTTTGAAGTCGTGTCTTCGACACTTTATTGCTCATGCTCCAAATGCGCATTAATACCTACAAAATGAATAGAAAAACATAAAACGGTACCCTATGTACACAAAAACACAAATAAACACAAACTAAATGTATTTATATAAAAGTCGGGTTTATTCAATGATATTAACAACAAAAAGTCGAAAATAGCTATAATTTGCACTTATCATAACCTTTAACAAAGGTTCCTCTACTGCTGCTCCTCAACTCGAGACTGGCGATGTTCAAGGAGAACAAGAGATTTCTTCTCCTGATGACAATGTTTTAAAGGAGTCTCAAAGAGCTGGCAAGAGGAAACAAGATCCAAACGAAGATAGCCCTAGCGATTCTTCCCCCAAAAGGGCCAAATTTTCTAAAGACTTTCTTGATAATGAAGAACACTTTTCAGAAGATGTTACCCATCATTTTTCCAATGAAGGCGAAGTAGAAGTGGAGCAAACAAAAGATCAAGAAAATAAGAACAATCAAGAGACAATTCCTACTATTTCTGAGATACAAACTTCTACTCAACCACAAATTCAAACAACTTCAACTCAAATTCCAAAGCCTCTTCCAAAAGAAGAGAAAGAAACTTTGAAGAAAAATGATCCTTTGGGATATGTAAGGATGATGATGGCAAGGAGAGGATCCTCTTCTGAAAAGGGCCAATCTGACATTTCCACCCATTTCAGTGAAGGTACCAATGAGGCTTCCTATGATGAACTCCTTTGACAGGTGAAAGCAACTGTTTTTGAAGTTGATTTGTTTGATGTATTGAAGAAAGACATCACTTCTTGCTATTGAATGAAGAAATTGATAGGCCAAATCAATGTCACTGCTTATCCCTCAAACATATATGAGGCTTTGATTGATACTCAGCATCTGATTGACCAGATTAGTGCTAAGCACATCAGGGAAAGGGATATTATATTAAAGATCCAAATGAAGCAGCAAACTCAAGCAAATGAATTTGACGATGCTCTCAAGACTTCACAGGAAGCTGAGCGATTGGAGGCTTTGTATCAGACAGTGAAAATAGAGTATGATGCATATACCAAATCAATTTCTCTTTGGGAGGATCAAATTAAGGAATTAAAGGAAAAAAATAGCTAAAGCCAAAACCAAACAAGCTACTATCAAAGGGCTGGACAGAGCTAGAATCGAAGAGTTGGCGGAAAAGAGTGTGGATCACATAGGGAAAGCCACTTCCATGACTAATAAAATTGTCGCTCTTGAAAGTCTCAAATCTGTTGTTGATTATAAGTTGAATTTGGCCAAGATCAAATATGATAGGTTAAATAACAAACTATCATTTTGATTTTTCATGTAATATTGAAATTATTTTTTGTTGTGCTTCGTTTAAAGTTTGTAACACCTTAGAACAACAACCATTTTGGAAACATTACTTTTATTGGTACCATTTGGCTTATGCTAAAGCACTTCACATTATTCTATTAAAATTCTAACTTCTTGAAGACATGGTCTATACTTCTTTAAGTATTTACCGTTTACTTTTAGGCTCCTCTGATCCTCTGCTAATTCTTAGATCTCATAAGCGTTGTTTGAGAATGCTTGTAAGATTCGAAAAGGTCCTTCCTAATATGGAGACCATTTACCTAATGACTTATTCTTTCAATCCATAGGTAAAATTACTTTCCATACTAAATCATTGGTTACGAGCGTTTTACCTTTAACTCTTTTGTTATATGCTCTGGTTATTCTTTCTTTTTTCCTTCTCAAAGTTTCCAACGTATGCACCCTTTCTTCATCCAGATCCACTAATTCATTCATCATAATTTCCCAATAATGCTCGGAAGGAATTTCTCCTTGGCTCTGAATTCTTACTGACTGTAAGTGGATTTCGAATGGCAAAACTACATCATGTCCAAACGTGAGTTGATATGGTGTAGTATTACTTACTTCCTTAGGAGACATTCGACAAGCCCATAGAGCTTGGTCTAAAGTTTTATGCCAATTATTTAATTTTCTCCCAACATGTTTCTTTATTAGACCAATTTTCACCTTGTTGAATACCTGCATGTATTTGACATTCCCGACATCCCTTGGTAAACTCTATGCAGTCTTTGAGCATTGTGGGCCAAAACATTCCGTATTGAAATAACAACCATTTCATTTTATGGCCAGCTTGATGTGCTCCACATGCCCCACAGTGCACACCAGACAAAGCTAAGTATGCTTCACTCTCTCCTAAACATTTAAGCAAGACTCCTTCTGGGGTTTTCTTGAACAATTCGTTTCCCATCAGGATATAGGACAACGCTCTATACTTGATCTTCATTTCTACACCTATCTAAGGATATTTAAAATAACTCATGAATGGGCTACGCCAATCTATATCCGTTAAAGCATTTATAGCTAGTACTTCTAATTCTTCTTTGTTAGCGTATCTTACTTTTGATCTTTCCAAATCCGATGGGGATAACCTAGCAACCATTGCTTTTCCTCTTACTTTGATAAGATCTTCTAAAATTTCTGTTGATACTTTATATCTTGAAGCTATCTGTGCCAAGTCATTTGCTTCCTGATTTTTAACCCTGGGAATATGTTTAATACCCACGTACTCGAATCTTTTGAGCAATCTATTGCCAATAACAAAGTATATGATCAAATTTTCTTTTATACATTTGTATTTCTTTGTTATTTGGTTGATCACTAATTTAGAGTCTACTTTGATTTCAACTCTTGTTGCCCCCAATTTCGACAAGGCTTCGAGTCCAGTAATTAACACTTCATATTCTGCCTCATAGTTCGAACAAAGAGGGCTTTCGATATTATACTTGAGTCTTGTTGGAATTCCTTCAGGAGAAATGATCAAGATTCCAACTCCACTACCTTCTTTATGGGTAAAACTATCGAAAAATAGTTTCCAAGGTTTCAACTCAACACAATGTTGAGGGTTTTCGACCACTGCATGATCCACAATAAAATCTGAGACCACTTGACCCTTCATTGCTTTTAAAGGCAAAAAAGCCAAGGAATACTCAGTAAGGGCTAAAGCCCATTTGCCAATTCGACTGTGCAGAATTGGCTTTGATAACATGTGTTTAATAACATCAAAATTTGATGAAACATAAACATCAACAGGTTTTATATAATATTTTAATTTAGTACAAGAGAAATATAAACAATGGCATAATTTTTCTATTGCCTTTTATCTAGTCTCAACATCATTTAGCACCATACTTAAGTAATAAATGGCTCTTTCGACACCATTATCATCTTATTGGGCTAACATGCTTCCTATAGTTAGTTCTGAGGCTGATATATATAGCCTCATGGGCTTCTTTCCACAAGGAGGTGTGAGGATAAGAGGATGAATCAAATATTGCTTGATATTATCAAACGCCCATTGATGTTTCCATTTGAAGTTGCCTTATTTGAGTCATAAGAGAGGGGAGAAGGCTTGAGTTCGACCACTCAAATTAGAAATAAATCTTCTTAAGAAGTTTATTTTTACTAGAAGTGATTGCAACTCCTTTTTCGATGATGGCGCTTTCGCTTCCAAAATTTCCTTCATTTTATTCTGGTTTACCTCTATCCTTTTCTCGTGGACCACAAATCCCAGGAAATCACCTTCCTGCACAAAGAAAGCACACTTGAGGGGATTCATCTTCAAACCATGTTTCCTCATTCTTTCGAATGATTGTCGAAGATGATCCAAATGGAACTCATGGGACACATATTTGATGACGATGTCATTAATATAAACCGGCATAAAGGTATCTATGAAATCATGAAAGATGAAATTCATTTCCCTTTTGTAAGTTTCCCTAACGTTTTTAGTCCAAAAGGCATCACTAACCATTCATAGGTGCCTAATGCCCCGGGGGATCGAAGGGCTGTTTTGGGCACATCTTCATTGGCAATGAAAATTTGGTTATATCCTGAATATCCATCAAGCTTACTCAAGTATTCAAAACCTGTTGCAGAATCAATTAACATCTCTTCTATAGGCATTAGATTTTCATCCTTGGGGGTTGCAGCATTTAAATCACGAAATTCTATGCAAACCCTAAGGGATCCATTCATTTTAATAACAAGAACAATATTTTCAATCCATTCTACATACCTGGTTGCTCTGATGAAGTTGCACTGAAGGAGTCTTTCGGCTTCCTCCTTTATTTTTGATAATATCTCTAGTGCGAACCTTCTTGGAGTCTACTTGACGGGCTTCTTGCGATCCTTTATTGGAAGCTTCAGTTTGAATAGGTCTCTGCTTAAACTAGGCATTTCATCACAGTCCCAAGCAAAACAGTCTTTATATTCTTTCAACATCTAGATTGCTTTGTTATTTACCTTCGGATCAAGCTTTGCGCTGATCTAAGTGGGTCTTTTTTCAGTTCCTTATCCTAAATTAACTTCTTCAAGGGGATCTTGTGCCAACATTTTTGCGCTTGGGGCCACTGGATCCCTTTCAAATCCCAAAGGTTCATCATCATAGATATCGTCGAGCCTTTGGTTGTTTTTTTCTATGGATACCTATTTATCAGAGGGCTTTGGAATAAAATGCACTCCAGGCCCTTCTGTATGTGCTGATTCTTCTTTGGCTTGGATATCCATGTATTTTGCTTCGGCTTGCAAAGCCATTTTTATTTTATTTCCGGCCACGTAGGCCGAGATCTTTTCGAAGAAGGATAACTCAGACATTATTACAGTCTTCATTGAACCATCCTATTGGTCGTACTCCAGGTAACCCTTTGATGTCATCCTCTTCACCCATTATTTCCCTGTCCCATTGAAACCCATGGGTTGGGTGCAAGGTTGGGTAGTACAAAGCATTTTTGTTGAAGGAATATGCTCCTTCTGCTGGACTAAATGGTCCTATATTTGCCAGATTCCTGTCGAAATTCCTTCTTTCCACCTGGTCGACTTCATCCAAGAAATAGCTTTGGTTAGCCTCTATGTTTTCCATGATACCATCTTCTCTCCAAATAAACACACGTTGGTGCATTGATGAAGGGACTGCACCAATGCCATGGATCCATTCACATCCCAAGAGTAGATAATAGTTGGCTTTGGCAGCAATAACCATGAACATTGTTGGCCTAGTGCTTGAGCCCACAGTCAGGTCTACTTGCACTACGCCTAAGGTATGACCAATTTTCCCCTCATAATTTGAGAGCACCATGTTGTGAGGTTTAATCTGTATTGGACATGCATATCCTCTTCAGCATAAATTGAGGCATAAGGTTGACTACAACGCCTCCATCTACTATTATTTTGTTTATTCCCACGCCTTCCACTTTGGCTCTAATAAAGAGTGGCTTTAGATGATTCTTCATGCTCTGATCTGGCCTTTTGAAAAAAGAATTTTGCTCTTCCACCACGCCATTGTTGAGGACGTAATAGCACACATGCTTATGCCTGGCCATTTATGATGCATATGCTTCCTCAGATTCTTCCACTTCTATGATTTGGTCATATTCATGGGGTAAGACTGACACTACATTGCAGTTTATGTTTAGTGTTGAATTTCCATCTGATTAAAAATCATTGGTCATCATATCTTCACCATTTTCTTGTTTTTTTGGGCTTTTCTTGGCAACATCTTTCCCTTTGGGTGAGAACAACTTTCTTCAAACTGGGGCTTTGTCTATAACTATCTTGTTCGATGAAAACTGACTATTATTCGATTCACATATGTCCTTCTTTGCTAGTTCCCTTCCAGCCTTCTTTATCCTATGATGCCTTTGCCACTAGGATCTAGATATTAGATTCTTACCCTTATAGTTCTCGGTCCTATATGCTTCTCTCTTAGATGCTTGGAATTGTTTTCTGTAAGCCATCATAGTCCTGCTTCCCTCATTGAAACTTCTCCATGTATTCCTTACTTCACTTGAATTAACCCATCGATCTGTTGGTATATTAGCAGGAAATTTGAAATTTACCCTCCGATTGACTTTTGGGGAGGACTGTCTTGTCTCCTTGGGATTCCCCTCTTATCGAAGGTAAAACTGGACTTGACCTCGCTCCGATTTCTCCAGACATGGGTATAGGGCACTCTTATGAACATCCCAACAACTTTCTTATCATAAACAACACCATATCTGGGGTACATCAAGCATATAAAGTTAGCTTTTTGACATCTCACAAGGAAACCTAACAAACTTTCCCCTGGATTAGGGTAAGGAGTCAATATTTGGTTTGGACTTCTCCAGTTCCCCACAGTCTGCGCCTTCTAGATCCTCTCGTACGCTGCTGCGGCCCTTTGATCATGGACGATACTGCATCTAGTGCACGTAAGCATATCAGCATCTTGCACATGGTAGCGGAACAAGTAATCACCAGACTTTCGTTGCTTCTGGAATATCCACCTCTCATTTGATCATTTTCCAATTTCAGTTTTCTTTCTATTTCCTCCATTTCTGGGGTAGGTTGATTCAAATCTATCATGTTGATATCAATATTTTGATCTTCAGTAGTCTCAATCTTTCCATAGGCAGATTTTGAGTCCTTAGCAATCTTCACCTCTTCGAATTTCACTTTAAGGCCTTCAGTAGCCTTAGCATTTTCAACTTATGGGGTTGCGTCATCAGCAACGTTTCCTTTTGTAGCCTGATCATGTGGAACTTCAGCAATCTCTAAACAGAGTCCTCAACAAATTCATCGAAAGAATCTTCATACTTGAAGCCTTCATTAGCCTCACTTTGTTCCACCTTCACTTGTTGGCTAGAATCCGCCTCAGATACTTCCACCATGTTGATGTCCAATGGCTTAGCATAATTTGTTTTAGCCGCATTGAGGGGGTCAATGTATATCTTCATCTGACTTTTTACTTTCTCTCCAAACTTGAGCCTCCCATCCTTGATGGCATTCTGAATCAGATCCCTGAAAAGAAAGCATTTTGAGGTTTTATGGCCTAAGAAGTTATGATATTTACACAAAACCCTTTTCTTTCATTGTTCCAACGGAGGAATCTTATCATTTGGGGGCATTATCATCTGGCCATCTTTCACTAATAAGTCAAATATCTCATCACATTTCGTTACATTGAATGTGTACGTTTTCTTAAGATATTTGTCATTTTTTCCGTTTTGATGGGGTCCTTGCCATTCGATGGGGCAAGAACTTTTCAAGAGTATGGCGGTGCTTGTTTCATTTCTTCCAAATCTATTTCAAACTCTTTGAAGACAAAAGGATCATTTAGAATTTCTCGTTCGTCTTCTTCGGCTTCGATATAAGCAACCCTCTCTTTATTGTAATTTTTATTTGCCCTAATCTTTTTAACTTTTAAACGTTAGACTTGTCGAACCCTATCTTCTAACTGGGCCATGTCTCTTAGATATTGGGTATCTAATTTCTTTTGAATGGAATAGTCTAAACCTCCTGCGGCCATTTCGACTAGTTCATGTTCAGGAACCACTGTAAAGCATCTAGACTTCAGTAAATGAAATCTATTCAGATAATCATCTATTGGTTCAGTGAATTTCCTCTTGATACTGACCAATTCTTTGAGACTTATCTTAGATTGCCCCATGTAAAATTGTTCATGGAATAATCTCTCCAAATATTGCCAAGCATTTATAGAACCCGACGAAAGAGTAGTAAACCAAGTGAAATCATTTTTTGTTAACGAACTTGGAAAGTATTTTATTCTTAGGTTCTCACTATTTTCCAAATCCCTTGCTTCAGTCAAATACTTGGCTATGTGCTCCACATTGGATTCATTAGTATCTCCTGAAAATTTTGTAAACTTAGGGACTTTGCAACCCCTTGGTAATTCTATTTGTAATATATATTCAGATAACGAGGATGAATAATTTGGTCTCCTAAGTCCGGTATTTAGACCATTTTGCGCCATGATTCTCTCGATCATGGTGGTCAAGGTATTTTCCATGTTATCTTGTTTAACTCTATGGACTACGTCATCTGCATTTTGATCCCTATTAACCACCATTACCCTCCTAGGTTGTTCCTCTTGGATATCATTTCGAATCCTTTGTTGCTCTGCCCTTGGTTCTATGACTCTTTCGACAACCTCCTGTCTAGGTAATCACACTTGGTTAATGGTTAGTTCCTCCTTCTGAACAACTGGGGTCTGGTTTTTCCCATGTCAAACAGGCGCTTCAGGGGCACCTAAGAAATCTACTATGCGCGCCATCTGCGCTGACATTTGCTGATAAGTGTGGGTATTTTCTTGATTGCTTCTATTAATGTTTTGGATCAAAGGAGTGAAAATGGTACTCATCTCTCTATCCAGAACTCCTACCATATCATGGTTACTATCATCCATTTGTTTCCTGAATGCTTCCTGATTGCTCGTTGTCAACATAGGCATTTGGGTAAAAGACCCTTGATTCTGGGTATTTTGACCCATGTTATTCATCCCAGAACCAGACCCTTGTACCGGGGATTGGGTTGCTGTTGTACTATTATGAAGTCCTGCCATGAAAGAAGTTGGCATTCCATATGGTGATGGTTATCTAAATGGCCTAAATGTTTGAAATCCTGGAGGCCTAGGGTTGAAAATTGGGCTTGGTTCCCAACATGTGTAAAAACCGACCCAGTTTGGGCATTTGAAGGAATTCCTGGTGCACTCGAAGAAAGAGGCATGGTTGTCGAATTATTTGTGGCCACCGAACATATAAATGTAGGTATGGCCTGTGTGTGAGGGATTGTGGTTGATGTATCCATCGAACTCGCAACAACCATGTATGATCCCTGTGGGGGATTTTGTTCCCCGTCATGGCTAATTGTGTTAACCATCTTTCTTGTATATTTTCTTTTGGGTTTTGGTTGGTTATTGTTGGCTATTTTACAACTTCTAAGGTTCATACAACAATAACTAAAGACAAACTCAAACGATGAATGAAGAAAGATAGACACTCACAGAAAAATACAAGTTTTCAAAACTTCGACACCGTCCCACTGGGCGTGCAAATTTGTTTATGCATGAATTTGGTAAACAACCACTAGTCCTCCAAACTAAATATTTTGGTAACTTGTAGGATCGACTAGATTGATCCTAGGACATGTGTCTAAGTTTCTAAGATTAAACTTGTAATGGGATTCATGTTTAACATTATTTTATTGATAATAATATAAATATTAGAATTACAATTTAAAGTAAGTTCGAATAAAAAGGCTTCGAATGAGAAATGCAAATGTTTCGACTAGAAACGTAAAGGAAATACAGAACAAATGTAAATGACTTGAAAAAGTAAGTTTTGAATAAAAATTAAAGGAAATAATAGAAATGTTAAAAGACTTGATATTGATAAAGTAAAATGATTCGAAAAGAACAATAATGGTGTCTATACGTATATTTCCTGCAACTCTTTTCTCTAACACTTGGTACTTTGAGTATATTGAGTAATTTGAACAAAACTGAACACACTGAATCCTAACATTAAGATCCCTATTTATACTAATTTGACCCTAACGATCTTTCTATGATAGCGTGCCACGTTCGAAGATTGCATGTCATTCGAACCCACCAGACTTCCACGTGTCTTATGTGACTCAAACATTCAATTTCAAATTCGAATCCTTCTCTTCTGTTGGCACCAAGTTTTTCGACGTATATATCTAAAAAACTTTCGATTTCAAAATATACTTGTAAGTGTTTGGTTATTGGCATGTATTTTTGGTAAAACCAAGTGTGTGAATGTCATGACTGATGTCATAACATTCTGGGTTACTAGGTACTTTCTGCAGAAAAAGAATGGCATACAGTAGCTGCTCATTATGAGTGTGTAGCTGATCATTATGCAATGATCACATTTATTACATTCTACCAAAATCAGTAAACAGGATTCTTGTTGTCATAACCAATGTTAAGACATCCTGTACTGATCTAACAGTTATGCAGTTTTGTTAATTCTGAGATTTTTCAGGAATATGGTTCATACATTCCAGAATAGAATCTCACGTGAACTTTAGGTTAACTTGGCTTAACCCTAATCTGGTTGATAAAGTCTTGTGATCAAGTCTTGAGGTTAACCCTAATTAACCCTAGCTATTTTCGTGGAAGCCCTAACTGAAGAACAACTGCCTATATATTCAACAGGAAGGTTGTTGGTGAACTAAACTTTTTGACAGAAGATCAACAAGGGGCTGTATAGTTTTAACTACTGTAATCCAAGCAAGTATCATTGTGATAAGTGACTTGGAGTAGGTTTTGATCGTAAGGGTTGTGTATCACTCAAAGCTTTGAAGCACGAGTGTTTGTGTCACTTGATTAAAGCTTTGAAGCAAGGTCAAGTTAGGTTTATGTATCACCCAAAGCTTTGAAGCACGAGTGTTTGTGTTACTTGATTAAAAGATGTGAAGCATAATCAAGTGTATGTTCTGAAGAGTGTCTTCATAATTTCATTAGTCAATTGTTTAGTATCACTGCTGTGATTGAGGGGGAGTGAGTAGGAACTCAGGTTTAAGTTGAACTTAGATTGAAGTTGCATTGGGTAGGTCTTAAGTGAAGGAGATAAACTAGTTGGTTTATTCCTGAATTAATATCTCTTATAGTGAATTTCCTCCCTGGCTTGGTAGCCCCCAGAGTAGGTGTTGTTTCACACTGAACTGGGTAAACAATTGACTGTTTTCTTTACTGCTTTTTGATTTACTGTCTTATAAAAAGTCAGATACGGTGTCATAACATTCACTGTGACATTGAGTATCTGCTGCCAGAATTTCAATACTTAATGAATATTTATTATATTCATTTTGTCTGTCCATCGAATCATCCCAAATGCTTGTGCTTTTACTCAATTCAATCCAAACGAATCCCAAAAACCAAAAACAATATTAATGTGTTCAAACAAACGTTGTAATCGAAATTCCAAGCTATCAGTATGACGATGATGTCTTGTTTCCTAAAATTAACTAACACACTTGTGTTTTCAAATTTTTAAGGTGAACTACGAGTACTCTGATCCCCTATTGCATAGAAGGTGGTACGCAGGCACTAAAGGTTCGCAACCGCGGTGTGTTCAAAATTGTAAAAAATACTTCTTTTCTCATCTCCACCATCTATTTTTATATACAGCACATATAACCAAAAGACAAAAAATTTCAAAGAGATTCTTGCAGAGTACCAAAGATGTTTAGGGTGCTAATACCTTCCCTTTGCATAACCAACCCCCATACCTAGATTCTCTCCCCTCTCTTTTTGGGTTTATTTGTACTTTTCCCCATTCCTTTGGCAACAATAAAGCGCGGTGGAAATTTTTATTTGATCTATATGAGTTAACTCAATCCAATGGCTTAGTCTCAACATTTCTATTGCTACAGAAGAAATGGCGACTTCACTGGGGAAAGATTGACCAAATGCTGGTCCATCTCTAAGTGGGTTAAGCTTATCTCTGTTTATATTAGGTATTTGCTATTATTTCTTGTTTATTATGTGTTGTATATATGTTTGTCTAGGTTTTTCTGGTATTCAGGGGTGCTTTGTGATTTCTCATAAGTCCTCTACCCGGACTTGGGAAAACTTAAGATAGGACAGGCAATATAGTCATGTTAACTTTGAGGGAGTAATCCCAAAAAAGGAGACATGATATCCCCATCCATTGGAGTAATCAAGAAGACGTGCTGCTTTCGACCTAGGAGCCTACTGAAGCTTAGGACCATAGAACCCTTAACCCATCTTGGCCTTTTAGGGGTAGTGCAGAAACTATGACGGAGTAATCCATAAATGGTTTTCACATGATACTACACTCAAACAAGTTTGTCCTAAGAATATTACTAATTACCGAGTTAATTAGGACATTAGTAATATCCGAAGGAAGGATGTAGACTCTGGGAACCTTTTAGAACCTTGTTTGGCATGTGATAAACTATTAGACCTTACCTTGTGGGTAGTACCTTTGACTTCATGCTCGTGACGTCGAACCTATGAATCCCCATGTTTGTGATCTTGTCTGTGATTGTTACATCATGCATTCATGCACCCTTGAGAATTCTTTAAAAAATTGACTCAAGGAACTTAAAGTTGACTTTTGCAAATATCTCAGATTCTTTTTGACCATGGATTCTGAAAAAAGAAAGACTCGGAAGTACAGTTTCAAGGATCCTAAGATAGAGGAACTAATGAGTTTGATTTTTGAGATTGAGAGCTCTACAATTTCTGGAAGAAATATGGATCCACCGTGCCTCTTATGAAGCTCAAGATGAAGGAGGGTATTATTTCTACATTGGTCTAGTTCTATGATCCATTGTGTCGGTGTTTTACTTTTCTTGATTATTAGTTGATCCCCATATTGGAGGAGTATTCTTACTTACTTGGTTTACCTATTACTGATTGTGTTCCTTTCACCGACTTATAAGGAGAGCCCAAGTCTCATGAGATTGCTGTCGTGACTCATTTGAAGAAGCCTGAGATTGAGGCTAACATGACTACCAAATGAGGCATCATGGGTTTACCTGCTCAGTTTCTATTAGAGAAAGCTCGTTACTTTGTCAAGATGAAGAGTACAGTTGCTTTTAAGGCTATATTTGCTTTGCTTGCCTATGGGTTATTCTTATTTCCAAACGTCGAGAAATTTGTGGATGTTAATTCCATTAGGATCTTTCTGATTGGGAATCTAGTCCCTACATTGCTAGGATATACTTATCATTCCATCCATCTTTGTAATTTCTATTAGGGAGGGATGATCATTTGTTGTACACCGTTGTTATATCAATGGTTTATTTCTCACTTACCCCAGACTGTTGCCTTTTAGGATATCAAGAAGGGACCTCATTGGGCCCCGAAGATTATGGCTCTCACTCATTCTGACATTGATTGGTACCATCAGGCTTATTATGATGTGAAGATTATTGATAGTTGTTGTACCCCAAAATTTTCTCTCTCACGTTTCCCAAGGTTTTTTTCTCTTATATGGGTGGTTACAAATACTTGCCTAAGGAAAATGAAATTTTTGAATGTTAGCAAAGTGTCTTTCAATTGGCAATTCAACAATGTCCTTCGATTGGCATCTGAATAGGGTATTTCGATTGGCATTTGAACAAGCTTCAATTGGATGATAGGCCTTCTTCGATCAAGTTCAATTTAGAAGGCTTCGATTGCGCATTGCCTGCTTTAGGCTTGCCTTCAATTCACAAAGCAAGAACTTCCTACATGCCTACTTCGATTCCAAAAGTAGTAGTCCCCTGCAGACAAGCTTCAATTGGACATCTAAACACCCATTTGAGCAAGCTTTGGTCCAAAAGTATCATTCCAGCAGGGCCTTCTCTATGCTTGCCTTTAACGCATAAGAAACAAACCCTCTCTTTAACTTGCCTTCAGCGCATAAGGCACAGACCCCCTCTTCAACTTGCCTTCAGCATACTAGGTAAATACTCCCTCTATGTGTGCCTTCAGCGCATTAGGTAAATACTCCCTCTGTGTGTGCCTTCAGCGTACAAAGCAAGAATCCCCTACAAGTTTGTTTCAATTCAACAGCAGTGAACTCCTGCATACAAGCTTTAATTAGGCGTTGAGCCTCCTTCGATCAAGCTTAGTTCATAAAGCTTCCATTGGGAAAAAGGCCCCTTTAGCTTGTCATCAGCATACGTATGCCTCTTCATGCTTGTTTTTGGTCTACTAGGAAGAAACTCCCTCATGCTTGCCTTAGTTTCACAAGGCAAAAGGCTCCTTTCACTAGTCTTCAATTCACAAGACAAAGGTTTGCCTCAGACATGCCTTCGATTCACAAGGCAAGGGCCCCCTTTTTCAGCTTGCCTTCAGCACACAAGGCCAAGACTCCTTCAGATTTTCCTTCAATCCACTAGGCAAAAAGCTTCCTTCGACCCACAAGGAAAATACCTCCTCCATGCCTGATTTGGTTCACTAGGAAATGGCCTCTTTTACGCTTGCTTTGACCTGCCTCATGCTAGCACCCACAAGGCATTGGCTGCCTTTGTGCCAGCTTCGACTGGGCAATGGTCCCCTTTGAAACAGTTTCTTATACTTCGACACGCGTGTTAGTCCCTTCGAAGGCGCATTCATGAGGTCCCTTTGAAGGAACATTCATTGGTCCATTCGAAGGACACATGGTTACTAAATACAAGTTTGTCTTATAATGGGTCTTCGTCCTACATGTGGCCAGGCCCAGGCCTTTTGTGAATTAGCATTCGAAGGTGGTAACAAAGGAGGTTTTCGATTGGCCATATTGAAGTTTTCGTTTGAGTCGTTTGAATCAAGCAGCTAGGGCAAGTAGATAGACTCAATCGAAGAAGCTCTAATAAGGAGGATTATGAACACTTCTAATCAAGACTATAGACCATTCGAAGGAGGCAATCTGAGTCATTCAAAGGAGGGAATTCGAAGGAGCCAATTGTGTCCAGGTTCATAGTAAGGGACAAGAAACCATGTCTTTGGTAAAGTTTCAAAGTGATATTTATGGCCTTAAAACACCAACTTAATGGCTGTTTATTCCTTTTCCCTCTTGTCCCCTCATCCCCTCTATATAAGGAGCACACTAGCAATGCAAAAAGGGAGGAGACCACATACACACGCACACGTTGCCTCATAAGCCATATTAAAACTATAAAAATCCTCATAAGTAGTCCTAATCGAAGGAGTCTTCAGCAACACTTTATTCACTCCCTAAAGTCTGCAGGAAGTGTTCCCAAGCACCAGCCAAAAGCCACGCATCAAGCCCACCAGTCCTTGGTAAAATTCTAGGTCGCAGCCTTTTGATTACTATTTGATTTTTTTTATATTCATGTTTGTGTTCTCATTGATCATTCATACAACTATAAGTGTGGAAGTACAGGGTGCCTTTTTAAGGTTTCGAAACAGCCAGGTTTCAAACTAGGTGGTACAAAGATCTTGTGCTAGTTTTTAACCCAGATTTGGGTTTAGGAAATGAACATGCATAGGGAAGAGTCTTTGGATCTGTTTCGATCCAACATTTGATCAAACTTGCAGGTGTATGTGCAGGAGAAGAACCTGGGTTCGACACCCAGGTTTGTATTTGTTTCTTTTTCTAACGTTTATACTGCAGATCAAGCCTGAGCAGACCAGCGCGCACATGATCGAAGGACCTGGGTTCGAAACCCAGGTCTTGCATCTTTATTGTTCTAATGCTTGTCTTACAGATATGGATCAAAAAGCAGATTGTCCTCCTGGATTGAAGAAGACAGGTCCTTCTCTGGATCGAAGGAGACATTTCCTTCTCTGGATCGAAGCCTATCATTTTTCCCCTGGATCGAAAGACACCTTCTCTAGATCGAAGCTTCCCATTTTTTCTCCTTGGATCAAAGGATGCCCTTTGTATTTTTGTTTTTTTTTGTTATTTCTTTATTGACCTTATCATTTAAATTAACTTTAAATCAAAAAATCACAAAAAATATTAGGTTAGTTTTTTTTAATCAAATTAATTTTGTAAACAAATTAATTAATTATTTTAGCCTTTTCTTGAAATTAAAATTAAATAGACTTAAGTTTTATTTTATTTTATAATTAAAAACAAAATAAAAAGATTTCCTCTTACTTTAGGATTTTTAGACATCTTTTCGAATTCACACGCATTTACTGTTCTAGCATTATTACTTTTATTTCATTATTGAATATATCTGCTCACTGGATGTAATAGACTAATTAGGATTTCTACTGCTTTCTTTATTTTTCTTCCCCCAAGTTTTATACATTGTAAATATTCCCCTCCCCGAAGCCATGTAATAGCGTAGGGTTATATTTTTGCATTTTTACGTTTTTCTGTACATATTAACTGCTAGTAACTAGGATTGCATGACAAGACTGAAAGCAAATGTTAGCAAACCTAACATAAAAGATACAAGTAACTGAATACAAACACAATTGCATGTATACACCTCTAGGGTACCCCTACTTTGGTTGCCTTCGGAAATAAAATAGTCATGTCCCTCGAAACGGGGACGCTTTAGCAAAGACCCGTAAATCAAAAATATCATAGTCCCTCGATGATCCTATAGTTGCCTCTCGGTAAATGATCTAGTCCCTAAACAAAGTTGCTAAAGCGTCTCCACATGTTGCCTTTATGACTGTACGTCCCTTCGAATGTCCCTCAAACATCCAACGATGGGGCTACCTACTCACTAATAGTAGGATAGTATTGTCTAAAGGATAGGAGGAAAAGAACAGACCTTTTCGAGTCCAAGTAGATAGTTGTTAAATGCTTGCTCAAGTAAAAAAAACCCTTTTTACACTTACGCATTTCAAAAACAACTTTCAAAAACATTTTCTCTGTCAACACTCTTGAGGACTGATACAAGAGTTATCATAAAGCAAATATTTGCACTAAGGCATTTCAAAACATTTTTCAAAACACACAAAGCACAAGCAATTTTCAAAACACGAGCTAGAATTTAAGAGCCCGTAGATAACTACAGATGGAAAGTGTGCTAACGCCTTCCCTTTCCATAATCTACCCCCTTACCCAGAAAATTCTCGAAAAGGTCTTTTTCTGTTCTTTTCACCCTTTCCTTAATTTGGATAAAATAAAATTCGGTGGCGACTCTTGCTTACTGCAACATTTGCGAATACAAATGCAAAATCAGTATTAACAGTCGGTTTTGCCACCGTATCACAATAGTTGTCGTAGTTTCTCCAATGTGCCTCTTATTGGTACAAAGGGAGGAATTAACTATAATCTCGTTCTCACGCATCGTCAACTTGGATATCCAATGAGAGACAAGCCAAACAACATTCATCTGCGTGGTTTCTTTCTTAAAGAAGGAGAAGATCACAAGGAAGCTAGGAAAGAGATTGAAAAGGCTTGGCGCCATATTCATAGAAAGGATAGAAAAGATTTAGGACCAAGATGAGTTATTTCCCAGGAGACTCATCTCCGTTGGGTACAAGCAAGGGAGATTCACCTGAAGATTCCATATTTTGTTGAAGAACCTATACCTGATATGTTTATGAGGACTACTACTCCTCTCTTAGATGTTGTGGAATAACTTCAGCTTGCCTTGGTTAGGATGCAGCAAGAGAAGGAAACATGGAAGAACAAGTGCCAGACTATAGAGGTGTCCTACTAAATAGAATTGAAAGAGAAGGATGACTTGATCGAGATTCTTGAGAGTCGTGATTTAGAGGTGATGGAGAAGAAAGATAATTTATTTTCTTCTAGAGCTCAGCCAAGTCCCAGTCACTCATTTTCTAGTTCTGGTAATTAGAAAGAAGTCGCTGACAGGTATGCAGAAGAGAACAAGAAGTTGAAGGCTTTGATTGCAAGACTAAAGGGAAAGTGTCATTGTGTGGAGAGATCTTCATCAGCTTTGGCTCCTTAGGATTTTTAAATTCTATCTTTATTCTCTTGTGCTTAGGATTATCGAAACTTGTACTAAAACATTGTAATCCATTTCAAATTTATTATTAAAATGAAAATTTCAGTATTTTCAAATGTGTTAATACTTTAATATTTGCAACTTTCTATAATTATTTGAGTTCCTTAAAATAATAATAATAATAAAAAAAATCATATGTATTGCATATCATGCATCATTTTGCACATATGTTTTGCATTCCTATTCATACTCAGGTGTCTTACTTGTTTCTCTGCTTCATTCAATCAGCAAGTTATCTCATCGCTACAATACTCAGACTAATTCTAGAAAGAAGATGGAAAACATTAAGAAAGAAATCTTTGAACTCCGCAAAGAGGTAACTACTTTGAAGGCCAGTATGGAGTATATAATGGCTTTGGTTAAAAATTTGGTTGCCTCCCAAGTCAATCCTTCTAGGAAGGAAGAAGAGATGGAAAAAGTCTTCACAGAAACTGAAATCATTCTTTCATGAGAAGGTGATAGTCAATGCACCAAGTGATTTCCCCAAAAAGGTGAATATGAGAGTGCTTCTAGAAGAGGATGTTCGAAATGGATGTTTATTGGGAGATGGTGGCTTAGCTAGTGGTGTGAAGAAGTTTGATAATAACTTTTCTAAGAAGAGAACTAGAGGAAGAAACACTCATCATCGGAATCAGCATGTTTCTCCAGTCATCCATGTGTTCAATTTACCTCTTGTTGCTCCAGTTTGTCAACAGAATCAATAAGTTCCTGATCAGAGAAAAACTCAATTTGATCCCATTCTAACGACCTATATAGAGTTGTTTCCTGTCCTCATGCAGAGGAATTTGGTTTAGACCCAACCTCCACCGAAGATTCCTGAGAAGATGCCTTGGTACTACAAAGCTAATTTGACTTGTGCCTTTCATCAAGGAAACTCTAGGCATACTTTCGAACACTGTTATCCATTGAAAGCTGAAGTTGAGAAATTGATCAGAGGTAGTATCTTCTCAATTAAGGATATTTGTCTTGATGTTCAAGTCAAGTCTTTTCCGAAGAATAAACATGATTCAAGGATACCCTGGAGTTTAAGGATGATTAGCCTTCTCAGTTTACTAGCAATTTTATTTATTTCTCATTTGTAATTTTACTTGTTTACAATTGCACTATTTGCATGTAAGAACTTGTTTGCATTTGAATGTTTAATCTTAATACAAAGAGTATGTTTGTCTTGAAGAAATTCATTTGTTTCACTCGTATTTGTTTTCAATTTTAAATTGCTTTTTGCATTATGATACCAACTTACTACCCATTCTCTTGACTAGGCAGAGATTGGAGGAAGGATTATGAATTTAAAACGCAAGATTTCTAGTTGTATGCTTTTGAATAAAATCCTATTGACTATGTACAAGCATTGTTTCAAATCCCCAAACACCATAGATATAAGGGAGTGAAACCCTCGTTAACCCCCTTTGAGCCTTGAAGTATGAGTTTCTTTTATGCTCAGAAAAAACCCTCATTTTTAACTCGGGGTAGGGTAACGTTCAGTTAATCTGATTGAGTATTCAAATCTCATCAAGAGTGCACATCCAAGGATACAACAATGTTTATCCTTCAAAATTTTAAGGAAATTCAAAAACACAATGGCTAACCTCCACTTATCAGGAGTGTGCATCAATTGACGATATCCCAATGGATATCTCTCACACATCAGGAGGTCAATAAATGACGATACAACAAAGGTTACCCCTCATCTATCAAGAAATAAGGCAGTCACAATCCTTCAAAAAAAATTAATCGAAGTCACGTGAAGTGTTCAAAAGGAAAGAAAAGGTATTATGAATAAAAAATAATGAAAACATAAAGAGACAAAAATCCCCGCTAAGTTGATGCTTGAAAAACAAGTTGCTTAGGAAAAAGTCAGGGCATCCCGCTGGACTTCAGAGTCAAAGTCAAAAGGAATTTTTCCAGGTGAAAGTTAAGGAAGGCAAGGGAAATCCTGAAAGGCAAAAAAGGATTACAAGATGAATATCCTCAACAAATAAATAAGTCACGTGATCGGACACCAAAAGAATAAAAAGTAAGTGACCGTCGTGTCCAAAGAATATCAGTGGTTCCCCAGCCATTAACTAAATCCTCTTAGGAGATGAGTGCTCATTTTGGTTTAATTGAACGTAGGAATGGAGAATATTATGAAGGGGATGGGCACCAAATATTTTGAGCCTTAACTCTTTTTTTCTAAAACCGTGAACCAGGCCACATTACAACCTTCAAAATTCCTAATTGAAGCAGGGTTTATTTCGAAAGAGAACTTCAATGAGATAAAATTTTATTACTCCCATGAGTTTTTCTAAATTATTGTGTTGGTATCATATGCTTTTGTTATCTTTCATACAAAAAAATCAATGTCGCATCCTGGCTAGTGATTCGTTCACAAGGTTTTACGACATCTTTTTAATAGAATCTTCAAGACTTACATAATTGTTGCATTAGAATTTTCATTCTTAGAATAAACATTTTCTACTGGAAAAACAATTGTTTGATATCAAGGAAGCTTACATTTGAGTATCAGCAAAGGGCATGTTGCCGAGAAAAATTTGTTAAGTAAAGAGGATGCAACATTCAACCAATCTAGGAAAATTACATTGAGATTCGACAAGTCTCTAGAAGCCCGTTGGTAAGGCAAATTATCTTAAATCCATGCAGTCTAGGGAACCTAGAGTTGTTTCCAAGGGTATCTCCATATTTTGTCAAGATAGTTACTATGTTTTCCCCAAGTCAAGAATCTTCCTCATGCATGATTGTTTCTCGTAATCTGCCTTGTAAATGTGAACACAGTTTCCCCTACAGTTGTTGACCGGTTTGTGGGTTGCCTCCAGGCAATGGTGTGGTATTGGGTTTGTGATCCCATTTTCCCCCAGTTAAGTCTTGATTCATATTTTCTCCAAGTTTTTTATCCGGTTTTGGGTTTGGGTATGTAACATGGTGGGAGAATTGACTTAGTTGTTTTGCGTTTTATCGCAAATGTTTCGGATAGCAAGAGTCGCCACCGACTTTTCTTTTATCCAAAAGGAAAGGCTGAAAAGAACAGGAAAGACCTTTGAGATTGTTTTCTTGAGTTCGAGGGGTAGATTATGAAAAGGGAAGGTATTAACACCCTTTTCATCCGTAGTTATCTACAGGATCTTAGTTGCTTGCTAGATCACTTGCTTTTGTTTGAAAATATGCTTTGTATGGTTTTTTGCAAGTATTTTGAAAAGGCGCCACCGTTTAGGCAAACTTTGTAATAATTCTTGTTCGTAAGAATGTATGTAGAGTGTTGATCTTTGAAAATGTTTCAAGTTTGAAAGATGTTTTGAAAGTGTTGGTGTTTGTTTTGAAAATAGCAAGGATATTTTCGTTTGAAAATGAGCAAGCAACTAGGAACGTTCTACCTACTCAAAAAGTTTTTCTTGTTTATTTCCTCTTTTCTTTGACATTGTTATTTTACCATGGATTGGTAAGTAACCTTATCTTTGGATGTAAAAGGGACGGGCAAGGGTCATCGTATAGTCATGAATAGCAATGTTGTAAGATATCTTAGCATTTTCTTTAAGAGACTAAGATCATTCGTACATCAACATTTGTAGCGCCATCGAGGGACTATGATCTTGTATTTTCATTTGTTTATGCTAAGACATCTTACATGCGTATTATGACCATTTATTTCTCAAGGCTACAAGTGGATTTACCCTAAGGGTGTAAGTGTGCAAGTGTCTTTTTCATGCTTGATTTGTCTTGTATTAGGGTTTGCTAACTTGTTGATTTTACTAAGCTATTACATCAATAGGGGAGGGGGTGTACAAATTTACAAATGGGGATTTTGCAAGAAAATTAAATCTAATTAACTATTACAACCATATTGAATATTGTACAAAATTGAAAATAAAATGCATGAATGTAAATGAAAAAAAGAAATGATTTTTGTTTGGTTTTTTAATGAAAGGATTTTAACCTAAACCTAATTAAGAAAATAAATAATTAAAATCAAATAAAATTAACTTAAACTAATTAAAAAAAGAAATTAACTAAAAAAGGATTTTTAGGGTTTTTTATGAAAAGATTTTAAGAATAATATAAAAATACATAAAAATTAATTAACTAAAATAAACCTAAATTCTAAATTAATTTTAATTTACTAGAAAATAATATAATATTATAATTAAATCTAATTATCTAAATATTAATAAAAGAAAGAAATTGAATTGTTAAGAAAATTGTTTGTGTTCTTTTTAATTTTTTATAAAGAAAAATAAAATATGAGTGCAAAAATAATAAAATAAATATTTTTGAATTTTTATTAATAATAAACAAACTAATATTAGTAATAAAAATAATAACAAGAAAATATAAAAGTAAAATAAAAATAAAATGAAAATGAAATAAAGAAAAATGGGACAGGGGGGTATGAAACATAATCAGGGGGAAAAGTTAGCAAAAAAATGAAGGCCCAATGTTATGGGGCCTAGGCGCTGCAAACAGAAGAGGAAAAGGAAGATGTTAAAAAAAGAAGCAAAAGGTAGCGCGTTGGGTGTTGAACCCACGCCCTCTTGGTTACCAGCGCGCTGCCTTACCGCTGGGGTGGCTATACATCCGTTCACTTATATCAAACCATAAATATATATTACAAATCAAGTACATGGCTTGAACATCATCTTCAACCTCACGCCCAACCAGACAACCTGCAACTTGTTCATCTCTCAACAAAAATGGAAAGTACAAACATGAAAGTTGTGACATTTCTTCCCACGAATCCAACCATATAAATAACTAAAGCTATAAATCCAAGATGAGTGAGAATTTCCCTGGCCCTAATTTAAAACCTAAAAATTTCAGAAACTTCAACTCCAAAATTCACTAAGCTCGGGCCATATAAATGAAAACTATGGATATGTACAGCTTCGTGGAAATGATATCTACATTTTATCTTTGAAAATGAAAGCTTAACAATGCCTATATGAGGAGTTCAAAAATCAGAAAACTCACCTTGCAAGAGGGTATCGTGTTTTGAGTTGGAGCAACTTTCAAGGTGCTGCAAGAATTAGGTTATCTTCCTTGAAGTCCCAGGAAGCTATTGCAATGATTAGCTTGGTTGGAGAGTGGCTGAAATGGTCTGGAGAAGTCCACTTGTAGTGCTCTGTTTTTGAATTTAGACAATGGTGGAAATGGTGTTACAGAACTGTAACAGGTATTGTGATGAGTTGTGAATGATGTTTAGGAACTTTTGGAATGGTTTGGAGAGGAAACGCACGAGTAATTTGAGAGATGGAAGTGTAAGGTCAGTTTCTGCATAAAATGGAGTTTTGTGTGCCATCTGAGTTTGTGCGAGTTTAAGTGAGTTTAAGGGCTTGTACATGCGCGGGTTAGCTTGCAAATAATATATGTATTTATAGGCAAGAGCTTTTGTGTTCTACAACAAGTCAGAATTTGAATTTACATGTTGTAAAACCTTTACTTGTTTTTGAAGCAAACATGACAAACATCTTCCCAAAGCTTGTACCATGCTATTGTAGAGTGGTTTAACTTTAAACAAGCTTGCTTCTGACTTGTCGATGTTGTTTGTGCAGAAGGATCCATTGAGAGGCTCAAGAAGGGTTGACATTTGCAAAAGCATACTTTTCCAAAATGGAAGTGTTGTCTTTCTTCCAAAAATGGCAAGTTAACTTAGACAAAGTATGGATTTAAGGGATAATAGCCATAAAGTTTGTGTAATATTATGATTAAGGATAGATACACAAGTTATAGGGCTTTAAAAGTGGGATTATGCAACATGGCTATGGATTTGGTTCATGTTCATCACAAAATTCTGCCTTGTAAAACACCTTGAAACCCTAACTTCTGGCCTTCGATTCTCCTTTCTCAAAAATGATCTCAAGGACTTCTTGGACATATAAAAAGTTTGTAATGTTCTCTACAACCATTCTTTGAATCACTTTTGAATAATCCAATTGGAACTATATGAAACTTGGCCCAGAAGTTAGGTCAAAATCCTGACCAAAATGCTCAAAATTTCACTAAGTGTTTTAGTTTTATGAACATGATTTCATGGATTAATAACTTGAAATACAAGAATCTCTAGGAGGAGTTGTGTTCAGAAATGTTTTAGATCTCATTGAGATCTACAACTTTCATGTTGAAAGTTTCCTTTGAATTATCTGGAATCATGGTGAAAAATTGGCTCAAAGTTGTGAAAAAATATGAAGTTTTCAACACTTAGAAAAATTTCTATGTTTGGAAACTTTGACTTTTCAAAATGAAATCTTGACTTTTTGATTTCTTGATGAAAAAGTTTCATATTTTGACATGTTTTGATGAATTGTGATCTTTTGACACTTGATTTTGACCAAAAAGTCAAAGTTTGACTTTTCAGTGTGTAGTTGACTTTTGATCAGTTGACTGAAAATTAGCTATCATTCAATTGATCTTGAGGGAAGTTTTGAGTCATAACATTAGGTCAAAATGATGCATTTGAAACCTTGATATCATGTCTTAAACCAATTAACCATTTGCTAGGTCAAAAATCAGAAATTGCCCTTTCTAAGTCAAAACCCTAATTTTGACCATTTTGCCCTTTTGATGATCTTATCAAATTTCTTGAGGAATTGTGGTCCAAACTTGATCAAGTGACATATAGGAGTTCAAAATGTTGATATGGATAAAAAATTATGAAGTTTGACTGTAAATTGACCATAATTGACTTTTTCCCGAATACATCTGATTTTTAGGTTAACTGATCAATTGACTGAGCAAAAATGTGATCCAAGACTTGAAACTTGACATGAGCAATCTTGAGGGTCCATAATGATCCATGAAAGTCATATGAGGCATTAAGAGTTCAATTATCCTTGTGCAATCTCAAACCCTAATTTTAAGTCATCATAGCTTGAGGAGGTGTCTTGGGCTAATCAACCCTAGTGCAGTCTTGAACCAAAAGAGATCTTGTGAGAAAATACTTGATAAATGAGAGAGAAAATTTTGGGATACAACAACTTCCACTATTAAATATTCTTAAACCTGAAGAGTTAGATTGGAGAATCCGCCATTCATGACTTGAATGTGGAAGATGATTGAACATTAGAGTACCCAGAAATTTGCACTCGAAGATGAATTGTGAATGGGCTTATAGATGCCATTTGGAGGAATGGAGGAGATTTGTCGGAGATGGGATTTTAGATGCCATCCAAAGGTGACTATTTACAGAAAGTGGAATAAGTCTGAACTTGATTTCAACTGGAAAAGAATTAGAATAAATCTTTGAAGTGATTTATCTGAAACTAGTAGCAGTCTTGTATGTTGTTTGACTGGGAAGAATCAGAATAAATATTAGAGCGATTTATCTAAACCAGAAATGTTCATTTGGAAAGTACCTGGATAAACCGTTGAGAGCTTTAAACTGAACCAAAAGAGATCTTGAATATTCTTTAATTGGAGAGAATCAGAGTAGATCTTTGAGCGATTTAACATGTTGTTGGAGAATAATCTACATATCAGTCTCTAACATGTGGTACATAAATTGATATTGACCGACCTCAAAATAGGTGTGACTTCTACATAAGTCCACTTACGCTTGCTTAACATAGCGCTAAATTTGTCCTGATTTGAGAAATGATCATTTGTGTCCCAAACCTAATTTTGCAAGCCCAAACATGTTAACTTGAAACCTTTGATCCAATAACCTTGAGGTTCATTTTTAGGAGGCTATGATCTTATCAATCCTCTAATGAACTTTCATGAACTTTGGTCTAAGTGAATCATTTAAACATCGTTGATCATTTATGCTTGCCTCGAGAACTTGAAATAAGTGATATACTTTACAAAAAGCAAATGAGACTTGTTGTTGAGAACCTTTGATTTTATCAATCTTCTAATGAGTTTTCAAATGCAAAATTCAATATGGTCATTCAACTAACCTCTAACTTCTAATTCACTAACATTTGACTTTACTTTGTGCTTTTACTTTATGCCCTTTATTTTATTCCTATACTTTTATGCACCATTTACTTTAGCATTTACATTTCATGATATTTTCATCTTTGCTCACTTGAGCATTTATCTTTATGTCATTTTATCTTTGCTCACTTGAGCATTTATCTTTATGTCATTTTTATTTTGCTCACTTGAGCTTTCTTTTCTTTTTGAAGACACTTAATAACCAACCTGAACAATAAAAAAGCCTTAAGGTTACATGGACTATTTGGTTACTATCTTTGGCATTATGGAGTTCTGGACCTCTTGGACTTAGGATTAGAAGCTTTGATTACTCTTTGGGACCTTGTTACTCTTTTTTTATTTTGTCTAGAGTTCTTAGGGATTTACCCCAAGACATTGGGTTGATTTTCTTTGTGTGAAGGTTATTATGATTATGTGTTTTGTCTATGATTGAGAATTCCTTTGTATACATCCATTACTCTGTCCACTTTTTGTGAAGACTTAATGCATCTGGAGCTTGGTATTCTTAAGACATTTAGTATATTTGCTTGCTTGGTTTCAATCCAAAGGATGGGAATTCTACATTGACTTCTTTATGTCAAGTGTTGGATTCTTGTTGGTTAGATCGTTCTTTTCCTTATCTTTTACCTTATTCTTTAGGATAGTCCCTTCATCTCCTCCCATCTTCTTTAATTTCAAAATCTTCTCCCTTCTTTTCAAAACTTTTTCTTGTTTTTTAACTTGAACCGCTTTCATAATAAACTTGGACTTAGGTCCACGCATTTTCAAAATCTTTTCTTAATCAAATTTTAACCAACTTAATCATACTTTGACATTTTTGTGAGAAGACTAAAAGTAAATTAACCTCATTCAAACGATTTTGCCACTTTGGCTTTTTAATTTAAAACTTTTCTCAAAAGATTAGACTCTTGTCGATTCTTCTAGTGATGCGAGCTACTATACTTCTACGATATATAGTGAAGTGAGATATTTTCCACTTGGGTGTTGAGTGAGGCTTTGTTTATTTTAAAATCCAAGTCATATCTGTAGGTGTTTAGGTATTGGCTTGCATTTTTGGTAAATCCCAAGTGTATGTGTGAATGTCATGACTGATGTCATAACATTCTAGTTCAGGTTGTATTAACTCATTAGGTACATGTGCAGAAAAATATTGTAATTCAAATACTGATGTTTATAAGTGTGTATCTGAGCATGTTTGCAAAATGATCACATTTTGCTAAATCAGTAGACAGGTTTTCTCAGATGTCATAACAGATGTTATGACATCCTGTTCTGAACTAACAGGATTGCAGGATTGGATAAGTCTGAGTTTTTTCAGGAAATAACTCAGTCCTTTCTGAACAGAATCCTGCGTTTTCTGAGGAGTAACCTAGCTCAATCCTAACCTGGTCAATAAAGTCCTGTGACCTGGTCTTTAGGTCAAACGGAATCAACCCTAGGTTTTTGGAAACCCTAACTGAAGTTGCAACTGCTATATATTCAACAGAGCTGTTGTTTTCCAAGCGATCCCTGCTGATTGATTAGAAGATCAATTTTGTAATCTGTATAGATTTGTTTATTGTACTCCAAGCAATTATCATTGTGATAAGTGCCTTGGAATAGGTTTCGATTGTAAGGGTTGTGTAGCACTCAAAGCTTTGAAGCAAGAGTGTTTGAATGTCCCTTGACTAAAGCTGTGAAGCAGAGTCAAGTTAGTTGTGTACATCACTCAAAGCTGTGAAGCACGAGTGATTGTGTTGCTTGATTAAAAAGCTGTGAAGTTTAATCAAGTGTGTTTTGTTTTGAAGAGTGTCTTCATCAATTCTTAAGTTAAATTGGTTTATGTATCACTGCTGTGATTGAGGGGGAGTGAGTAGGAACTCAGGTTTAAGTAGTACTTAGATTAGAATTGCATTGGGTAGATCTTAAGTGAAGGAGATAAACTGGTTGGTTTATTCCTGAATTAACATCTCTTATAGTGGATTCTCTCCCTGGCTTGGTAGCCCCCAGAGTAGGTGTTGTTGCACACTGAACTGGGTAAACAATTGACTGTGTTCTTTACTGCTTTTGTATTTACTGTCATATAGTAAGTCAGATACAGTGTCATAACATTGGGCGTGACATTGAGTATCTGCAGCCAGAATTTTCAATTGGCATCAGAGCAGGCACACTGCCTGTATTACTGGGTGAGATCTAGGGATATCACTTTCTGGCACTATGGACAAAGAAGGAGTTTTTGGAAATAGACCACCCATTCTGGATGGAACCAATTATGACTACTGGAAACCTCGTATGATTGCCTTCCTAAAATCCCTGGACAAAAAGGCTTGGAGAGCTGCTGACAAAGGATGGATTCATCCCACCATAACTGAGGAAGATGGTTCAATCAGTCTGAAGCCTGAGGAAGATTGGAGTAAAGAAGAAGATGAGTTAGCCTTGGGAAATTCCAAAGCTCTAAATGCCTTGTTCAATGGAATTGATAGAAACATTTTCAGATTAGTCCATCAATATGAACTGGCCAAGGAAGTTTGGGACACTCTCAAAACTACTCATAAGGGAACTTCCAAAGTAAAAATGTCAAGGCTTCAGATGTTGACCACTAAGTTTGAGAATCTAAAAATGATGGAAGATGAAACCATTCATGAGTTTCACATGAACATCTTGGAGATTGCCAACACCTCAGGAGCACTGGGAGAAAAAATGTCAGAAGAAAAACTGGTAAGGAAGATTCTCAGATCCTTGCCTAAAAGATTTGCAATGAAGATAACTGCCATAGAGGAAGCCCATGACATTAGCAAGTTGAAAGTGGATGAACTTATTGGGTCTCTTCAGACTTTTGAGATGGGAATCACCAATGATGATGTCAAAAAGAACAAGAGTATAGCACTCATGTCCAACACTGATGTTGAAGAAAACATTTCAGAAGCTGTAGCCATGCTTGGAAGACAGTTCAACAAACTCATCAAAAGAATAGATCCAAAGTCAAGGTCTAATGTTCATAACATTCCCTCCAACATTGACAGTTCCAGCAGAAGACCAAGGTCAGAAGAGAAGGGAATTCAAGGCAGAGGAATTCAATGCCATGGCTGTGAAGGATATGGGCATATTCGAACTGAATGTCCTACCTTTCTTAAGAAACAAAAAGGAATGACTGTTACTTGGTCTGACTGTGATTCGGAAAGTAATTCTGAAGAAGAGACTGCCAAACAAGAAATTGTGTATCAGAAGTGCTGAAGTCTGTGTGCAGAATGAGAAACAATCAAAACTCATTATAAAGCTGGAGGCTGAAAAAAGGGCAAATCTTGAAACTATAAGTCATCTAGAAGGAGAAGTTCAACTGCTGAACTCACAACTGAATCAAATGACCAAATCTTTCAAGATGCTGACTAATGGAACAGACAAACTGGAAGAGATACTTCAGGTTGGACAAAATGGAGAAAACAAATCTGGACTAGGATTTGTAGGAGCAAAGAAATCTGGTACAAACAGGAAGATCAGGCCTGTTAAGCAAATGTCAAAGCAGATGTCTCAACACCACTATCAACATCGGGAACAGAGACATATGAAGAAAAAGTACCAAAGATGGAGATGTCATCATTGTGGGAGATATGGTCATATAAAGCCCTTCTGCTTCAGATTACATGGATACCCTAATCAGAACTCAGGTGTCAAACCTAAGTCTAAAAAGGTACCACATGCTCCTCAATGGAAGAAAAAGACTACTGCACTGATAGCTCACACTTCCCTGAGGGTCTCTGCAAAGGAAGACTGGTACTTTGACAGTGGATGTTCCAGACATATGACCGGAATCAAGAACCTCCTCAATAATGTTAAGCCTCACACCACCAGTTTTGTGACCTTTGGAGATGGGGCTAAAGGTGAAATCAAAGGAGTTGGTGATTTGGAATGCCCTGGAGTTCCAAGTCTGAATGAAGTACTGCTGGTGAAAGGACTGACTGCTAATCTCATTAGTATCAGTCAACTGTGTGATCTAGGATTCAAGGTCAATTTCTCAAGATCTGAATGCCTTGTGATTAATGACAAACAAGAGATAGTAATGAAAGGAGTCAGATCCAAAGACAACTGTTACTTGTGGGAGGCTAAGGACACTAATTTCTCATCTGTGTGTTCCATTGCAAAAGAAGAAAAAGAGGTGAAACTATGGCACCAAAAACTTGGCCATCTTCATCTAAGGGGGATGAAGAGGATTATCTCCTTGGAGGCAGTCAGAGGTATTCCAAAACTGCAAATTGATGAAGGAAGAATTTGTGGTGAATGTCAGGTGGGTAAGCAGACTAGGATGTCACATCCAAAGTCAAGACATCTGACCACCTCTAAGGTTCTAGAACTCCTCCATATGGATCTGATGGGACCAATGCAAGTAGAGAGTCTTGGAGGTAAAAGATATGCCTACGTGGTTGTAGATGATTTTTCCAGATTCACCTGGATTAATTTCATTAGGGAAAAATCAGATGCATTTGAAGTTTTTAGAGAACTGTGCAAGAGAATTCAAAGAGAGAAGGAAGGATGTATTGTCAGAATCAGAAGTGATCATGGCAAGGAATTTGAAAACAACAAGTTTGATGACTTCTGTGCTTCAGAAGGAATCAGTCATGAGTTTTCTTCTCCCATAACACCTCAGCAAAATGGAGTTGTGGAAAGAAAAAATAGGACCATACAAGAATCTGCCAAAGCAATGTTACATGCCAAAAGACTTCCTATGTATTTTTGGGCTGAAGCTATGAATACAGCTTGCTATGTTCATAACAGGGTCACCTTGAGAAAGGGAACCTCATCCACCATATATGAACTCTGGAAAGGAAGAAAACCAATTATGAAGTACTTCCATGTATTTGGCAGCAAATGCTATATCCTATCTGATCGTGAACAAAGAAGAAAACTGGACTCCAAAAGTGATGAAGGCATATTTCTAGGATACTCCTCAAACAGCAGAGATTATAGAGTATTCAACTCCAGAACTAAAACCATGATGGAATCAATAAATGTTATAATTGATGACTATCATGAAGAAATAGATGTTCCTTGTACTGTTGAGACATTCTTTGAGACTTCAACCCAACAGGATGATCTACCCAACTCCACCACAACAGAATCTGGATCAAAGGAAGCTAGCAAGACTCCTTCCATCAGAATTCAGAAGGATCATCCAAAAGAGCTCATCATAGGAGATCCCAATAGTGGAGTCATCACAAGATCTAGAGAAATCATCTCAAATTCTTGTTTTGTGTCCAAAATGGAACCAAGAAATGTCAAGGAAGCCTTAACTGATGAATATTGGATTGGTGCAATGCAAGATGAACTGAACCAATTCAAGCAACATGAAGTTTGGGAACTGGTTCCTAGACCTGAAGGAACTAACATCATTGGGACAAAATGGATATTCAAGAACAAGTCAGATGCTGAAGGAGTTGTCACCAGAAATAAGGCAAGACTTGTTGCTCAAGGATACACCCAGGTTGAAGGGGTTGACTTTGATGAAACCTTTGCACCTGTAGCCAGGTTGGAGTCAATCAGACTCTTGTTGTCAATTGCGTGTCTTCTGAAGTTCAAGTTATTTCAGATGGATGTGAAGAGTGCCTTTCTAAATGGGTACTTAAATGAGGAAGCTTATGTGGAACAGCCTAAAGGTTTTGTGGATCCAACCCATCCTGATCATGTCTACAAATTGAGAAAAGCTCTATATGGGCTGAAACAAGCTCCTAGAGCATGGTATGACAGGTTAACAAAGTTTCTCTCAGACAAAGGCTACAGAAAAGGAGGCTTGGACAAAACTCTATTTGTCAAAACTGAAGGAGGGAAGTTGATGGTTGCCCAAATATATGTTGATGACATAGTGTTTGGAGGAATGTCAGAACATATGGTTAAACAGTTTGCTGACCAGATGCAGGCTGAATTTGAAATGAGTCTCATGGGAGAACTAACTTATTTTCTTGGACTACAAGTCTCACAGATGGAGGACTCAATCTTCTTATCTCAAAGCAAGTATGCTAAGAATATTGTAAAGAAGTTTGGTATGGAGAATGCAAGTCACAAAAGGACTCCTGCTCCTACTCATCTAAAGCTTTCCAAAGATTCAAGTGGGGTTAAGGTGGATCAAAGTCTGTACAGAAGCATGATAGGAAGCTTGTTATACTTAACTGCCAGCAGACCTGATATTGCCTTTGCAGTTGGAGTTTGTGCTAGATACCAAGCTGATCCCAAAGTCAGTCATATCAATCAAGTGAAGAGAATTTTGAAGTATGTAAGTGGTACTTACAACTATGGATTGTTGTATACTCATGGCTGTGAACCAGCTCTGACTGGCTACTGTGATGCTGATTGGGCGGGTAGTGCTGATGATAGAAAAAGCACCTCTGGAGGATGTTTCTTTTTGGGAAGTAATCTGGTTTCTTGGTTCAGCAAGAAACAGAATTGTGTGTCTCTTTCCACTGCTGAAGCCGAATATATTGCAGCTGGTAGTAGCTGCTCTCAAATGATATGGATGAAACAGATGCTCACTGAGTATAATGTCACACAGGATGTTATGACATTGTACTGTGACAATCTGAGTACAATCAACATATCCAAGAATCCCATTCAGCATAGCAGGACCAAACATATTGACATACGACATCACTTTATTAGAGACCTTGTAGAAGAGAAGACAATCAAATTGGAACATGTTGCCACTGAGCTACAGCTGGCTGACATTTTTACCAAGGCTTTGGATGCAAACCAATTTGAAAACTTAAGGGGTAAGCTGGGTATTTGCCAACATGAGGAATTGTAGCAATTAATTTTGCTTAAAACAAAGACCAAAGGACTTATGCCTGTTCTGATTGGTTTAAAATTGTATTTTCTCATTTCCAACAATTCTTTTAAGAAGTTGAATAGACACTCCTTTGCTTCCTTCCTCTCTCGTCTCCTCATCAAAACCCAGTCTCTCAATCAGAAATTTCTACTCATTTGCTGTTGGTCCTTCAAAACTGACAAAATGTCTCAAACACCATCATCATCCAATACGACCATCTCAACCTCTTCCTCTGATCAAGATTCTGGGACAATCTCTTCCTGTCTGGACTCTGATGTTCTGGAGATCTGTTCTCATAGAACTAACCCCACCAAGGCCAAAGAGTTGAGAACAAGACATACAGGTAATCCATCTCATCCTTCCTCTTCAGTTCCCCCTGAAATTACAAATAGGGAAGGGACAGCCTATGTTAATCAAGCAATAGCAAAAATTGTTTCAAGAATTCTGAACGAGAACCACTCAGTTCCTGGCATTTCTGTTCCTCTGAACCAAGAAAACTCAAATGCTGAAACAAATCCAAATGTCTCTAAGAATGTTGAGACATCAAACAAAGAGAAAAATGCTGACATTGCTCACAAGAAAAGAAAGAAGCCTGAATCCTCTGGATCTGATGACAGTACTTGAAGGATGGTTGCTGATTTCTGGTGGTGTTTGGAAGTGTGTGCTGCTGATCTCATTATTTTGTTTTAACTGTATAATTTTATGAACATGTATCTTTGGCCCATTTGTGGCTAAAGAGGGGGAGAATATTTTGGTACTTGCTTAATTAGTACTTGACATTATATTTTTCTGCTGTCACTTATTTCTGCTGCTATCTATCTATCTCTGATTGTTTAGGGACTTTATCCAAAAATCTGCCAAAGGGGGAGTTTGTAGGTGTTTAGGTATTGGCTTGCATTTTTGGTAAATCCCAAGTGTATGTGTGAATGTCATGACTGATGTCATAACATTCTAGTTCAGGTTGTACTAACTCATTAGGTACATGTGCAGAAAAATATTGTAATTCAAATACTGATGTTTATAAGTGTGTATCTGAGCATGTTTGCAAAATGATCACATTTTGCTAAATCAGTAGACAGGTTTTCTCAGATGTCATAACAGATGTTATGACATCCTGTTCTGAACTAACAGTATTGCAGGATTGGATAAGTCTGAGTTTTTTCAGGAAATAACGCAGTCCTTTCTGAACAGAATCCTGCGTTTTCTGAGGAGTAACCTAGCTCAATCCTAACCTGGTCAATAAAGTCCTGTGACCTGGTCTTTAGGTCAAACGGAATCAACCCTAGGTTTTTGGAAACCCTAACTGAAGTTGCAGCTGCTATATATTCAACAGAGCTGCTGTTTTCCAAGCGATCCCTGCTGATTGATTAGAAGATCAATTTTGTAATCTGTATAGATTTGTTTATTGTACTCCAAGCAATTATCATTGTGATAAGTGCCTTGGAATAGGTTTCGATTGTAAGGGTTGTGTAGCACTCAAAGCTTTGAAGCAAGAGTGTTTGAATGTCCCTTGACTAAAGCTGTGAAGCAGAGTCAAGTTAGTTGTGTACATCACTCAAAGCTGTGAAGCACGAGTGATTGTGTTGCTTGATTAAAAAGCTGTGAAGTTTAATCAAGTGTGTATTGTTTTGAAGAGTGTCTTCATCAATTCTTAAGTCAAATTGGTTTATGTATCACTGCTGTGATTGAGGGGGAGTGAGTAGGAACTCAGGTTTAAGTAGTACTTAGATTAGAATTGCATTGGGTAGATCTTAAGTGAAGGAGATAAACTGGTTGGTTTATTCCTGAATTAACATCTCTTATAGTGGATTCTCTCCCTGGCTTGGTAGCCCCCAGAGTAGGTGTTGTTGCACACTGAACTGGGTAAACAATTGACTGTGTTCTTTACTGCTTTTGTATTTACTGTCATATAGTAAGTCAGATACGGTGTCATAACATTGGGCGTGACATTGAGTATCTGCAGCCAGAATTTTCAATATCCTCCACTTTGATATGATGAAAATTCTCCTTTCTCATAATCGTGGGTAGTAAGTATGTTTTCCACTCGGATATGAGAATGATGTCTCGTCTCTTAAAATTAACTAACACACTTGTGTTTTAAAATTTTTAAGATGAACTACGAGTACCCTAATCCCCTATTGCATGGAAGGTGGTACATAGGCACTAATGGTTCGCAACCGCGGCGGGTGCAAAATTGTAAAAAAGATTTCTTTTCTCATCTCCACCATATATTTTTTTATACAACACATATAACCAAAATACACTAATTTTCAAAGAGGTTCCTACATAGTACCATAGATGTTTAGGATGCTAATACCTTCCCTTTTCATAACCAACCCCCATACCTAGATTCTCTCCCCTCTCTTTTTTGGTTTATTCGCTCTTTTCCCATTCCTTTGGAAACAATAAAGCATGGTGGCAATTTTTATTTGATCTATGCGAGTTAAGTCAATCTAATGGCTTAGTCTCAACATTTCTACTGCTACAGCTTCCACAAGAAGAATTCCTAGGGCCTAATGTGTCACAGATGCAACCTAATCTATGACCGAAAGGCAGTAGAAACTTATGAAAGAATCTAACATGCTCGAACTGGAGGCAATTGGAAGAAAGAGGATCAAATGGAAATTGTCTATCCAAAAGCTGGAGAAAGTTTGTTGGGCTTCCTTGTCCATTGCCCCAAAACAAAATCAGAGTGCCTAATATGCCCAAGGTGTAGTGCGACTTATGATCGAAAAGCATCAGAGACTTTCGAGAGAATCCCATATGCCCGTTGTTGGGACAACCAAAGGGTCCATAGGAGAAACTTCACATTTGACAAAAGGGGAATTCCCAAGAAGCCTTATAGTCCTTACCCAACAGGAAATCGAAGAGTCACCTTCAAGCCACCTGTAAACATCCCAACTGACAAGTGGATAAACTGAAACGAAGGTAAGGGGGCAGAGAAAGGAAAATGGAGGAGTTTCAAAGTAGGAGGAAGGGCGTCAATAGCATATTGTAAGAAATTCCAAGTTTCAAAGAAACAACCATACATGTCATAGAATTACAAGGGGAAAAACCCCATGTCAAGATTCCAATGGTGAAGGCACCAAAGGATAAGGAAGGCACAACGATAATTAGAAGAAAAAGAAGTGGGAGATTCTAGTAGTAACCAACTTCCCTCAACCATCATGGTCGAAGAGAAGCAACCTGTGGGGAGAAGACTGTTTTCCCCAGAAAAATAAGAAGTTGGCGAAAAGAACCAAAAAGACCGAGCAAATGACGAAGACATGCTCACTGATGACTTTGCATCAGATGAAGAATATTCTCTCAACATCAACTACAATATGGTCTCAATGCTTCCTCATGAGTATGATAAAATAAATGAAGTCAAAGAATTAGGGGAAGCAGGAGAGATTCAGATGGCAAGACACAAGCTAGTATGTTACTATATCTTGAATAATGGAGCTATTGAAGAATAAAATGCATCCTTTGAATGACTTGATCAAGGAATGAAGAATCACCTTAAACCCTTGTTCATAAGGGGAAAGGTGGAAAGGGTGGGAATCAATAAAATTTTGGTAGATGGTGGAGCTACGGTGAATCTAATTCCCCAATTCATGTTGAAAAGAATTGGCATGTTTAAAACTGATATCAAGCCCCACAACATGGAACTTTCAAATTATGAAGGTAAAATAGGCCACACTTTAAGAGTGGTGCAGGTGGATCTGACTGTGGGTTCAATTACAAGACCCAATATGTTCATGGTTATTGCAGCAAAGACAAATTACAACTTGTTGCTAGGACGTGAGTGGATCCATGGTATATGGGAAGTCCCTTCCTCAATGCATCAACGAATATCAATATGGTGAGAGAACGGAATTGTCGAAAACATTGAAGTAGATCATGACTACCACATGGAAGAAGTTAACCATATGGATAGAAGAAACTTTGACAAAAATTTGGCCAACATTGGGCCATGCAATACTACTGATGATGCATATTCACCCAATATGAATGCTCTTTACTTCCTTACTCTACATCCCACTCATGGATTCCAATAGGATAGGGAAATTATGGGAGAAGAAGTTGATATATAAGGAGTTCCAGGAACACAACCAACTGGTTGGGCAGACGAAGACATTGATAATGTCTAATTCATAATTCTTCGAAAATATTTCTTAGTATGCTTGATGGATACTCTGGATACAATCAAATTTTCATTGCTAAAGAAGATGTACCCAAGACAGCTTTTTGATGCCCTGGGGCATTAGGCACCTATGAATGGGCAGTCATGCCTTTTGGTTTAAAAAATGTTGGGGAAACTTATTAGAGAGCAATGAATTCTATATTTCATGACTTTATTGAGACTTTCATGCCGGTTTATATTGATGTTATAGTAGTAAAATTTGTATCAGATGAAAGTCGTATGGATCACCTTCGCCAGTCATTTGAAAGGATGAGAAAGCATGGTTTGAAGATGAATCCTCTTAAGTGTGCCCTTTTTATGCAGGTTGGTGATTTATTGGGCTTTGTGGTCCATAATAAGAGAATAGAAATTAATCAAAACAAGATGAAGGCTATTATGGAAGCTAAAGTGCCATCAACAAAAAGAGAGTTACAGTCACTTATGGGAAAGATAAAGTTCTTAAGAAGGTTTATTTTGAACCTAAGTGGACACACTCAAGCCTTCTCTCCCCTTCCACGTCTATAACTAGGTGGTTTCGACTGAAAGTCAGAGCATCAGGAAGCGTCTGACAATATTAAGCAATACCCTGTCCACCCTCCTATCTTTTCACCTCCTTGTAGAAATAAGTGTATGAGATTGTATATATTTGCATCAGATGTTACTATAGGAAGTATGCTTGCACAAGAGGATGAGAATGGCATCGAAAGTTCCATATATTACCTTAGTCGAGTATTAAATGTTGTAGAAACTAGATATTGTACTGTAGAAAAGTTGTGTTTTGGTTAGTACTTTTCATGCACCAAATTGAAATATTATATAAAGCTTGTTTATGTCTATGTTTCTTCACATTTTGATGTTATTAAACATATGCTTTCTAAACCAATCATGCACAGTTAAATTGGCAAGTGGTAACTTGCTTTAACTGAATATTCCTTGACTCTCATGCCTTTAAAATCTATGAAGGCAAGTAGTATCTGACTTTATAGTAGATCATGAAATGGTAAAAAGTCCTCAAAATCTTATGGAGTTAGAATCTTGGAAATTATTATTCGATGGTTCCACTCATAAAGATGGAACTGGAGTTGGAATACTAATTATTTCTCCTATTAAAATTCCAACCAAGTTCAAGTACAAGATCGAAGGCCCTCCTTGTTCGAATAACGAAGCTGAATATGAAGCTTTGATAGCAGGACTTGAATCTTTGTTGGAATTGGGGGCAACTAGAGTCAAAATAAGAGGATTCTGAATTGTTGATCAAACAAATAACCAAGAAGTAAGTGCATAAAAGAAAATCTGATAATGTACTTCGTGATAGCAAATAGATTACTTCGAAGATTTGAGTATGTTAATATCTAGAATATCCCTAGATTGAAGAACCAGGAAGCAAATAACTTAGCCCAAATTGCTTCAGGATACAAAGTGTCAAAAGAGAAGCTGGAAGAGTTAGTTGAAATTTGTGGAAAGGTGCTAGCTACTAAATTGTCTCCAACATATTTAAAACATACAAGTTCGGGATATGAAAATGAAGTACATTTCAAAGTAATGGCCATAGATATCTTAACAGATACAGATTGGAGAAGTCCAATAATAGCCTATTTAAAGGATCCAACAGCAGTGCAGAAAGGAAGGAAGGTTAGGTATTGTGCATTAAGCTATATTTTAATAGGTAACAAATTATTCAAGAAAACAGTTGAAGGAGTCTTACCAAATGTTTAGGAGAAGGTGAAGCATACTTGGCGCTGTCGAATGTACAAGGTGGGGCATGTGGAGCACATCAAGCAGGTTACAAGATGAAGTGGCTCTTGTTCCGTTATGGCATGTATTGGCCCTCCATACTGAAAGATTGCATAAAATTTGCCAGGGGATGCCAAGAATATCAAGTTTATGGATGAAATTAACATGCTTCTGAAATTGAATTGCATTCGATCATTAAACCTTGGCCCTTTAGAGGTTGGGAGCTAGATTTGGTTGGAGAGATTCGATCAGCTTCATCCAAAGAACAAAGATACATCATAGTAAGGATTGATTATTTTACAAAAGTGATTGAAGCAATACCTTTGGTAAATGTGGATCAAGAGAGTATTATCGAATTTATTCAAAGGCATATAATCTATAGATTTGGAATCCCAAAAACAATTACAACTGATCAAGGGTCAGTCTTCACTGGTCGAAAGATGCAGGAATTCACTAAGGAAATAGGATTCAAATTATTGACTTCTACACCGTGCTATGGTCAAGCGAATGGACAGGTCGAAGTTGCAAACAAGGTAATTATTGAATTAACAAAAAGACATGTAGAGAGAAAACCAAAGAACTGGCATAAGACTTTGGATCAAGATTTGTGGGCTTGTCGAACATCTCCAAAAGAAGAAACAAACACAACTCCATTTTGTTTGACTTTTGGGAATGATACAGTTCTGCCAGTGGAGATATAATTTTTGTCAGCAAGAATCTAGAGGCATAATGAAATTCCTTCTGACTATTATTGGTAAATGATGATGAATGAACTAGTTAATCTGGACGAAGAAAGGCTACATTCTTTAGAGATTTTGAGAAGACAAAAAGAAAGAATAGCTAGAGAAAACAATAAAAGAGTCAGAGGAAAAGTTTTTTAGAATGTTGACTTGGTGTGGAAAGTAATATTACCCATGGATCTAAATAATAAATTGTTAGGAAAATGGTATCCATATTAGGAAGGACCTTTTCGAATTATTCAATCATTCACAAATAACACCTACGAAATAGAAGAGTTGGCAGAGGATCAAAAGATCTTGAAGATAAACGGTAAATACTTGAAAAGATATAAACTTATCCTTCCAGAACTAAAGATTTTGACAGAATAATAAAGGTAACGAAATAACAGCCAACATGGTATTATAAAGTGCCAACATGGCTTTGTCTTGAATTAACATAAGTAAAGCGTGCACAAAACTCAAATTAACAAAACATCAAAGTTTTCATCAAAAGAATTAGAAGGGTAAGGTAGCTTTCATACTATCGTACTTGGTCTTCTCCAGTTTCAACCTATAGTCAATGAACGATTTAGTGGCATGAAGGGCAACTATTTCATCCTCAAGACTTTTGGCTGCATCCACATGTTGCACACTTTGAGAAATTTCACGTTCCATTTCACTATGATTCATTTTCTCAATAACCTTTTGACGTGCTTCCGTCTGGGAAATCTTTTCTTTCAACACTTTGATGTGTTCTTTCTTGAAAGAGATAGAGCGAACATTGGTCTCGAATTCCTCTTTGGTATTGCTAAAATCTTTTCCAAGTTTCTCATCTTTGTTGGTTGAGTCAAGGGCTTTCAACCACTCAATCTCTAGAAGAGTTTGTTTTTCTTGAAGCTTTGAAGCTACATCCTGATCCCTAAGGAAATACGCGCTGATTATGTTGATCAGAGTAGTCACATCCATCAGCACTTCAGCAATCTCAGAAGGAAAAGTGATTATATAAATTTGATTTATTAACTTCTTGAGTACAACACTTATAGTGGCATTATCCTTCAAGACTTCGAACACGTCAGCTTCAAATATTTTCTCTTTGATTTTTCGGAGAAGTTGTTCATTAGTTTTAGGTTGAGAACTCCCACTCAAAGTTACAGATGGACTAGGGCAAGTCTTTTGGGAAAATGGTACCCTTTTCTCCATCATTAGCCTTACATACTCAAGAGGTTTATTCTTCTTTAAAGCATCTAGTGTTTCTTGAAAAAGTTCTGTGGAGCTATAGCTTTGAGCTTATTGATTTGCAGGAGTAATTTTATCTTGGGAGTAGGCTTGAACGTGAGGTTCCTTACCTTATTCTCCTTGAGTTTCTTCTTTTTCTTCTACTTCTTCATCTTCAGCGAAGTACTGTGCAATACCATCATCAGTAAGAGGGTTCATCATCATCGAGAAGATCATCAGTGAATTTAATTTTTTTTGGTTAAAAGTCACTAGGGCTATCAACCTTCTCCTTTGCATCACCACTAGACCTCTTGGTCCCTTGATGTACCTATGGGTCATTCTCAATATGGGGAATGTTTTCCTTTTCAGATAGTGCAGTTGCATCAAGTTTGTTAATAATAGAAAAAGACCCTTTGTTAAATTGTTTGTCACTTGACAAGGGATGGTACGAAGCAGTACCATTATCAGCAAGAACGCTATGCTTGGTTGGAGACTCAGTGAGAGTTGTTTTATTTTCCTACAATATGAAATAAATACATCAGTTCGAATAAAGAAACAATGGTGATCTAAGAAGGGTAACAAATACAAGTTATACCTTCTGTACATCAAGACTTGAGTTGTCACTTTCGACCCGCTCCAGAACAACTCCTCCAGATGGTTGAGACATGGTTTTCTCTTTAGGATTTAGGGGCAGTATAGTGACTTCAAGCTTCTGCTTAGTTGGCTGTGAAGAGGCTGGATCAGAAGTTTTTGCCTTCTTCTTCTTTGATTTCTTGGTTTGTAGAGGAGTGGGAGGAGTGTCTTCATCATCTTAGACCTCCATTGGAGTGTCATGTGTGGACTTCCTTTTGTGTGGAGATTTCGGAGGTTGTTTACTAGCCTAGAAAAGTAATACTATTAGAAGATTAATATAATACAAAAAGCAGATAAAATGTTAAATGATACCTTTGATGCTTTTGATTTCTTGGTGTCTGGGGTAGTACTCTTTGTTGAGGTGTTGGTTGGTTTGGAAGTTGAAGTTGAACTTGTCTTCGAACTAGTTTGTTCTTTCCTGGTATTTTTATTTTCAACGGCTAGAGAAATGTACATTATAACATTGGTTAGTACTAGATATAAAAGAAACACAAAGGAAAATGAAAGTACCAAGGAAATCTGTTGATTCCACACCTTCACCTGTTAGAGAAAGAATGGAAATAGTTGACAAGTCATAGTGAAGGAAGCCTTTGAAACAATCTAAGGTATGCTTAGTCGAAACCACTCGGTTAGCAGGTTTTTGAGACTCTTGTTTTAAAAAGTTAAGATAATTACCACAAACGAACCAATTTGGGTAAGGAGGATAGAAAGCTAGGCTGAAATCAGCACTAGGCAGTTTTGGAAATTTTGGTGGATGGAGTTTGAAAGCTAAGGCATATTTATGTTCAAGTGTGACACAAGTAGGAATGTTTAAATGAGGAAGCCTTTTGGTAAGTTTCTCTTTTAAATTTTGGGTTGCATTAAAAGTGGTTCGACTAAGGTTAGTTGGATCATAGATTCTTTCAAAGTACTTTTGGAATGCCTAAATTTCCTTGATATGTGTGTGCTTACCTTTGTGGTTCAGATCCTGCATAGTTGCGAAAGCTTTTATCAGATACTGGTTGAGAAAAATGGTGTTGAGCATATTCTTTGAATAAAAATATTTCCACCAAATATCAAAGCCCTTCGAGCAGTATAAAGACATGTGAAAAGGAATAGGATTGAATTTTGCAAAGTTGACATGATAAGCCATATGTTTTTCCCAATCCGAGAAAAAGAACTTCATCCCTGCTGTGCAAAGTTCACATTTTCTTCCAAAGATAGGCTCAGGGATTAGTTGGCAAAGCCCAAATTATCGAGACACAAAATTGGGTTGGTAGGAAAGCATGCAGATGTTTCTTTTCACATGAATTATCCTCAAAACAATTAATCTAGGGAGTAAAAAGGCTCTCCAGATGTCAACAATATCTGTATCTTCAGGTGAAATGTCAAATTGAGATCTGGTGAACCATTCAGGGCCATGAGTCCTATTGGAAAAAGGAGCCATTGAAGGACTAAATATATGTCGTTTGGAAAACATCATGACGTACTTAGTGAAGCACTCCCCAAAGTTATTTCCATCATCATCAGGAGACAGTCGAAGCAGTCTTGTTCCTTCGACAGTTGGATTTTGGATTTCAAGATCTGCGTTGTTCACTGTGCCATAAGTATTGAGAGATGGTTTGAATGTTGCATTAATCCGCAATTGGAGAAGCCAATATGGGCCAGCTAGGAGTAAATTTGTGCCTTCCTTGTATTCATTCAGTTTGGAAGTAGTGGATTCAAGGCTTTCATATAACCCAGTGAGAATTAACTCACTAAGGCACACTTTTCGACTAGAGTGGAGTTGGTTTTCTAAATTAAGGAATCTTTTGGAAACTTGTAAGGATTTGCAGCAAAAGATACACCTTTATAGCCAGAGAGCAAGGAAAGCTATATGCTCGATGTCAGACACTTCGTCTCCTTCGACATGATAAAGATTCATGTTTATGGTAAAGGCGGAATTTTTGATGACAAAGTTGATGGTGTTCTCTTCCTATTGATAGGGACCGAAAATTTCTCCAATGGGTGGGAGTCTAGTAATAACAGCCACATCGAAGAGAGTGGGGGTTATCATTCCCCAGGGGAGGTAGAAAGTATTGTAAGTATTATCCCAGAAGTACAATGAGGACATCAACATGGGTTGGCAATAACTAAAACTCATCTTATACATTTGAATCAAGTCTAAGATGCCTAAGTCTTTCCAGGCTTGGGATTTTGCCTTTTCGACTTTAGCCAGCCAGGCAAGATATTATTTGTCAGCTAAAGGGTAAGTGTGATACGGTGGGAGAACTGACTTGAGGTTTTGCGTTTGTGTTCGCAAATGTTTCGGTTTAGCAAGAGTCACCACCGACTTTTTATTTTATCCAAAGGAAAGGTCAAAAAGCACAGGAAAGACCTTTGAGATGTTTTATTGGGTTCGGGGGGTAGATTATGAAAAGGGAAGGTGCAAGCACCCTTTTTATCCATGGTTTTCCATGGGCTCTTATTTACTTGTTTAGATCACTTGCTTTTGCTTTTCAATTGTTTGAAATGGTGCTTTGTGTGTGGTTTTGAAAATATTTTGAAAAGAGGCCTTGTCTAGGCAACCTTTGTAATGATTCTTGTTTGAATATATACAAAGGTGTTTATCTTTTGAAAAGATATTTCAATGTTTTGAAAGTTTGTTTTGGGAAATGTTTTGAAATTGTGTTGTGAGGTGTGTTTGAAAATAGCAAGGATGTTTTTTACAAGTTTTGATCTAGTAAGTAAGAGTTGTCTACCCTATTTACTCAAAGATCTTTCTTACACATTTTTAACCCTTTTACATTGTTGTTTTACCATTACATTTGGTAAACAACCTTGTATTTGGATGTTAAACGGGACAGGCGCGGGTCATCGTATTGACCATGATAGCAATTGTGCCAAGTATCTTTAGCAAATCTTTGAGGGACTAGATCATTTTAGTATAGGCAACCAAGATAGCGTCATCGAGGGACTATGATCTTTTGTTTTGTTTTTGTTTTGCCAAGATACTCAACATGCATACCATGGCCATTTTAAAGGCAACAAGTGGATGAAACCCTAGGGGTGCATGTGTGCATTGTGTTGTCAATTTGCATGCTTTTATGTCTTGTATTAGGTCTAGCTATTTGTTTTGATTTTGGATATTGCATACAAACCCTAATCTCTATCATGGCATATTTTAAAGCATAAATGCGGAAAAATAATCTAGGTTATTACAACATTGATATGGGGAGGGGGATACAATTTTGAATGGGGAGTATTTGCAAGAAAATAAAACCTTAAGATTTACTATTACATCCAAATTGAATTCTTTGTATCAAATAATGAATAAGCAATATTTAAATAAGCAATTTAAATATAAATATGCAAAATATGCAAAAAAATGTTTTTGTTTATTTTTATATGTATAAAAATATGATATTTAATGTATTAAAAAAGAAAATAAAAAGTTATTTTTGGAAAGGGGAGAAACCCTAATTTTGTTTTAGGAAAATATATTAATTATATTATTTATTTATGTACAAGTAATAAAAAAAGAAAATATATACAATTGTTAAGAAAATAATAATATATGAGAAAATATTATTTAAGTATACAAATACCAAAAATAAAAAAAAATAAAAAAAATTTTATATGTTATTTTGAAGTTTTTATTTGTGAAAATAAATATAGTAAACCTAATAAACTAAATATTGTGTCAAGATAAAATAAAATAAAAAATAAAAAAATGTGAAAATTTAAGGAAAATATTTTTAGTAATTTTTTATATTTGAAAAAAAATAAAATAATATGAAAATATAAAATAAATGGGCAAGGGGGTGCAATCAGCAAAGAGGGGGGTGTCAAAAACAAACTAAGCCAAGGCCCAACCCAATTACAGCTTCATCTTCAACCTTTGAACAAAAACGCGCGCCTGTGTACAAAATCTGGAAATCCTGCATATGTGCTCTAAAGCAAAAACTCATAACACTAAAGTCATAGCATTTTTCAAGATGATTCCAACCATATAAAGAACTTAATCTAACACTCAAAGACCAGAGAGAATTTCTCTGGCCCTAATTTCTAACCTAACTTTTTCAGGATGTTCATCAATCAAATTCTCTCAGCACGCTTAACTTAAATGAAAACTAAGCATATGTACAGTTTAAGGGCTATGAGTACTACATTTTTTATTCACAAACCTAAGCCTAATGATTCCTAAATAGAGAGATAGAAAGTTGACAAATACCTGTTTCAGTTGAACTCGAGTATGGCAATGTGGAGGTTTTCAATGAGGCCTGAGATGTTTGGGAGCTTGCTTGAACTTCCTCTGACCTTCCCCAATGCTTAGTTTGCTTTGGATTTGCTTGAACAAGCTTGTAGAAGTCAACCTGCACAAGCTGAAAACAGAAATGGTGAAGCTTGCAAATGGAGTTACAGTCAATGGCCAATGGTTGGGATAGCACAGGTGGGTTATATGGAAGGTATTGGAACAGGTTTGGGGCAAAACGCACGAGTGGTTTTTGTTTTGGAACTCAAAGTGCAGAAGCTGCCCTGTTTTGCAAGAGGAATGTGTTTTGATGTTCAAGAGTGTTTTAGGGATGGATGACTCGTGTTTCTGACTCAAGGCAATGTGCAAAACTTGTTTCAAATGCTTGCAAGAGTTGGTTATAAAAGATACTCAAGTTGTGTAGACTTTTGCACATTTCTTGGTTATGAAGCAAAAGGTGGGAAGTGACCAAAGAGCAGGCCTGTACAGGCTAGCTCTAATCCTGCATACCTTTTTTGAGCTTGGCCCCGAGTTTGTGGATTTGGTTTGCTGTCCAATATTTGGTTCAAGTCTCAAGAGATGCAATTTGACATAAAGCAAGTTTTGACAAAAATGGCAATGTTGCCTTTTTGCTATTTTTGAATTAATCTCTTGTGTAATCCTCTAATGATCAGAACAAAGCTTAAAACCATTGGATTTGAATATAATTCTTGAGTGTGTAAGGGTTTAGGGACCTGTAATCAAGTACAAACAATGCTGGATGGAAATTGCAACTTGTGTCAATATGAAACATGGCATGGATCAAAGTGAGTTTTTTCCAAATTCAAACCTTCGATTCTCCCTAACCATAAATGATTTTGGAGAGTTCATGGACATTTTGGAAAGCTTGTAACATTCTCTAAAATCCATATTTGAAATGCATTTTGAGATTCCAAGTGGAACTAGGTGAAAAATTTCCATGAATATAGGTCAAAATCCTGCCTAAACTAGGGCAAAGTTTCACTAAGTTAAAAGTTTCACGGACCCTTGTTCCAAAAATCATAACTTGAGATCCAAGCTTCTTTTGAGAAAACTTTATGTATCAAATTTGTAGATTTTGTGGGGGACTACAACTTTCATGTTGGAAGTTTTGTTTGAATCCAATTGCATCATGGTGAAAAAGTTGGGCAAAGTTGGGAAAAAAAAAAGAAAATTTAATAACTTAGAAAAATTCTAAGTTATGAAATTTTTTCAATCTTAAACCCTAATTTGAAAAATTAGGTTTCTTGATGAACAAGTTTCATGTTTTGACACATCTTGATGAAAAATGACCCTTGGCACTTGATTTTGACCAAAAAGTCAAAGTTTGACTTTTCAGTGTACAGTTGATTCTTGATCAGTTGACTGGAAAATTCATCTGTCAATTCAATGCAATTGAGATCTTTTGAACCTTGTGAATAGGTCAAGATGATGCCATTGAGTCCTTGAATCCATCTTGAACCCAATTTGCCATTGGATAGGTGAAAAATCAGAAATTGCCCTTCTGCAGTCAAAACCCTAAAAATGACCATTTTGCCTTTTTGATGATCTGATCAAATTTCTTGAGGAGTTGTGGTCCAAACTTGATCAAATGGTTCATATGAGCCTATAATATTGACGTGGATAAAAAATTATGAGGTTTGACTGTAAATTGGCCACAGTTGACTTTTCCCTCAATACAGTTGATTTCTAGGTCAACTGTGCAATTGACTGGGTAAAAGTTTGATTCAAGGCTTGAAACTTGGTATGAGAAATATTATAAGTCCAACATGAAGCATGAAAGTCACATTGAGCATTGAAAGTCCAAAAATCCCTTTGAAAACTCAAACCCTAATTTAGGTCATCAGTGCAAGGAGATGTCTTGAGCAGAGCAAAACCCTAATTTGGTCTTGAGTCCAAAGAGTCTTGTGAGGGGAAATCTTGATAAAATGAGAGGGCAAATTTTTGGTTACAACAGCTGCCCCTATTCAATCTTCTTGAACCTGAAGAGTTAGATTGGCGAGTTTGCCTTTCGTGACTCGAAGGTAAAAGAGGATTGGACACTAGAATTCCCGTAAATTTGCACTTGTCAAAATGTAAATGAGGGAATGGGCTTAAAGATGCCATTTGGAGATGGTAGAATCTTGCTGGAGATGGGCTTAAAGATGCCATCCAAGACTATTTTGTTGAAAATCAGGAGAATGAACATCAAAATGGTATCCGTATCTGGAACGTATCTGAGTTGTATCTAGAGATTGGATTCGTATGAGAAAAGGAATGGCGTCCGTGTTTGGAGCGTATCCGAGCTGTAACTGTATTTTATTCTTGAATGAATATCAGAATGACTTCCGTGTCTGGAGTGTATCTGTATTTTATCTGAATTCTGAATGGGCGACAGAAAAACATCCGTGTGTGGAGCATCTCTGAGCTGGGGGTAAATTCTGAATGAGTGACAGAATGGCAACCGTGTCTGGTGCGTATCTGGATTGTATCTGAAGTTGAGATCTGTATGAGTAGCAGAATGACTTCCGTGTCTGGAGTGTATCTGAACCTGGGGTTGATAGTTGAATCTGAATGAGAAATAGAATGGCTTCCATGTCTGGAGCGTTTCTAGTCTGTATCTGATTGCCTAAGTATGAATGAGTAGTAGAATGACCTCCGTGTCTGGGGTGTATCCATACTGTATCTGAACAAGAGATCCGAATGAGTAGCATAATGACTTCCATGTCTTGGAGTGTATCCGTACTGTATCTGAAATCTTTGAATGGTTGTTAAAGATAGCTTTTAATCTCATCCTGAAAAGGGTAAAATGTTGGCTGAAACACAAAGTTATGTTGCATGACATGTATGATGCAATAAAATATGTTCTATCAATGTTTATGATATATGAATGTAATGGATGCGCATGTAAGCTGATTAGTTGTCTTGCTGAGGAAAATAGATCCTTGATAGCTGGAGATAATGAAATCTTTGACTGCTGCAGGGGAAAATAAACCCTTGACCACTGTTGGAGGTAGAAAATCCTTGGCAACTTGTGGGGATTAACAAGAAATTTGACGACTTCTGTGGGGAAGTGAGAATCCTTCATGACTTTCCTGGGGACATAGGGATCCTTCAAGTCTGCTTAGGAAATCTTTTTGAGGAATCCAGAGAATTTTGATGACTATGGCAAGGGAATAAGGAAAACTCTGACGATCTCTACTGGGGAATTGAAACCTTGGAGGCTTCACTGGAGAAATGAGAATGAGAATCTTCGATCTGTTGGGAAATAACTCTGTGGGGAGAATGTTTATTCTGTTGAAGAGTTCTCAAGGGCTTGGGTTGTATACCAATCTACTGAGGAATTATCCAAAGCTGTCGTCTGGTTAGTTGTCAGGTTCTGAGATAACTTGCAGGGGAATCTTCTATTTTTTAAGACAACTCTCTGGGGAAATGGAGGAAACTAGATGGTCTTCCACCGGGGTTTGGTGTTGAAGTTTTGGACTTCGTTGGGGAAGAAAGCTTTATCTTCACTGAGGGTTTGCAGTTTAAAGTTTTCTGGCTCCACTGGGGATTGGGAGTTTGGAAACTTAGTTATGATGGGAAAAATTTATACAAAGAAAGATGGCTATGTGTAACAATTCCATGGGGTTCCCATTCTGCTATAGCCTTCGTACCTCTGAGTATCTTGTCCATTCGTTTCTTCGTCCGACGATGATTAGATTGATCAGAAACCTGGAGCTTGTCTGGTGAAGAGATTGTCCTTAAAGTGATCCAACGAGACATAGTCATACACTTTAATTCCCTAACTTTTGCCTGGACCGCCCTTTCGGGTTTTCAGTCCACCGAGAAACCCTTTTTTGCCCAAGTCGCCCTTTCGGGTTTTCAACTTGCCGGGTATACAGATTTTTTTATTTATCCCTAATTTTTTCTTGAACCGCCCTTTCGGGTTTTCGATTCACTAGGATGCCCATTTTTGCCCAAGTCTCCCTTTCGGGTTTTCAACTTGTCGGGTCGTTTATGCGTAATATCTTTTGACTATGTCTGCATTCGCAGGGTGCGACAGGTCTTCGCCGTCCATGGTGGTCAGGATCATTGCCCCACCAGAAAATATGTTTTTGATCACAAATGGTCCTTCGTAAGTAGGAGTCCATTTGCCCCTGGGATCACTTTGCGGCAAGATGATCCGCTTGATTACAAGGTCCCCGATTTGATATACTTGTCTCTTGAATTTCTTGTTGAAGGCCTTGATCATACGTTTTTGATACGCCTGACCATGGCAAACAGCAATAAGTCGCTTTTCGTCAATCAAGTTAAGTTGATCAAGCCGGGTCTGAATCCAATCGTCTTCACCCAAACCAGCATCTTTCATGATTCTCAAGGAGGGAATATGAACCTCGATAGGTAAAACAGCTTCCATGCCGTATACCAAAGAATATGGTGTTGCCCCAGTTGAAGTGCGTGCCGTGGTACGGTACCCGTGTAGAGAAAACGGTAACATCTCATGCCAGTCTTTGTAGGTGACTGTCATCTTTTGAATGGTCTTCTTGATATTTTTGTTCGCAGCTTCGACAACACCGTTCATCTTTGGCTGATAGGGAGATGAATTGTGATGTTGAATCTTGAACTTCTCACACAGAGCGGTGATCATAGTGTTGTTCAGGTTTGTATCATTGTCCGTGATAATCCTGTCGGGGATACCATACCGGTAAATGAGGTTCTGCTTGATGAAACGGGCAACCATATTCTTTGTAACGGAGGCGAAGGAAGTTGCTTCGACCCACTTGGTAAAGTAATCAATGGCCACCAGGATGAAACGGTGTCCATTGGATGTTGTAGGCTTGATCTCTCCAATCATGTCGATTCCCCACATTGCGAATGGCCAAGGAGCCGTTAAGACATTGAGAGGAACTGGAGGTATATGTACCTTGTCAGCGTAGATTTGGCATTTGTGACAAGTACAGGAATATTGATGACAATCAGCTTCCATGGTAGACCAGTAATAGCCTGCCCTTAGAATCTTCTTAGCCATCGTATGACCGCTTGAGTGGGTGCCAAAGGTGCCATTATGTAGTTCAGCCATGATCTACTCAGCTTCAACCTTGTCCACACAACGGAGTAGGACACAATCCAGATTGCGCTTGTATAAGATACCATTGCTCAGAAAGAACTTGGTCGCGAACCTCCTTAAGAACTTTTTGTCGTTGACTGAAGCTCCTTCAGGGTATTCTTGTGCTTCGAGATACCTTTTGACGTCATGAAACCAAGGTCGGTCCACTACTTCTTCGGTATTAATCTCGTGACAATGGGCGGGTTCGTCCATTCGTTCAATGGTGATTTGAGGAGCCTCATTATCCCAGTTAAGTTTAAACATGGATGACATTGTAGCTAGCGCATCTGCTAGCTGATTCTCTTCTCGCGGGAAGTGCTCGAAGGTGATCTGCTCGAAGTGTGGTAACAATGTCAGGACATGTTCTTTGTAAGGGATGAGGTTAGGGTGTTTAGTATCCCACTCTCCTTTGATTTGACTGATAACCAAAGCTGAGTCCTCAAATACAATCAAAGATTTGATTCTCAAGTCAATAGCAGCCTTGAGACCAAAGATACTGGCTTCATACTCGGCCATGTTGTTGGTGCAGCTGAAGCAGAGTCTAGCAGTGAAAGGTGTATGGTAACCTTCTGGAGATATAAGTACCGCGCCGATAACGTTGCCAAGTGCATTGGAGGCACCATCAAATTACAGAGTCCATCGGGATCCTTGTTCAGGTCCGTCATACGGTCTCTTTTCTTCAATGTCGCTCAAAGTCATGATATTCTCGTCGGGGAAGTCGAACCTCATGGATTGGTAGTCTTCGACAACTTGATGAGCTAGATGGTCAGCTAGTACACTCCCCTTTATAGCTTTTTGGGTTGTGTACTAGATATCATACTCAGTCAGGATCATTTTCCATCTAGCGATTCTTCTAGATAAAGCAAGCTTTTCGAAGATGTACTTGATCGGATCCATTTTAGAAATCAACAGAGTGGTATGTGTCAACATATACTGCCTTAGCCGGCGAGCAGCCCATACCAAAGTGCAACAAGTTTTCTCGAGCAGTCTGTAGCGAGTCTCACAGTCGGTAAACTTTTTCCTAAGGTAATAAATGGCATGCTCTTTTCGGCCAGACTCGTCATGTTGGCCCAGTACGCACCCCATTGAATTCTCCAAAACAGTCAGATACATGATTAAAGGTCTTCCTTCGACGGGAGGCGTCAAGATAGGAGGTTCCAACAAATACTCCTTGATTTTTTCGAAAGCAACTTGACAGTCATCATTCCATTTAACCACCTGATCTTTCTTCAACAGCTTGAAGATTGGCTCACAGGTAGATGTTAGGTGAGAAATGAACCTTGCAATGTAGTTTAGGCGTCCCAAGAAACCTCTGACCTCCTTCTCAGTGCGAGGGGCAGGAATTTCTTGTATAGCTTTGACTTTGGCAAGATCAACCCCGATGCCTTTGTTACTGACGATGAATCCCAAAAGTTTTCTCGGACCTGACTCCAAAAGTGCACTTGTTAGGGTTCAGTCTGAGCTTGTACTCTTTCAACCTGACAAACAGCTTTTACAGATAGTCGAGGTGTTCTTCTTCTGTCTGTGAACGGGCTATCATATCGTCTACGTAGACTTCAATTTCATGATGTATCATGTCATGAAACAAAGCTACCTTGACGCGCTGATAGGTTGCCCCAGAATTTTTCAGTCCGAATGGCATCACTTTATAGCAGAAGGTACCCCACTGTGTAACAAAAGTAGTCTTCTCCATGTCTTCAGAGGCCATTTTGATCTGGTTGTACCCTGAAAATCCATCCATGAAAGAGAATACCTTATGTTGATCTGTATTGTCAACCAAGATATCAATGTGCGATAGTGGAAAGTCATCTTTAGGGCTAGCCCTGTTTAAGTCTCAGTAATCCACGCACATTCTGACTTTTCCGTCCTTCTTAGGCACATGCACAATGTTAGCAACCCATTATGGATAGGAAGTAACAGCGAGAAAGCCAACATTGAATTGCTTTATCACTTCAGCTTTGATCTTTTCGGACACGTCGGGCCTCATTCGGTGGACTTTCTGTTTAAATGGTGGGCAGTCTTCTCTTGTAGGGAGACGATGAACCACAATATCTGTATCCAGTCCCGTCATGTCCTCGTAGGACCAGGCAAAGATCTCAACATATTCATTCAATAGTTGAACTAAACGCTCTTTGACATTTGGCTTTAGGTTGGCACCCACTCTAACCTCTTTTCTGTCTTCGGTAGTACCCAAGTTGATAGTCTCTAACAGCTCTTCATGGGGCAGAATAGCCCTTTCTTCCTGTTGTAGAAGTCTAGCCAACTCTCCAGGCACTTCACAGTCTTCATCACCTTCGTATTCGGCATGATTGACCAGATCTTCAGCGTCACTGAAGGCCATAGCAGAATTGTTACCCATGGAGTCCGGAGTGGATGGGTACCTGCATTTTTTGAGTGTGGGTATGTGTAAGGGATAACCACCTTTAAACAAATAAAATGTAAAAAGAAATAAAATGAACGAAAAAGTTTATATATGAAAACGTCCATGATTCATTAAAAATGGCATATGAAGATGAAAAATCAAGCCCTTACAAATGGACCTATATGCCCCGGGTAAGGCACAAGGCAAAAAGAGTGTACGAATTGTTTAATAAATATTACAGACCAATAGAAATTTTCGAAAGATAAATTACTGATTGGTGAAAGTAATGGGAACAAAGTCTTTCGCTTCCTAGTTGTTCAGTCCTCCTTCAATAGTTGGAAAGATCCAGTCTTCAAAATTGCTCTCTTCTTCATCATCTTCTAAGGCATGAACTCCATGATGAGTGATCTTTAACGGTGATCCTCCATCCCGGGAGCGACGCACAGCCTTCTGACTGGAAGCAGTGAAACCCAAGCCGAACTTATCTGTCTTGTAAGGAAAATCTGGCAGTTGACCCCACACTGTACTTCCTCCTTCCTCGATCACAGCCTTCGCATCTTTAAGGGATGACATCCGGGACACAGGTTTGGTAATGACGGGTGCAGAATTCATTGTCTTGGCTACTTAAACTTCAGGAGAAACCTCTTCAAAGTGATGAAAGGGGGTCTCGATGAATTCACCATCTAATTCAACATAGAAGAATGAATTCAGATGGCTTATCATATACTCCTCCCCGCTGCGAACTGTCACAATTTTCCCCTGGACAGGGTACTTAAGCTTCTGATGCAGGGTACATGTAACAGCTCCAGCATAATGAATCCATGGCCTTCCTAAAAAGCAAGAGTAGGAGGGACGAATATCCATGACATAAGATGTGGAGTGAAAAGTTTCAGTACCCACTTTAATTGGGATGTCCACCTCCCGATGGACCATCCACTTAGAACCATCAAAGGCTCTTACAATGATATTGCTGGGCTTTAAGGTCAAACCTTCATAGTCCAATCTGTCCAATGCTTTCTTTGGTAGGACATTTAAAGACGACCTGGTATCAACCAGAACGTGAGCAAGAGTGGTCCCTCTGCACTCTATCGAGACACGCAGCACATCATTATGCTTTCTCCCCTTAGATGTTAGATCGGGATCGGAGAAGCCAAGACCATTATCGGCGGTTAGGCTGGCTACACACTCCTAGAACTGGTCCGCGGAGGTTTCTTGAGGCACGTGGGCTGTCTTCAGGAATTTGATCAAGGCTTTGGCATGAGCCTTGGAACAGAGCAATAGGGCCAGCATGGAGATTTTTGAAGGGGTTTTCCCCAGTTGTTCTACGACATCATAGTCGCTTTTCTTAATTATTTTTAAAATCTCCTTCATTTCCTTTTGAGTGGTCTCGGGGATGACCAAAGGCTGAGCCCTCGTCCTGACAGGCGCTTCTTGGATCCCCTTACCTTTATCAGCAGTAACAGCAGAGGGTATAGCTTCGGGAGTAATAATTTCTTCAATCAGTGGAGTTCGTACAGATGTGTTGACTGGCACAGGAATAACTTTAGGAGCATTTGAGGGTCCGAAGATTGCCCTTGGAGGAGCAATCTCCGGAGAGAAGATTCTTCTGCTGCGGGTGATCTTACTCGTCCCCGCAATATTTCCTACGTCATGAGTCTCTTCATCGGATTTTTCTTCCACTGATTCGATCTGCTTAACACCGTGGTAGAAGATCTCTCCTCCATAATTCCACGGTATTGTCTTGTTAGACTCGTATGGGATAGGCCCCGGCATTGTTATCTTCAGAGGTACAAACTTTGGATCAGGTGTAATCTTAACAGGTCTTTTGGAGACCTTGGAAAGATTGCCGAAAATGGTGATTATAGCAACATCGTTGATTGGAGTAACAGGAGTAACAAGAGTAACATGAGTTTTCTTAAAGAGGATTTCTTGATTATCCATTAGGCGTTGGATGCCTAACTTCAATAGAGGATAATCGGATTGCAAGGTCGAACATAGGTAACAATCTTTTTCGCAGCCCGGGAAAATCCCGGCCTTCAACAGATTCATCTTGATCATTGGCAATGGAGTCATTAAGTCATCAACAGCAGTAACATAAAGATCTTCTACAACATCATGGACATTGTGACCATGTTTTGGCATTGGAGTGGATATCACATTAGGCTTTTTGGGGGCGTCAAACTCCACCTACTTGGCATCTATTAAATCCTGGATCTTATTTTTGAAGGCCCAACAATTGTTGGTGTCGTGCCCTACACTGTCCGAATGATAGGCACACTTTGCATTTGAATGATAGTAGGGAGAAGAGGTATTTGGGTTCTTTGGTGCCTCTTTCAAGTTCGTAAGGTTTTACTTCAACAAATGAGGGAGAACCTGAGCAGGTGTCATATTGATCCGGGTGAATTGTCGTGCAGGCCTTTCCACCCTTGCTTGGTTGGTTCTGGGTTGACTGTTTTGAGGTTGATCAACTATGGAATTCTGAATCATCACAGCCCCTACCGCTGGTCGGCGCTCGACTCTTCCTTGATTTCTCTGGGAGTAAACAGCTGAGACCTCATTCTTGACTGGAAAGGTCTTCTTGATAGCAGCGGAAGCAGATGCATCCTTTTGAATTTTACTGCTCTTAATGCCAGCTTCGACTCTTTCACCGGTCAGAATTAACTCGGTGAATCCTACAGATGAGCTCCCGATCAAGTGATTAAAGAATGGACCTGATAGGGTCCCCAAAAACATATCCACAAGCTCTCTCTCAGACAAAGGTGGCTGCACCCTTCCAGCCAAGTCCCTCCACTTCTGGGCATACTCCTTAAAGCCTTCATTAGAGACCATACACATACTTTGTAATTGAGTACGAGTAGGTGCTAAATCTGCATTATATTGATATTGTCTGTAGAAGGCAGTAGCCAAATCCTCCCAATTGTGTACATCAGATCTCTCAAGCTGATAGAACCAATCCAATTGTGTACCCGACAAACTATCTTGAAAAAAGTGGACCCACATATCCTTATCAGAAGAATGAGGTTGGATCTTTCTGACATAAGACCGCAGATGCATCTTCGGACAAGACAAACCATCATATTTAGAAAATGTAGGCACCTTGAATTTAGGGGGAATCACAATCCCAGCAACCAACCCTAGCTCTTCGAAATCCATCCCAGGCACTCTTTGTACCTCCATGGCTGCCAGACGCTCTTCTAAATTCTTATACTTGTCGTCTGCAGGAGGATACTGCTGCTCAGAGTAATCTTCATCCTCTTCTTCTTCTTCTTCAGCCTCAGACTCGGAGGGTACTGCAGCTCCCTTTCCTTTGCCAACCCCTTCATCAGATGTCGAGGGGAAATCCAGGACTCTTCTAGCTTGGTTCTCAAATCTTCTTCCCATAGTGGCCACACCAGCTCTTTTCTTTTTCTTTTTCTCCTTTTCCTTCTCTAACAGTGCTTTAAGATCTTCCTGACCCTTTGCCAAGGTTATGAGGAGTTGTTGGAACTGTGAATTCTGCGCTTGCAGATCTTTGACCGTCTGCTCTATATCCATCTTGCTGAAATAAACAACAGAGAGATAAGGAAACCTGGTGTGAAGACCTGTTTATGCATATGATGAATAATGTGTATTCATGTAATGCAATCAAGGATTCATAAATTCAAATTTGTTGCAAAAAAAAAAAGAACGCACATCATATTAATAAGATAGAATTTGTTAGTACATAAATTCCCCATGGGCAAAATAATACAAAATTTTAATGTAAAAAGATGTTGCACATCCTCTTTGGCGCGATGTAGGTGTTGAGAGTCTGCTCTTCATGGAGTCGACGAGTAAGTTCCAAAACCTTCTTCTCACTGACGTAGAAGCTGGCTTCAAAAGTGTTCCGTTCTTCCTTGAGCTGTATCCAACTCTTTTGCAAATCCTCCAATGATGTTGGCATGTCAGGATGTAGGAGGGTGTATGGAACCTCTCCTTCCATAACAGGCTCTTTGATCATAGGCAGAATGTAGGGGTAAGGCATCATAAGACTCTGGGTGCGGGTTCGTACCCACTTGAGGTAAGGCTCAAGGGGGATGGAATTCTTGTGCCCCAGTGTCCCCAAGCTCGGATAAACCTTTGTCGAAGTCCTTGAGCATCGTTGTCGAAGTCAAAAACTAGGTCGAGAATCAGCATGTCATGAGGGCCATCCCTCCGAGCATATCCAAATTGCCTCAAAGCTAAACAGGGGTTGTAGGTAATGCCTCTCGTAATGCCAAGTAGTGGGACATTAGGGAATTCCCCATAATGATCAATTATGATGACATTTTCTCTGGACCGAGAACACCAATGTACATCAGAATGTGTGAGGGTCATCAACCGTTGTGACCACCTTAAACCCTGCTCATTCTTCAAAACTTATTGTGGAAGGTGAGAAATAAACCACCTTGCTAGGAGAGGAGTACAACACATGAGAACACCTCTTTTCCTCATTGTTCGTGTGTAAAATGAGTGTAGGATGTCCCCAAGAAATGTAGGTATATGATTCCTGGATATGAAAATCTTGACAACATTCACATCTATAAGTTGATCAGGGTTTGGGAACAAGTCCAACCCATAGATAAGGAGTGCTACAATTTCTTCTAAAGCTTGCAGGTCTAGAGAATTCCAGCAGTCTTGTGCCTTCTCAAACAGAAACTTTGCCAAGAAACCCTTGACACCACTTCTGGTTTCCCAATGACCTTTGATATCAGATGGTTGCAAGTGTAAGGCTTGAGCAACATCCTCAGGCTTTGGCTCTCTTTCTGTATCGTTGTAGGGTAGTTGATGGAGAATAGGAATCCTTAGGAGTTGAGAAAATTCCTCCAAAGTAGGCACTAGTTGGTAATCAGGAAATGTGAAGCAGCGGTGTAGGGGGTCAAAGAACTGAAAGAGAACTTTCACCATGTCTTCTTCAATGTTGGAGTTGACCAAGTTGAGAAGTCTACCATGTCTTTTAGTGAAGGGAGAATTCTCTGGAATCTTGGAAGCAAGCTCCTTGAGTTGAGGAGGGATTCTCACAAGGTTGACCTGAATAGTTTTTCTGCGGAGTGATTCCATAACCTACAAAACAGGAACAAAGATGAAGATCCAAACCCTTGAAATAGTTAGTGGATGCAAATGATGCTTCATGATGTTTATGATGTATGCACAAGTATATGTACAAGCAAATCACACAAGTTCCTAGTTTCAGGCTTGCATGGGGTTTCATAGGTAAGTACCCTCTTGAAGTTTAGTTGGCTGAAATTGTCCTATAAATAGTAATCGGGTTCTAAGGAGCTCAATATCACTGGATTATTTTCTCTGTTCATTGTTTCAGTTTAGCCACTTTACTGGCGACCAAAATATTCCAAGAAAACAACCCTCAATGAGTGTAGTATCGAGTATCTACCAACTTCGGACTGCACCAAAGTCGGTCACCTCACTACCCCTAATAAGGCCAAGATGGTCAAGTAAAGGTTCTAAAAGTCCATTAGTGCTTCATGACATCACTCAGCGGCCCCGTATTCTCTTTGATTGACTCAAAGGCTACCGGTACCCACAAATATGTCGCATTAATATAAATATTTCTTCAACCATGTCGGTATACCTCGCACAGTTTCCACAACGTATTGCTATTTACCTATGAATGTTTCCCCAAATCCGGGTAGAGGATTTCAAACCCAAACAATAGAGCCAAATATAAAGCAATCAAAGCAAACAAAGTAAGCATGTAAAGGTGATCTAAACCCTAAGGTAACCCCACTTTTAGAAATGTCCCCAGCAGAGTCGCCAGTGCTGTGATACGGTGGGATAACTGACTTGAGGTTTTGCGTTTGTGTTCGCAAATGTTTCGGTTTAGCAAGAGTTGTCACCGACTTTTTATTTTATCCAAAGGAAAGGTCAAAAAGCACAGGAAAGACCTTTGAGATATTTTCTTGGGTTCAGGGGGGTAGATTATGAAAAGGGAAGGTGCAAGCACCCTTTTCATCCATGGTTTTCCATGGGCTCTTAGTTACTTGTTTAGATCACTTGCTTTTGCTTTTCAATTGTTTAAAATGGTGCTTTGTGTGTGGTTTTGAAAATATTTTGAAAAGAGGCCTTGTCTAGGAAACCTTTGTAATGATTCTTGTTTGAATATATACAAAGGTGTTTGTCTTTTTTGAAAAGATATTTCAATGTTTTGAAAGTTTATTACGGGAAATGTTTTGAAATTGTGTTGTGAGGTGTGTTTGAAAATAGCAAGGATATTTTTTACAAGTTTTGATCAAGTAACTAAAAGTTGTCTACCCTATTTATTCAAAGATCTTTCCTACATATTTTTAACCCTTTTACATTGTTGTTTTACCATTACATTTGGTAAACAACCTTGTATTTGGATGTTAAACGGGACAGGCGCGGGTCATCGTATTGACCATGATAGCAATTGTGCCAAGTATCTTTAGCAAATCTTTGAGGGACTAGATCATTTTAGTATAGGCAACCAAGATAGCGTCATCGAGGGACTATGATCTTTTGTTTTGTTTTTGTTTTGCCAAGATACTCAACATGCATACCATGGCAATTTTAAAGGCAACAAGTGGATGAAACCCTAGGGGTGCATGTGTGCATTGTGTTGTCAATTTGCATGCTTTTATGTCTTGTATTAGGTCTAGCTATTTGTTTTAATTTTGGATATTGCATACAAACCCTAATCTCTATCATGACATATTTGAAAGCATAAATGCGTAAAAATAATCTAGGTTATTACAACATTGATACGGGGAGGGGGATACAATTTTGAATGGGGAGTATTTGCAAGAAAATAAAACCCTAATATTTACTATTACATCCAAATTGAATTCTTTGCATCAAATAATAAATAAGAAATATTTAAATAAGCAATTTAAATATAAATATGCAAAATATGCAAAAAAAAAATGTTTTTGTTTATTTTTATGTGTATAAAAATATGATATTTAATGTATTAAAAAAGAAAATAAAAATTTATTTTTGTAAAGGGGAGAAACCCTAATTTTGTTTTAGGAAAATATATTAATTATATTATTTATTTATGTACAAGTAATAAAAAAGAAAATATATAGAATTGTTTAGAAAATAATAATATATGAAAAAATATTATTTAAGTATATAAATTCAAAAAATAAAAAATAATAATATTTTTATAAGTTATTTTCAAGTTTTTATTTGTGAAAATAAATTTAGTAAACCTAATAAACTAAATATTGTGTCAAGATAAAATAAAATAAAAAACAAAAAAATGTGAAAATTTAAGGAAAATATTTCTAGTAAATTTTTTATATTTGAAAAAAAATAAAATAAAGTTAGAAAGAAAAATAAATGAAAATAATATGAAAATATAAAACTAATTGGCCAGGGGGTGCACTCAGCAAAGAGGGGGTGTCAAAAACAAGCCAAGCCAAGGCCCAGTCCAGTTACAGCTTCATCTTCAACCTTTGAACAAAAACGCGCGCCTGTGTACAAAATCTGGAAATCCTGCATACGTGCTCTAAAGCAAAAACTCATAACATCAAAGTCATAGCATTTTTCGAGAAGATTCCAACCATATAAAGAACTTAATCTAACACTCAAAGACCAGAGAGAATTTCTCTGGCCCTAATTTCTAACCTAACTTTTTCAGGATGTTCATCAATCAAATTCTCTCAGCACGCTTAACTTAAATGAAAACTAAGCATATGTACAGTTTAAGGGCTATGAGTACTACATTTTTTATTCACAAACCTAAGCCTAATGATTCCTAAATAGAGAGATAGAAAGTTGATAAATACCTGTTTCAGTTGAACTCGAGTATGGAAATGTGGAGGTTTTCAATGAGGCCTTAGATGTTTGGGAGCTTGCTTGAACTTCCTCTGACCTTCCCCAATGCTTAGTTTGCTTTGGATTTGCTTGAACAAGCTTGTAGAAGTCAACTTGCACAAGCTGAAAACAGAAATGGTGAAGCTTGAAAATGGAGTTACAGTCAATGGCCAATGGTTGGGATAGCATAGGTGGGTTATATAGAAGGTATTGGAACAGGTTTGGGGCAAAATGCACGAGTGGTTTTTGTTTTGGAACTCAAAGTGTAGAAGTTGCCCTGTTTTGCAAGAGGAATTTGTTTTGATGTTCAAGAGTGTTTTAGGGATGGATGGCTCGTGTTTCTGACTCAAGGCAATGTGCAAAACTTGTTTCAAATGCTTGCAAGAGTTGGTTATAATAGATACTCAAGTTGTATAGACTTTTGCACATTTCTTGGTTATGAAGCAAAAGGTGGGAAGTGACCAAAGAGCAGGCCTGTACAGGCTAGCTCTAATCCTGCATACCTTTTGTGAGCTTGGACCAAGTTTGTGGATTTGGTTTGCTGTCCAAGATTTGGTTCAAGGCTCAAGAGATGCAATTTGACATAAAGCAAGTTTTGACAAAAATGGCAATGTTGCCTTTTTGCTATTTTTGGATTAATCTCTTGTGTAATCCTCTAATGATCAGAACAAAGCTTCAAACCATTGGATTTGCATTTAATTCTTGAGTGTGGAAGGGTTTAGGGACCTGTAATCAAGTACAAACAATGCTGGATGGAAATTGCAACTTGTGTCAATATGAAACATGCCATGGATCAAAATGAGTTTTTTCTAAATTCAAAACTTCGATTCTCCCTAACCATAAATGATTTTGGAGAGTTCTTGGACATTTTCGAAAGCTTGTAACATTCTCTACAATCCATCTTTGAAATAAATTTGGAGATTCCAAGTGGAACTAGGTGAAAAATTGCCATGAAGATAGGTCAAAATCCTGCCTAAATTAGGGCAAAATTTCACTAAGTTAAAAGTTTCATGGACCCTTTTTCCAAAAATCATAACTTGAGATCCAAGCTTATTTTGAGAAAACTTTGTGAATAAAAGTTGTAGATTTTGTGGGGGACTACAACTTTCATATTGGAAGTTTTGTTTGAATCCAATTGCATCATGGTGAAAAAGTTGGGCAAATTTGGGAAAAAATAAGAAAATTTCATAACATAGAAAAATTCGAAGTTATGAAATTTATTCAATCTTAAACCCTAATTTGCAAAATTAGGTTTCTTGATGAAGAAGTTTCATGTTTTGACACATCTTGATGAAAAATGACCCTTGGCACTTGATTTTGACCAAAAAGTCAAAGTTTAACTTTTTAGTGTACAATTGATTCTTGATCAGTTGACTGGAAAATTCATCTGTCAATCCAATGCAATTGAGATCTTTTGAAACTTGTGAATAGGTCAAGATGATTCCATTGAGTCCTTGAATCCATGCTTGAACCCAATTTGCCATTGGCTAGGTGAAAAATCAGAAATTGCCCTTCTGTAGTCAAAACCCTAAAAATGACCATTTTGCCCTTTTGATGATCTGATCAAATTTCTTGAGGAGTTGTGGTCCAAACTTGATAAAATGGTTCATATGAGCCTATATTATTTAAGTGGATAAAAAATTATAAGGTTTGACTGTAAATTGGCCACAGTTGACTTTTTCCCCAATACAGCTGATTTCTAGGTCAACTGTGCAATTGACTGGGTAAAAGTTTGATTCAAGGCTTGAAACTTGGTATGAGAAATCTTATAAGTCCAACATGAAGCATGAAAGTCACATTGAGCATTGAAAGTCCAAAAATCCCTGTGCAAACTCAAACCCTAATTTAGGTCATCAGTGCAAGGAGATGTCTTGAGCAGAGCAAAACCCTAATTTGGTCTTGAGTCCAAAGAGTCTTGTGAGGGGAAATATTGATAAAATGAGAGGGAAAATTTTGGGGTACAACAGTAAGACCTAAAATGTATAAACTTTTTAGTTACATAGTCGAATTGAAAGGGTTTATTTTCAGTTATAGAAACTGAGAGAGGTTCTTTTTGGATTTTCTCTACAGATAATTTTGCTAATTGTTTATCAGGACTATTGTTGCACCCCAAAATTTTCCATCTCATGTTTTCCAAAGTCTTCCCCTTGCCTGGTTGATCACAAACTCTTGCCTAAGGAAAAAGAAGATTTTTGAGTGGTACTTCAAATACCTTTCGATTGGCATCCTGAAAGACACTTCGATTGACATTCTGGACAAGCATTTCGATTGGCATCCTGAAAGACCCTTCGATTGGCATTCTGAAGGAGTATTTAGATTGGCATTATGGACAAGCATTCGATTGGAATTATGTCAAGGCAATTTCGACAGGCATGTCAACCATGTCCTTCGATTGGCATGAACAACACCTTTTGATTGGCCTATTAGCAGAGCATTTCGATTGGAATCCTTTGATTGATATTTGGGCCAGGCCCATTCGAAGGGTACGCAGGGAGTCCATTCAAAAGAGGCAAATAAGGACTAATCAAAGAGCATGGCCTGAAAGCACTCGAAATCCAAGCGTCCAGGTTCATTCAAGGGACACGAATGTTTCAAAAAAGGAAATGATTTAATGTGTTTGATTTTTGTCCAGAGCGTTAAAGGCCTATTTTAATGGCTGTCCCTTGCCATTTTCGTGCACTCCCACACTCCTATAAATAGGAGGCCAGTGAAACCAGACAGAAAATTACACGAAAAATCACACGAAAATCATAGAACGAAAATTATACACACACAAAAAAAATCTGCAGGAGAACAAAACATTGGAGAGATGTTGCCCTGATTTTTCCAAGCCAAAGCAGTCCCTCAGATCGAAGGTGCCTACGCCCAGAAGCCCTCAAATCAAAAGTGCCTACATCCAGGAAGTGCCCAGATCGGAAGTGCCTGCGCCCAGAAGTGCCCAGATCGAAAGTGCCTGCGCCCAGAAATCCCAGATTGAAAGTGCTTCCATCCAGCCAGTGCCCAAATCGAAGACTCAATCTGCATGTAAGAAAGGGTAAATTGTCCAACCTTACATTTGCATAAACGCATTATTACTTGTTGTTTCCTTTGACTTGCCATCCTAGACAGGATCGAAAGGCCTGGGTTTGGCACCCAGGTCATGTTTTTTCGTGTGCTAACATTTGCTGGAGATTTAGCCTGAAGAGACCCCAACAAGTGCAGGATCGAAGGGCCTGGGATTCAATACCCAGGCCCTGCATTTTTGTTTCGCTCACATACTTTTGCAGGTATAACATCCCAGATCGAAGGAGAGCCCTTCTCTGGATCGAACCCATTAGCGTGCTGGATCGAAAGAGGCATCTCATCCCTGGATCGAAAGCCATGACCTCCATGATCGAAGGGCAATCCTCTTCCCTGGATCGAAGGCTACTCACGCCTTACTGTCTGGCCCAATCGAAAGGACCAGGACCCTCTCTGGACCGAAGCAGTCCATTCCCTCCCTGGGTCGAAACTCCTTTTTTTCCCTGGATCGAAGGATCCCTCCTACACTTTATTTTTTTTGTTGTTTTTATTCTCATAGACTTCTTTTTATCTTTTAATTAACATTAAAATAAAAAAAAATCACAAAAAAACATTAGGTTAGTTTTTATTCAAATTAATTTTGTAAATAAATAAATTAATTATTTTAACTTCATTTTATCAATTTAAAATAAACTAGACTTAAGAGTATTTAATTCAAATATCTTCTTAATCAAAAACAACCAAAAAGATTTTCTTATTTACTTAGAAATCTCTTAGATGTCTCTTTTCCTTGTTTTACGCGCGTTTATTTTATTGTAATTGCCTATTGGGATGTAATAGCTTAACTAAGACCCTTTACTGCTTTATTCCCCCCAATTTTGGACATGTAAATAATCCCCCTCCCCGAAAGCCTTGTAATAGCGTAGGGTTTACAATTCCCGCACTTTAAATTCCTGTACATATATTAAACTGCTTAGATGTATGCTTACTAGGATTGCACGACAAGATTAACTCTTAAACTTAAAATCAACAATAGCTCACAATGACATGCAAGAGTAAAGTAACTGAAAATTGACACACTTGCACATGCCACTCTTAGGGTACACCTCACTTGGTTGCCTCGAACGTAGTCATTAAGTATAGGATGTTTTAGAGGCCGTCCTTTGTCCCAAGATCATAAGTTGCCTCGAAATGGTCGCCTCGATAAAAATGATCTAAGACATTAGGATTACCACTAAAGCGTCCTAACGTTGCTTTAGTGACCACACGTCCCTAAAATCGAATTGACCCAAAAACTCCAACGACGGTGCTATCTATTCCTCAATAGCAGGATAGTACTGTTTAAAGGACATTTGCACAATTAAATTCCCTTTTGAGTAGGTAGAGGTTCTTAAGTACTTGCTCTCTTTTAAAACAAAACAAAAACTTTTCGCACTTACACTTTCTTCAAAAACAAAACTCTTTTCAAAACCCACAAACATAAAGAAAAGCAAACCTTTTGAAAACATAGTGAGCAAGTACCTAAGAGCCCGTGGATAACCACGGATAGAAAGGGTGCTAACACCTTCCCTTTCTATAATCTACCTCCCGAACCCGAGAAACATCTCGAAAAGGAATTTTTCTGTGCTTTTGTCCTTTCCCTTGTTGGATAAAATAAAATACGGTGGCGACTCTTGCTTACCACGACACTTTGCAAAAACAAACGCAAACGCGAACCAGCATTCAAAAAACAGTCAGTTTTCGTTCCCACCGACCACAGAACTGGAGACTCTGTTGGGGATGTTTAAATAAGTGAGGTGTACCTTAGGATTAGATCACTTGAGTTTTCAAAGGTATTGATTTGTATGCTTTTAATTTTGTGGGCTTGTATCGGAGTTCTATAGATCCTAACCCGGATCTGGGGTACCCTTTTTAGGTAAGTAGCAGTAAACTGTGAGGGATCCGTCCGGCGTAGATAGACACGGATGAAGCAGTAGCTACGTTGGTGTGGCACCTTAGTCTGTACCGATATCCCTTTTGTTGAAACGAGGAGAATATGGGTCTTCTAAGGAGTCATTAAGCACCAACTGACCTTAGAACCTTAAATTGACCAAGTTGGCCATAGAACAGTAGCAGTATGCTAGACTCATTGAGACTAAACTCTCGCGATGGTTCCGGCCGCAAGAAAAGGTTGCTAAGCTGGAATTATGACCGATTGAGGGTAGTCAGTGATATTGAGATCCTCTAGAACCCGGTTACTATTTTTTTAGGACAGGTTTAAACCAACTAAACTGAAAGAGGGTAATGCTTAAACTCCACGCCAGCCTAAACTTAAGGCTATATGTGTGACTTGTGTGCCTTCAAACTTGAATTACTTGTTATCTGACAACAGGGGTTCCTTGCAGGTTTTGTTTACAGTCCTTATCCAACAAATTGGATTTATTGCAGGGCTCACTTACATCACCTCACTTTTTGCTTGAACGCATAGCATATACATCATAACATCATACCTTAACATTTCCTTAACCATTTCAAGGATCTCAAGGGTCTGTGATGCAGGTTATGGTAAATCAAAAGTCTAGCAAGGGGCAAAGGGGATTTATTTTCCTCTAGCCAATACCATCTAGAAATCCAAGCACGATAACTTGAGTTAGGGGCTATGACCCACTCGATATGGTGAGCTTGACTCTTGAAGAAGGACTCTCGGCAACATGAAGTTCCTTCAATCAAAACTACCAGATTCAGATTCTAACAGTTTCTTGTTTACCCCGCGAGATCCTTGAAAACATTGCATACATATATCATACATATCATAGCAGGTCCTCCAATACAGGTCTCTCATGTTCTCGCTGTTTATTGCAGCAATGGATTTCCAACCAGACAACCATGATCTCCGGGCTCAAAACGCCCAACTTCAAGAAATGTTCTTGAACCTATCCCAGGGGCAAGAAGAAATAAAAGCTCTCCTCACAAGGGGCTTGGTCCTAGGGAATCCAGGATGCATCAGGAATGATCAGTTGGAAGGGATACAAATTGAGTTGGCAACAATGAAGATCCAGGTGATGGGACAGCTGGTGGGCCAGATGGCTCTCATTCAAGACTTAGCTCAAAGACAAGAAGAGCTCAGGGTCCTCGTCAACAAGCTGCTTCAAAATAACTGAGTGGGGCAAACAACTAGGGTTGAAGATCAAGTCATCATTCAACCACCTTTGGGGAAAGAAGACAAGGGAAAAGCTCCTCAGCTTGCTTCAGGGTCACAAGCCCAGCATCAACCTCACCAAAAGCAACGGGTTGACCGAAGGCAATTTACCAAGCTCAACATGCCACTGTCTCAAGCTTTACAACACCTGTTAAGATTGAATCTGGTGACATTAAGGGACCCTCCTAAGAATCCCAACACAGCATCCCCAAGGTACAATCCTGATGCAAGGTGTGCATACCATTCTGACAGTCTTGGACATGACACCGGCGACTGTCGAACTTTGAAGAACAAAATTCAAGACCTGATTGATGAGGGAGAATTGGAATTCACACAAGATGGTCAGGCTGAGTTCTTCTACCATCCCTCCAAGGTTCACCATTTGAAGTGATAAGTACTGAGACGAGAAGATTTTTATTCATTTGAATTTTCAAGTTGTAATCTCTTTGTTATTCAAACAATTATCCATTAATGCCAAACTTTGTTTCATTAATGCATCACATATGTTTGTCTTGATTTGATCCAATCATTTTCATTATATTTAAACTATGCTTTTTACTCTCTTTATGACATTCAACTCTTGCTAAAAAGTTACAAGCCTTTAGAGGGAGAATGACGAAACAATGCCATAATCTCATACAGTATGCTTTTGAACAGACCCTGCTGACGATGTACATGCATTTCTTTCAAATCCTAAACACTGGAGTTATATTGAAGATAATCCCTAGTCAACCCCTTCGAGCCAAAGAAGTAGGAGTTTTCTGTTCTAAACAAATTGAAACCTTTGATTTAAACCTGAGGTAGGGTAGTCTCTCAGTTAATTCAAAAAAGATGCGCATTGAAGTCTCCAACTCTCAGTTCGTAATACAACGAACAACATCAAAAAAAAAACATTCCTTTGGAATCAAAAGACAGTGATTGTTCTCTATCTCATAGGCAGTCAATCTCACAAAAGAGAAAAACCCACTGAGCCAAAACCTACAAAGGAGGCTTAAGAAAGCTGGGGCATCCCGCTGACTGTAATCTCGAAAACAGGAACAATCAGGCAAAAGTTAGGGATAACAAATCAAAAGAACAGGTCATTATAAATCCTCAACAACATGAAAAATGTTGCAAAAAAAAAAAAGAGATGATGACTGCCTTCCAAAATTCAACTGATGTGAACCATCACCAAAAAGTCATTCCAAACTCGAATGGAGTTCGACGTACAATTAACTGAGTTTAGGATTGAAGAACATCACGAAGAGCGGGTGGGTACAAATATACTTTGAGCCTTTATTATTTGTTTCTTAAACCGTGAACCAAGCCACGTTACAACCCTCCAAAAGTCCTAACTGAAGCATGGGTTAGTTCGAAAGCATACTGTTACAAAAGGTATCCTGACTCCTGTAAGGCTTTGCCCTAAATCTTGCGTTGAATTTGTCTTATAAAAATAAAAAAAAGTTTTCTGCTAAAAAACACACTTTTCAAAACTTTGAGACAAGCATAAACTTTGCATTATTTGAATATCACTGTTTGCATTTGGCTATTTGTTTGACAGTGGAGAAATTCACACAACGAATATCCGATGAACGAAAACCCTCTCAGTGAACAAAATCACTTCAAAAAGGATGACACTTCCAATCAAGGGGCGTGGCATGATCATTGTCCATCACCTGGGGAAGTCCAATCAAGATTCCAGGACATCTCTCAAAGAAGTGCAGAGTAACCAGGGGCAAATCTCTATCTCCGTCACTTGGGGCATTGAACATCAATCTCAGTGAAGGGTTACATACATTCAAACATTTCCAGGCAGTGCCACAAACACCTGCTGCTAGGGGCAATGACAAATCTCCCCAGATCCTTCTTATAGGATGACTCCCAGCAAGGGTTTAATCTCTGAAAACCTTTCCCCAACTGAATCCACCTCAAGAATCCTCGAGGACTTCCCCCAACGAAGATGTCACCTCTCTAGCGGACTGATGATAGGGTTTATTTCCCCAACAACACCAGGATTCCCCAGCTTGAGTTTGCCTCTCTGACTACTACAAATCAAAGGACCACAACTCCTCTTCCCCAATAGACTACTCTGCAATCCCATGCAAGTTACTGTGAAACCTGGACCCGACCAGATGTCAGTTTAACTTTGACTCCCCAGTAGAGCAACGGACAACCAAGACTCCTGAACTTGTTCCCCAAGAACGAATCAATACTCTCCACAGAGTTCACAACTTTCCCCAACGGAGTTCTCCTCAACAAAACAAGGATCCTCAGTGGAAACATTCTAAGCAAAGTTTGAAGACATACCTACTCCTCAACAGCAGTCCGGGATTTAATAACTCCCCAACGCTTGTCAAGAATTTATTCTGCAAGACAAAATTAAATTTCAACAACATTCATAACATGTGCATACAAAATGCATATAACATAAATCTCATTTATTTTGAGAACATCATTACACAATGCATACATCATGACATTGCATACAACTAACTCTTTACCTTTTCAGGAAAGATCGATCAACAGATAAAAGTAATTACCTTTTCGAGTAGCAGTCGTCAAAGATTCCTTCATCATCCTGCTGAGGTAGTAATCGTCAAAGATTCCTTCATCATCCTGCTGAGGTAGAAGTCATCCAAGATTCCTTCACCATCCTGCTGAGGTAGTAATTGTCCAAGATTCCTTCATCATCCTGCTGAGGTAGAAGTCATCCAAGATTCCTTCACCATCCTGCTGAGGTAGTAATCGTCCAAGATTCCTTCATCATCCTGCTGAGGTAGAAGTCATCCAAGATTCCTTCACCATCCTGCTGAGGTAGTAATCGTCCAAGATTCCTTCATCATCCTGCTGAGGTAGAAGTCATCCAAGAATCCTTCATCATCCTGCTGAGGTAGAAGTCATCCAAGATTCCTTCACCATTTTGCTGAGGTAGTAATCATCCAAGATTCCTTCATCATCCTGCTGAGGTAGAAGTCATCCAAGATTCCTTCATCATCCTGCTGAGGTAGTAATCGTCCAAGATTCCTTCATCATCCTGCTGAGGTAGAAGTCATCCAAGATTCCTTCATCATCCCGTTGAGGTAGTAATCGTCAAAGATTCCTTCACCATCCTGCTGAGGTAGTAATCGTCCAAGATTCCTTCATCATCCTGCTGATGTAGAAGTCATCCAAGATTCCTTCACCATCCTGCTGAGGTAGTAATCGTCCAAGATTCCTTCATCATCCTGCTGAGGTAGAAGTCATCCAAGATTCCTTCATCATCCTGCTGAGGTAGAAGTCATCCAAGATTCCTTCACCATCTTGCTGAGGTAGTAATCGTCCAAGATTCCTTCATCATCCTGCTGAGGTAGAAGTCATCCAAGATTCCTTCACCATCCTACTGAGGTAGTAATCGTCCAAGATTCCTTCATCATCCTGCTGAGGTAGAAGTCATCCAAGATTCCTTTACCATCCTGCTGAGGTAGTAATCGTCCAAGATTCCTTCATCATCCTGCTGAGGTAGAATTCATCCAAGATTCCTTCATCATCCTGCTGAGGTAGAAGTCATCCAAGATTCCTTCACCATCTTGCTGAGGTAGTAATCGTCCAAGATTCCTTCATCATCCTGCTGAGGTAGAAGTCATCCAAGATTCCTTCATCATCCTGCTGAGGTAGTAATCGTCCAAGATTCCTTCATCATCCTGCTGAGGTAGAAGTCATCCAAGATTCCTTCACCATCTTGCTGAGGTAGTAATCGTCCAAGATTCCTTCATCATCCTGCTGAGGTAGAAGTTATCCAAGATTCCTTCACCATCCTGCTGAGGTAGTAATCGTCCAATATTCCTTGATCATCCTGCTGAGGTAGAAGTCATCCAAGATTCCTTCACCATCATGCTGAGGTAGTAATCGTCCAAGATTCCTTCATCATCCTGCTGAGGTAGTAATCGTCCAAGATTCCTTCAACATCCTACTGAGGTAGAAGTCATCCAAGATTCCTTCACCATCCTGCTAAGGTAGTAATCGTCCAAGATTCCTTCATCATCCTGCTGAGGTAGAAGTCATCCAAGATTCCTTCACCATCCTGCTGAGGTAGTAATCGTCCAAGATTCCTTCATCATCCTGCTGAGGTAGAAGTCATCCAAGATTCCTTCATCATCCTACTGAGGTAAGTCATCTAAGATTCCTTCACCATCTTGCTGAGGTAGTAATCGTCCAAGATTCCTTCATCATCCTGCTGAGGTAGAAGTCATCCAAGATTCCTTCATCATCCTGCTGAGGTAGTAATCGTCCAAGATTCCTTCATCATCCTGCTGAGGTAGAAGTCATCCAAGATTCCTTCATCATCCCGTTGAGGTAGTAATCGTCAAATATTCCTTCACCATCCCGTTGAGGTAGTAATCGTCCAAGATTCCTTCACCATCCCGTTGAGGTAGTAATCGTCCAAGATTCCTTCATCATCCTGCTGAGGTAGAAGTCATCCAAGATTCCTTCATCATCGTGCTAAGGTAGTAATCATCCAAGATTCCTTCATAATCCCACTGTTGTAGTAATCGTCCAAGATTCCTTCATCATCTGTTTGGAGTAGCAATCGTCTCAGATTTCTTCATCACACATCATTATCAAAAAAGACCTCCTCTGGTTAGATTTATTTCTCCCAGTTAATGACCGGTAATCGGAGACCTTTAAATAACAGTCCAGATACGATCCAGATTCGGATGTAATTTTGTCACTCATTCAAATACAGTCCAGCAATCGCCCCTGGATGGCATCTTTAAGCCCGTCTCCAATGACTATCCATTACCTCTCCTGCATATGGCATCTATAAGCCCATCCTCCTACCAACCATCTCCAAATGGCATCTGTAAGCCCATTCCCGACGTCACAATGCTGATACTACACCATGCGAGTGCAAATTTCCGGGCACTCTAGTGTTCAATTATCTTCCACCTTCGGATCGCGAAAGGCTAGAAAGCCAATCTATATCCTCAGGTTTAAGAAAATTGAACAGGGGCAACTGTTGCACCCTAAAATTTGCCCTCTCATGTTTTCCAAAGTCTTCCCTCTTCCAGGTTGATCACAAACTCTTGCCTAAGGAAAAAGAATATTTTTGAGTGGTACTTCAAATACCTTTCGATTGGCATCCTGAAAGACACTTCGATTGACATTCTGGACAAGCATTTCGATTGGCATCCTGAAAGACCCTTCGATTGACATTCTGAAGGAGTATTTCGATTGGCATTATGGACAAGCATTCAATTGGAATTATGTCAAGGCAATTTCGACAGGCATGTCAACCATGTCCTTCGATTGGCATGAACAACACCTTTTGATTGGCCTGTTACCAGAGCATTTTGATTGGAATCATTCGATTGATATTTGGGCCAGGCCCATTCGAAGGGTACGCAGGGAGTCCATTCGAAAGAGGCAAATCAGGACTAATCGAAGAGCATGGCCTGAAAGCACTCGAAATCCAAGTGTCCAGGTTCATTCAAGGGACACGAATGTTTCAAAAAAGGAAATGATTTAATGTGTTTGATTTTTGTCCAGAGCGTTAAAGGCCTATTTTAATGGTTGTCCCTTGCCATTTTCGTGCACTCCCACACTCCTATAAATAGGAGGCCAGTGACACATTACAACAGACAGAAAATTAAACGAAAATCATAGAACGAAAATTATACACACACAAAAAAAAATCTGCAGGAGAACAAAACATTGGAGAGACGCTGCCCAGAATTTTCCAAGCCAAAGCAGTCCCTCAGATCGAAGGTGCCTACGCCCAGAAGCCCTCAAATCAAAAGTGCCTACATCCAGGAAGTGCCCAGATCGGAAGTGCCTGCACCCAGAAGTGCCCAGATCGAAAGTGCCTGCGCCCAGAAATCCCAGATTGAAAGTGCTCCCATCCAGCCAGTGCCCAAATCGAATACTCAATCTGCAGGTAAGAAAGGGTAAATTGTCTAACCTTACATTTGCATAAACGCATTATTACTTGTTGTTACCTTTGACTTGCCATCCTATACAGGATCGAAAGGCCTGGGTTTGGCACCCAGGTCATGTTTTTTCGTGTGCTAACATTTGCTGCAGATTTAGCCTGAAGAGACCCCAACAAGTGCAGGATCGAAGGGCCTGGGATTCAATACCCAGGCCCTGCATTTTTGTTTCGCTCACATACTTTTGCAGGTATAACATCCCAGATCGAAGGAGAGCCCTTCTCTGGATCGAACCCATTAGCGTGCTGGATCGAAAGAGGCATCTCATCCCTGGATCGAAAGCCATGAACTCCATGATCGAAGGGCAATCCTCTTCCCTGGATCGAAGGCTACTCACGCCTTACTGTCTGGCCCAATCGAAAGGACCAAGACCCTCTCTGGACCGAAGTAGTCCATTCCCTCACTGGGTCGAAACTCCTTTTTTTCCCTGGATCGAAGGATCCCTCCTGCACTTTATTTTTTTTGTTGTTTTTATTCTCATAGACTTCTTTTTATCTTTTAATTAACATTAAAATAAAAAAAATCACAAAAAAACATTAGGTTAGTTTTTATTCAAATTAATTTTGTAAATAAATAAATTAATTATTTTAACTTCATTTTATCAATTTAAAATAAACTAGACTTAAGAGTATTTAATTCAAATATCTTCTTAATCAAAAACAACCAAAAAGATTTTCTTATTTACTTAGAAATCTCTTAGACGTCTCTTTTCCTTGTTTTACGCGCGTTTATTTTATTGTAATTGCCTATTGGGATGTAATAGCTTAACTAAGACCCTTTACTGCTTTATTCCCCCCAATTTTGGACATGTAAATAATCCCCCTCCCCGAAAGCCTTGTAATAGCGTAGGGTTTACAATTCCCGCACTTTAAATTCCTGTACATATATTAAACTGCTTAGATGTATGCTTACTAGGATTGCACGACAAGATTAACTCTTAAACTTAAAATCAACAATAGCTCACCATGACATGCAAGAGTAAAGTAACTGAAAATTGACACACTTGCACATGCCACTCTTAGGGTACACCTCACTTGGTTGCCTCGAATGTGGTCATTAAGTATAGGATGTTTTAGAGGTCGTCCTTTGTCCCAAGATCATAAGTTGCCTCGAAATGGTCGCCTCGATAAAAATGATCTAAGACATTAGGATTACCACTAAAGCGTCCTAACGTTGCTTTAGTGACCACACGTCCCTAAAATCGAATTGACCCGAAAACTCCAACGACGGTGCTACCTATTCCTCAATAGCAGGATAGTACTGTCTAAAGGACATTTGCACAATTAAATTCCCTTTTGAGTAGGTAGAGGTTCTTAAGTACTTTCTCTCTTTTAAAACAAAACAAAAACTTTTCGCACTTACACTTTCTTCAAAAACAAAACTCTTTTCAAAACCCACAAACACAAAGAAAAGAAAACCTTTTGAAAACATAGTGAGCAAGTACCTAAGAGCCCGTGGATAACCACGGATAGAAAGGGTGCTAACACCTTCCCTTTCTATAATCTACCTCCCGAACCCGAGAAACATCTCGAAAAGGAATTTTTCTGTGCTTTTGTCCTTTCCCTTGTTGGATAAAATAAAAGACGGTGGCGACTCTTGCTTACCGCGACACTTTTCAAAAACAAACGCAAATGCGAACCAGCATTCAAAAAACAGTCAGTTCTCGTTCCCATTGACCACAACTATCATTCCTTTTCTTTTTAGGAGGTTCAGCTTTGTTAACAATAGGTTTTGTATCATAGTAAAATGGAAAAATTCCCTTAATCTATTCTAAACATGAAAAAGATGACATAATACCCATATACCCTAGGGTTTTATCAGCAAGGGTAAAAAGGATTATCACCTGAGAAGCGTAAATAGCTTGTTGTTCAGCAGAAACATGTGGTGTAGGAACCAATTCTTGATTTCCAACAAGAAGGGGTTTCGTGATATGGTGAATCGGTTGAAATGTAGTGTCATTGTTGTTCTTCACTTCCTTGTTCTTCACATCCTTATCATATTTTCTACCCTTTTTAGATGGTTCCATGGTTGAAAGATCAAATTTTGGACGATTGGAGGTTTTTGAGGAAGAGAGAGCGTAAGTTTTTTGAAAACCATTGATTAAGAAGATAAAAAAGTGTGTTTGAGGAAGAAGAAAGGTATTTATATATGGAAATCATTTAGTTTATATTTTTAATATTTGAGTTAGTGGGACATGTAGTGATTTTTGATAAGTTAAAGAAGAAGGTTACTTGTTGAAAGGCGACATTGAGAACCTACTTCAATAACAATGATGGAACTGCTGCACACATATCTTGATTAGACGTTTTGGAAAAGTGTACCATGATTGTTCTGAGTTCATAGCAATTAATGATCACCATGAAGATTGTTTGTCTGTCGAAAGATAATTGTTTTGCAAAAAATGTATGTTTCTCCCAGTATGTCGAAAAACACATTTATTGGGGGCAATTTATTGACTGGTGATTTCGACTACATGATCTTTTAAGCTGAAATGATATATTTTGAGAAGAATGTAGTTCGAAAGGAAGTATTAAGGATTATCTATGATAATTTCGATGGATGAAGAGCTGATAAGAGTTTTATTTCGCTAAGTGTTGGCGAAATGTTCGTAAGTAAACCATTGGGATTTCAACTATTTGAAGCATCATATTAGATATTTTGACCGTCACGTTTTGCGCTTTGAAGGAAAAAGAATTTTTTAAATTTGAAAGTTTGATCTTAACCAAAGAGACGCGTGGAAGCAAAAAGGTTCGAAGGCGCATGAAGATATCGAACGTGGCAACATTTTATGAAGAGACCGTTTTGGTCGAATTATTATAAATATATGTCTTTGAATTAGGATTCAGGGTGTTCACATCTTTGTACAAATTACTCTAAATTACTCAAAGTACCAGCGTTTGAGAAACGAGTTTTGAGAATGTACGTATGATGCACCAATTTTATGTTTATTGTCATTCAACTTTAATTGATGTTTTATACATTTACTTTAAATTTCAATCGAAAACCTTTTACATTCCACTATTTTCTTTAAAGAATTTCATTATTGTATTCGAAGTAACCATTGAAATTAATTTAGTCTAAATATTAAGAATGTTTTTGAAAGTATTCGTTCCTTTCAAGAACGAAAATTTGATTAAGAACACATGTACTTAGGATCAATTTGGTCGATCTTGCAAGTTACACTTTTTTATTAAATTTGGAAGACCAGCGGTTGTTTACCGAATTTCACGGTAAATAGTATGGTTCATCTCTATGAGTATGAGATTGTGTAACTTCATAATAAAAAATAAATTGAAGGGCGTTTAAAGTTGCAAGATGGATTTGTGCTAGTATTGTGCATATGGAAAACAATGTTGTGTTTCGTTCAAGACGGAAAGCAGAAAACAAATTAATTTTTTTACTATATTCATTTACATGTGTGAGAGCCTAACAAATATATTTCCATGGGGGGGTCCATGTATTTTGTGACTTTAACCGATGGTTTTTCTTGCATAGTTTGGGTGTATTTGTTAAAGAAAAAATCTAAAGTCTTTACCAGATTCAAGTCGTGGAAGGCAAAGGTGGAGAATCAAACAGGTAGAAAAATCATGATTTATGGTAAGATAATGGGACAGAATACACTAATTTTAACTTCAAGATGTTATGTGAAGAACATTGTATTCAATTAAATTTATTAGTTTGTAAGACACCACGACAAAATCACATGGCAGAGAGAATGAATAGGTCTCTAACTGAAAGTACAACGTATCTATTATTGAATGTTAGAATATCAAAAAGTTTAAGGGAATAATCAATTAACACAACATGCTATATTATCAATAGGTCACCATAAGATTCATTGGAGGGGAAGGTTTTAGAGGACGTATGTGTAACACGGTGGGAGAACTGGCTTGAGTGTTTTGCGTTTGATCGCAATTGTTGTGGATAGCAAGAGTCGCCACTGACTTTTCTTTTATCAAATAAGGAAAGGGTGAAAAGAACAGGAAATACCTTTGAGATTATTTTCTTGAGTTCGGGGGGTAGGTTATGAAAAGGGAAGGTATTAGCACCCTTTTCATCCGTAGTTATCTACGGGCTCTTAGTTTCTTGCTAGATCACTTGCTTTTGTTTGAAAATGTGCTTGTGGTGTGGGTTTTGAAAGTGATTTTGAAAAGTGTCTTTGTAATGTTTCTCGTTTCTATAAGAATGCGTACAATGTGTTTTGTATTTTGAAAATGTTTCAAATAGAAGTGTGGGTGTATAAAATGTTTTTGTGGTGAGCAAGCGAGCAACTAAGAGCATTCTACCTACTCAAAAGGTCTTAATGTTATTTTCCTCATCCTTTAGATGTTGCTATCTTACTATTGATTTGGTAATAAGCCTCATCATTGGATGTGAAGGGACGGGCGTGGGACGTTTGTATAGTCATAGAAGGCAACCTATGGGATGTTTTAGCAATATCATTTAGGGACTATATCATTTACCGAAGGCAACATATAGGGTCATCGAGGGACTACGATCTTTTATTGAGGGTATTTGCTAAAACTCCCATACTCGAGGGACATGACTATTTTTCCGAGGCAACAAGTGAGATTACCCTAAGGGTGCGTGTGTGAATAGTGTGTTTGATTGCATGCATTTTGTCTTTTGAACTTTTGGTTATCTACTTGTTACTTTTATCTTGCCATATATCCTAGTTACTAACATTTATATAAAAGCAATAAAAAATGCAGAAATAAATCATACACTATTACAACCATATTGAAATAGCAAGAAAATATAAAGACAAAATAAAAATAAAAAGAAGAAAAATGACCTCTTTCGATTCAGGAAGAAGCATCCTTCGATTCTACACTTTTTAACCTCTTTCAATTTGGGCCTGGAGTCAGCAAGGTTTTGTTCTTCGACTGGAAGTTGGAAGTCAGCAAGGTTTTGTGCTTTGACTGGGAGATGGAAGTCAGCAAGGTTCTATCCTTCGTTTGAGAGTTAGAAATCAGTAAGGTTATGTCCTTTGTTTGAGGCCTAGAGTCAGTGTGAGGTGCATTCTTTGCCACATGCTCCTTGCTGACTCCTTTGACTGTAAGTATGCTAGACCCTCAGGTTGAGATTCGAAAGGCTTGAGCATTTAGCCAATCGAAAGGTACAATGAACCTGTCTTAAATTCTTAAAATACAACATCCAAGTGTAACTACAGGCCAGGGGTTAACACAAAATTATTGGGTCTCAAAGTACAAAGCCTAACTAGTCAGAGTTGAGATTTTCAGCATATGGGTAATCAGAATCGAAAGCTAAAACATGGTCCAACTCCCTATATGAAATATCTACATTTTTCTTTATTGGAATGTACACATGATATTTAAATAGAATAGATTCAAGTTTAAGGGGAACTTACCACTTGAAGTTCTTAAATCGAAGGAAACTGCAAATTTCTTCCTTGGTGGTGAATGGAAGTTCGTTGGGGCCTTCCTGAGACTAATCCAGTTACTACTTCATGCAAGCAGTCACTGAATCGAAGGAGGGTGTGTGAATGGATCAAAGGTTCTTTTTATAACAAGTAACAGAAGGACTCAAAGGGTTATTGTATTGTGGTTGGGGAAGTGGGTCGAAGGCTAGTTAGATGGTCACTTAAGGGGTGAATCGAAGGATTCACTGTGTATACAAAGAGAGTTGAGTTTTTTATGAGTGTTGAGAATTTTTAAAGAAAAGCGTAGGATGGATGCTTGAGAGTTTGGGGAATTTTCACAAGAGTTCTCTTGCAATTCTTCAGGCTCCCTTAACATGTGTGGTGGAGGCTCATATTTAAAGATGGTCTGGGCTGATGTTTTAGGAAGGAAAACAAAAGATTTAAACAAAAAAGGTATGATGTGTTTGTAGCTTTCGAGGGGCAGTGTTTGTATGCCATTTTGGTGCAAGGAATAAGGCAGTGTTGTAGGACTGTTATGCAACAGTTTTGGAGTTTTATGGCCAGTGCATCAGGCCTGAACCTGGCAGCGCATGGGACTTGGTCAACAAGTACATTTGGCATCTCAACCTTTTGTCTTGACCCCCTAGCCCTGTCTTTTGACCAGACTGTTTCTTTTTTCAAATCGAAGTGTCCTTCGAATGACTCATGTGGGTATCCTTTGAAGGGGCCCAAATAAGTGTCTTTCGACCAGGCCCTTCATGGGTTCCTTCGAATGGTCCAAATACATGCTCCTGGGGTGGGTCAGCAAAACATGGCATTCGATTGGGACATTCAGACATGTCTGGCAAGTCCTTCGAATGTGCCACCATGGTACTTCTTTCGCATGAGACAATGGCATAGTGTTGAATTTGTGTGTTGAAGAAAGCCTTTTCCAAGGGAGATACTGCCCACTCAAACTTGCCTGCAAGGGACCATATGGCCAAATGAAAGGGTGTATGCAGGAGGTCCCTGCCTTCTGAACTTGTGCAAACATGCTCAAACGAAAGCTTGTAAAAAGGGAGCTGTGATACGCTGGCAGAACCGACTGTTTTGGAAAATGCTGGTTTGTGTTTTGTGTTTGTGTTTGCAAAATGTCGCGGTAAGCAAGAGTCGCCACCGAATTTTATTTTATCCAACTGGAAAGGAAAAAAGCACAGAAAAATTCCTTTTTCGAGATTTTGAGTACGAGGGATAGATTATAGAAAGGGAAGGTATTAGCATCCTTTCTATCTGTGGTTTTCCACGGGCTCTTAGGTACTTGCTCATCATTTTAAAATTTCTTGTGTGTTTGTGTTTTGAAAAGTTTTGTTTTACTTCATTTTAACCCTTGCTTCTGTCTTCAAGAGTGTTACGAAGTGTTTTTGAAAACTTTGTTTGAAAAGAGTGTAAGTGTGAAAAAGTTTATTTTGAGCAAATACCTACTAGCATCTACCTACTCGAAAAAAGATTGTTTCTGTTCTTGTTTCCTTTAGACAACACTATCCTACTATTAATGAGTAGGTAGTACTGTCGTTGGAGTTGTAAGGGTCAATTCGAAAGGGACGTACGATCACTAAAGCAATGTTAGGACATATTAGTAATAACCCTAATGTCTTAAGATCATATTCGAGGCAACACTTTCGAGGCAACCTTTCTGAGGCAACATTTCCAAGGCAACATTTCCGAACGGGACTTTTGATCTTTGTTTAGACAGGAGGAAAACCACTAAGACACCCTATACTTAATGATCGTTTACCGAAGGCAACCGAAGTGAGAGTATACCCTAGGAGTGCGCATGTGCGAGTGATTTGATTTCAGTTATTATCTTTAGGGTTTGGTAGCCATTTTAAATTGTCATGGAATCTTGTCATACAATCCTATTATCATACATCTAACAGTTAATATATGTGAGAATTAAAATGCGAGAAATAAAAACCTACGCTATTACAAGGCTTCAGGGGAGGGGATTAATTACATAGCCAAATACCCGTAAAAACGATAAATAAAGAAAATCTTAATTAAACTATTAGATATTGTGAGCAGTTACATTAATATCACAAAAAATAATAAAATAATAAGCGTGTGCGACGAATTAAATGAAAAGGAATTAGGGTTTTGACCCCATCTAAACCTAATTAAAACTTAAAAAGAAAAATCATTTTTTTGTTGTTTTTGATTATTTTGAGAAAAGCAAAGTTTTAATTGAATAAAAAAACCTAATTATTAATCAATTTAAATTAAGATGAAGAATAATTAATCAACCTATTTTTTTTGTATTTTTGTTTTATGGAGAAAAGAAATTAAAATTAAATCACATGTTAACCCTAATTTTTCCTAATTGATTTTAAATATGTGAAAAAAGTTAGAATTAACCCTAAATTAAATTTAAACTAATATTAAATTAAATGGTAAAATAAAAAAACTAATTCTAAATTGGGGAAATTGATTTTATGATTTTTTATGAAAAAGAGAAATTAATTTTGTTTTAGAAAAACAATTAAATTAATTAAATCAAAAGAAATAAAACAAATAAAAAGAAAGAAAGATGGGCCTGGTTGTTTCAGCAAAAAGGGGGTGTTGATGGAAAATCTGGGCCCAATAGCGTCTGGCCCGCTTGACTTTTCCAGATCCCATGTTGCTAGCTTGATTGGGCGTAGGGTGGACCTTCATGGATAAGGCGTTGGATCTGCAGCCTGGATGATCTGATGGTGGGCTATTGATGATGCATGGTAGGCTTATTGGACACCTGCGTATCTGATTATGCAAAGAAAAAATATAGAAAGCAAAGTTGGGGACCTGGGGATCGAACCCAGGCCCCTAGGCATTCTCACGCTGCATGATAACCATCTAAGCTGGCTTGGTTTTTTGTATGAATAATAATAAACAAATATTATATGATAAAGACAAAAGTGAATTCTGAAAATCCGCGAAATTTGAATGGGCCAGTCAGGGAAAGCCACGTTACTTTCTTCTTCCTCCCACCGTTGCTAAAAGTTTCTGGACTTTTACCTACAGTCATCTGGGCGTAGGTACAACCCTGTACATCTCCAAAATCTTATGCAAGCATCATAAATCACAACCAATTGTACCAATCAACTCGTTGCAACCTCACGAGCATCATGGTACTATTATCCATGGCCAATTTTTCCTGTATGAAGAATCCCTAAAAACGAAGCATAAACCCTAGCCATGGCATCTTGGTATACAGTCAATAAAAACGCAATTAAACATAACCATTAGCTTGCAAACATCATAAGGATTAAGAATATGTTAATTATTCATGCTAAAGATGCCAGAATTAATGGATTCGAAATCAAGAAAAGTGAGAAACCGTGTGGTACTTACAGCGTGTGATACGGTGGGAGAACTGACTTGAGGTTTTGCGTTTGTATTCGCAAATGTTGCGGTTAGCATGAGTCGCCACCGACTTTTATTTTATCCTAAGGAAAGGTTAAAAAGCACAGCAAAAACCTTTTGAGATGTTTTCTTGGGTTCGGGGAGTAGATTATAGAAAGGGAAGGTATTAGCACCCTTTCTATCCATGGTTATCCATGGGCTCTTAGTTACTTGCTTAGATCACTTGCCTTTTGTTTTCAATTGTTTTAAATGGTGCTTGAGTGTGTGGGTTTGAAAATATTTTGAAAAGAGGCCAATGTGGTGGCAACCTTTGTAATGATCCATGTGGGGATGTATACAAAGATGTATGTCTTTTGAAAAGGTTTTCATTTGTTTTTGAAAGTAGTTTTGAAAGTGTAGTGTTGTGTGGTTTTGAAATTAGGCAAGTGTTTTGTTTTGCAAGTTTGATTCAAGTAACTAAGAGGTTATCTACTCCTAAATTTCTCAAAAGATTATTGCTATGTTTTAACCCTTTTAACAAGTTTGTTCCACCATTGTATTTGGTGGACAATCTTGTGTTAGGATGTGAAAGGGACAGGCGCGGGTCATCGTTTAGACCATAATTGCAACGACGTTAAATGTCTTTGGGCAATTTTCTTTAAGGGACTTGATCATTTGTTTTTATTTGTTTTGAAAAGTTTTATCGAGGGACTATGATCATTCAATTTGTTTGTTTTGCCCAAAGAAGTTCAACATGCAATATGGCCCATTTATTTGAAGGCAACAAGTGGAATACCCTAGGGGTGCAAGTGTGATTTGTGTGTCCATTTTCATGCTTATTTATCTTGAGATTAGGTCATAACTATTTTTTTTTATCGTTTTTTCGCATACAAACCCTAATTCTAACATGTTATCATTAGAAAGCAATAAAGTGCGAAATTAAATTTACTAAGCTATTACAAAACCAAATATGGGAAGGGGGGTACAAATATTCAAATGGGGATATTGACAAGAATTTAAATCTAAATTATTACATCATTTTGAATATTTGCAATTTAATCAATGTACAAAAATTAAATAAGAATGCAAGATGCAAAAGAAATGTTTTGTATATGTATGAAAAAAATATTATTTATGTAAAAGAGAAAAGAAAATAAAAATTATATTATTTTTTGGAGCATTTTGAATTTAGGGCAAAAACCCTAATTTTAAAGAAAATGTATTATTATCTAATTTAATACAAATATTTATTTATTATTTATAAAAATAAAATGAAGTATATTATGAAAAAAAGTATTTTTGTATCAAATATTAATAAAAATGAAAAATTCAAGTCTTTTTATATTTTTAACTTAAATATATTAATAAACATATATATATATATATATATATATATATATATATATATATATATTAAGTTCTTAAATATGCATTATGTGCAAAATATTTAATATTTAATAAAATAAAATAAAAAGTATTTTTTATGTGGAATATTTTCAGAAGGTAAATAAAAAATAAAATGTATTTACACTATTTTCCTATATTTATTCTAATAATAGTATATATATATAATATTTATGTTCAAACAAGAGAAATAAACAAATAAATATGCAATAAATACAAAAAAATGATGGAAAAAATATTTTTATTTTTTTAATGTCATGAGAAAAAATAAACAAAGTCAATCAAAAAAGAAAAAGTCAAAAAGAGTCAAAAATGAAGCAAATGGGCTCAGGGGGTTCATGAGTAATGAAGTGGTGCAAATAAGAAAAATTTCCAGGCCCAGCCCAGAAGACCTGTCTTCTTCAACCTCTGAACAATATCCTTCAAGAAAACACGCGTTTTTTATCTCTGGATTCCTGGACTTTCAAGCAAAACTCATAACATGAAAAGTGTAGAGCATCAAGAGACGGTTTCAACCATGTAAAGAACTTGACCTAACTCTCTAAGATGAGGGAGAATTTCTCCTCCCCCAATTTCTGACCTAACTTTTCATCAATGTTCAGACATGAAATTCTCTAAGCACACGATATATAAATGAAATCTAATCATATGAGCATGTTCAGGGCTATGATTGTGACATGTTTTCTTCACAAACCTAAAGCTAACAATGCCTAATAAGGGAGATAGAACTCCATGAATGTACCTGTTCAGTTGGAATCGAGCTTTGCAATGGAGGATGTTTCAGAGTGAAATGATGACTTGTATAGCTTCCTTGAAGTGTAAGGATGCTTTTCCAAGTCCTACTTTGTCTTGAAACTCCCTGAATCGAGCTAGTGAACTCCAACTGCAAAACAGAAATTTAAAAATGGTGAAGTGGCTTGGAGGTGTTACAGGTCAGGTTTCAAGTCATGGTTAGCTTGCATAGGTTGTAAGGAAGGTAGAGGAACAGGTTTGGGCAAGAATGCTTGAAGGGATTGAGAGATAGTACTCAATCTGCAGGGGTTGCCCTGTTTGAGCAGTTTCAAGGTGATTCTGAGATGGAGGGTGCTTGAGAGGTTTAGGACTCGTGCAAAAGCTTGGATATGTTATGTGTAAAGTGTTTGATAACTTCTTTCTTGTGTTTCTATGCTGAAGAGAGAGTTGGTACAAGATATGCAATGTTACTTGAATTTGAAGCAAGCAATGGTCACTTGGTGTTTTAGGTCAGTAGGGGCCTCTAATCCTGCTGCATAAGCCTCTCTTGATCAGAGCAATTTGTCCATAATCTTGTGCCAATGAGATCCTAACTGTACTTGCTTGGATTTCAATTTGACATAAAGCTAGCTTTTTACAAAAATGGATAAAGCACTTTATCTACTTTGAGATCAATCCATTATGCAATGTTAGAACACAAAGAACATGGCCTTGGCACAATGAATAAGCATTAAATTATTGAGTATGGAATGGTTCAAGGACCTGTAATCAAGCATAAAGCAAGCTGAGTTAAAATTTGCAAGATTATGAACATGTCTTGATGAAGAACAAAAGTGAATTTTTGCCAACTTGTGAAATTCGAATCTCTCAAGTTATGAGGTTGTTTGATGAGTTCTTGGACATTTTGGAAAGCTTGGAATGTGTACTACAATCCATCTTTGAAATGCAAATTAAAATTCCAAGTGGAAGGGTATGAAAAGTGGCCTTGAAGTGGGGTAGAAAACCTTGTCAAAATAGGTTAAAATTTCACTAAGTTAAAAATGGTTTAGTGCCCTTATTCAAAAAATTGTAACTTGAGATACAAGCTTCAAATGAGAAAACTTTGTGAATAAAAGTTGTAGATTATGCAACAAGCTACAACTTTCATGTTTTGACTTTTGTTTGAATCCAAATGGATCTTGGTGAAAAGGTGGGGCAAAGTTGGGAAAAAATTAGGGTTTTTCATAACTTAGAAAAATTCTAAGTTATGAAAAATTCCATTTTCCAACCCTATTTTTCATTTTGTGATTTCTTGGTGAACAAGTTTCATGATTTGGCAAGTTTTGATGAAAAATGAATCTTGACTCTTGATTTTGACCAAAAAGTCAAAGTTTGACTTTTCAGTATACAGTCAAAATTGATCAATTGACTGGGAAATTCAACTGTCAATCTTGTGTACTTGGGATCTTTTGAGCTTGATGAATGTGTCAAGACCATTTCATTGAGTCCTTGAGTCCATATGTGAACTTGGTTTGCTATTGGCTAGGTCAAACAGTCAAAAATTGCCTTTGTGCAGTCAAAACCCTAAAAATGACCATTTTGCCCTTTTGGTGATCTGATCAAATTTCTTGGAGAATTGTGATCCAAACTTGATCAAATGGTCCATATGAGTTCAATATGTTGATGTGGGTTAAATTTCATGAGTTTTGACTGTCAATTGGCCACAGTTGACTTTTTCCCCAATACAGCTGATTTCTAGGTCAACTGTCCAATTGACTGGGCAAAACTTGGAATTAAGACTTGAAACTTGGTATAGGTAAACTTGGGAGTCCAATATGAAGCATGAAAGTCATCTTAGGCATTTTAGGTTAAAACATCCTTGGGCAAACACAAACCCTAATTTGAGTCCACAGTGCAAGGAGAAGTCTTGAGCAGAGGAAACCCTAACTGGATCTTGATCTTCAAAGGTCTTGTGATGAGAAAATGTTGAGGAAATGGGAGGGCAAATTTTGGGGTACAACAGTTGCCCCTGTTCAATCTTCTTGAACCTGAAGAGTTAGATTGGCAAGTTTGCCTTTCGCGACTCGAGGGTAAAAGGAGATTGGACACTAGAGTGCTCGGAAATTTGCACTCGCATGCTGGAGTCTCAACAATGTGGTGTCGGGAATGGGCTTATAGATGCCATTTGGAGAGATGGTGGATAGGGAGATGGGCTTATAGATGCCATCTGGAGATGTGATGGAACCTTGTCGGGAATGGGCTTATAGATGCCATTTGGAAGTGTCGGTCGCATAAGAGATTCCTTTGCGAGAACTTGTGTATTTGAGAAAGACGGATGTTTTCCTGGCTTGTTACAGGTGTTTGATCTTCAGTCTCCTTATGCAGACATGCCCTGGCTAGATACAGGTGTCGAATCTACAATCGGTTGCTCACAGATGTGCCCTGGCTGGATACAGGAGTCGAATATGGAAATAGTCGTTAATAGACGTGCCCTGGCTGGATACAGGAATCGAATCTTCGGACTCTTCAGACGTGCCCTGGCTAGATACAGGAATCGAGTCTGGAAATGTGGTCAACAGATATGCCCTGGCTGGATACAGGAATCGAATCTGGAGATTTTGTAGTTGATAGATGTGCCCTGGCTGGATACAGGAATCGAATCTTCGAACTTTTCAGACGTGCCCTGGCTAGATACAGGAATCGAGTCTGGAAACTGATCACCCTCAGATGTGCCCTGGCTAGATACAGGTATCGAATCTGGAATTGTGACAGTTGAAGGTAGTCGTTTTTGGGATTGTCTTTTTCCTGAAAAGGCAAAAACGTAAGTGGTATGCAATGTCATGATGTATGATATGCATGGTGTTATGATGTTCAATCATGAGATAGTGTTGTATGCGCTTTATCATGTAAGTAAGTGAGATGTATGAAAATGTGAAATGTTTATGAATGTAATTTTGTCTTAGGAAAATAAATCTTGACGAACGGCCGAGGAGTTGCCCTGTGGAAGAGATACTTGGCCGAAGTTTTGATGAGAGGCCTGTTGAGGACTTTAATGATGGATTCCGCTGGGGATAATGATGATAAACTCCGCTGGGGATTGAAGGGATTTGCCGAGGGCGATCTTCCGTGGTTTTTAGCTGAGGATAACCCAGTTATAAGTCCTCGTGAGGAAATAACTCTAAATAAAACTCAGGAGAGACGTCCGTATTCTGCAGGGGATGAGCTTTAAGACCTGCCGGGGAATGCTGTGCTTTTTCAGGATCGACGGGGAATCAACTCCGCTTGGGGAAAGTATTGCTGAATCCTTTTTTACTCTGCGGGGAGTTGAGATGATTTGGTCACATTCTTCAGTTGAATCTAACTCGGTACCTTGGCGGACAAAACAACCGGACTGCATTAGACAACTTCTCATTGCCCCTGTCTCTGATGTCACCTGTAATCAATCTCTTGTTTCATATGTAAATATTTATGAATCAGCAATTTAATGTCAAATGCATATATCAAAAATGAACATTGGACGTTCTTTGCAAGACAAAACAGAAAAAGGAAAACAATGGTAATTGGTATGGACAAATGAATTTGTATTGATTTAAACTTTGCCTGTGAATAGGCGTTTTTTGTACAAGAGGCTGACATCCTAGTAAGAGGATGCCGCCAAATAACAGAGAGTTTACAATTTGAAAAAAAGAAACAAAACAGCTATGTGAACAATCCCACTGGGTTCCAACTCTGCTATCGCCTTTATGTCTTCGAACATCTCATCGCTTTGCTGCCTAGTTGAAGATGAAGCTGATTGGTCGATGCCGAAATCTGGAGCCAGATAGTTGATGCCGAATTCCGGATGCGAAGTGATCCAATGAGACATAGTGTTACGCTTTTATCCCTAACTTTTTCCTGGACCGCCCTTTCGGGTTTTCAGTCCACCGGGATACCCATTTTTTCCCAAGCCTCCTTTTCAGGTTTTCGACTTGCCGGGTGTACAGGTTTTTTTATTCATTTCATCCCTTATTTTTGCCCGAACCCTTTTGGTTCTCCGGGAAGCCCTTATTTTTGCCTAGGTATGTCAACCTAGCGGGTCTCTTATTTATGCGTAGTATTTTTTCACTATGTCTGCATTGGCGGGGTGAGGAAGGTCGTCACCATCCATGGTGGTTAGGATCATGGCTCCTCCTGAGAACACACGTTTAACCACAAATGGCCCTTCGTAAGTAGGGGTCCATTTGCCCCGGGGATCACTTTGAGGAAGGATGATGCGTTTGATTACCAGGTCCCCAACTTGATACTCTTGTGGTCTGACTTTCTTGTTAAATGCCCTGATCATCCGTTTTTGATACGTTTGACCATGACAGATAGCAGTGAGCCTCTTTTCGTCAATCAGATTTAATTGATCAAGTCGAGTCTGGATCCAATCATCTTCATCCAAGTCTGCATCCTTCATTATCCGGAGAGAGGGTATCTGGATTTCAATTGGCAAGACTGCCTCCATGCCATAGACCAAGGAGAAGGGAGTTGCCCCGGTTGACGTCCTTGCTGAGGTGCGGTACCCATGAAGAGCGAACGGTAACATCTCGTGCCAATCTTTATAGGTCACTGTCATCTTCTGCACAATTTTCTTGATATTTTTATTGGCTGCCTCTACAGCCCCATTCATCTTCGGCCGGTAGGGAGAAGAATTGTGGTGCTGTATCTTGAATTGTTCACAGAGTTCAGTGATCATTTTGTTATTGAGATTGGTACCATTATCCGTAATGATTCTTTCCGGGACGCCGTACCGACAGATCAGATTATGCCGGATGAAACGTGCCACGACGCTCTTGGTTACTGTGGCGTAGGAAGCTGCCTCAACCCACTTCGTGAAGTAATCGATCGCCACCAAGATGAAGCGATGCCCATTGGATGTCGTCGGTCGGATCTCACCGATCATATCGATGCCCCACATTGCGAAAGGCCAAGGTGCCGTCAGGACATTCAAAGGAACCGGAGGGATATGCACCTTGTCAGCATAGATCTGGCATTTATGACAAGTTCGGGAGTGTTGGTAACAATCGGCTTCCATTGTGGACCAGAAATATCCTGCCCGAAGGATTTTCTTAGCCATGGTGTGTCCACTGGAATGTGTTCCAAATGTGCCTTCATGTAACTCCATCATAATTTTCTCTGCTTCAGCCTTATCCACACAACGTAGCAGAGTTGAATCATGATTCCGTTTGTAGAGAACGCCGTTGCTGAGGAAAAATTTTGCAGCAAATCTCCTCATGAACTTCTTATCATTGACAGACGCACCTTCAGGGTATTCCTGAGCTTCCAGGTATCTGTTCACCTCATGATACCAGGGTTTTTCAATAACTTTCTCAGCCTCGAGTTCGCAGCAGTATGCCGGTTCATCCAACTTCCAGATAATGATTCGGGGAGCCTCATTGTCCCATTTAACTTTGAACATTGAAGACATCGTAGCTAGGGCATCCGCTAGCTGATTCTCCTCTCTAGGGAAGTGTTCGAAAGTTATCTCTTCAAAGTGGGGGAGCAAGGTCGATACATACTCCTTGTAAGGAATAAGATTCGGGTGTTTCGTATCCCACTCTCCTTTGATCTGATTGATCACGAGAGCGGAATCTCCGAAGACACTTAGAAATTTTATCCTTAAGTCGATTGCAGCTTGTAAACCCATGATACATGCTTCATATTCTGCCATGTTGTTGGTGCAGCTGAAACATAATCGGGCGGTGAGGGGAGTATGAGTTCCTTTGGGAGATATAATTACAGCGCCGACGCCGTTACCCAAAGCATTGGAGGCTCCATCAAAATGCATAGACCATCGGGATCCTTCCTCAGGTCCTTCATCCGGTCCAGGTATTTCACAGTCAGTTACCACCATGATGTCTTCGTCCGGAAAATCAAAGTTCAATGATTGGTAATCGTCCACAGGTTGGTGTGCCAAATGATCTGCCAGTACACTTCCCTTATTGCTTTCTGAGTTGTATACTGGATGTCATACTCTGTTAAGATCATTTGCCATCTCGCTATTCTTCCAGACAGAGCGGGCTTTTCAAATATGTACTTGATGGGATCCATCTTTGAAATCAATAAAGTAGTGTGAGTCAGCATATACTGTCTCAGCCGGCGAGCAGCCCATACAAGAGCGCAGCAAGTTTTCTCAAGCAGTGAGTAACGAGACTCACAGTCGGTAAACTTTTTGCTCAAGTAATAAATAGCGTGCTCTTTTCGGCCAGACTCGTCATGCTGCCCCAGCACACACCCCATTGAATTATCAAGCACTGTCAAGTATAATATCAGAGGTCTTCCTTCCACCGGTGGCATAAGAATGGGTGGCTCTTGGAGGTATTCCTTTATCCTTTCAAAGGCGGCCTGACATTCATCATTCCAGCGTACTACTTGATCTTTCTTCAGCAATTTGAAGATTGGATCACAAGTAGCAGTCAGATGTGAGATGAATCGGGCAATGTAATTCAGTCGTCCTAGGAAGCCTCTGACTTCTTTCTCTGTTTTTGGAGTCGGCATCTCTTGTATGGCTTTTACCTTGGCAGGGTCCACCTGAATACCCTTATCACTTACAATGAAACCTAGCAATTTTCCGGATCTTACCCCAAAGGTGCATTTGTTGGGATTCAACCTCAGCTTGTATAACTTGAGTCGGTCAAACAACTTCCTCAGATGGTCAAGGTGCTCCTCTTCAGTTTGAGACCTTGCAATCATGTCATCAACGTATACCTAAATCTCATGATGGATCATATCATGAAATAAAGCAACCATGGCACGTTGATAGGTTGCCCCAGCATTTTTCAATCCGAATGGCATGACCTTATAACAGAAGGTGCCCCACTGAGTCACAAATGTAGTCTTCTCCATATCCTCTGGAGCCATCTTGATCTGATTATACCCTGAAAAACCATCCATGAAGGAGAACACCTTGTGTTGAGTTGTATTGTCGACAAGGACATCAATGTGAGGTAGGGGGAAGTCATCCTTGGGGCTGGCCCTGTTCAAATCCCTGTAGTCAACACACATTCTGACTTTACCGTCCTTTTTCGGCACTGGCACCACATTGGCAACCCACTGAGGGTAAGAAGTCACTGCGAGGAACCCGGCATCAAACTGCTTCATAACCTCGGCCTTGATCTTTTCAGACATCTCTGGTCGCATCCGTCGGACTTTTTGCTTTACCGGAGGGCAATCTTCCTTGGTTGGCAGGTGGTGAACTACAATGTCGGCATCCAAACCAGGCATATCCTCATAGGACCAAGCAAAAATCTCCATGTAGTCTTGTAGCATCTGGATCAATCGTTGCTTCACGCTGAGCTCTAGATTGGCACCAATCTTGACTTCTTTCCTATCTGTCTCGGTACCCAGGTTAATTGTCTCCACCGGCTCTTCATGTGGTTGAATAGCCCTCTCTTCCTGGAGTAGCAGTCTTGCGAGTTCACCAGGCACTTCGCAATCATCTTCACCTTCGTCTTCGGCCAAGTTGATCGGATTTTCGAAGTCATAACTGGCGGTAGCAGAGCTGTTACCAGTGAGATCCAGAGTGGATTGAAACCTGTATAAGTGAGTGTGTGTAAATATAGCTGTTTTGCAATATATAACACAGAAAGGAAAAGAGCACAAGATTTGAAATGCAACAAACGTCCAATGTTTTGATTGATGATATATGAAAATGTCATACAAAGAGCCCTCACAAATGGAGCTACGATGCCCCGGGTAGGACACCGAGCCAACAAAGTTTTAACATATTGTTTGTTACAAATTGGAAATCAAAAGAAATTAATTACTGCGTGACAAATGTGATAGGGGTAAAATCCTTTGCCGTCCAGTTGCTTGGTCCGTTGCTGGTAGTCGGGTAGATCCAACTGTCAAATTCTGCTTCCTCTACATCCTCCTCGATAGCATTCACCCTTGAGCTGGAGATAAACACCGGAGCCTTTCTGACCTTCTCCTTGCGCACAGCCCTCTGAGCCTCTGCAGTAAAGCCCAGCCCAAACTTGTCGTTCTTCTGAGTGAAGTCAGGAAGCTGACCCCAGTTTGCACAATTGCCTTTCTGAACCACAGCCCGGGCATCCCTTAGGGAAGCCATCTTCAAGGAAACATTCTCTTCGACTGTTGTTTCTGCTGCTGCTGAAATTGGATGTACCTCCTCGAAATGCTGAAAGGGGGTTTCAATAAACTCTCCATCCATCTCAATGTATCTGAAGGAATTCAAATGGCTCACCATATACTCCTCTTCTCCTTGCACAATGACGATCTTCCCCCTGACGGGATACTTCAGCTTCTGGTGCAAGGTAGAGGTCACTGCCCCAGCCTTATGGATCCAAGGTCGACCCAGTAGACAAGAGTACGATGGACGTATATCCATCACATAAAAAGTAGAGTCCAACACTTGAGAGCCCACACGAATAGGGATGTTAACCTCTCCATGAACCATCCTTTTTGAACCGTCAAAGGCCCTGACGATGATATTGCTGGGCTTCAGTTCCAGGCCTTCATAATCCAAACGGTCTAAAGCCTTTTTCGGTAGAACATTCAAGGAAGAACCAGTATCCACCAATACATGCGCCAGAGTAGTGCCCCTGCATTCGATAGAGACATGCAGGGCATCATTGTGGTCTCTTCCTTTCGCGGTCAGGTCAGCATCTGAAAAACCCAAGCCATTGTCTGCTGTCAGATTTGCTATGCAATCAGTGAACTGGACTGCAGACGTCTCCTGCGGCACATGGGTCGTCTTGAGAAATGAGATCAAGGCCTTAGCATGGGCCTCGGAGCATAGCAATAAGGAGAGCATGGAGATCTTGGAGGGCGTATGCCCCAGCTGCTCGACAACATTGAAATCACTTTTCTTTATTATTTTCAGGATCTCCTCCATTTCTTGTTGGGAGGCTTCAGCATTTATAGGTATTGGTGCCTCCATCCGGGCAGGCTCTTCTTCAATCCCTTTGCCCCGAGCATTTGATGATTCGGCAGCAGGGGAAACAACTTGATCAACAGTAGGAACAGGTAAACTTGTAGGTGTTATAAGGAGGGGTCTTCGAATAGCGGGTGGTGCAATGTCAGGCGAGAAGAGCCTGCCACTGCGGGTGACCTTGGCTGGACCAGTGATATCGCAGATACTGGCGCCAGTGTCGAATTCTTGTTTGATTCCATTTACATATACGTCTGCCCCATAATGCCAAGGGACAGCTTTATCAGATACGTAGGGGAGAGGCCCCGGAACAGTAATAATCACAGGTGCAACAGTCATGATTTGAACAGGCTTCTTCGGGGGAGCCTTGATTGGATTATTGAAGATGGTAACCACATAAACTTCTTTTATCGGAACCAACTGAACAGCAGACTTTTTGAATAGAATTTCCTTGCTATCCATTAGGCCTTGGATGCCTAACCTCAGCAAGGGACAATCAGATAGGGAAACAGCACAGAACAGGCAACCTTCACCGCAGCCCGGAAATAAACCGGCCCGCAGTAGGTTCCTCTTAACGGTCTTCAGAGGGGTGACAACTTCATCTACCGAAACAGCGTACATTTCTTCCTCAATGGCATTTACTCTATGCTGGGGCATAGGAGCAGTTACAACATTTGGTCTCTCCGGCGCTTCAAACTGAATTTCCTTTGCGTCGATCAGATCTTGCACTTTGTTTCTCAAGGCCCAGCAATCATCAGTAGTGTGCCCGGGACTATCAGAATGATAAGCACACCGGGCATTTGGGTTATACTTAGGAGACGCAGTGTTGACGACCTTAGGAGCTTCTTTGAGGGTCACCAGGTTGGTGGATAACAGTTGGGGTAAAATTTGAGATAAGGTCATACTCAGCCGAGTATACTGCCTCTTGGGCCTTTCGCTTCTTTGTTGATTGTACTGCTGAGGAGCAGCAACAGGTTTCGAGATGACCAAAGCATTGACGGCTTGGCGACTTTCGGGCTTGACTTGTCTTCTAGGAACATAGACGGCACTTGCTTCTTTCTTAAACGGCCTCTTCTCAGCACTTGTGGAGGCAGCCTTTTGTATCTTGCCTGACCTGATGCCAGCTTCAATTCTTTCTCCCGTCAATATCAAATCTGTAAACCCGGCGGAGGAGTTACCAACCAAATGATTGAAAAACGGACCAGACAATGTCCCTAGGAACATATCAACCAGCTCTCGATCAGTTAATAGAGGCTGCACCCTGCCAGCCAAATCTCTCCATTTTTGAGCGTACTCTTTGAACCCTTCACCTGTTCCTAGAGACATACCCTGAAGCTGGGTACGCGTAGGAGTGAGGTCAGAATTGTATTGGTATTGTCTGTAGAATGCGGTTGCCAGATCTTCCCAGTGTCGGATGCTAACTCCATCCAATTGGTAGAACCATTCAAGCTGTGACCCCGAAAGGCTATCTTGGAAGAAGTGAATCCAGAGGTTCTTATCTGCCGTGTAAGGTTGGATTTTCCTTACGTACGACCTTAGATGCAGCTTTGGGCAGGAGACCCCATCATACTTGGCGAAGGCAGGCGCCTTAAACTTGTGTGGAATTACTACCCCAGAAGATAACCCCAAATCTCCGAAATCCAGTCCCGGCACATTCTGAATTTCCATGGCGCTTAAGCGGTCCTCCAATTGCTTGTATCTGTCAGCAGCAGGTGGGTATTGTTCGTCATTATAGTCCGTCTCGTTGTCGGAGACTGCAGGACTAGGAGCTCCTCCCCCTTGGGGACTGTTTTTCTCAGCAGAAGAAGTGGTTGGATCAGCTTCATTGTGGAGTGTGTTCCCAAATCTGCGTCCGGTGTTGAACAACGCAGTCCTCTTTTTCTTCTTCTTCTTCAGGAGTAGAGTCTTCAATTCTTGCTGACCTTGGGCTAGGCTTAGGACCATCTCTTGAAACTGTGCACTTTGGGCCTGAAGGGCCTTGATTGCTTGCTCACTGGATGAGTCTGGATTCATGATGACTGTTCACACAAACAGCGAAGAAAATTAAGCAACCTGTGAAATAGGGTACCTGCTATGCATATGGTGCAATGGAATGCGTATGTTTTATGTTTTCAAAGACAAACAAGATTCAACTTTGTAGACAAAAAAAAGGAAACACACTTCATTAGATTAAAATTTTCAATTGTTCAACAATTTGCCCTTAGGCATTACAGGAATGAAAAATGCTGGAAAGGAAATAAACTATAAAAAGAAACATCCAAAGCTCATCAATGCTCCCATGGCCTTCTCTTTTCAGTGCTGATGTAGTTGTTCAGGACCCGTTCTTCCTCCAATTGCTTAGTCAGCCTCTGGATCTTTCGTTCCTGCTCGTTGAATTTCTCCCGATAGAAATCCCGTTCTTCTTTTAGCTGCGCCCAAGATCTCTTCATGGTGTCAAAATCAGTAGGTATCTGAGGAGGGAGGACAGTTGGAGGAACCCCATCTTCATCAGGAGATTCAAGAATGAGAGGTCTAACAGCTTTGTAGGGCATACCTAACTTCTGAGCACGGATGCGGACCCATTTGCAATAGGGCTTCAATGGCAGAGAAGTCTTTGGTCCCAACTCATGTGGGTTGGCTTTGTGGATTCTGTCCCAAGCTCTAATGAATCCCTGGCGTAGTTTGTCACTGTCTGCCTGAAACTCAAAATGGAAGTGAGGAACCAGCATTTCATGAGGCCCATCTCCTCTGGCTCTTCCAAACTGACGGAGAGCTAAGCACGGATTGTAAGAGATTCCTCCTTGGATACCAATCAACGGAACATTAGGGTATTCTCCGCAACGGTCAATAACAGCTACCTCATCCAAACCTCTGAGAGTCCAAGTGATGTCATTATCAGTGAGAGACATTAACCTCCGAGCCCAACCTTTTCCTTCTTCATTCTTCAGCACGAACTTAGGAAGGTGCGAAATAAACCACCTTACTAGCAAAGGAGCACAACACCATGGAGTCCCCCGTTTTCGAGCAGTACGAGCATAGAGTTGTTGTAGAATGTCACCCAAAAGAGTGGGTACCGGATTCCGAGACATGAAGATCCTTATAACATGGATACTGATAAAAGTGTCAGGGTTTGGAAACAATACCAGACCATAGATCAAAAGAGCCAGAATATCCTCGTATGCCTTGAAGTCCAAGTCATTCCAGAAATCATTAGCCTTGCCAACCAGAAATTTGACCAAAAAGCCCTTGATCCCATTTCTAGTCTCCCAGTTGGATAATACCTCTTCTTTGGTCAAGGGGAGAATTGCAGCAATCTCTTCAGGCCTAGGAGTCTTTTCCAACCCAGTGAATGGAGTTTGTTCCAAGACAGGGATCCCAAGCAAATAAGCAAATTCTTCCAGGGTAGGAACCAGCTGGAAGTCTTGAAAGGTGAAACAATGGTACAGAGGGTCATAAAACTGGGTCAGAACACTTATCAGTTGTTGGTCCCATTTTGCAGTGATCAAGCCAAGGAGAGAACCATGTCTGTTGATGAAGGAAGAAGTGTTTGGAATCCTTCCAACCAAATCCTTGAGTAAAACTGGTGGTTGAACAAAGTTGAGCCGGACAGTATTTCTACGCACGGGTATCATGATGTCCTACAAAACAGAGCAAAGATGAAACCCTTTTTGTCTTTGAAATGGGTTAGTCCTTTGTACAGGATGCATGCAATGGTATGATGGCATGATGCTATGATGAAACACACCACAAGTATTCACATAGGCAAATAAGGCACACAAGTCACACAAGACACCCTTAGGTTTCAGGCCAGCATGAGTTTTAGGTATTACCCTCTTTTGGTTTTGTTGGTTAAAACATGTCCTATTAAAAGTAACCGGGTTCTAAAGGATCTCAAATCATTAGCTACCCTCAATCGGTCATAACTCCAGCATCGCAATCTTTTCTCGCGGCCAGAACCATCTCGAGAGTTTAGCCTTAATGAGTGTAGCATACTGCTACTGTCCTAATAGCCAAGTTGGTCAATTTAAGGTTCTAAGGTTGGTTGGTGCTTAATGACCCCTTAGAATACCTATATTCTCCCCGTTACAACACAAGGGATATAGGTACAGACTAAGATGCCACACCAACGTAGCCACTGCTTCACCCATGTCGGTCTACGCCGGACAGGTCCCTCACAGATTATGCTACCTAAAAAGGGTATTTCCAAGATCCGGGTTAGGATCTATGAAACTCCGATGCAAAGCCCACAAATATAAAAGCAAACAATTGAAAACAAAGATGATCTAAACCCTAAGGTTACTCCACTTTTAAAATATTTCCCCAGCAGAGTCGCCAGTTCTGTGATACGGTGGGAGAACTGACTTGAGGTTTTGCGTTTGTATTCGCAAATGTTGCGGTTAGCATGAGTCGCCACCGACTTTTATTTTATCCTAAGGAAAGGTTAAAAAGCACAGCAAAAACCTTTTGAGATGTTTTCTTGGGTTCGGGGAGTAGATTATAGAAAGGGAAGGTATTAGCACCCTTTCTATCCATGGTTATCCATGGGCTCTTAGTTACTTGCTTAGATCACTTGCCTTTTGTTTTCAATTGTTTTAAATGGTGCTTGAGTGTGTGGGTTTGAAAATATTTTGAAAAGAGGCCAATGTGGTGGCAACCTTTGTAATGATCCATGTGGGGATGTATACAAAGATGTATGTCTTTTGAAAAGGTTTTCATTTGTTTTTGAAAGTAGTTTTGAAAGTGTAGTGTTGTGTGGTTTTGAAATTAGGCAAGTGTTTTGTTTTGCAAGTTTGATTCAAGTAACTAAGAGGTTATCTACTCCTAAATTTCTCAAAAGATTATTGCTATGTTTTAACCCTTTTAACAAGTTTGTTCCACCATTGTATTTGGTGGACAATCTTGTGTTAGGATGTGAAAGGGACAGGCGCGGGTCATCGTTTAGACCATAATTGCAACGGCGTTAAATGTCTTTGGGCAATTTTCTTTAAGGGACTTGATCATTTGTTTTTATTTGTTTTGAAAAGTTTTATCGAGGGACTATGATCATTCAATTTGTTTGTTTTGCCCAAAGAAGTTCAACATGCAATATGGCCCATTTATTTGAAGGCAACAAGTGGAATACCCTAGGGGTGCAAGTGTGATTTGTGTGTCCATTTTCATGCTTATTTATCTTGAGATTAGGTCATAACTATTTTTTTTTATCGTTTTTTCGCATACAAACCCTAATTCTAACATGTTATCATTAGAAAGCAATAAAGTGCGAAATTAAATTTACTAAGCTATTACAAAACCAAATATGGGAAGGGGGGTACAAATGTTCAAATGGGGATATTGACAAGAATTTAAATCTAAATTATTACATCATTTTGAATATTTGCAATTTAATCAATGTACAAAAATTAAATAAGAATGCAAGATGCAAAAGAAATGTTTTGTATATGTATGAAAAAAATATTATTTATGTAAAAGAGAAAAGAAAATAAAAATTATATTATTTTTTGGAGCATTTTGAATTTAGGGCAAAAACCCTAATTTTAAAGAAAATGTATTATTATCTAATTTAATACAAATATTTATTTATTATTTATAAAAATAAAATAAAATGAAGTATATTATGAAAAAAAGTATTTTTGTATCAAATATTAATAAAAATGAAAAATTCAAGTCTTTTTATATTTTTAACTTAAATATATTAATAAACATATATATATATATATATATATATATATATATATATATTAAGTTCTTAAATATGCATTATGTGCAAAATATTTAATATTTAATAAAATAAAATAAAAAGTATTTTTTATGTGGAATATTTTCAGAAGGTAAATAAAAAATAAAATGTATTTACACTATTTTCCTATATTTATTCTAATAATAGTATATATATATAATATTTATGTTCAAACAAGAGAAATAAACAAATAAATATGCAATAAATACAAAAAATGATGGAAAAAATATTTTTATTTTTTTAATGTCATGAGAAAAAATAAACAAAGTCAATCAAAAAAGAAAAAGTCAAAAAGAGTCAAAAATGAAGCAAATGGGCTCAGGGGGTTCATGAGTAATGAAGTGGTGCAAATAAGAAAAATTTCCAGGCCCAGCCCAGAAGACCTGTCTTCTTCAACCTCTGAACAATATCCTTCAAGCAAACACGCGTTTTTTATCTCTGGATTCCTGGACTTTCAAGCAAAACTCATAACATGAAAAGTGTAGAGCATCAAGAGACGGTTTCAACCATGTAAAGAACTTGACCTAACTCTCTAAGATGAGGGAGAATTTCTCCTCCCCCAATTTCTGACCTAACTTTTCATCAATGTTCAGACATGAAATTCTCTAAGCACACGATATATAAATGAAATCTAATCATATGAGCATGTTCAGGGCTATGATTGTGACATGTTTTCTTCACAAACCTAAAGCTAACAATGCCTAATAAGGGAGATAGAACTCCATGAATGTACCTGTTCAGTTGGAATCGAGCTTTGCAATGGAGGATGTTTCAGAGTGAAATGATGACTTGTATAGCTTCCTTGAAGTGTAAGGATGCTTTTCCAAGTCCTACTTTGTCTTGAAACTCCCTGAATCGAGCTAGTGAACTCCAACTGCAAAACAGAAATTTAAAAATGGTGAAGTGGCTTGGAGGTGTTACAGGTCAGGTTTCAAGTCATGGTTAGCTTGCATAGGTTGTAAGGAAGGTAGAGGAACAGGTTTGGGCAAGAATGCTTGAAGGGATTGAGAGATAGTACTCAATCTGCAGGGGTTGCCCTGTTTGAGCAGTTTCAAGGTGATTCTGAGATGGAGGGTGCTTGAGAGGTTTAGGACTCGTGCAAAAGCTTGGATATGTTATGTGTAAAGTGTTTGATAACTTCTTTCTTGTGTTTCTATGCTGAAGAGAGAGTTGGTACAAGATATGCAATGTTACTTGAATTTGAAGCAAGCAATGGTCACTTGGTGTTTTAGGTCAGTAGGGGCCTCTAATCCTGCTGCATAAGCCTCTCTTGATCAGAGCAATTTGTCCATAATCTTGTGCCAATGAGATCCTAACTGTACTTGCTTGGATTTCAATTTGACATAAAGCTAGCTTTTTACAAAAATGGATAAAGCACTTTATCTACTTTGAGATCAATCCATTATGCAATGTTAGAACACAAAGAACATGGCCTTGGCACAATGAATAAGCATTAAATTATTGAGTATGGAATGGTTCAAGGACCTGTAATCAAGCATAAAGCAAGCTGAGTTAAAATTTGCAAGATTATGAACATGTCTTGATGAAGAACAAAAGTGAATTTTTGCCAACTTGTGAAATTCGAATCTCTCAAGTTATGAGGTTGTTTGATGAGTTCTTGGACATTTTGGAAAGCTTGGAATGTGTAATACAATCCATCTTTGAAATGCAAATTAAAATTCCAAGTGGAAGGGTATGAAAAGTGGCCTTGAAGTGGGGTAGAAAACCTTGTCAAAATAGGTTAAAACTTCACTAAGTTAAAAATGGTTTAGTGCCCTTATTCAAAAAATTGTAACTTGAGATACAAGCTTCAAATGAGAAAACTTTGTGAATAAAAGTTGTAGATTATGCAACAAGCTACAACTTTCATGTTTTGACTTTTGTTTGAATCCAAATGGATCTTGGTGAAAAGGTGGGGCAAAGTTGGGAAAAAATTAGGGTTTTTCATAACTTAGAAAAATTCTAAGTTATGAAAAATTCCATTTTCTAACCCTAATTTGCATTTTGTGATTTCTTGGTGAACAAGTTTCATGATTTGGCAAGTTTTGATGAAAAATGAATCTTGACTCTTGATTTTGACCAAAAAGTCAAAGTTTGACTTTTCAGTATACAGTCAAAATTGATCAATTGACTGGGAAATTCAACTGTCAATCTTGTGTACTTGGGATCTTTTGAGCTTGATGAATGTGTCAAGACCATTTCATTGAGTCCTTGAGTCCATATGTGAACTTGGTTTGCCATTGGCTAGGTCAAACAGTCAAAAATTGCCTTTGTGCAGTCAAAACCCTAAAAATGACCATTTTGCCCTTTTGGTGATCTGATCAAATTTCTTGGAGAATTGTGATCCAAACTTGATCAAATGGTCCATATGAGTTCAATATGTTGATGTGGGTCAAATTTCATGAGTTTTGACTGTCAATTGGCCACAGTTGACTTTTTCCCCAATACAGCTGATTTCTAGGTCAACTGTCCAATTGACTGGGCAAAACTTGGAATCAAGACTTGAAACTTGGTATAGGTAAACTTGGGAGTCCAATATGAAGAATGAAAGTCATCTTAGGCATTTTAGGTCAAAACATCCTTGGGCAAACACAAACCCTAATTTGAGTCCACAGTGCAAGGAGAAGTCTTGAGCAGAGGAAACCCTAACTGGATCTTGATCTTCAAAGGTCTTGTGATGAGAAAATGTTGAGGAAATGGGAGGGAAAATTTTGGGGTACAACACAGCGCATTTCAAAGCTTGAGGGAGCTTGCTAATGGTTGAAACACGTTCCTGGGATGTCCAGCAAACGTTTGGGATGGCTAGAATACTTTGAATTAGCCTGGAACATGGAAATCAATTTGCCACTTTTCTTGAATTTTTTTTGAAACTTGCTTTTTGTTTTACACGCCTCTAGCCCCTTTCTTTATGGTCTGTAATCCTTCCTTATGTATCCAAGAATGAATTAGGGTTACAATTTAGTTTCAAATCTTCTCCAATAATGATCATTGATTCATGATTTGATCCTTTGTGCAAATCTTTCCAAATCAAGAAAAATGAAAACTTTTGTATCCATGTGAACCTTGCACGATTTGATTCCCTCTCCAATTGTATAATAGACCTAAACATGCACAAAATCTCAAGCTTTGATTAGTTTTTGATATTTTCATGATTTTATTTTGATTTTATTTGGTTTAATTGAAATAAAATCAAAATAAATGATAAAAATAAAAGAATGACAAATGGAAAAAATCATGGGTCATGGGTCATGTTACAAACTCGGTGCAAGCATAAAAAGTTGGGCCCATTTGACAAAAGTTGCAATTTTGTCCACATTTGACTTTTGGCAATTTTGCAAAAAGGGTCAACTTTGCCAATGCATAACTCTCTCAATTTTGACCCTAGAGAGGTGTTCTTGGACTTTTTAGATATCTTAAGATGTCCTCTAAGCAACCCTTTTTGTCTCATCTCAATTGAGTCTTCCATGTTCATGTATGAAGCTTTGACAAAAAAGGTGTTTTTGTTGACTTTCCAAAATGACCTATAATGTCCAAATTTATATCTTCTTGTGAGTGCATATTTTGAACTTGGGATATGAATATGAATTGTAGGGAATTACATCCTATTCAAAATGAGCTTTGTATGGGTCATTTTTGATAAAGTATGAGAAAGTTATGCTTGGTAAAAGTTGAGTTTACTTTTCCATCAAAACCCTAATTTAGCAACTTTTGGGTTTTGATGAATTATGAGAAATCCTTGAGGAATCATGATCAAACCTTGATCAAATGATGAATAATACTTCAAAATGTGAATGTTGACCAAAAATCTTGAAGTTTGACTGCATGTGGGCCACAATTGACTTTTGCCCTAACATAGTCGATTTTCAGGCCTTTGAGGAATTGACTGAGCAAACTTCCTTTGTAAGGCTTGAAACTTGGTATGGACGATCTTGAGAACATATTAGGACAATGGTGAGCATTTTGGATCCTTTGGACTCAGGTACCTTGGTGCAAAATGAAACCCTAATTTGAGGTAGACTGCCTTAGGGGAGAGTTTGTCTGGTCAACCCTTGGACTTTCTTGAGCAATTTGGTGACCTCATTTAAAATATATTGAGAAATATGGGAGGGAAAATTTTGGGGTACAACATCTGCCCCTATTCAATCTTCTTAAACCTGAGGATGTAGATTGGCTTGTCTTCCTTTCGTGATCCGAAGGTGGAAGATGATTGAACACTAGAGTGCCTAGAAATTTGCACTCGCATGAAGTGGTATTGGCCTTGCAATGTCGGGAATGGGCTTATAGATGCCATTTGGAGGTTGATGTCGGAAGATGGGCTTAAAGATGCCATCAGAGGAAGTGTCGATCGCATAAGAGATTCCTTTGTGAGAGCCCATACACCTGTTATCGAGGAGGACTTCGCTGGGGAATGTTGGTCTCTGTCTTGAGAGAAATAGAATTTTAGGAGCTTCAGTTGTCCATTATTCTACTGGGGAATCATCTCTTAGTCGAGGAGGTGCAAATAAACTGCTATTTGGTCGTGCTCCAGGCTTCACAGTGATTTGCTGAGAAAAATAAGACTGACTATTATCTTGTCGTGCTCCAGGCTTCACAACGACTTACTGGGGGGATGAGATTAAACTCGCTATCTGTTCATTCTCCAGGCTTTGCAATTTCTCAATTCTTATCTGGTCGTATTCCAGGCTTCAGAATGAATTAAGTGGTTATCTGGTCGTATCCGGGCTTCCACTTGAATTTAAGGCCTACTAATATCCGATCGATTTCCGGGCTTCATAGTAATTGGCCGGGTAAAATGCTATTCGGTCGAATTCCGAGCTTCATAGTACTTTATACTATTATCTGGTCGTGTCCCAAGTTTCAGTATCTTTTGTCGCTATTTGGTCGTAATCCAGGCTTCACGGTGTCTTATACCATTATCTGGTTGATTCTAGGCTTCATGGTATCTTGTATTGCTATCTGGTCGATTTCCAGGCTTCACAATAACTTGCTGAGGGGTTAAGCTATTTTCCGGTTGATTTCCGGGCTTCATAGCTTATATTTAAGACATACCACTATCTAGTCGATTATAGGCTTCGTAGTATTATGGAGATATCAAGATATTATCCGGTCGCATCCGGGCTTCATAGCTTAAATTGGAACAGAAATCCTAGTATCGATTTGACTGAACCAGAGAAAACTTGTGAGAACTTGATTGTATCATTCCCTGAAAGGTAAAGAGTTAGTCGTATATAATGTCATGATGTATGACATGTATTGAGTAATGATGTTCTCGAAATAAACGAGATTGTGTTGTATGATGCATATGCGTATACCATGATGTATGAATATGCAATGTTCTTGTGATACTCTCTAGCTGGGGAAAATAATCCTGGACTGCTGTTGGAGAGTACAAGGAGTTTAGCTCTTCGTTCTCGCTAGGGATAGTGACCGAAGATGATTAGCCAGAGACTTGCGTCCGTTTTGCTCGAGAACATTCCGCCGGGAGAGACTCTGTTTGAGAATAATTCTGTGGGAGAATGACTATGTGGGGAAGAGAGATACTCTGTTGGACGATCTGCTAATCTGGAGAAACAACTCCGCTGGGGATGAATTACCATTGCTGGTGATAATGGACTCTGTCGGGGATTGAATTTTTGCCTGTGGAAGAAATAAACTCCACTAATGGTGAACTTCTATTGTTGGTGATAGATAAACTTCGCTTGGGGAGAATTTTACCGACTCATTCGCGATTATGAACCTCAGCTGGGGAGAGTTGTCACCACTATCTTTGGGTACTTCTTACTCTGCGGGGAGTGTATGTACCTTTAGTCATATTCTCAAGCTGGCTCTGTCCCTGTACCTGTAACGCCCCATTTTATTTAATATTATATTATATTAATATTTTCGAATTACCGTTTGACGTTTATTTTGGTGATGAGAATTTTTAAATTAACCGGTATATCTGTTAATATATTCGGCGACGTTTTATTCGGACCGGTAATTATTTCATTCGGTCTGGTATTTGTTTTGAGGGACCGGTAATTATTTTATTCGCTCCGGTATTTATTTTGGGGGACCGGTAATTATTTTATTCGGTCCGGTATTTATTTTGGGGGACCGGTAATTATTTTGTTCGGTCCAGTTTTTATTCTGTTCGGTTCGGTAAAATATTATTCGGACCGATATTTAATTTTTCGGAGTTATTTTAATTATTTGGAGTTATTTTGATTAAGTGGCCTTTTGAATTATATTTTGGGTTAGTAAGACTAGTGGAGGGTAGTATGGAATTTTCATGTTGTCTTAAGACCAAAATCCAAACAAAGGCATTAGTTGTTGTTTTATGAGAGATAGAAGTATCATAACACCAAAAACACACTTTGAGAGAGTTAGAGAGAGCTAGAGGTCTTGGAAGAGAAGAAGAGGAGCAAGAACACAAAGCTTGGGTTTTGGGTTGGTTGGGACATCAAGAATCATTTCAAGTATCTAAGGTAAGGGGTTTGATTTTCCAATGCTTATAGTTAGGGTTGATTTGGTATATTTTGATTTGGGATGAAATTGATGTTAGGGTTCTTGAGATTTGTTGAGATAAATTAGGAGAGTTAATTTAGGTGTTAGTGTTGTGGGATTATTGTTTTGTTAATAGAAATTAAATTAGAAAAACTAAATTATATTAATTAAGTTTAATTTATAAACAAGAAAAAGAAATAGCAGTAAGTCAATCATCTTCCTCTCTCAATGTTACTGCAGAATGTGGAATGTATTTATTTTGCTTATTTTCAATGAATGGTGTTGCCTCTGTTTTGATGGATGACTGTAAAGGGGCTTGCTGCATAAGATTTGATTGCATTAACTACATATATGATGTGTCCCTCGGAAAAGCTCCTATGCTCCTCTTGAAATAAAATCTATAGGAGGTTGCAGTATATGCTGCAATGTTTGAAAAATTAAGAAACCAGTTCTGAATAATTTAAACCTTTACAAGTTTGAACAAGTTTCGAAATATTAACACTTTATTTTTTTTCTTTGAATAACTTTTTTCTAAAATATGTTTTTGGAAGTGATTTTAAATATAATTAATGGTTTCTATCATTGAATCTTTGTTTAAATTTTAGATAAAGTGAAAAATAGGGATAGGGGGAGAGACATTAGGCAACATTTTGTTCACACAGGAACTACTTTGTTTACAGCCAACTTCTCCGCTGAACCTTCAAAACTTTTTGTTAGAATTTGGCGCCAAAATACCATTTAATTGTTGTAGAAATTTACTCCATTGATGGCAGAATATCCTTACAACAGAAACGTAAATAGCTGTGGAGTTTAGTAAAAACTAAAAGGTAATAGCAGTATATTAATAGAAATTGAAATTAAGTTTAGAGAATTAATTGATTTTTGTTTTGTTTTTCATTTTCTTAATTTAATATATTAAATATTTATATTAATTAAATACAAATATGACATAAGTTAGCCGATTTAATTTGGAACCCGATTATATTCCGATTTCCCGATTTTGGCAATTTCGGCAACGGAGCTAATTGCTCCGAATTGAACGAAAATTGACGTGCTAGCTAATTTTGACGTGTAGAATGTCGTGGTGAGGTTAGTTTTTCGAGATTACGAGTTTTTAACGGAGAGACCCGAAATAAGTCAATTTACGGTTAATTTGAAATGAGTTGCGTTTTAGTCGGTTTAAGTCGCGTATGGACAATCCGATTGCGAAGTTAATGATTATGATTTGTGCCGATTATTATGAATGACTTTTGCGACGATTATTGATGTTTGACTATTTTTCCGTGTTTGAAATTTAGTGAATTATTTGATAATGATGTGGTGTGATTAAATATGATGATTGCGACGGTTTATTTATAATGAATACTTGATGATATGCGATGCGATGATATGTTTATCTTGATGTGGATGAATATGGTGACATGGGTTTTATACCAATTTTGATGTGCGATGATTATGTTTTGTTGTGTCGTGTTTGTGATGTCGTGTTGTCAAGTCACATGCATTGCATTGGCGACGAGGGCTTTTATGCCAAGCGACGAGGGCTTTTATGCCAAAGCGACGATGGGCTTTTATGTTGAATGTCCTAATTATGGAAAAAGCGACGGGTACCACATGCATAACATAGTCGTGTCTCATGGAGTCAGTTATGTTTATTTTTGAGTCTTTTGGCGTTGAGTTTTATTTGATGGCTTATAATGAATTGCTATGTTATATGATACCTTGTTTTGTGATGATTTTTGTGTTGAATATAAAGTGATTATGATGTGATAATTTCATGAAAATTATGCGATGGATATAACATGACGGTAAAGCGACGATATGAGTTTATGGCGATGGAGTTTATGTCTTGTTTTGACATGATTATGGTGATTATGTGATGATATTAAAGTGTTGATCTTATACACTAAATGATGATTTTAAAGTATGTGAAATTTGATATTTGTTGACATATTCTTATTAATCTATATCATTTATGATTCCAAAACTATTTATATATTTTATCATGCCTTTAATTATATGTTTTGGAGTATCTCACCCTTTACTTGTTTCGCCGTTACCTTTATATTGGTAACGTGCAGGTGATCCGCGAGGATGATAAGGATTAGCTTGAGTCTATTTATTTTGAGTTGCTCTGCTCTGATAGTAGTAACACTCGGGATTTGGGCGACGTTATTATTTTGATAGGATAGTTCATGTATACTATTTTATGACTTTATGTATTGATGATAACATGATGATACATACATTTTATGAACACATCTGCTGTGTTGTGATTAGTCATATGTTTATATGATGATTTATGTTATGAATCGGTATATCCGACTTTTGATTTTTTAATGTGCATTATAATGCAAAGTGATGAAAAACACGAATATGTGATACCTCAATTTAGGTTTGGATGAAATTTTAAAACTCTGATTTTATTATTAATTACGAGGGGTAGAATTGGGGTGTTACATTAGTGGTATCAGAGCAGGTCGGTCTGTCCGGCCAAGTTGTTGAATTTGTTGTTGTCTAACAATCAAGTATTGTTATTTGTTGATTCTAATCCGTGTTTTGTTTTGAGCAGAAGTTGTTATGGCTGGAAGGAACACCGGTAGGAATGATGAGGCTCTTGCTGCTGCTATGTAGGCAATGGCTCAGGCTTTCCAAAACCCGACGAATGCTGACGAGAATGCTGGGTCTCGTAGTTTGGCAACCTTCCAAAGAGAGAATCCTCCTACTTTCCAAGGAAAGTATGATCTCGAAGGTGCTTTGGCGTGGCTGTAGGAGATTGAAAGAATCTTCTATGTGATGGATTGCACTCCTGTGCAAAGGATCCGTTATGGTACTCATAAACTAAGTGCTGAAGTGGATGACTGGTGGGTTGAAACCCGTCAGAGGCTTGAGATTGCTGGCGAGGAAGTTTCATGGGAAGTTTTCCAAAGGGAATTCATGAGGAAGTATTACCCGAAAGATGTTCGGGGTAAGAAGGAGATATAGTTCCTTGAATTAAAGCAAGGAAGCATGTCTATCACTGATTATGCTGCAAGGTTCACTATGTTGGCCAAGTTCTATCCTCATTATGATGGGCCGAATGGCGAGTTTTCTAAATGCATCAAGTTTGAAAATGGTTTGCGTCCTGAGATTAAGAAAGCTGTTGGTTATCAGAAAATCCGTGTCTTTTCGGATTTGATTGATAGTTGTAGGATCTTTGAGGAGGACAATAATGCTCATTATAAGATTATGTCTGATAAGAGAAACAAAGGTCAGCAAAGCCGTGGAAAATTGTATGATGCTCCAGCTGGTAAAGGGAAACAGAAAGCGTTTCAAGGGCGAAGAACTAGTGGGGGAGATGCTCCTGCTAGTATTGTTTGTTACAAGTGTGGGAAACCTGGCCACAAAAGTAATGTTTGTCAAAGCGATGTTAGAGCTAAGGAGAATGAGGTGAGATGTTTCCGATGTGGAGAAGTGGGCCATATGACTCGTGATTGTAGACATAAGGATGTGGTCTATTTTAATTGTGGCGAGGGAGGTCACATTAGTGCTAAATGTAAGAAGCCTAAGAGGACTCAAGGAGCAGGAAAGGTGTTTGCTTTGTCGGGTGCTCCGATGGCAAACGAGGATGGTCTTGTTCGAGGTACTAGTTTCATTAATATCTTTCCTCTTATTACTATTATTGATACTAGTGCTACTCACTGTTTTATTGCTATTGATTGTGTAAAGAGATTGGGTCTCACTTTGTCGTCTCTGGATAGAGATATGGTGGTAGAAGTTCCGGCTAAGGGAACGGTTACTACTTCTTTTGTGTGTGCAAGTTGCCCTTTATCAATCTTTGATAGAGACTTTATGGTGGATCTTGTTTGTTTACCGCTTGTCGGGTTGGACGTGGTTTTAGGTATGGACTGGTTAAAAGCTAATTATGTCCATATCAATTGCTATGACAACACTGTGAAGTTTTCTTCCTTAGTAGAAGAAGAATAATCTATGTTGGTGTCGACAAAGCAGTTGAATGAGTTCATGAAGGATGAGGCGTTGGTTTTCTTGTTGATGGCGACTCTTTCTGTGGAGAGTCAAGCTGTGATAGCAAACTTTCCGGTGGTGTGCGATTTTCCCAAAGTATTCCCCGATGAGATTCCTAGTGCACCTGTAGAAAGAGAAGTTGATTTTTTTGTGGATCTTGTCCCTGGTACCAGACCTATCTCTATGGCACCATACAGGATGTCCGCATCTGAGTTAGCAAAATTGAAGAGCCAATTAAAAGATTTGCTCGAGAAGAAATTTGTTAGACCTAGTGTGTCGCCGTGGGGAGCTCCTGTGTTATTGGTGAAGAAGAAAGACGGTAGCATGAGACTTTGTATTGATTATCGTCAATTGAATAAAGTGACTATCAAGAATATGTATCCACTTCCTAGAATTGATGATTTGATGGACCGACTGGTTGGCGCTCGCATGTTTAGTAAGATTGATTTGAGATCGGGTTACCATTAAATAAGGGTGAAAGAAGAAGATGTTCAGAAAACTGCTTTCAGGATGAGGTATGGACATTACGAATATTCTGTGATGCCTTTCGGTGTCACTAATGCACCGGGAGTATTCATGGAGTACATGAATCATATATTCCATCCTTACTTGGATCGTTCGTGGTTGTTTTTATTGATGATATTCTGGTTTATTCTAAATCGGAAGAAGAGCACGCAGAACATTTGTGCATCGTGTTGGAAGTTCTGAAAGAGAAGAAGCTTTATGCTAAGTTGTCAAAGTGCGAGTTCTGGTTAAGTGAAGTGAGCTTTTTAGGGCATGTCATTTCTGGTGATGGCATTGCAGTTGATCCTTCTAAAGTTGATGCTGTGTTGAGATGGGAAACTCCTAAGTCTGTTACTGAGATTAGAAGTTTCTTAGGACTGGATGGTTACTATAGAAGGTTCATTGAAGGTTTTTCTAAGTTGGTGTTTCCTTTGACAAAGTTGACTTGTAAAGGAGCTGCATTTGTGTGGGATGTCAAGTGTGAAGAAAGTTTTGCTGAATTGAAGAAAAGGTTGACAACGGCTCCGATCTTGATTCTACCTAATCCTGAAGAACCGTTTGTTGTTTATTGTGATACTTCTAAGATGGGTTTAGGTGGTGTGCTTATGCAAAAAGGAAAAGTGGTTGCTTATGCTTCTAGGCAATTGAAGATTCATGAGAAGAATTATCCTACGCACGATTTGGAGCTTGCAGCGGTTGTTTTTGTGCTTAAGATTTGGAGGCATTATCTTTATGGTTCTAGATTTGAAGTATTTAGTGACCATAAAAGTTTGAAATACTTGTTCGATCAGAAAGAGCTTAATATGAGGCAAAGACGGTGGCTTAAATTGTTGAAAGATTATGATTTTGGATTGAATTACCATCCTGGTAAGCTAATGTGGTGGCCGATGCTTTAAGTCGAAAGAATTTGCATATGTCACTTTTGATGGTGAAAGAGTTGGAATTGATTGAGCAATTTAGATATATGAGTCTTGTAGTAGAAGTGACGCCGAAGAGTGTTATCTTGGGAATGTTAAAGATCAATAATGATTTCCTTGATAGTGTTAGAGAAGCTTAGAAGCTTGATGTGAAACTTGTTGGTTTGTTGGTTGGTATTCGACAAACTGAAAATGAAGATTTCAAGTTAGATGCTCAGGGTGTTTTGAGGTTCCGAGATAGGATTTGTATTCCCGATGATGTGGATTTGAAGAGAATGATCTTGGAAGAAAGTCATAGAATGAGTATTCATCCCAGAGCGACCAAAATGTATCAAGATTTAAAGAAACTATTTTGGTGGTCGGGCATGAAAAGAGAGGTGGCTCAGTTTGTTTATGCTTGTTTGACTTGTCAGAAGTCTAAAGTGAAGCATCAGAAACCTGCAGGGTTGATGCAACCGTTAGAGATTCCAGAATGGAAATGTGATAGCAGTTCTATGGACTTCGTAACGGGGTTACTGAATACACCAAGAGGACACGATGCGATTTAGGTGATTGTTGATAGGCTTACGAAGTCGACTCACTTTATTCCTATTAACATCACTTATCCTGTATCGAAGTTGGCATAAATTTATACGCATGTGATTGTGAGATTACATGGTATTCCTTTGTGTATTGTTTCAGATAGAGATCTGAGGTTTACTTCTGAATTTTGGAAGAGCTTGCAAGAGGTTTTGGGTTCAAAGTTGAGGTTGAGTTCGGCTTATCATCCTCAAACTGATGGTCAGGCGGAAAGGACGATTTAATCGTTGGAAGACTTGTTACGTGCTTGTATTCTTGAACATGGTGGTTCATGGGATACATATCTTCCTTTGATTGAGTTTACTTATAACAATAGTTTTCATGCTAGTATTGGAATGGCACCGTTCGAGGCTTTGTATGGTCGGTGGTGTAGAACTCCTTTGTGTTGGCATGAGTCGGGTGAAAGTGTGGTGCTTGGACCAGAATTGGTTAGAGAGACTACTGAGACGGTGAAGATGATTAGAGAAAAGATTAGAATTTCTCAAAGTCGACAAAAGAGTTATCATGATAAGAGGAGAAAAGACTTGGAATTTTAAGATGGTGATCATGTATTTTTGTGAGTTACTCCTACAACCGGCGTTGGGCGAGCATTGAAGTCGAAGAAGCTAACTCCTCGCTTTATTGGTCCTTACCAAATTACTAGTAAAGTGGGAAAAGTGGCTTATAGAGTGGCGTTACCGCCAAATCTTTCGAACTTGCATGATGTGTTCCATGTGTCGCAACTTTGGAAGTATGTTCCGGATCCTTCACATGTGATTGAGATGGATGATATCCAAGTGCGAGACAATCTTACGGTGGAGACGATGCCGTTAAGGATCGAAGATCGTGAGATGAAGTCTCTTTGTGGCAAAGAGATCTCCTTGGTTAAAGTTGTTTGGATAGGAGCAGCTGGTGAAAGTGCGACGTGGGAGTTAGAAAGCAAGATGCGGGATTCCAATCCTGAGCTTTTCGAGTCAGGTAATTTCGAGGACGAAACTTTTTTTAAGTGGGGGAGAGTTGTAACGCCCCGTTTTATTTAATATTATATTATATTAATATTTTCGAATTACCGTTTGACGTTTATTTTGGCGACGAGAATTTTTAAATTAACCAGTATATCTGTTAATATATTTGGCGACGTTTTATTCGGACCGGTAATTATTTCATTCGGTCTGGTATTTGTTTTGAGGGACCAGTAATTATTTTATTCGGTCCAGTATTTATTTTGGGGGACCGGTAATTATTTTATTCGGTCCGGTATTTATTTTGGGGGATCGGTAATTATTTTGTTCGGTCCGGTTTTTATTCTGTTCGATTCGGTAAAATATTATTCGGACCGATATTTAATTTTTCGGAGTTATTTTAATTATTTGGAGTTATTTTGATTAAGTGGCCTTTTGAATAATATTTTGGGTTAGTAAGACTAGTGGAGGGTAGTATGGTATTTTCATGTTGTCTTAAGACCAAAATCCAAACAAAGGCATTAATTGTTATTTTATGAGAGATAGAAGTATCATAACACCAAAAACACACTTTGAGAGAGTTAGAGAGAGCTAGAGGTCTTGGAAGAGAAGAAGAGGAGCAAGAACACAAAGCTTGGGTTTTGGGTTGGTTGGAACATCAAGAATCATTTCAAGTATCTAAGGTAAGGGGTTTGATTTTCCAATGCTTATAGTTAGGGTTGATTTGGTATATTTTGATTTGGGATGAAATTGATGTTAGGGTTCTTGAGATTTGTTGAGATAAATTAGGAGAGTTAATTTAGGTGTTAGTGTTGTGGGATTATTGTTTTGTTAATAGAAATTAAATTAGAAAAACTAAATTATATTAATTAATTTTAGTTTATAAACAAGAAAAAGAAATAGCAGTAAGTCAATCATCTTCCTCTCTCAATGTTACTGCAGAATGTGGAATGTATTTATTTTGCTTATTTTCAATGAATGGTGTTGCCTCTGTTTTGATGGATGACTGTAAAGGGGCTTGCTGCATAAGATTTGATTGCATTAACTACATATATGATGTGTCCCTCGGAAAAGCCCCTATGCTCCTCTTGGAATAAAATCTATAGGAGGTTGCAGTATATGCTGCAATGTTTGAAAAATTAAGAAACCAGTTCTGAATAATTTAAACCTTTACAAGTTTGAACAAGTTTCGAAATATTAACACTTTATTTTTTTTCTTTGAATAACTTTTGTCTAATATATGTTTTTGGAAGTGCTTTTAAATATAATTAATGGTTTCTATCATTGAATCTTTGTTTAAATTTTAGATAAAGTGAAAAATAGGGATAGGGGGAGAGACATTAGGTAACATTTTGTTCACACAGAAACTACTTTGTTTAAAGCCAACTTCTCCGCTGAACCTTCAAAACTTTTTGTTAGAAACTGGCGCCAAAATACCATTTAATTGTTGTAGAAATTTACTCCATTGATGGCAGAATATCCTTACAACAGAAACGTAAATAGCAGTGGAGTTTAGTAAAAACTAAAAGGTAATAGCAGTATATTAATAGAAATTGAAATTAAGTTTAGAGAATTAATTGATTTTTGTTTTGTTTTTCATTTTCTTAATTTAATATATTAAATATTTATATTAATTAAATACAAATGTGACATAAGTTAGCCGATTTAATTTGGAACCCGGTTATGTTCCGATTTCCCGATTTCGGCAATTTCGGCGACGGAGTTAATTGCTCCGAATTGAACGAAAATTGACGTGCTAGCTAATTTTGACGTGTAGAACGTCGTGGTGAGGTTAGTTTTTCGAGATTACGAGTTTTTAACGGAGCGACCCGAAATAAGTCAATTTACGGTTAATTTGAAATGAGTTGCGTTTTAGTCGGTTTTAGTCGCGTATGGACAATTCGATTGTGACATTAATGCTTATGATTGGTGCCGATTATTATGAATGACTTTCGCGACGATTATTGATGTTTGACTATTTTTCCGTGTTTGAAATTTAGTGAATTATTTGATAATGATGTGGTGTGATTAAATATGATGATTGCGACAGTTTATTTATAATGAATACTTGATGATATGCGATGCGATGATATGTTTATCTTGATGTGGGTGAATATGGCGACGTGGGTTTTATACCAATTTTGATGTGCGATGATGATGTTTTGTTGTGTCGTGTTTGTGATGTCGTGTTGTCAAGTCATATACATTGCATTGGCGACGAGGGCTTTTATGCCAAGCGACGAGGGCTTTTATGCCAAAGCGACGATGGGCATTTATGCCGAATGTCCCTAATTATGGACAAAGCGACGGGTACCACATGCATAACATAGTCGTGTCTCATGGAGTCGGTTATGTTTATTTTTGAGTCTTTTGGCGTTGAGTTTTATTTGATGGCTTATAATGAATTGCGATGTTATATGATACCTTGTTTTGTGATGATTTTTGTGTTGAATATAAAGTGATTATGATGTGATAATTTCATGAAAATCATGTGATGGATATAACATGACGGTAAAGCGACGATATGCGTTTATGGCTGTGATACGGTGGGAGAACTGACTTGAGGTTTTGCGTTTGTGTTCGCAAATGTTTCGGTTGAGCAAGAGTCGCCACCGACTTTTTATTTTATCCTAAGGAAAGGTTAAAAAGCACAGCAAAAACCTTTGAGATGTTTTCTTGGGTTCGGGGAGTAGATTATAAAAAGGGAAGGTATTAGCACCCTTTCTATCCATGGTTATCCATGGGATCTTAGTTACTTGCTTAGATCAACTTGCCTTGATTTATAATTGTTTGAAATGGTGTTTTCAATTGTTTGAAATGGTGCTTTGTGTGTGGGTTTGAAAATGTTTTGAAAAGAGGCCAATGTGGTGGCAACCTTTGTAATGATCCATGTTGGGATGTATACAAAGGTGTATGTCTTTTGAAAAGTTTTCAATGTTTTTTAAAGTTATTTTGAAAGTGTGCTGTGATGTGTGGTTTTGAAAAATAGGCAAGTGTTTTTGTTTTGCAAGTTGGCAAGTAACCAAGAGTTGTCTACTCCTAAATTTACTCAAAGATTTTTCCTATGTTTTTAACCCTTTTAACAATTTTGTTCCACCATTGTATTTGGTGGACAATCTTGTGTTAGGATGTGAACGGGACGGGCGCGGGTCATCGTTTAGACCATGATTGCAATGGTGCCAAGTGTCTTTGGGCAATTTTTCCTTTAAGGGACTTGATCATTTTTTAGGCAACTTTCGAAAGCGTCATCGAGGGACTATGATCATTTAAATTTGTTTTGTTTTTGCCAAAGACACCTAACATGCAACATGGCCCATTATTGAAGGCAACAAGTGGAGTAACCCTAAGGGGTGCAAGTGTGATTGGTGTTGTCCATTTTCATGCTTTGTTATCTTTGAATTAGGTCAAGCTATTGTTTGGTTGATTTTTGCATACAAAACCTAAGTCTACCATGGCATATTTAGAAAGCTTTAAAATGCGGAATTAAAAGTTCTAAATTATTACAACACAATTATGGGATGGGGGGTACAAATGTTCAAATGGGGATATATATAGCAAGAAAAATTAAACCTAAACTATTACATCCATATTGAATTATACAAATTATTTAATTGCATAATAATTAAATAAAATAAAATAAATATGCAAGATGCAAAAATGATTTTCATATGTATGTAAAAAGGTATTTTTCATGTGACAAATAAACAAAAATAAAAAGATTAATTTTGGGTATTTTTATGTTTTAGGGCAAAACCCTAATTTTGCAAATAAAAGGTATTTATTATTTAATATATACAATGTTTATTAATTATATAAAAAAAGGAAGTATATTGTAAAAAAAGTATTTTTGAGGTCAAATATTAATAAAAAATAAAAATTATTATTTTTTGTATTTTTATCCTAAATATTCTGAATAAATATGTAAGTATTTATAATATTTACTAAATATATTAAATATGTACAAAAATGAAATATTTAATATTTACAAAAAAAAGGTATATTTTTTAGAAAATGTTTTCAAAAGATAAAATAAAATAAAATCAGAAAATAGAATGTATTTTGTATTATTTTAAGTATTTTAAGTAAAAGTATATTATATATTTATTTACATATAAACTAAATGAAGCAAAATAAATACCAAATAAAATGCAAAAAATGTGAGAAAAATATTTTTAATGTTTTTTCATGCTTAAATAAAAATATAGAATCCAAATCAAAAGGAAAAAATAAAAAATGACAAATATATCATGCAATGGGCCAGGGGGGTGTGTGTGAAATAAAGTGGTGCAAAAAGGAAAACAGAACTCAGGCCCAGCCCAAGCCTATCTTCTTCAACCTCCAGCCAATTTATCTCAAAAACGCGCGTTTTTCATACTAATTCAAACATCCTGATTCTTGGACTTTCAAGCAAAACTCATAACACCAAAAATGTAGAGCATCAAGAGACGAATTCAGACATATAAAGAACTTGACTTAACTCTAAGAAATGAAAGAGAATTTCTTCATCCCTAATTCCTGACCTAAGTTTTTTCTAATGCTCAGGTTCCAAATTCTCTCAGTACACACAACATAAATGCAAAGTAATTATATGTGTAGCTTCAGGGCCATGAGTAGAGCATTTTTCATTCATAAACCTAAGGCTAACTCTTCCTAGATTGAGAGATAGAAGTCCAAAGTTTTACCTGTTTCAGCTTGATACGTGTATGACAATGGAGGTACTTTCAAGGCAATGTGAGGACTTGTACAACTTGCTTGAAGTTTAGGGATGCTTCTCCAACCTTTAGCTTGCTTTGAAACTAAATGAGTCGAGCTATAGAAGTCAACCTGCAAAACTGAAAAAGTGAAAATGGTGAAGTTGGTTAGAGGTGTTACAGTCTGTAGCTAGGGCTTGGGATAGTTTCAATGGATGGTAGGGAGTGTGTTTGAGGTGGTTTAGATGAAAACGCACGAGGGAAATGAACTGTGGAAGTCAATATGCAGAAGATACCCTGTTTTGCCACAAAACTGTGTTTTGATGAATGAGGGAGTCTTGAGGATGGCTTGGTCGTGTTTTAGGTTACTTGAGGAGTATGGAATGTGTTCAACAAGTTTGCTTAGGCTAGTTCTTGCAGCAGTGAGAGTTGTTGTTGTGTTTGCAAAGTTGCTTCTAATGTAAGTAAAGTTTGTCAACCTGGTTTCTAGGCTACCACAGGCCCCTCAAGCATGCTGCAAATGTTAGTCTTTATCAGTGGGATTGGTTCCTGAACTTGTGCCTCAAAGATCTGCATTGTACCTCATAGATTGTAAACTTGACATAAAGTTCACCTTTTCAAAAATGGCTAAGTTACTTTTTCTAATTATGGATTAAATTGGCATGTAATGGTTAAACACATAAGATAAGGCTTGAACACAAAGGATTTGAATTAAATTATTGAGTGTGGATGAGATAAAAGGCCTGTAATGTAGCTTGCACATGCTGAGTTCAAAAATGCCTAAGTTATGAACATGAAAATGGCCATGAACAAAGTGACTTTTGCCCATATTGACAAATTGGATTCTCCCTAACCACAAGGGTGTTTGAGAAGTTCTTGGACATTTTGGAAAGCTTGGAATGTGTACTACAATCCATCTTTGTAAAGCAAATTGAAATTCCAAGTGGAAGCATGTGAAAAGTGGCCATGAAGTTAGGCAAAAATCCTGCCTAGAATAGGTCAAAATTTTTCTAAGTTAAGAATGTTTTGCACCCTTGTTCCAAAAATCATAATTTGCGCTACATGCTTATTTTGAGGAAACTTTGTGAATCAAAGTTGTAGATTTTGCAATGGACTACAACTTTCATGTTTTGAGTTTTTCTTGAATCCAAATGTATCTTGATGAAAAGATGGGACAAAGTTAGGAAAAAATTAGGAATTTTCATAACTTAGAAAAATTCTAAGTTATGAAAATTCTTCATTTTAAACCCTAATTTGTAAATTTTGATTTCTTGATGAACAAGTTTCATAATTTGACATGTCTTGATGAAAAATGAATCTTGACACTTGATTTTGACCAAAAAGTCAAAGTTTGACTTTTCAGTATACAGTTAAATTTGGCTAAGTTGACTGGAAAATTCATCTGTCAATCTTGTGCATTTGGGATCTTTTGAACTTGTTGAACATAATAAGACAATGCCATTGGGTCCTTGAGTCCATATGTGAGCTTGGTTTTCCATTGGCTAGGTTAAACAGTCAAAAATTGCCTTTGTGCAGTCAAAAACCCTAAAAATGACCATTTTGCCCTTTTGGTGATCTAATCAAATTTCTTGTGGAATTGTGATCCAAACTTGATCAAATGGTCCATATGAGTTCATAATGTTGATATGGGTCAAAAATCATGAGTTTTGACTGTCAATTGACCATAGTTGACTTTTTCCCCAATACAGCTGATTTCTAGGTCAATTGTCCAATTGACTGGGCAAAGATTGGAATCAAGGCTTGAAACTTGGTATGGATAAACTTGTGAGTCTAATATGAAGCATGGAAGTCACTTTGGGCCTTTTGGGTCAAAACATCTTTGTGCAAACTCAAACCCTAATTTGGGTCAACAGTGCAAGGAGGAGTCTTGAGCAGGGCAAACCCTAGCTTGATCTTGAGCTCCAAGGGTCTTGTGGTGAGAAAATGTTGAGGAAATGGGAGGGCAAATTTTGGGGTACAACAGTTGCCCCTGTTCAATCTTCTTGAACCTGAAGAGTTAGATTGGCAAGTTTGCCTTTCGCGACTCGAGGGTAAAAGGAGATTGGACACTAGAGTGCCCTGAAATTTGCACTCGCATGCTGGAGTATCAGCAATGTGATGGCGGGAATGGGCTTATAGATGCCATTTGGAGATAGGATGGATAGGAGGATGGGATTATAGATGCCATCTGGAAGTGTGACAGAACCTTGTCGGGAATGGGCTTATAGATGCCATCTAGAAGTGTTGATCGCGTAAGAGATTCCTTAGCGAGAACTTGCGTATTTTGAGAAAGAAAGATGGTTTCTTGGCTTGTTACAGGTGTTGATCTTCAAACTCTTCATGTTGACATGCCCTGGATAGATACAGGTATCGAATCTACAATTAGTTGCTCACAGACGTGCCCTGGCTAGATACAGGAATCGAATCCGGAACTTCAAAAGGTTGCTTACAGACGTGCCCTGGCTGGATACAGGTATCGAATCTCTAAACTCTTCGTGCAGACGTGCCCTAGCTAGATACAGGTGTCGAATCCACAATCAAAAACTCACAGATACGCCCTGGCTGGATACAGGTATCGAATCTGGAAATTGTCGTTTTCAGATATGCCCTGGCTAGATACAGGAATCAAATCTGGAATTTGCAAAAGGTTGGTAGAGATAGCTTTCCTGGCTGGATACAGGTGTAAACCTCTGACCTGAGAATGAAAGATAATTTCCTGTCCTGTTACAGGGGTTGATCTTCAAACTCTTGATGCAGATATGCCCTGGCTAGATACAGGTATCGAATCTACAATCAATCACTCACAGATGTGCCCTGGCTAGATACAAGAATCGAATCTGGAATTGCGATAGTTGATAGTAATCATCTTTGGATTGACCTTTTCCTGAAAAGGCAAAACATCAGTTGTATGCAATGTCATGATGTATGAAATGCATGATGTCATGATGCTCAAAATGAGATAGTGTTATATGCACTTTATCATGTATGTAAGCAGAATGTATGAAATGTGAAATGTCTATGAATGTATTTGCGTCTAGGAAAATAAATCCTTGACGAGTGCCGGGAGTTTGTTGAATCCTGGGCTGATGTTTTGAAGAGTAGGGTTCTTCATTTCCGCTGGGGATGATGGTTGCAAGAATAAACCGGTAGGAGAAGATGACTCCATTGGGGAATAAACTTGTTGGAGAGATTACTCTGAGGGGAATAAAATAGGTGAAGAGATTACTCTGCGGGGTATTACTCTGTGGGAAGAGATACTTCGCTGAGGTTTTGATGAGAGCTCCGCTGGGGATTCCACTGATAAGTTATGTTGGGGAACTTGATGAACTCCGCTGGGGAATAGGAAGAACTTCGTCGAGGACGAACTTTCTGTGGTAATTAGCTGAGGATAACCCAGTTATAAGCTCCGGTGGGGAAATAACCTTTGAATAAAGTCGGGAGATGCGTTCGTACTCTGCAGGTGATAAGCTTCCAGAATCTACTGGGGATAAGCTTCCAGAATCTACTGGGAAGGAGGATTCAAAACTTTCCTGGGGAAACTTTTCAGGCTGTACTGGGGGAATGGCTCCACTGGGGTGTCTTATATTCCGCCGGGGAACAATCTTATACTAAGACTGCCGGGGATGCTTGTTGAGGAATGTCTGTATACTCTGCTGGGGAATATTGAGATTTTCTGGGGATACTCAACTTCCTTAAGGCTGACAGTAGACTAACTCTGCTTGGGAGAGTATCGCTGACTTGATAGGGGAATATTGTGCCTTTTTAGGGCTGATGGGAGACCAACTCTTCCTAGGGAGAGTATTGCTGAATCTTGTCTTACTCTATGGGGAGTTGAGGTGACTTGATTACGTTCTTCAGCTGAACTTACCTTGGTACCTCGGTGGACAGAGCAACTAGGTCGCTTAGACAACTCTAAATTGCCCATGTTTCTGATGTCACCTGTAATTAGTCCTTTGTTCTGTATGCAAGTATTTATGAGTTATAAATTAGTGTCAAATGCATATATCAAAAATGAACATTGGACGTTCTTTGCAAAATAAAACAGATAAAGGAAAAACAATTGGATAATTTGTCTGAAAAATTGAACTTGTATTGATTTTGAAATTTGCCTGTAAATAGGCGTTTTATGTACAGGAGGCTGACGTCCTAGTAAGAGAACGCCGCCGAGCAATATAGAGTTTATACAATTTTGTGAAAAGGAAACAAAACAGCTATGTGAAAATAATCCCACTAGGTTCCAACTCTGCTATCGCCTTTATGTCTTCAAGCGTCTCATCACTTTGCTGCTTAGTTAAATATGAAGTTGATTGATCGATGCCGTCTGAGCCCGATAATTGATGTTGAATTCTGAATGCAAGGTGATCCAATGAGACATAGTATTACGCTTTATCCCTAACTTTTGCCTGGACCGCCCTTTCGGGTTTTCAGTCCACCGGGATACCCACTTTTGCCCAAGCCGCCTTTTCAGGTTTTCGACTTACCGGGTGTACAGATTTTTTTCATTTCATCCCTTATTTTTGCCCGAACCCTTTTGGTTCGCCGGGAAGCCCTTATTTTTTCCTAGGTGTGTTAACCTAGTGGGTCTTTGATTCATGCGTAGTATCTTTTTACTATGTCTGCATTGGCAGGGTGAGGAAGGTCGTCACCATCCATGGTGGTTAGAATCATAGCCCCTCCTGAGAAGATATGTTTAACCACAAATGGCCCTTCGTACGTAGGGGTCCATTTGCCCCTGGGATCACTTTGAGGAAGAATGATGCGCTTGATTACCAGGTCTCCGACTTGATACTCTTGTCGTCTGACTTTCTTGTTAAATGCCCTGATCATCCGTTTTTGGTACGTATGACCATGACAAATAGCAGTAAGTCTCTTTTCATCAATTAGGTTTAATTGATCAAGCCGAGTCTGGATCCAGTCATCTTCGCTCAAGTCTGCATCCTTCATTATCCGGAGAGAGGGTATCTGGACTTCAATAGGCAAGACCGCCTCCATTCCATAGACCAAGGAAAAGGGAGTTGCCCCTGTTGACGTCCGTGCTGAGGTACGGTACCCATGAAGAGCAAACGGTAACATTTCGTGCCAATCTTTGTAGGTCACTGTCATCTTCTGCACAATCTTCTTGATATTCTTATTTGCTGCTTCTACAGCCCAGTTCATCTTCGGCCGGTAGGGAGAAGAGTTGTGGTGTTGTATCTTGAATTGCTCGCAGAGCTCAGTGATCATCTTGTTGTTGAGATTGGTACCATTATCCGTAATGATCCTCTCAGGTACATCGTATCGACAGATCAGGTTATGCCGAATGAACCGTGCCACGACGTTCTTGGTTACCGTAGCATAGGAGGTTGCTTCAACCCACTTTGTGAAGTAATCAATCGCTACCAAGATGAATCGATGCCCGTTGGAGGCTGTAGGTCTGATTTCGCCGATCATATCAATGCCCCACATTGCAAAAGGCCAAGGTGCTGTCAAGACATTCAGAGGAACCGGAGGAATGTGCACCTTATCAACATAGATCTGGAATTTATGACAAGTTCGAGAATGCTGATAATAGTCGGCTTCCATTGTGGACCAAAAATATCCTGCCCGAAGGATTTTCTTTGCCATGGTGTGTCCACTGGAATGTGTTCCGAAAGTACCTTCATGTAGCTCTGCCATGATCCTTTCTGCTTCAGTCTTATCCACACAACGCAGTAAGGTTGAATCATGGTTTTGCTTGTAGAGAATGTGGTTGCTGAGGAAGAACTTTTCCGCAAACCTTCTCAGGAACTTCTTGTCATTGACAGATGCACCCTCGGGGTATTCTTGAGCTTTAAAGTACCTCTTTACTTCATGATACCAGGGTTTTTCTGTTACCTCTTCAGCCTCAAGATCACAGTAATATGCAGGTTCGTCCAACTTCCAAATAATGATCCGGGGCGCCTCGTTGTCCCATTTGACTTTAAACATAGAGGACATCGTAGCCAATGTGTCCGCTAACTGATTCTCCTCTCTTGGGAAGTTTTCAAAAGTTATCTCCTCGAAGTGGGGAAGCAATGTCAGCACATATTCTTTGTAAGGAATAAGATTTGGGTGTTTCGTGTCCCACTCGCCTTTGACCTGATTGATCACGAGAGCGGAATCTCCGAAGACACTCAGAAACTTGATCCTTAAGTCAATTGCAGCTTGAAGACCCATGATGCATGCCTCATACTCCGCAATGTTGTTGGTGCAGTTGAAACATAGCCGGGCGGTGAGTGGAGTATGAGTGCCTTTGGGGGATATGATCACAGTGCCGATACCATTACCCAAAGCGTTCGAGGCTCCGTCAAAGTGCATAGACCATCGGGATCCTTCCTCAGGTCCTTCATCCGGTCCAGGTACTTCACAATCAGTCACTACCATGACATCCTCGTCTGGAAATTCAAAGTTCATCGACTGGTAATCATCCACTGCCTGGTGTGCCAAATGGTCTGCCAATACACTTCCCTTGATTGCTTTTTTGAGTCGTGTACTGGATGTCATATTCCGTCAAGATCATTTGCCATCTTGCTATTCTTCCAGACAGAGCAGGCTTTTCGAATATGGACTTGATTGGATCCATTTTTGAAATCAACAGAGTAGTGTGAGTCAACATATACTGTCTCAGCCGGCGAGTAGCCCATACCAAAGCGCAGCAAGTTTTCTCGAGCAGTGAGTACCGGGTCTCACAGTCGGTAAACTTTTTCCTAAGGTAATAAATGGCGTGTTCTTTTCGGCTAGACTCGTCATGCTGCCCCAGCACACACCCCATTGATTTGTCAAGTACTGTCAAGTATAAGATTAGAGGTCTCCCTTCAACCGGTGGCATAAGAATGGGTGGTTCTTGGAGATACTCTTTGATATTTTCGAAAGCGGCCTGACATTCATCATTCCAACGTACTACTTGATCTTTCTTCAGCAGCTTGAAGATTGGCTCACAGGTAGCAGTTAGATGCGAGATGAATCGGGCAATGTAATTCAACCGTCCTAGAAAGCCTCTGACTTCTTTCTCTGTCTTGGGAGTTGGCATCTCTTGTATGGCTTTCACTTTGGTAGGGTCCACTTGAATACCTTTGTCGCTTACGATGAAGCCTAGCAATTTTCCAGATCTCACCCCAAAGGTGCATTTGTTTGGGTTCAACCTCAGCTTGTACAACTTCAGATGGTCAAACAGCTTCCGTAGATGGTCAAGGTGTTCCTCCTCAGTTTGGGACCTTGCAATCATATCATCGACGTATACTTCTATCTCGTGATGGATCATATCATGAAATAAAGCAACCATGGCACGTTGGTAGGTTGCCCCAGCATTCTTCAACCCAAAAGGCATGACCTTGTAGCAAAAGGTGCCCCACTGGGTGACGAAAGTGGTCTTCTCCGTGTCTTCAGGAGCCATCTTGATCTGGTTATAACCGGAGAAGCCGTCCATGAAGGAGAACACCTTATGCTGAGCAGTATTGTCAACCAGAACGTCGATATGAGGCAGAGGGAAATCATCCCTAGGGCTGGCCCTGTTCAAATCCATGTAATCAACACACATTCGGACCTTACCATCCTTTTTCGGCACTGGAACCACGTTGGCAATCCACTGAGGGTAAGAAGTTACTGCTAGAAACTCGGCATCAAATTGTTTCATAACCTCGGCTTTAATTTTCTCGGACATTTCTGGACGCATACGGCGGACTTTCTGTTTTACCGGAGGGCAGTCTTCCTTGGTAGGCAGGTGATGAACCACAATGTCGGTATCCAACCCAGGCATGTCTTCGTACGACCAGGCAAAGATTTCCACATAGTCATGCAGCATCTGAATCAACCGTTGTTTCACATTGAGCTCTAGATTGGCACCAATCTTGACTTCCTTTCTGTCTGTCTCAGTACCCAGATTTACCGTTTCCACTGGCTCTTCATGTGGCTGAATGGCCCTCTCTTCCTGGAGTAGCAGTCTTGCAAGTTCACCAGGCACTTCGCAATCATCTTCACCTTCGTCTTCGGCTAAGTTGATCGGATTTTCGAAGTCATAACTGGCAGTAGCAGAGTCGTTACCAGTGAGATCCAAAGTGGATTGGAACCTGTATAGGTGAGTGTGTGTAAATATAGTTGTTTTGCAATATATAAATAAGAAAGAAAAGGAGCGCAAGATTTTGAAATGCAACAAACGTCCAATGTTTTTATTGATGATATATGAAAATGACACACAAAAAGCCCTCACAAATGGAGCCACGGTGCCCCGGGTAGGACACCGGGCCATAAAAGTTTCAACATATTGTTTGTTACAAATTGAAAACAAAAGAGTTCATTACTGAGTGACAAAAGTAATAGGTGTGAAGTCTTTGGCAGTCCAGTTGCTTGGTCCACCGTCGGTTGTTGGGTAGATCCAGCTGTCGAATTCAGATTCCTCCATGTCGTCTTCAATAGCATTCACTCTCGGGTTGGTGATGAACACAAGAGGTTTTCCAATCCTTGCTTTACGAACAGCCCTCTGAGCCTCTACAGTGAAGCCCAAACCAAAATTGTCAGTCTTTGGAGTGAAGTCAGGAAGTTGGCCCCAGTTTGCGCACTCACCCTTCTCAATCACAGCCCGGGCATCCTTTAAGGAAGCCATCTTCAAAGGAGGGTCTTCAATCACAGTTTCACCTGATGCCAGTGTCTGAGGCACCTCTTCAAAGTTTTGAAAGGGGGTCTCAATGAACTCCCCATCCATCTCTATGTACCAGAATGAGTTGAGGTGGCTGACCATATACTCTTCCTCCCCCTGAACTGTAACAATTTTTCCTCTAACCGGGTACTTAAGCTTCTGATGTAGTATGGAGGTCACAGCTCCAGCCTTGTGGATCCATGGATGACCCAGCAAACAAGAGTAGGATGGACGGATGTCCATCACATAGAAAGTTGAATCAAAAACTTGAGAACCAACCCTGATTGGAATGTTAACTTCACCATGTACCATCCTTTTCGAACCGTCAAAGGCTCGGACAACAATGTTATTGGGCTTGAGCTCCAGACCCTCACAATCCATCTTGTCTAGGGCCTTCTTGGGCAACACATTCAATGAAGAACCGGTGTCTACCAACACATGGGCAAGAGTAGTGCCCCTGCATTCAATGGAGACATGCAGGGCGTCGTTATGGTTCTTTCCTTTGGCAGTCAGATCGGCGTCAAAGAAGCCCAAACCATTATCGGCAGTCAAGTTGGCCACACAATCGGTAAATTGATCAGCAGACATTTCTTGTGGCACATGGGTCGTATTTAGGAAGGAGATCAGAGCCTTGGCGTGGGCCTCTGAACACAACAACAGTGATAGCATAGAAATCTTTGATGGGGTGTGCCCCAGCTGCTCAACTACGTTGAAATCACTTTTCTTGATAATCATGAGGATCTCCTCCATCTCTTGCTGGGAGGCTTCAACAGTGGTTGTCTTTGGTGCCTCTGTCAGGGCAGGCAAATCAGTAGCAATCCCTTTGCCCCGAGCGTCAGATGACTCGACAGCAGGGGTAGAAACAGGAACTTGATCCGGAAGGTAAGCAGGCACACTTGCAGGTGTGATGATAAGAGGTTTCTGAATAGCTGGTGGCGCAATATCTGGTGAGAACAGCCTACCACTGCGAGTAATTTTGGAAGGCCCGGTGATGTTACTGACGCTGGTACTAGTATCAAACTCTTGCTTAACTCCAAGCACATAAATATCTGCCCCATAGTGCCAAGGGACAGCTTTGTCGGATGTATAGGGGAGAGGCCCCGAAACAGTGATGATGATAGGAGCAATCTTCTGAGTGGACATGATTTTGACAGGCTTCTTTGAAGGAGCCTTAGGAGGGTTGTTGAAAATAGTAACAATAGAAACTTCTTCGATAGGGGTAGCAGGAACAGCAATCTTCTCGAACAAGATTTCTTTGCTATCCATCAGGCTTTGGATACCTGATTTCAGCAAGGGACAACCAACAGGTGAAATAGCACATAGAAGGCAACCTTTACTACATCCCGAAAATAAACCGGCTAGCAACAGGTTCCTCTTGACAATCAAAAACGGAGTAACAATCTCTTCCACGGAGGCTACATACCGGTCTTCTTCCACAGCATTCACTCCATGCTGGGGCATGGGAGTAGTCACAACATTGGGTCTTTCGGGCGCCTCAAACTGTATTTCTTTGGCATCAATAAGGTCTTGAACCTTATTCCTCAGAGCCCAGCAATCGTCCATAGTATGCCCCAGGCTATCAGAGTGATAAGCGCAGCGGGCATTGGGGTTGTACTTTGGAGAAGCTGTGTTTACTACCTTCGGAGCTTCCTTGACGGTTACCAGATTGATTGACAGTAGTTGCGGCAAAATCTGAGACAGGGTCATGTTGAGCCGAGTGTACTGCCTTTTGGGCCTCTCACCCCTTTGTTGATTATACTGCTGAGGAGCAGCAGCAGGCTTTGAAATTACCAATGCATTGACAGCTTGGCGGCGTTCCGGCTTAACTTGTCTTCTGGGACCATAAACAGCACTGGCTTCCTTCTTGAAGGGCTTCTTTTCAGTACTCGCGGAGGCACCTTTCTGTATCTTCCCCGACTTGATACCAGCTTCTATCCTCTCACCAGTCAAGATCAAATCTGTAAACCCAGCAGAAGAATTACCAATCAGATGGTTGATGAATGGACCAGAAAGGGTCCCCAGGAACATGTCAACAAGTTCACGGTCAGTCAAAGGCGGCTGCACCCTACCAGCCAGGTCTCTCCACTTTTGTGCATACTCCTTGAATCCTTCGCCCGTTCCCAGTGACATACCCTGAAGTTGGGTACGCGTGGGAGCAAGGTCAGAATTATACTAATACTGTTTATAAAACGCAGTAGCCAAGTCCTCCCAGTTTCGGATACTGGCTCCATCCAGCTGATAGAACCATTCGAGTTGAGCCCCTGAAAGGCTATCCTGAAAGAAATGGATCCAAAGGTTCTTGTCTGTAGTGTAAGGTTGGATCTTCCTTACATATGATCTGAGATGCATCTTCGGGCAGAATAGCCCGTTATACCTTGCAAAAACTGGCACTTTGAACTTCGGGGGGATCACAATTCCAGCAACTAATCCCAAATCTTCGAAATCTAAGCCGGGAACTCTCTGCAGCTCCATAGCTGCCAACCTGTCTTCTAAGCCTTTGTACTTATCATCGGCGGGCGGGTATTGTTGCTCAGAGTAGTCTTCGTCTTCTTCAGCCTCTCCTTCTTCAGCTTCAGATTCGGAAGGTACCGCAGCCGCATTCCCTTTACTGGTTCCCTCTTCAGATGTAGGGGGAAATTCAATCACTCTTCTGGCTTCACCCTCAAACCTTCTTCCTAAGGTAGCCACCCCGATTCTTTTCTTCTTCTTTTTCACTTGCTCTTTGTTCCCAAGCAGGGCTTTCAGATCCTCCTGACCCTTTGCCAAGGTCATCAGGAGTTGTTGAAACTGTGAGTTCTGAGACTGCAAGTCCTTGACCGTCTGTTCGAGATCCATCTTACTGAAATAAACAGTAGAAAGATAAGGAAACCTGGTGTGGAGACCTGCTTATGCGCATGATGAATGATATGCTTATGTATGCAATGCATTCAAGGATTTAGAAAATTCAAAATTGTTGCAAACAAAAAGAACGCACGTCATATTAAGAAGAAATTTGTCAGTACATAAATGCCCCATGGGCCAAATATTACAAAAAACTTCTCAAGGTAAAAAGACGTTGCGCATCCTCTTTGGTTCGATGTAGGTGTTGAGGGTCTCTTCCTCATGGAGTCGGCGGGTAAGCTCCAAAACCTTCTTCTTACTGGCGTAGAAGCTGGCTTCAAAAGTGTTACGTTCCTCCTTGAGTTGGATCCAACTCTTCTGCATCTCCTCCCACGATGTAGGCATGTCAGGATACAGGATGGTGTAGGGAACCTCCCCTTCCTTAACAGGGCTCTTTAATCACAGGGAGAACATGAGGGTAGGGCATCATTAGACTATGGGCTCGGGTTCGTACCCACTTGAGGTAAGGCTCAAGAGGGATGGAATTCTTGTGCCCCAATGTCTTGTTTTCTACCTTGTTAGGCATCCTCCAAGCTCTGATGAATCTTTGGCGAAGTCCTTGCGCATCGTTGTCGAAGTCAAAAACTAAGTCAGGAATCAACATGTCATGAGGGCCATCCCTCCGTGCATATCCAAATTGTCTCAAAGCTAGACAAGGGTTGTAGGTAATGCCTCCTCTAATGCCAAGTAATGGAACATTAGGGAACTCTCCACAATGATCGACGATGATGACATTTTCTCTGGACCGAGAGCACCAATGTACATCAGAGTGAGTGAGGGGCATCAACCGTTGTGACCACCTTAATCCTTGGTCATTCTTCAAGATAGATTGTGGAAGGTGCGAAATAAACCACCTTGCAAGGAGAGGAGTACAACACATGAGAACACCCCTCTTTCTCATTGTTCGTGTGTAAAATGAGTGAAGAATGTCCCCAAGCAATGTTGGTATTGGATTTCTGGATAAGAAGATCTTGACGGCGTTGACATCTATAAGCTGGTCAGGATTTGGGAACAAGACCAACCCATAAATGAGGAGTGCCACAATTTCTTCAAAGGCTTGTAGGTCCAATGAATGCCAACACTCTTGTGCCTTCTCAAACAAGAATTTTGCCAAGAAGCCTTTGACACCACTTCTAGTTTCCCAATGCCCCTTGATGTCAGATGGTTGCAAGTGTAGTGCTTGAGCAACATATTCAGGCTTTGGTTCTTTTTCTGTACCGTTGTAGGGTAGTTGATTAAGAATAGGAATTCTCAGGAGTTGAGAAAATTCCTCCAAAGTGGGCACCAATCGGTAGTCGGGGAAAGTGAAACAGTGGTGAAGGGGGTCAAAGAACTGGAACAACACCTTTACCATGTCCTCTTCAATGTTGGTGTTGACTAGGCTGAGCAGTCTACCATGTCTTTCACTAAAGGGAGAGCTTTCCGGAATTCTTGATGTGAGCTCCTTGAGTTGAGGAGGGATTCTCACAAGGTTGACTTGGATAGTTTTCCTGCGAGGAATTTCCATGACCTACAAAACAAGAACAAAGATGAAGATCTAAACCCTTGAAATGGTTAGTGAATGCATATGATGCTTTATGATGTATGCACAAAACATATGTACAAGCAATTCACACAAAACCCTAGTTTCAGGCTTGCATGGGGTTTCATAGGTAAGTACCCTCTTGAGTGTAGTTGGCTTAAAAACCTGTCCTATAAATAGTAACTGGGTTCTAAGGAGCTCAATATCATTGAATTGTTTTCTATGTTCATTGTTTTGGTTTAGCAACTTAACTAGCAACCAAAATATTCCAAGAAAACAACCCTCAATGAGTGTAGTATCGAGTATCTACCAACTTCGGACTGCACCAAAGCCGGTCATCTCACTACCCCTAATGAAAGGCCAAGATGGTTAAGTAAGGTTCTAGGTCATTAGTGCTTAGTGACATCACTCAGCGGCCCCGTACTCTCCTTGATTGAACTCAAGGGTTACCGGTACTCACAAATATGTCGCACTAATATAGCTATTGCTTCAACCGTGTCGGTATACCCCGCATAGTTTCCACAACGTATTGCTATCTATGAATGTTTCTCCAAATCCGGGTGTAGGATTTCAAGCCCAAACAAGAGAGCCAAGATATAAAGCAATCAAAGCAAACGATTAGTCATGCAAGAGGGTGATCTAAGCCCTAAGGTTACTCCACTTTAAAATTCAATTCCCCAGTAGAGTCGCCAGTTCTGTGATACGGTGGGAGAACTGACTTGAGGTTTTGCATTTGTGTTCGCAAATGTTTCGGTTGAGCAAGAGTCGCCACCGACTTTTTATTTTATCCTAAGGAAAGGTTAAAAAGCACAGCAAAAACCTTTGAGATGTTTTCTTGGGTTCGGGGAGTAGATTATAGAAAGGGAAGGTATTAGCACCCTTTCTATCCATGGTTATCTATGGGCTCTTAGTTACTTTCTTAGATCAACTTGCCTTGATTTTCAATTGTTTGAAATGGTGCTTTCAATTGTTTGAAATGGTGCTTTGTATATGGGTTTGAAAATGTTTTGAAAAGAGGCCAATGTGGTGGCAACCTTTGTAATGATCCATGTTGGGATGTATACAAAGGTGTATGTCTTTTGAAAAGTTTTCAATGTTTTTGAAAGTTGTTTTGAAAGTGTGTTGTGATGTGTGGTTTTGAAAAATAGGCAAGTGTTTTTGTTTTGCAAGTTGGCAAGTAACCAAGAGTTGTCTACTCCTAAATTTACTCAAAGATTTTTCCTATGTTTTTAACCCTTTTAACAATTTTGTTCCACCATTGTATTTGGTGGACAATCTTGTGTTAGGATGTGAACGGGACGGGCACGGGTCATCGTTTAGACCATGATTGCAATGGTGCCAAGTGTCTTTGGGCAATTTTTCCTTTAAGGGACTTGATCATTTTTTAGGCAACTTTCGAAAGCGTCATCGAGGGACTATGATCATTTGAATTTGTTTTGTTTTTGCCAAAGACACCTAACATGCAACATGGCCCATTATTGAAGGCAACAAGTGGAGTAACCCTAAGGGGTGCAAGTGTGATTGGTGTTGTCCATTTTCATGCTTTGTTATCTTTGAATTAGGTCAAGCTATTGTTTGGTTGATTTTTGCATACAAAACCTAAGTCTACCATGGCATATTTATAAAGCTTTAAAATGCGGAATTAAAAGTTCTAAATTATTACAACACAATTATGGGATGGGGGGTACAAATGTTCAAATGGGGATATATATAGCAAGAAAAATTAAACCTAAACTATTACATCCATATTGAATTATACAAATTATTTAATTGCATAATAATTAAATAAAATAAAATAAATATGCAAGATGCAAAAATGATTTTCATATGTATGTAAAAAGGTATTTTTCATGTGACAAATAAACAAAAATAAAAAGATTAATTTTGGGTATTTTTATGTTTTAGGGCAAAACCCTAATTTTGCAAATAAAAGGTATTTATTATTTAATATATACAATGTTTATTAATTATATAAAAAAAGGAAGTATATTGTAAAAAAAGTATTTTTGAGGTCAAATATTAATAAAAAATAAAAAGTATTATTTTTTGTATTTTTATCCTAAATATTCTGAATAAATATGTAAGTATTTATAATTTTTACTAAATATATTAAATATGTACAAAAATAAAATATTTAATATTTACAAAAAAAGGTATATTATTTAGAAAATGTTTTCAAAAGATAAAATAAAATAAAATCAGAAAATAGAATGTATTTTGTATTATTTTAAGTATTTTAAGTAAAAGTATATTATATATTTATTTACATATAAACTAAATGAAGCAAAATAAATACCAAATAAAATGCAAAAAATGTGAGAAAAATATTTTTAATGTTTTTTCATGCTTAAATAAAAATATAGAATCCAAATCAAAAGGAAAAAATAAAAAATGACAAATATATCATGCAATGGGCCAGGGGGGTGTGTGAAATAAAGTGGTGCAAAAAGGAAAACAGAACTCAGGTCCAGCCCAAGCCTATCTTCTTCAACCTCCAGCCAATTTGTCTCAAAAACGCGCGTTTTTCATACTGATTCAAACATCCTGATTCTTGGACTTTCAAGCAAAACTCATAACACCAAAAATGTAGAGCATCAAGAGACGAATCCAGACATATAAAGAACTTGACTTAACTCTAAGAAATGAAAGAGAATTTCTTCATCCCTAATTCCTGACCTAAGTTTTTTCTAATGCTCAAGTTCCAAATTCTCTCAGTACACACAACATAAATGCAAAGTAATTATATGTGTAGCTTCAGGGCCATGAGTAGAGCATTTTTCATTCATAAACCTAAGGCTAACTCTTCCTAGATTGAGAGATAGAAGTCCAAAGTTTTACCTGTTTCAGCTTGATACTTGTATGACAATGGAGGTACTTTCAAGGCAATGTGAGGACTTGTATAGCTTGCTTGAAGTTCAGGGATGCTTCTCCAACCTTTAGCTTGCTTTGAAACTAAATGAGTCGAGCTATAGAAGTCAACCTGCAAAACAGAAAAAGTGAAAATGGTGAAGTTGGTTAGAGGTGTTACAGTCTGTAGCTAGGGCTTGGGATAGTTTCAATGGATGGTAGGGAGTGTGTTTGAGGTGGTTTGAATGAAAACGCACTAGGGAAATGAACTGTGGAAGTCAATATGCAGAAGATACCCTGTTTTGCCACAAAACTGTGTTTTGATGAATGAGGGAGTCTTGAGGATGGATTGGTCGTGTTTTAGGTTACTTGAGGAGTATGGAATGTGTTCAACAAGTTTGCTTAGGCTAGTTCTTGCAGCAATGAGAGTTGTTGTTGTGTTTGCAAAGTTGCTTCTAATGTAAGTAAAGTTTGTCAACCTGGTTTCTAGGCTACCACTGGCCCCTCAAGCATGCTGCAAATGTTAGTCTTGATCAGTGGGATTGGTTCCTGAACTTGTGCCTCAAAGATCTGCATTGTACCTCATAGATTGTAAACTTGACATAAAGTTCACCTTTTCAAAAATGGCTAAGTTACTTTTTCTAATTATGGATTAAATTGGCATGTAATAGTTAAACACATAAGATAAGGCTTGAACACAAAGGATTTGAATTAAATTATTGAGTGTGGATGAGATAAAAGGCCTGTAATGTAGCTTGCACATGCTGAGTTCAAAAATGCCTAAGTTATGAACATGAAAATGGCCATGAACAAAGTGACTTTTGCCCATATTGACAAATTGGATTCTCCCTAACCACAAGGGTGTTTGAGAAGTTCTTGGACATTTTGGAAAGCTTGGAATGTGTACTACAATCCATCTTTGTAATCCAAATTGAAATTCCAAGTGGAAGCATGTGAAAAGTGGCCATGAAGTTAGGCAAAAATCCTGCCTAGAATAGGTCAAATATTTTCTAAGTTAAGAATGTTTTGCACCCTTGTTCCAAAAATCATAATTTGCGCTACATGCTTCTTTTGAGAAAACTTTGTGAATCAAAGTTGTAGATTTTGCAATGTACTACAACTTTCATGTTTTGAGTTTTTCTTGAATCCAAATGTATCTTGATGAAAAGATGGGACAAAGTTAGGAAAAAATTAGGAATTTTCATAACTTAGAAAAATTCTAAGTTATGAAAATTCTTCATTTTAAACCCTAATTTGTAAATTTTGATTTCTTGATGAAAAAGTTTCATAATTTGACATGTCTTGATGAAAAATGAATCTTGACACTTGATTTTGACCAAAAAGTCAAAGTTTGACTTTTCAGTATACAGTCAAATTTGGCTCAGTTGACTGGAAAATTCATCTGTCAATCTTGTGCATTTGGGATCTTTTGAACTTGTTGAACATGTTAAGACAATGCCATTGGGTCCTTGAGTCCATATGTGAGCTTGGTTTGCCATTGGCTAGGTTAAACAGTCAAAAATTGCCTTTGTGCAGTCAAAAACCCTAAAAATGACCATTTTACCCTTTTGGTGATCTGATCAAATTTCTTGAGGAATTGTGATCCAAACTTGATAAAATGGTCCATATGAGTTCATAATGTGTATGTGGGTCAAAAATCATGAGGTTTGACTGTCAATTGACCACAGTTGACTTTTTCCCCAATACAGCTAATTTCTAGGTCAACTGTCCAATTGACTGGGCAAAGATTGGAATCAAGGCTTGAAACTTGGTATGGATAAACTTGTGAGTCTAATATGAAGCATGGAAGTCACTTTGGGCCTTTTGGGTCAAAACATCTTTGTGCAAACTCAAACCCTAATTTGGGTCAACAGTGCAAGGAGGAGTCTTGAGCAGGGCAAACCCTAGCTTGATCTTGAGCTCCAAGGGTCTTGTGGTGAGAAAATGTTGAGGAAATGGGAGGGCAAATTTTGGGGTACAACAATGGCGATGGAGTTTATGTCTTGTTTTGACATGATTATGGTGATTATGTGATGATATTAAAGTGTTGATCTTATACACTAAATGATGATTTTAAAGTATGTGAAATTTGATATTTGTTGACATATTCTTATTAATCTATATCATTTATGATTCCAAAACTATTTATATATTTTATCATGCCTTTAATTATATGTTTTGGAGTATCTCACCCTTTACTTGTTTCACCGTTGCCTTTATATTGGTAACGTGCAGGTGATCCGCGAGGATGATGAGGATTAGCTCGAGTCTCTTTATTTTGAGTCGCTCTGCTCTGATAGTAGTAACACTAGGGATTTGGGCGATGTTATTATTTTGATAGGATAGTTCATGTATACTATCTTATGACTTTATGTATTGATGATAACATGATGATACGTACATTTTGTGAACACATCTGCTGTGCTGTGATTAGTCATATGTTTATATGATGATTTATGTTATGAATCGGTATATCTGACTTTTGATTTTGTAATCTGCATTATAATGCAAAGTGATGAAAAAAACGAATATGTGATACCTCAATTTATGTTTGGATGAAATTTTGAAATAATGATTTTATTATTAATTACGAGGGGTAGAATTGGGGTGTTACCGTACCTGGTGGGTAGAGCAACTGTAAGGTTTGGACATTTCTTGTTTGCCCCTGTTCCTGGAATTACGAGTAATTGTCTTTTGTTTCTTATGTAAATATTTATGAGCAACGATTATTTTCAAATGCATATATCAAAAATGAATCATTGGACGTTCTTGCAAAACAAAACAGAAAAAGAAAACACAAGTTGAAATTTCTTTGTGAAAATGAATTGTATTGATTTTTGAAGTTAGCATGTAATAGGCGTTTTGTACAAGATGCTGACGTCCTAGTAAGAGAACACCGTCGAGGATAGGAATTATACAACTTGTGAAAAAGAAAGAAAAACAGCTATGTGAACAATCCCACTGGGTTCCAACTCTGCTATTGTCTTTATATCTTCGAGCGTCTCATCACTTTGCTACTTGGTCGAAGGTAGATCAGATTGATTGACACCTTCCGAGCTTGATAGTCGATACCGAAGTCTGGTTGCAAGATGATCCAATGAGACATAGTGTTACGCTTTGATCCCTAATTTTTGCCTGGACCGCCCTTTCAGGTTTTCAGTCCACCGGGATACCCTTTTTTGCCCAAGTCGCCTTTTCAGGTTTTTGACTTGCCGGGTGTACAGTTTTTTTCATTTCATCCCTTATTTTTTCCCGAACCCTTTTGGTTCGCCGGGAAGCCCTTATTTTTTCCGAGGCCAATCAACCTAGCGGGTCTTTGATTATGCGTAGTATTTTTTCACTATGTCTGCATTGACGGGGTGAGGAAGGTCGTCACCATCCATGGTGGTTAGAATCATAGCTCCTCCCAAGAAAATATTCTTAACCACAAATGGTCCTTCGTATGTGGGGGTCCATTTGCCCCTGGGATCACCTTGCGGCAGTATGATGCGTTTGATCACCAGATCCCCGACTTGATACTCTTGTCGTCTCACTTTCTTGTTAAAAGCCTTGATCATTCACTTTTGATACGTCTGACCATGACAAATAGCTGTAAGTATCTTTTCATCGATTAAGTTCAGTTGATCAAGTCGGGTATGGATCCAATCATCCTCTCTCAAACCTGCATCCTTCATAATCCGAAGAGAGGGTATCTGGACTTCTATGGGTAGGACCGCCTCCATGCCATACACCAGAGAGTAGGGTGTTGCCCCTGTCGACGTCTGTGCTGAGGTACGGTACCTATGAAGAGAAAATGGTAACATCTCGTGATAGTCTTTGTATGTCACTGTCATCTTCTGCACAGTCTTCTTGATGTTCTTGTTAGCCGCTTCAATAGCCCCATTAATCTTCAACCGGTAAGGAGAAATGTTATGATGATGTATCTTAAACTGTTTGCAGAGCTCGGTGATCATCATATTGTTGAGATTTGTACCATTGTCCATGATGATCCTCTCTGGTACACCGTATCGACGTATCAGATTATGTCGGATAAACCGTGCCACGAAGTTCTTGGTTACCGTAGCAAAGGAAGCTGCCTCAACCCACTTCATAAAGTAATCAATAGCTACCAGAATGAAACGATGCCCGTTCGACACAGTAGGTCTGATCTCACTGATCATGTCGATGCCCCACATTGCGAAAGGCCAAGGAACTGTCAAAACATTCAGAGGAACTGGAGGTACATGTACCTTATCAGCATAAACTTGGCACTTATGACAGGTCCGAGAGTGTTGATAAGAATCGGCTTCCATAGTAGACCAATAATATCCAGCCCGTAGGACTTTCTCTGCCATGGTGTGTCCACTGGAATGAGTTCCGAAGGTACCTTCATGTAGTTGTGCCATAATCCTTTCTGCCTCGCTCTTGTCCACACATCGTAGTAAGGTTGAATCATGGTTACGCTTGTAAAGAATCCCATTACTGATGAAGAACTTCACAGCGAACCTTCTCAAGAACTTCTTATCATTAACGGATGCACCCTCGGGGTACTCTTGAGCTTCAAGATACCTCTTTACCTCGTGGAACCAGGGTTTATCTGCTACCTCTTCAGTCTCAATGTCACAACAATGTGCGGGTTCTTCCAACCTCTCAATGGTAATCTGGGGAGCTTCATTGTCCCACCTGACTTTGAACATAGAAGACATGGTAGCTAGCGCGTCCTCTAACTGATTCTCCTCTCTCGGGAAGTGTTCAAAGGTTATCTCCTCAAAGTGTGGGAGAAACATCAGTACATACTCTTTGTAAGGAATAAGATTTGGGTGCTTCGTATCCCACTCGCTTTTGATCTGACTGACCACTAGAGCAGAATCTCCGAATACACTCAAGAACTTAATCCTCAGGTCAATAGCAGCTCGAAGACCCGGGATACATGCTTCATACTCCGCCATGTTGTTGGTGCAGTTAAAACATAATCGGGCGGTGAATGGAGTATGACAGCCCTCAGGAGATATGATCATAACACCAATGCCATTACCCAATGCGTTTGAGGCTCTATCAAAATACATAGACCATCGGGATCCTTCCTCAGGTCCTTCATCCGGTCTAGGTTCTTCACAGTCGGTCACCAACATGATGTTCTCATTCGGGAACTCGAAATTCATGGACTGGTAGTCATCCACGGCCTGATGCGCCAAATGATCCGCCAATACACTCCCCTTGATTGCTTTTGGGGTTGTGTACTGGATGTCATACTCGGTTAAGATCATCTGCCATCTTGCTATTCTTCCGGACAAGGCAGAATTTTCGAAGATATACTTGATTGGATCCATTTTTGATATCAATAAGGTGGTGTGAGACAGCATATACTGTCTCAGCCGGCGAGCAGCCCATGCCAAAGCGCAACAAGTTTTCTCGAGCAACGAGTATCGGGTCTTGCATTCGGTAAACTTTTTTCTAAGGTAGTAAATAGCATGCTCTTTTCGGCCATACTCGTCATGTTGCCCCATCACACACCCCATTAAATTATCCAGTACTGTCAAGTATAAGATCAAAGGTCTTACTTCAACTGGAGGCATCAAAATTGGTGGCTCTTGAAGATATTCTTTGATCCTTTCGAAGGCGGTCTAACATTCATCATTCCATTTTACCACTTGATCTTTCTTCAGCAGCTTGAAGATTGGCTCACAAGTAGCAGTCAGATGTGAAATGAATCGGGCAATGTAGTTCAGACGTCCCAAAAAGCCTCTAACTTCTTTTCTTGTTCGGGGAGCTGGCATCTTCTGTATGGCTTTAACCTTGGCAGGGTCCACCTGAATACCTTTATCACTAACGACGAAACCCAGCAGCTTACCAGACCTTACCCCGAACGTGCACTTGTTCGGGTTCAACCTCAGCTTATACATTTTCAACCTGTCGAACAGTTTCTGGAGATGGTCAAGGTGTTCTTCCTCAGTCTGGGACCTTGCGATCATGTCATTCACGTAAACCTCAATCTCATGATGAATCATGTCGTGGAACAAAGCGACCATGGCGCGCTGATATGTTCTCCCAGCATTCTTCAACCCGAAAGGCATTACCTTGTAGCAAAAGGTGCCCCACTGTGTAACGAAGGTTGTTTTCTCCATGTCCTCGGGAGCCATCTTGATTTGATTGTAACCAGAAAAACCATCCATAAAGAAGAAGATCTTATGTTGCGCCGTGTTGTCAACCAGAACATCGATGTGAGGAAGTGGGAAATCATCTTTTGGGCTTTCCCTGTTTAGATCTCTATATTCCACACACATCCGTACCTTACCATCTTTCTTAGGCACCGGAACGACATTGGCAATCCACTGGATAAGAAGTGACAGCTAAAAATCCCGCGTCGAACTGTTTCATGACCTCAGCTTTGATTTTCTCAGACATCTCAGGACGCATACGGTGAACCTTCTACTTTACCGGAGGATAATCTTCTTTAGTCGACAGGCGATGTACCACAATATCGGTGTCCAAACCAGGCATATCTTCATAAGACCGAGCGAAGATCTCAACATAGTTGCGTAGCATCTGTATCAACCGTTGCTTGACACTAGGCTCCAGATTCGCACCTATCTTGACCTCTTTCATGTCTTCTTCTGTAGCCAAATTCACTGATTCCACTGGCTCTTCATGAGGCTGTATGACCCTCTCTTCTTATAGTAACAGTCTAGCAAGTTCCCCAGGCACCTCACAATCATCCTCACCTTCGTCCTCGTCTTGGTTGATCGGATTTTTGAAGTCATAGCTGGCAGTAGCAGAGTTGTTATCAATGGGATCCAGAGTGGATATGGATCTGCATTATGATACGTGAGTGTGTGTAAGAGAATAGTTGTTTTTGATAAAGCGAGAGACAGAAAAAGGAAAACAAGGAGCGCAAAATTTGTAATGCAAGAAACGTCCAATGCTTTACTAATGATATATGAAAATGACAAATAATAAGCCCTCACAAGCAAAGCCAAGGTGCCTCGGGCAAGGCACCGGGCTGTAAAGTTTTAAACTGTTTATTACAAACTTCAAAACAAAAGTCAATTACTGTGGAATAAAAGAAACAGGTATGAAATCTTTGCCGTCCAGTTGTTCAATCCACCATTTGTTGTAGGGTAGATCCAGTTGTCGATATCTGAATCTTCTTCACCACCCTCAACCGCATTAACTCCCTGATTGCTGATATGCAGAGGAGGTCTTCCAATCCGCGCGCGCCTAACAGCCCTTTGAGCCCCTGTCGTAAAGCCCAAACCAAATTTGTCAGCTTTGTGTGTGAAATCAGGGAGCTGACCCCAATTTGCACACCCACCTTTTTCAATTACATCCCTGGCATCCTTGAGAGAAGCCATCTTCATCGGAGGTTTGTTAGCGGCAACTTCAGTTGACGCCAAAGTCTGGGGGACCTCTTCAAAGTTCTGACAAGGGTTTCGATAAATTCCCCATCCATCTCCACATAGCGAAAGGAATTAAGATAACTCACCATATACTCCTCTTCACCTCGTACCGTGTCAATCTTCCCCTTTACTGGATATTTCAATAATTGGTGGAGCATGGAAGTCACGGCCCCAACCTTATGAATCCAAGGGCGACCCAGCAAGCAAGAATATGATGGTCGGATATCCATCACGTAGAAATTAGATGCAAAATTCTGAGAGCCAACTTTAACAGGGACGTCCACCTCCCCGTGCACCATCCTTTTTGACCCTTCGAAAGCCCTGACCACAATATTGCTCGACTTTAGAATCAAACTTTCACAGTCCAGACGGTCTAATGCTTTCTTTGGAAAAACATTCAATGAGGACCTTGTATCCACTAGTAAATGTGCCATAGTAGTGCCCCTGCACTCAATCGATACGTGCAGAGCATCATTGTGATTTCTTCCTTTAGCAGTCAGATCTGCATCTGAGAAACCCAACCCATTATCGGCAGTCAAACTAGCTACGCAATCTTTGAATTGATCAGTCGAAGTTTCCTGTGGAACATGCACAGTTTTGAGGAATGCAATTAAATCCTTTGCATGGGCTTCGGAGCATAATAACAAGGACAACATGGAGATTTTTTACGGGATCTACCCCAGCTGCTCGACTACGTTGTAGTCGCTCTTCTTGATAATCTTCAGAATTTCCTCTATCTCCTGCTTATAGGTTTCTACAATGATCTTCTTAGGTGCCTCCGTCCGGGCAGGCTCACCTATAATTTCTTTGCCCCGAGTCCCAGATGGCTCGGCGACAAGGGTGATAACTGGAATTGGAACTGGGATAGTAGCCGATATAATGGCCGATGGAATGACAACAGGTTTGTGAATAGTCGGCGGGGAAATCTCGGGAGTAAAGATTCTTCCACTTCTGGTGACCTTGCTAGCCCCGACAATATTGCTGATATCAGCTTCCTCACTCTTTAAGTCTTGCTTAACTCCATGGTAATACACATCGGCCCTATAGTGCCAAGGGACAGCCTTATCCGAAGTGTATGGGATAGGACCAGGGACAGTAATTATTAACAGAGAAATTCTTGGAACGGGTGTAATCCTAACTGGCTTTCTCGAGAAAAACTGGGAAGGATTGGCAGAAATGGTTATGATGGCAACGTCTTGAATTGGAACCAACGGAATCATAGTCTTTTCAAATAGGATCTCTTTGTTATCCATCAGGCGTTGAACCCCTGATTTCAATAAGTGGCAACCAGCAGGCATAAATGAACACATGTGGCAACCTTCGCCACAACCCAGAAATAAACCTGCCAACAATAGATTCTTCTTGACTGTCATCAAAGGAGTAGAAATTTTTTCCACGGAGGTCACAAATAAATCATCGTCCACAACATTTACTCCATGACCATGTTTGGGCATAGGAGCAGTTATGACGTTGGGGTTCTCCGAAGCGTCAAACTCAATCTCTTTGGCTTCGATCAAGTCTTGTACCTTATTCTTCAAGGCCCAACAGTTGTTTGTATCATGACCTGGACTTTCGGAGTGATAGGCGCAACGGGCATTCGGGTTATATTGAGGAGAAGTGGTGTTGGGGTTCTTCGGGGCCTCCCTCAGAGTTATCAGATTGGTATTCAATAATTGGGGTAGAATTTGAGACAAGGTCATATTGATCCGAGTGTACTGTCTCTGTGGTCGTTCCACCCTTTGTTGATTGTTGCATTGTGGAGAAACTGTGGGTCTTGATATCACTATCGTATTTACTGCTTGATGGTGTTCAGGTCTTCTTTGGCTCCTCGAGCCATAGACTGCACTAACTTCTTTCTTACCAGTGAAAGGCTTCTTTACTGCACTTGATGAAGTATCCTTCTATATCTTACCACTTCGGATACCAGCTTCTACTCTCTCCCTAGTCAATATTAAATCAGTAAACCCAGATGATGAACTACCGATCAGATGATTGAAAAATGGACCAGATAGCGTCCCCAGAAACATGTCAACCAATTCCCTATCAGACAAAGGGGGTTGGACTCTTCCAGCCAAATCTCTCCACTTTTGAGCATAGTCCTTAAAACCTTCACTTGCACCGATAGACATATCCTGAAGCTGAGTACGAGTGGGAGCAAGGTCGGCATTAAAATGATACTTCCTGTAGAAAGCAGCAGCAAGGTCCTCCCAGTTTCGGACATTAGCTCCTTCCAATTGATAAAACCATTCAAGTTGAGTCCCTGACAGACTATCTTGAAAGAAATGCACCCACAAATTTCTATCAGCAGTGTGGGGTTGGATTTTTAGGATGTACGAGCGGAGATGGAGTTTTGGACAGGATACTTCATTGTACTTGGAAAAAACCGGAGCTTTGAACTTATGAGGGATCACCACTCCTGACACTAGTCCTAGTTCTCCGAAATTCAAACCAGGGATCTTCTGAATCTCCATAGCACTCAGACGGTCTTCTAACTGCTTGTACCTATCCTCGACAGGAGGATATTGCTCCTCATCATAATTTGTATCATCATCAGAGATGGCAGGACTGGGGCCCTTTTCTTCTTCTTGGTTCTCCCCTTCCTTGGATGAAGAGGTCAGATCAGCTTGCTGTTTCAACCTATCTCCAAACCTTTTGCCCATATTCAGAAGAACAACCTTCTTCTTCTTCTTCTTCTTCTCTTTTTCTTTCAGAATCAGGGTCTTCAAATCCTCCTGCCCTTTAGCCAAACTTAAGAGCATCTGTTGGAATTGGGCGTTTTGTGCCTGAATATCTTTGATAGCTTGATCGGAAGACATAACTGCTAAAATAAAAAGCGAAGAAGATGAGAAACATGTAATGGTACCTGTAATGGTGTGCATGATAATGGGATTCGTATGTAATTATTTCAAAGACTTTGGGAGATTTAAATTTGTAAATAAAAAATAAACAAACTTTATTAGATTAACTGGTAACAAGGTTCAACAACGCCTTTGAGGCGTTACAAAGAAATAAACGGAAAACAAATCTAAACAAGAAAAAGAAAAATCAGAAATCCCATGGACGCTTCCCCTTTGTGCTGACGTAGTCATTGATCGTTCTTTCATTCTCGAGTTGCCTGGTGAGCTTCAATATCTTCCTTTCTTGCTCATGGTACTTTTCCCGGTAGGTATCCCTCTCCTCTTTCAGCTGAATCCAGGATCTCTGTAACGCCCCAAGATCAGTGGGCATGTAAGGATAAAGAAATGTATAAGGAATGCCTTCTTCATTAGTGGGCTCCACTATCACTGGCAACACAGCTTCATAAGGCATCCCAAGCTTCTGGGGCTCGAGCTCAGACCCACTGGAGATAAGGCTGCATAGGGAGAGAAGTCCTTGGTCCTAGATCTTGGGGGTCAGATCTATTCACCATGCCCCAAGCTCGTATAAACCTTCGGCGATGCTCGTCAATGTCTTCCTTATAGTCAAATGTAATATCTGTGAGAAGTAGCTCATGGGGATCGTCTCTCTGAGCACGACCAAACTGTCGCAAAGCTAGATAAGGATTGTAGGTTATTCCCCCTCTGATTCCCAGCAATGGGACATTAGGGTATCCCCCTCAACGATCAATGACAACAGTTCTTTCCATAACCCGGGAGCTCCAAATAATGTCTGTATGGGCAAGTGACATTATCTTGTAAGACCATCCCAAACCTTCTTCATTCTTCAACACGGACTTGGGTAGGTGCTAAATAAACCACCTCGACAGCAACGGCATACAACACATAAGAGTCCCTCTTCTACGCACAGTACGAGTGTGGAGGGAATGCAAGATATCACCCAAAAGAGTAGGCACAAGATTGCGAGAAAGGAAGTACTTAACCGCATTCACGTCTATAAAGGAATTTGGATTCGGGAAGAGAACCAAATCGTAGATAAGGAGAGCCAAGATATCTTCGAAAGCCTGAAAATCCAAATTATCCCAGAATAGCTGATCATGGTCTATCAAAAACTTGGCTAGGAAACCTTCGACCCCGCTTCGTGTTTCCCAATTGGATACTACATCAGCCCTTTTTAGATGCAGAGTTGAAGCAATGTCTTCTTGTCTAGGAGCCTCTTCTATACCTTTGAAGGGGATCTGCTCAAGGATGGATATGCCCAATAAGTGAGAAAACTCTTCCAAAGTGGGAACCAGCTGATAATCTAGGAAGGTGAAGCAATGATGCACAAGATCAAAGAACTGGAAAAGCAGACTCATCATCTGCTCATCAAACTTTGAGGTAACCAGGCTAAGAAGCTGACCATGTCTCTTAATGAATGAAGAAGTCTCAGAAACTCTTGAGGCTAACTCTTTGAGTTGAGCAGGTATTTGCACAAAGTTAACTCGGGTGGTATGTCTGCGCACGGAATCCATAATCTGCAAAACAGAACAAAGATAAATCCCCTCGGTCTTTGAAATGGTTAGTAAAATGAAGTATGCATGCTATGTTATGATGCATGATGTCATGATAAAACAAACAACAGGTATAGCAGATAACATACATGGCAAAGGCAAACAAGTCACACAAAAGCCCTTAAGTTTAAGGCTTGCATGAGGTCAAAGGTATTACCCTCTTGAAGTTCAGTTGGTTTCAACCTGTCCTAGCAAAAGTAATCGGGTTCTAGAGGTTCTCAATATCACTGACCATCCTCCATCGGTCATGGTTTCAGCTCACGCAATCTTTTCTTGCAGCCGGAACTATCTCGAGAGTATGGTCTCAATGAGTGTAGTATCGAGTATCAACCAGTTCTCAGCTTTACACCGAGGCCGGCTATCTCACTACTTCCTACTGGCCAAGTTGGTCGATTAAAGGTTCTAAGGTCAGTTGATGCTTAACGACACACATAACAGCCCTGTATTCTCCTCATTTCTCCACAAGGGATACCAATGCCAACCAATGTGCCACATTAACGTAGCTACTTCTTCAACCGTATCGGTCTACTCCTTACAGTTCCCTCATAGTTTATTGCTACTTACCTAAAAGGTGTCCCCCAGATTCGGGTTAGGATCTATAGTAACTCCCAATACAAAACCCTTTAATAGTAAATCAACCAAAACAAACAAGAGATGCAATTTATGATGAACTAATCCTAAGGTATACCCCACTTATTCCTTCCCCAGCAGAGTCTCCAGTTCTGTGATACGGTGGCAGAACCGACTGTTTTGGAAAATGCTAGTTTGCGTTTTGCGTTTGTGTTTGCAAAATGTCGCGGTAAGCAAGAGTCGCCACCAACTTTTATTTTATCCAACTGGAAAGGAAAAAAGCACAGAAAAATTCCTTTTTCTAGATTTTAAGTACGGGGGGTAGATTATAGAAAGGGAAGGTATTAGCACCCTTTCTATCCGTGGTTTTCCACGGGCTCTTAGGTACTTGCTCATCATTTTAAAATTGCTTGTGTGTTTGTGTTTTGAAAAGTTTTGTTTTACCTCGTTTTAACCCTTGCTTCTGTCTTCAAGAGTGTTACGAAGTGTTTTTGAAAACTTTGTTTGAAAAGAGTGTAAGTGTGAAAAAGTTTATTTTGAGCAAATACCTACTAGCATCTACCTACTCGAAAAAAGATTGTTTCTGTTCTTGTTTCCTTTAGACAACGCTATCCTACTATTAATGAGTAGGTAGTACCGTCGTTGGAGTTGTAAGGGTAAATTCGAAAGGGACGTACGATCACTAAAGAAATGTTAGGACATCTTAGTAATAACCCTAATGTCTTAAGATCATATTCGAGGAAACATTTCCGAGGCAACCTTTCTGAGGCAACATTTCCGAGGCAACATTTCCGAACGGGACTTTTGATCTTTGTTTAGACAGGAGGGCAACCACTAAGACACCCTATACTTAATGATCGTTTATCGAAGGCAACCGAAGTGAGAGTATACCTAGGAGTGCGCATGTGCGAGTGATTTGATTTCAGTTATTATCTTTGCACATTTAGGGTTTGCTAGCCATTTTAAATTGTCATGGAATCTTTTCATACAATCCTATTATCATACATCTAACAGTTAATATTTGCGAGAATTAAAATGCGAGAAATAAAAACCTACGCTATTACAAGGCTTCGGAGGAGGGGATTAATTACATAGCCAAAAACCCGTAAAAATGATAAATAAAGAAAATCTTAATTAAACTATTACATACTGTGAGCAGTTACATTAATATCGCAAAAAATAATAAAATAATAAGCGCGCGCGACGAATTAAATGAAAAGGAATTAGGGTTTTGACCCCATCTAAACCTAATTAAAACTTAAAAAGAAAAATCATTTTTTTGTTGTTTTTTATTATTTTGAGAAAAGCAAAGTTTTAATTGAATAAAAAAACCTAATTACTAATCAATTTAAATTAAGAAGAAGAATAATTAATCAACCTATTTTTTTTGTATTTTTGTTTTATGGAGAAAAGAAATAAAAATTAAATCACATGTTAACCCTAATTTTTCCTAATTGATTTTAAATATGTGAAAAAAGTTAGAATTAACCCTAAATTAAATTTAAACTAATATTAAATTAAATGGTAAAATAAAAAAACTAATTCTAAATTGGTGAAATTGATTTTTTGATTTTTTATGAAAAAGAGAAAATAATTTGGTGTTAGAAAAATAATTAAATTAATTAAATCAAAAGAAATAAAATAAATAAAAAGAAAGAAAGATGGGTTTGGTTGTTTCAGCAAAAAGGGGGTGTTGATGGCAAATCTGGGCCCAATAGCGCCTGGCCCGTTTGACTTTTCCAGATCCCATGTTGTTAGCTTGACTGGGCGCAGGGTGGACCTTCATGGATAAGGCGTTGGATCTGCATCCTGGATGATCTGATGGTGGGCTATTGATGATGCATGGTAGGCTTATTGGACACCTGCGTATCTAATTATGCAAAGAAAAAATATATAAAGCAAAGTTGGGGACATGGGGATCGAACCCAGGCCCCTAGGCATTCTCACGCTACATGATAACCATCTGAGTTGGCTTGATTTTTTGTATGAATAATAATAAACAAATATTATATGATAAAGACAAAACTGAATTCTGAAAACGCGCGAAATTTGAATGGGCCAGTCAGGGAAGGCCACATTACTTTCTTCTTCCTCCCACTGTTGCTAAAAATTTCTGGACTTTTACCTACAGTCATATGGGCGTAGGTACGACCCTGTGCATCTCCAAAATCTTATGCAAGCATCATAAATCACAACCAATGGTACCAATCAACTCGTTGCAACCTCACGAGCATCATGGTACCATTATCCATGGCCAATTGTTCCTGTATGAAGAATCCCTAAAAAAGAAGCATAAACCCTAGCCATGGCATCTTGGTATACAGTCAATAAAAACGCAATTAAACATAACCGTCAGCTTGCAAACATCATAAGGATTAAGAATATGTTAATTATTCATGCTAAAGATGCCAGAATTAATGGATTCAAAATCAAGAAAAGTGAGAAACTGTGTGGTACTTACAGCGCGTTTCAAAGCTTGAGGGAGCTTGCTAATGGTTGAAACACGTTCCTGGGATGTCCAGCAAATGTTTGGGATGGCAAGAATACTTTGAATTGGCCTGGAACATGGAAATCAATTTGCCACTTTTCTTGATTTTTTTTTAAACTTGCTTTTTGTTTTACACACCTCTATCCCCTTTCTTTATGGTCTACAATCCTTCCTTATGTATCCAAGAATGAATTAGGGTTGCAATTTGGTTTCAAATCTTCTCCAATAATGATCATTGATTCATGATTTGATCCTTTGTGCAAATATTTCCAAATCAAGAAAAATGCAATATTTTGTATCCATGTAAACCTTGCACGATTTGATTCCCTCTCCAGTTGTATAATAGACCTAAACATGCACAAAATCTCAAGCTTTGATTAGTTTTTGATATTTTCATGATTTTATTTTGATTTTATTTGATTTAATTGAAATAAAATCAAAATAAATGATAAAAATAAAATAATGACAAATGGAAAGAATCATGGGTCGTGGGTCATGTTACAAACTCAGTGCAAGCATAAAAAGTTGGGCCCATTTGACAAAAATTACAATTTTGGCCACATTTGACTTTTGGCAATTTTGCAAAAAGGGTCAACTTTGCCAATGCATAACTCTCTCAATTTTGACCCTAGAGAGGTGTCCTTTGACTTTTTAGAAATCTTAAGATGTCCTCTAAGCAACCCTTGTTGTATCATATCAATTGAGTCTTACATGTTCATGTATGAAGCTTTGACAAAAAAGGTGTTTTTGTTGACTTTCCAAAATGACCTATAATGTCCAAATTTATATCTTCTTGTGAGTGCATATTTGGAACTTGGGAGATGAAGATGAATTGTAGGGAACTACATCCTATTCAAAATGAGATTTGGATGGGTCATTTTGGATAAAGTATGAGAAAGTTATGCTTGGTCAAAGTTGAGTTGGCTTTTCCTTCAAAACCCTAATTTAGCAACTTTTGGGTTTTGATGAATTGTGATAAATCCTTGAGGAATCATGATCAAACCTTGATCAAATGATGAATAATACTTCAAAACGAGAATGTTGACCAAAAATCTTGAAGTTTGACTGCATGTGGGCCACAGTTGACTTTTGCCCTAACAGAGTCGATTTTCAGGCCTTTGAGCAATTGACTGAGCAAACTTCCTCTGTAAGGCTTGAAACTTGGTATGGATGATCTTGAGAACATGTTAGGACAACGGTGAGAATTTGGGATCCTTTGGACTCAGGTACCTTGGTGCAAAATGAAACCCTAATTTGAGGTAGACTGCCTTAGGAGAGAGTTTGTCTGGTCAACCCTTGGACTTTCTTGAGCAATTTGGTGACCTCATTTAAAATATATTTAGAAATATGGGAGGGAAAATTTTGGGGTACAACAGGAGCCACATGCCCAAATGAAAGGTATGATCAAAAGCTTGTGCTGAAGGATTCGCACGCCCCAAAAGAAGAATGCATGCATAGGATGAAAGGCACAATCGAAACTTGCAACATGGGAAGGCCATATGCCCCAAACTAAGGAGGCCTGTAGGAGGAAATATGTGTAATCGAAAGAGAGCAGAAGAGAGGCTTTGGCCTCCTGAATCGAAGGACATCATCAGGAGGCTTTTTGCCTTGTGAGTTGAAGCTAGTTGATGATAAGTGTTGCCCTGTCGAAGCTTGCAACAAGTTGCTTCAAAGGGTGACTTTGGCCTTGTGCATGTTAACATGGTAAGGAAGTTTGCCTTGTAAATCTTGGCAAACACGCAGGAAAGATACTATGTGGCCAATCAAAAGATTTGCAGAAACGTTCAAACGAAGTCTAGTGCCCAAACGAAAGATGCAACCAAAGCCTACATCGAAGGAGCCAAAGTGCCCAATCGAAGGATGTAAAATCGAAGTAAACTTGTTTTTCCTTTAATTTTGTCAAAAAGAGTATTTTCATCTGTTTTGTCTTTTTTAGCAATTTCCTCTTTAATCTTGATGCTGAAAAATCCAAATGTACTTGTGTAAGCTTGAATTTTTTGGAGCCCCTTGTGAGAAATACCTTGAGAAATGAGAGGGAAAATTTTGGGGTACAATAGTATGGATACACAATATTATTGTTCTTGACAACTTAATAATTTTTTAGTATCCAACTTATGTGCATATATCTATTCAAACTTGATCTAAAGTCGAAGAAGTGTTTCTTCGTCTGTTATAGAAAAGGTGTGAAGGGGTTCAAGTTATGGGGTTCGATTTAAAAGAACATATTAATCAACATAGACTTTTTTATGAGAGTTTAATGATGAAGTCTTCAGTCCCAATAAATGTGTCCATATTTGAAGGAGAAATTTCTAAGAAAGAAGTGATTCAAGTGGATGTTGATCAGCCGCTAGTGCATAATATGTAGGTAGTGCCTGAACCACGAGAGGAACCAGACATTGATACTGAAATTGACCATGGACCCAAATTTTTAGATGAAGTATATAATTATGATCTCTTACATGATAGGGAGCGATGTTCAACCAAGCCACCATAAATATATGAGTATGAAGACTTGGAAGCCTATGCACTTGTTACTAGTTCTATAAATCCTTCCACTTCTCAAGAGGTTATAACTATCCAATAGAAAGATAGGTGGATGTGTAAACTAGTGGAGGATATGGATTCCTTGAAGAAAAATCAAACATGGGAGCTTGTTCAACTTCTTAAGGGGAAAAGGGCCATCGATTGTAAATGGGTGTTCAAGAGAAAACCAATAGTAACATAAAAAGAAGGGGAAAAGTCCAAAGCTTGTCTTGTAGAAAAGGGGTACTCATATTAGAACGGGATTGAATATAATGATGTTTTTATTCTATTTGTAAGACATACTTATATCACGGTCGTGTTAGCCTTGGGAGCCAAGCAAGACATGAATTTAGAGAAGATAGATACGAAGACAACATTTCTTCATGGTAATCTAGACAAACAAATTAACATGGAGCATCTAGAGGGGTTCAATGACACTAGACATTGCTGGCTAGTTTATAAGCTAAAGAGGTATTTGTATGGTTTATAGCAGTCTCTAAGGTAATGGTACAAACGCTTTAATTCATACATGCTTTAGATTAGCTACATAAGGTATGAGTAAGACTGTTGTGTTTATGTTACGAGCATTGGTGATGGATCTTTTATTTTTCTAGTTATTGTATGTTGATGATATATTTATTATTGTTAATCATTTAAATGATGTAAATAAACTGAAAAATCGTGTTAAAAAAGGAGTTTGACATGAAATACTTAGGTGTTGCTAAGAAGATTCTTTGAATGGAAATTCATAGGATTTTGAGTTCTATAAAATTATGGTTATCTCTAAAAGATATGTTGAAAAGATGTAAGACAAGTTTGACATGAGTAATTCGAAGGTTGTAAGTAATCTATTGATAAAGAACTTTAAGCTCTCATTAGACAAGTGTCAAAAGACAGATGCAAAAGCTCACTATATGTCAAAGGTTCCTTAAACCAATTTTGTTGGTTGTTTGAAGTATGTTATGGTCTGCACTAAACCAGATGTAAAACAAATAGTAAGTCAAGTTTTTAAGTTTATGTCCAAATTGGGAAAGCTTCATTGGGAAGTAGTCAAGTGGATTTTCAAGTACTTTAAGGGTAAAATGGGTTGTGGTATCATGTTTACTTGTGAACATGGTGATCTTTAAGTTGTAGGATATGTTCATTTAAGACTATAATGATGATATGAATGATAGGAGGTCTACACAGGGCATGTCTTTTCTTTAGCAACATGACTTTTTTTTAAATCATTGGTTTAATCCATAGTGATCATGTTGGAAACTAAAGTAGAGTACATGGTGGAAAGTGAAGATGCCAAAGAAGCCTCATGGCTTACGAGATTGGTGAGAGAATTTGATGTTGAGAAAGGTGGAATTCAGTTGCATTATGATAGTCATAGTGCCACTTATTTGAAAAAAAAATCAGTTGTATCATGCAAGGACCAAGAATATTGATATGAGGTCTCATAAGATCAAAGATTTTCTTGCATCTGAACAAATATTACTTGAAAAAGTTCATACTTCATAGAATGAAACAAATATGTTTACCAAGTCTATCATATGGGACAAGTTCATGCATTGCTTGGACTTGATACATATTTCTAAGTTATAAATAATAGGTATGCCTACCTAGTTGCTAGAATATTATCTTCTTGTAGGAAATATTCATAGGGGTTTGATATTCACCAAGGTGGATATTATTGAGTATGTCTCATATTGTGGAGATTATTATAGGTATTGTTGAGTATAGATCATATTATGGAGATTATTATGGGTATTGTTGATTATTGTTCATATTTAAAGATTATTATCAGTAGTTAATTAGGAGATGTGGAACTTCAAGGGTATTATTGTAAATAGATTCATAGTATTATATATATATATATATATATATATATATATATATATATATATATATATATATATATATATATATATATATATATATATATATATATATATATATATATATATATATATATATATATATATATATATATATATATATATATATATATATATATATATATATATATATATATATATATATATATATATATTGTAACACTTTACGCTTAGTGGATCCTAATTATTAGACATAAATAAAGGGAACTATTGTCACTCTTTGATGGTTCATATGTTTGTTCAGTAGGTAAAACTTGATTTTGGTCAACTGGCTTAGTTTGTGTGACTATCCTTTACGGAATTGTGCTAGGATTTGTGTTGATAAGAGATGTAGTTTGAGTATGTAACACATATTGAGTTACTATTAGAGATAAAGTATGACTACTTTGAAATTTTGATGAAATTCCTATCTTAGTTTTGTGGGTGATGGATATAAGTCAGGGTAAGGAAACTTAGTTTTATTGAACACTACATCCTTTGGAATGAAGATTAAACCTTCATTGTTAAGGCATTTGTACCCTTTTTGTGTAGAAGATATGCCTAAAAAAGACACACTAGGAGCTTCTAAACTATTGCTTATGTTGATTGTAAGGTCTTATAAGTGGAAAACATGCACATCTAAAGAATTCGATGAACATGTAATTAGGTAATTCACTATAAAAGGTATATAAAGGAGGGGAAAACTTAGGCAAGGAAGTTGTAGAAAGCCTATTAATCAGATATGCCAAAGTTGTGAAGTTATGGTCCTAAATTTTAATTGAAAAACTGAAGGAAAGAAAAACACAAGAATGAGGTTTGAATTGTGTTAATGTATTCTCCTTTTTCTCTTACAAATCTCTTATCAGATTATGATCATAATAGTCAAATCTGAGTCAGAGTTGATGATGATAGCGGTGGATAAAATAGTTAAGAGATATAGAAGAATGAAAGAGAGACACAAGAAATTATCCTGGTTCCTCCCGCAACTTAGAAGTAGTCCAGTCCCCTTGCACTTCCAAGGGATTTCCACTATAACCAAATTTGATTACAAATTTCTCAAGAACTCAAGCAAGAGACTTCCAATGCTCAAACACACAAGTAAGAGACTTAAATTATCTATCACACAATCAAGAGACTTTTAATTTCTCAAGCACACAAGCAAGAGATTTCAATTCTCAAGCACACAAGAAAGAGACTTCCAAACTCTCAATCACACAAGCAAGAGATTTCCTCCAATCTATCTAACAGATACATGATAGTGATAGTTTGATACTTACACTTGATATATAATTAGAGGTATAAACATACACAGAAAACTATAAGACATAAAACCTTCTAAGAATGTATAATTGGTAAGAAGTTATAAGTTAACTTGTGCTCTTTGTTTTGACAGAGTAACTTTTCTTTGTTTTTCAAGGGGCATTGTTGTATGTTTCTCCAAGTCTTCAACTCCTTTTATAGAGAACCATGAAAGGTTGGAGAATACTTCTAGAACAAGTGATTCTTGGAGAGATGAAATACCCGATCCATTTCAAAGCTTCATGATATGGTTAATATTGTTACAATGCCATTTGAAACTTCTTTGCTATAAAAGGAATTATTAGTTTCAATTCTCCAGGCTTCTACAAATTTCTGTTAAGTCTTCACGTGACTAGAAGAAGACAAATTGACCAGAGTCTGATAGTTATTTGTCAAAAACTCTTTGGTTCTTGAGATTTGAGTGGCTTCAGGTTCTGATTCTTTAAAACCTGAGCCTTAGTTATTGATCCTTTAGACTTTGAGTCTTTAGAGGTTGACTTTGATATTCATAAGTTGACCTGATCAGAGTCTAGGATGTTCAGGTTTTGATCATCAAAAGATGGCTTGATTAGAAGTTGATTCTTCAAAGTCTGATCTTCAGAATCTGCATCTTTAGAGCTTCTATTTAGGTGTTCAATGCAGTATCAGAACCGGCTTTCAATCAGAATATTAATCTTTGTACCTGCACACTCGAACACACATTAGTATACCTAGTTGTTATTTAAATACTTTGTTATCACCAAAACCTTAGGGATGTGGTATACACTAATTTTGTTCCAACAATCCCCCTCTTTTTGATGATGACAAAGACAAGTATTCAACAACAATGGTTATTGATTTAATTAACAAGTTGACTTCAGAGTTTGAGGTTTGTAAGGTCCTCTTGAGTCTGATATTCTTAAGGGTGAGGTTTGTAAGCTCCCCCTAGGTCCTATCCAGGTTAATTAATTTCGTCTTTAAAGCACAATAAGCAATTCTTCAAAATTTAAGCGTAAACAATGTGAGATTCAGATGCTTAAATACTTATCCTCATACTTCCCCTTTTATCATCAACAAAAAGAAGTATGCAGGATAAGCAAAATAATAAATGAATAATTAGATTAATATTTTTGGGATATTATAAATTTGGATAAATATGATCAAAATCAGCCAATAATGATTGATTTTGAACAAGCCAACAGTTCAACGAAACCCTTTTTACCTTCGTCGAAAAAGGGGTTTTACCTTAATTTCAAATAAGAGGTAACAAAAAGCGTCATAAAACTTTAACCCTCGATTTTTGTAGAACCGAGGAATAAAGTGTAGTGCACATGAGTTCGAACTCTAACAACTGCAATTTTGTATTTTGTAGAAAAACACACAATTGTACCTATCGGTTATACAAATAACTGAGGTGATATATATATATATATATATATATATATATATATATATATATATATATATATATATATATATATATATATATATATATATATATATATATATATATATATATATATATATATATATATATATATATATATATATATATATATATATATATATATATATATATATATATATATATATATATATATATATATATAATTTTCATAATTTAATATTATTTTTGTTTAAACCTACAAACACAATTTTGAAGAAGAATCATAAAACATCTTCATCATCATCCTAGTAAATCTTTGTGAAGATCAAATACTAGAACTTGTTGCATATTCGTATATTGCAGGATATTCTCAATGTCTTCTCATTCAATTGATTCTGATATATAAAATTAATAAAGGTTAGATAAAGAACTAATTTATCATGTATAAAGACAAGATATTATGTAACGAACACAAACTTTCAACCAATACTATTTTCTTGCAATCCATCACAAAGAATGTTTTCACTTTTTTTTAAGTTTCACTTTTTCAATCATAATATTTTAATTAATGTTTTATATTCAGATTGTTTGTGATTTAGATATATAATATGACGTTAGCATTCTGAATGACCGTTGTGACAGTTTGACATAAACCACTAATATTTCTTGTGGATTAATGTGTTGGCAATGTCTTGAGCTTTTATACTCAATAAATAGATGAAAAAGATTTGTTTATGGATGACAAAGAAACTTAACAAACTCGCTTATTTTTTCCTTCGATTGTGACAAAAAACCAAGGTAAAAGGTTTTTCTTTTTTAAATAAAAATTAAATTAAGTAGCGAGTGTTCCCATTTGATTTTAAATCCATCGAGCTAATAGATTAATTCTATTGCAAATAATATGGTAAATGGGAAAAAAATTGAAAGTAATATGTATTGTTTCCTTTTTCAATTTTTACCATTCACCAATTTCTTTACATGTTGCAATAATGAAACAAAGAACTATATTTTAAACAAATTTTTCAAGATCTTGTTTTGTGAAACAACATCACAATATGATTAGGAATAAATTTTTCAATATTGTCAACCGAAGAAAGCAATATATTATAGAATGTTTTTTTTTAGTGACAATATTGGTAAGTTATTCCAAAATATAACAATATTTTCTTTTACCATTCAACTTGATAAGAGGTGGAAACAACAACAACACCAATAAAAACAACATCATTATGTGAAATAGATTGCAAGGACAGAAAAATGATTTGTTAAAGGTTGGTGTTTGAAGAACCACAACACATGACCAAAGAATTTTTCTGTCTTACAATCCATCACAATGAATAATGTTTACGAGTATGGAGTGGTTGCATATATGAGTTAGGTTTAGTAAAACTTAGTGAACGAATCTTTTGATAGTTAAACTTGAGTATCATACTCCTCGATTATTAGAAAAATCGATGAAATAGATTATTTAATAATTAAATAAAAACTAAAATAAAAAAGAAAGACGTCATTTTTAAAGAAATAAAAACAAAAACCGAATTGTTGAGATTCGAAGCATGTGCCTTGAATTATTTTATCTGTTTATGTACTATAACCGAGGAAATAGATTATATTTTTTTGGAAAAAAAATAACGTTGCATATCTAAGAATTTTACTTCAATTTTTTTAATTTTTTTATTGTGTGAGGTGAAAGAATTGTCGTAAAATATAATATTTATAATATTATAACATTCATAATCTTTAGAAACAATATTAATAATTCTTTATTATCATTTTTGAAGATGAGAGTGATAAAAAGAACAGAAAAAAAAGAGCTTCTACAAAGCTTTGATCTTCAATCAAGAGTGATGAAGACGAAAATGAAGCGAAAGAGGTCTCTTTAAAATAATATGATATTTATATTGAATGAACTAAAACATAAGAGAGAATACTAAAACTAAATTTTCTTGTATTTAATTAAATGAGTTGATTACTTTTCATGAGAATGACTTGAGTCTATTTATACAAACTATATAGTTAGTTATTCTCTAACTAACTTTCTTAACCAACTTAATCAATCCAAACAAACTGATAAAAAACAGTTATATTATTTTTTTTGTATTCTCTCTTATAAATCCATATATAAAAGTTTAGCACAAACGATAGTATAATATCAACGCAACTTGTCATCAAGTTGTAACTATGGCATGGCTTTGACCAACTTTATTGCTAGACTACGAGCTTAATATTGTGATTATTATTTTTTTGTTTGAAGAATTTGTTTAGTCTAAAGTTTCCTAGAAGGTTTTTGTGTGAAGTTAGCAAATAGCTTTGTTGTAATATATCGTGTTTGTTAAGTTCTAAAAATCAATAAAAGAAAATGCTAGACAACTTAGAGGCTATGAATTAATTGTAAATGTATCCTTTACCAATTGCCACCTACCAAAATCACAAGAAAACTTTATAAAAAATGTGGCTCAAAGTGCACTCTTCATTCTTGGCATCCCCTCCAAATAAAAATCAAATAAGGCTGCGATGTTTTAGTCTTAAAAATTCGTTTGGTTGAAATCATGTCATTAGTCCCCACGAATAAATTATTTTAAATTAAAAAGTAGTTAAGAAGTTAAATAAACAAGTATCATCCATATGTTTATGTTTCTGCACTGTATGCAACATGTTTATTCCTTATGTTTGGTTGAAAGTTATTGGCACATTCATAATCTAAATTAAGGTTTAAGATTAGCATTCCAAGACTCGTCCCACGATACGTTTGTTTGGAAAACTAATGAACTATTAGAAATCAAAATAGCAAGATAATAATTCATTAAAAGTTCTTTTTGGTTCAAGAAATTCATTAAAAGTTTATTTTATTTTGAAGTTTCGGTAGCATGTGGATAGTTACAAATTATTCACCAACAAAAATATTTAAGTTTAACAGAGGTTCTTATTACATGTAAATCAACTTATCAGTTCACCTCATTTTAATGACAAATTTTAAAATGATGGTTTAAAACCGCACAGTATCAATCTCTTACATAACATATATTTGAGTTATATTTGAGTTCTCTAATGTAAAATTCGATTAAGAACACGAAATAAAAGATGAGATAATGAAGTTGTATCTTATTACGATTGAATTTGGATTTCTGATGTAATAGGGAAGGGATTAACCTGTAAGATTATCATTTCAATTTGAGTGCGAAAAATCATAAGTAATGTGTGAATGAGAAAGAATTTGAACATTTAAAATGGTGTGTTTTACCATTATAAAGTAAGAGCGGTTGAAATCGCTCGTGTATGATGTGGCGTGTTGTGCAGACCTTTCAAAACTATTCTTGTTCCAGTGTCCTTAAGATTGGAAGAACCGTCCACCGATAAAATCCATCGGCATTCTTCTAGTACGGGTGTACTTAATTCTATCAGAAACTCTATCAGTACTTGTGATTTAATCCTACTCTTAGGAGTGAATGTTATATCATACTCAGGCAATTTCACGGTCCATGACATCATCCTGCCTGCTAGATTTGATTTCTTCATAACTTGTTTTACAGGGTAATTTGTCCTGATTATGATGGGGTGACCCTGAAAATAATGTCTTGTCTTTCTTGTTGTGACAACTACTGCAAGGGACATACGTTCAATCTTCTGATAGCAGAGCTCTGCACCTTTGAGAACTTTGCTGACAAAGTAAACCGACCTTTCACCTTCATCATCATACTGAACTAAAATAAAGCTTAGATATTTTTTCTGAGACAACCAGATATAAGATGAGGGGAGTTCTCCTTAGGGCAAACCAAGATTAACGGGGTTGATAAAAAAAATCCAGTTCTGTCAATGCCTTCTCGCATTCTTCTGTCCATTGAAAGCTTGCTGTCTTTTTCAAAGATGCAAAGAAGTGGATAGACTTATCACCCGTACAGGAGAAGAAGCGAGACAGAGTGACTAGTATGTCGTTTATTTGTTGAACTTATTTTACATACGCCGGTGTTATACCCCAATTTTTCCCCCTAAGATTTTTCTGTCATCACATAACATCATTGCATTGAGATCGCGTTGTCTTCAAGCTTCGCTCCACACGATTAAGGCGTGTTCAGTTGCTTGGTTCTCAAGACTCTTCGAGATAGGTTTATGTGTTTATTTCCATGCCTTCTTCAACAATTAAATCTCAAATTTTGGCAAGTGTGAATAATGCAAATCAGAATTTCGCCATTTCAAGCTCAAGTGTTCCATCAAGCAGAAATTTAGGGCTTTCAGGATTCAAATACACTCCGCATACTTATTTTGAGTTTCACAATCAATTAGTAGTCAAATCACCATCCTACCAAGCTCTCACGTGTTCCATCATACTTCGAATTGCAAGGAAAATCAAGCGTTTCAAATGATTCATGATAATTTGAACAGAAAATTAGTGTTTCACACTGAGACTTCAAAAAGTTCACAACTTGAGATCAGAAAATGGTTTGATATTGATTCTTCAGTCATTGGAACGGTCTTGAGGCCTTCTTGAATTCATTGGTTTATGCCGAAGGCTAATTTTGTGAGGAAGATTTTCTAACGTGCTAAATACCTGAAATATGTTATATAGTGGATTTACTGTTTCTCTGGTTTTCAAATACTTAAAAAATTACAACTTCTGACTGGAGAGTCACCTTTGAGTGCCTATTAGAGCATTTAAATTGTCTTGTCATTTTCTATAATTTTCATGTTCGGCTCGAAGGCCAATTCTTTGAGGAAGATCTCCAAATGTGCCAGTACATTGAAGCTAAGAAGTGAAAAAACAATGAAAATATTGTGCTGAACCTTTATTTTTCGGACGTTCAAAAATTCATAACTCTCACATAGATTGAGCTTTTTGAGACGTTCTTTGGGAGAAAAACCCGTCTTGATGCGATCTTCATTTCTTTTGTTCGGGTCGAGGATCAATTTATTGAGGAAAGACCTCAGAATTATGGATTACCAAAGAAATTTATTGTGTTGAACAAGAATTGTAATTCACTATTTTCCGATATTGTAAAACTCATAACTTTGATTTTTATCGTATCGGGAGGGTTCTTTCGACATAATTTCACAAATCTCATTAGCTCCGACTTGACTTCAGACTTCAAGTTCAAACGGTACTCTGAAAGCTTCCGTTTATGGCCCAAATTGCAAGCGAGACGACAAAAATTCTGAAGTTGAAAAGAAATGTGTCTGAGCCAGTGTTAGCGCATCTTCAAAAATTTATAACTTTTTGTTCATTTATCCGATTGAGCCCGTTCTTTTGGCATCACATTACAAATTTCATAATCTTCGGTTTTTGTGTTGGGCTCGAGCCGAGACGTTGCACCTATGATGACGAGGTATTTTATGGTCGGGTTATGCTTACATTGTAAAATTGACGCTCAATCCAATTAAATATCCAAGACCCAATTCACCCACACTATATTTTCAAATTCAGATTTTTTTTCTAAGAATTAGCAATTCTCACAAACACAAAAATTCTCTCTCAATTTGCTCCAAGATCAAAGCAAGACTTTCTAGCATTTTCATCAAGAACACAACAACAACTTTAACAATTTTCAAATTGAATAATCTCCCTCCTTCATCTATCTCCCTCTTTGATAAAGCAACCTCCAGACACATCATCGTCGGTAGTCACTGGCCTTTTCCCTCCATCGCACTGTCGCAGGAAAACTGACGCTCCTCCCTCCTTCAAGGCAGCGACGCTGCAATATCACACTCCCTCCGTCTCGCGCGAATTTTGAGCTTCTCTCCTTCGTGTTATCCAATTCTGATTGCTTCGGTCTCCTCTTCTCAATCTCCTCTTCCATTCTACAGTGAGTTTTCTTGAATTAAGCACTTTTTACATAATTGATTCTTGAAGAATCACTTTTGTATGCATTCTTGAATTGATTGTTGAATTATGGTGTTGTTTGAGGAATTGGATTGTGATTTGAATTCAATTATGGATTGGTGATTTGAATTGGAATCATGTTGTGGAAATCCGGAATTGAATAGTAGAAATAAGAACTTATGTGGTTAAGTGATTTTCATGAAATTGCTTATTTAAAAATTAAAGTGTTCAAGCTTTTGGATAATTGATTTTAATCCTTGAATTAACATGTGAAATTGATTTACATTGATTCTTGAGTGTACAAATTCACATGTTAACTTCCATAAACTTACTTTAACTTCATAATCACTTCCATGAGTTTCTCTTGATTTTTCATAACATGTTTATTTCTCACTTGTAATTGTTGAGACTTGCGGTGATTAAAGAGAAGCATTGGTTGGATGTAATTACACAATTGTTGTGAGTTTGAATTTGTAATTCGGTAAAAAAAATCGTTTGAATCTTAAAAACCGAATTTCCAAGTTACATGTCAATTATGGAATTACTTGTGGAGATACCATTGCACATCACATATTTGTATAATTTCTAATTCTACTCATAAACAAACTCTCATTTCCAATACAAAAAACATGAAATTTGGAAATTGAATCAACATGTGATTTTAGTCCGTTTTCACCGTTTCAGAGACTTTTTGAGCATAAGGATACACATGCTTAATGGTTAATGCTCAAGGTACTTAGACTTGACGTTTGGATAGTGTTTGAAGCTAGTTTTCACGTTTTCAAATCAAAATTCTGCTCGGTTTATGCTTGTATGATGTTGCTGTCCCGTGCACTAAAACGTACCAAAAATGACACTTCCATTTAGAATTAATTAATGAGACCTACTTTTTTGAATTCATTGGCACGTTTAGATGCAACCATGCGATTTAAGCCGATTCTGTTCCAACTTTTCAAGCACCTAATTTTTTACTTTTATGCTTTTTGCTTCAGTTTGGCATGTACATTGAGCTTGTACATTCATGTGATATATGCTTGTGTTATATTGATCGTTTGTGCACCATTGTGTATGTGTTAGATTATTTCCTTTGCACTTTCTGATTTATTTTACATTTTTATCGTAGTGCTGCCCGAATTTGGTTTTCACCATCCGTTACTCATTTGAAGTTCACTTCTTTGTAATACGTCATTACTTTTGAGTTGGAATTCAATACTTGTGATCACGTGGTTATTTGATAACTTATTTGGTGCATTGTGCAAGGAATATTGTGATAGCTTTCAATCATGTAACAAAGTGGTAGTTATGTGATTGAAAAGCATTTGGCTTATGCTCGCTTCCTATGTGACTTGCCTTGTTTCTCATTTTCATGGGAAATTCATACTATTTGCGATTTTCTGGATATTTCTTTGCTTGTATCATGTTGTCTTGTGCAAGAACACTGATATTACACGATGCATTTGTGGCTCGTGATTTATTCTCACTTTTCCTCATTGTTTGATATCATTTTCGAATCTTGTGCTTTCTTGGTGAAGCGTGCTCGACGTATTTCGGGTTTCTCCTGGCTTTCATCTGCTATTTGAAGAACGTGTGTTAGATTGTTATCTTCTAATTGTTCTCTTATCTCTTGCATCTTTACTAATTTCTAGAGATCATGAGAAGTAGGAAATAAAGAGCGTGCGCTCGAAATCGCTGTTTAAAGACCTCTAGCAGGCATGCACTTATCTGCTACTTGTGTTTGTGCTTATTATTTTCTTTGTTAATGATCAATGATGTCACTCAATTAGAATTGAGATAATGACTTCGATATTTGTATGTTCCCCATAATCTTTTATTCCTTTCTTTGTTGACGATCGATGATGTCACTCAATTAAAATTAAGATAATGACTTTGATCTTTGCATGCTCCCCTTAGAATTTTATCGTTTTTCTCTGTTGACGATTGATGATGTCACTCAATTAAAGTTGAGATAACGACTTTGATCTTTTCATGTTCCCTATAAGATAGTTATCCTCACCTTTAGGTTTTTGGTATGCTAACTTAGGTAGGGATCTCCCTTGTATGCTCACTTGAGCTTGTTGATTGCTCGTTTTCTTTTCATCCTTGTATATACCATGTTCCCTTAGGTTTTGAACCATTGTATCCTCCCTTAGAATTCACTTGTGCCATTTCCGATGCAAGCTAGACATTAGGATTGTTATCCATGTATGCAAACTTAGATAGATATTCCTCGATGAAGCCTGAAGGAGTTTATTATATCCCTGTAACTTTATTTTCTATCATATTGTGTTTTGATTCTTTTCAAGCCATGTTTCTTCTTAGTGAAGTTAACCCTTGAAGTAGGACTTTGTTTCCTCAGTTGGTGCTTACTCTCTTATAGAGTTTTTCTTACATTCATACATATATCATTCATAGTTGAATTAAAATTCATTTCTCATTTTCATTCATTGATGTTTATGCTGATATTTTATTCTTGTTGCAAAGTTGTATTATCCTCTCCCCAACAGAGTATTAACCTTAAGCAGAAAGTGTATATCCTTTCAATTTCCCCACTGAGTTATTTCTCGTGGAAGAATTTTGCTTTATCCTTCCTACCTAACTCCTTACCTGGATGGAATTGATCCCTATTCGAGTTTACTCCTCATTGGGTGGTGTATTGGTTGACTGTTTCACTCCGGTTTGTTCCTGGTTTGAATTTATGGTCCTCAACAGCTAGGATATTTTAATTTCTGTACACTATGAAACTAGATTGAGAATGTGTATTCATCTTGCACGTGAATATTTTATCCCCTCAGCAGGAATGTGTTGTATTTCCTCAGGAAGTCAAAACTCATTTCTCGACAGTGTTATTATAATCCTTCTCATAACATCAAGTGGTGGTCTCTTTATTTGAGCAACCTTTAATTCCCCAGTAAGTCTGTTAATGTCAGAGAAGATGTTTTTACTCTAATGAATGGTAGTCTCTTCGTTATGGGAGATAGTTTGTTGTTGATATTGTCTTTACTTCAATGACAAAGACATTTTTTTGAAAGATTCTTACAATTGTTTATTACCCTTTCCAAGTGATATCATGTTCAAAGAAGAAACAATTCCCCGTTCTCGGAGAAATCCAGAAGTCAGATGAAGTTTATTACCCTTTATGAGTGATATCTTGGTTAAAGAAGAAACTATTCCCTATTCTCGGCGAAATCCAGAAGTCGGGGGAAGTTTATTACCCTTTTAAAGTGTTATCTTGATCAAAGAAGAAATTGTTACCGTTCTCGGCAAAATCCAGAAGTTGGTAAAATTTGTTACCATTTTCAAGTGATATCTTGATGAAAGAAGAAATTGTTACCGTTCTCGGCGAAATCCAGAAGTTGGTAAAATTTGTTATCCTTTCCGAGTGATATCTTGGTTAAAGAAGAAGTTGAGACTCGTTCTAGGTGGAATGCCAGAATTTTGGAAAACTTGTAATTGTTTTACGTTTTTTCTACTTTCATCTCTGAGTTGGTAGTTCACAATCATTTGTTACCAGTCATGAGTACTATTGTCAATCATTTGTTACCAGTCATAAGTACTAATGTCAACCCTTTGTTCTCAGTCATAAATACTGATGTCAATCCTTTGTTACCAGTCATAAGTACCAATGTCAACCCTTTGTTCCCAGTCATAAATATTGATGTCAACCAATTGTTCTCATTCATAAGTATTGATGTCAATCATTTTTTCCCAGTCATAAGCACGTATATAAACCAATTGTTCCTAGTCATAAGTATTGTGGTCAATCCTTTGTTACCAGTCATAAGTACTGATGTCAATCCTTTTTTACCGTCATAAGTACTGATGTTAACCCTTTGTTCCCAGTCATAAGTATTAATGTCAATCATTTGTTCCCAGTCATAAGCACTAATGTCAACCAATCATTCCCAATCATAAGTACTGATGTCAATCCTTTGTTACCAGTCATAAGTACTAATGTCAATCATTTGTTACCAGTCATAAGTACCAATGTCAATCCTTTGTTACCAGTCATAAGTACTAATGTCAATCATTTGTTACCAATTATAAGAACTGATTTCAATCCTTTATTACCAGTCATAAGTACTGATGTCAATCATTTGTTACAAGTCATAAGTACTGATGTCAATCAATCATTTACTAGTCTCAATACTGATGCATACCGTCATCTATGAGTCGGTATTTTTTTGTTTTTTTACTTTCAACCCTGAGTTGGTAGTTTATCCCTTATGAGTTGGTATCACTCTCTTTTTGCTATCTCCTCTATGAGTGGATAGTTCACTATTATCTGTTAATCATTACCATCCATTGTTTTTCCTTATTTACTGAGTTGATGTTACTTTATCTCCTCTTTGGAATTTATCCTAGTAGAGTTGAGGTTTCTTTCCCAAGCAAAGTCTGTATTATTTTCCGCGGTTCTTTCATCTGGGCTCCTCATAAATTTATAATTACTTGACATTTATCTGGGCTTGCCTCAATTCTCGATTGGTTAACATGAAGCTGAGAAATTTTCTGGCTTATACCCCGAAAGTGCATTTATCCGAGTTAAGCCTTGTATTGAAGTTTCTTAATGTTGTGAATGTTTCTTCCAAGTATTTGACATGATCCCTATTCTCGGGGGTTTTGAATACCATATCGTCAATATACACCTCCATATTTCTTCCTATTTGTGAAGAGAATACTCTATCCATTAATCTTTGATAAGTAGCCCCTGCATTTTTTAACCCAAATGTCATCACTTCATAGTAATAATTACTTCGATTTGTCATGAACACGATCTTGGGTGCATCCAACAGGTTCATCTATATCTGGTTATGGCTAGAGTAAGCATCCAGGAAACTGAGTAGACAGAATCTGAATGCATCATCGATGAGCCTGTCAATATGAGGTAGTGGATAAGGATCCTTTGGAAAAGCCTTATTGATGTTAGTGAAATCCACGCATATTCGTCATTTCTCAGCTTTCTTCTTTACCGTGTCAATGTTGGATAACTAAGTCAGATATTTTTTCTCTCGAATGAAACAATCTTTCAAAATCTTTCCAACCTCTTCAACCACTGCCTTTCTTTTCTCTTCACCGTCCTTTCATTTTCTCTATGATACTGACTTCAACAATGGATCCAGGGAAAGTTGATAACACACTATCTCCATATCAATCTCGGGCATGTCAGATGAGGTCCACGTAAACAGATCTATGTTGGCTTTCAATATTTCGATGATGACATCCTCTCCCCTTAGGATAGGTTTAAGTCGATTTACACCTTTTTTAACTCTTCCATGGGAGTCAGGCTGTACTCTGCCCGATCCTCCCGAGGATCTAGGTCGACAAGTTTCACCTTGATGGGGTTCTATAATGTTGAAGAATCTAGTTGGGATTTCTTCTTTAACTTTAGGCTATCTTTGTAACACTTCTATGACATCCCCTGATCACCCTTTATCACGTCCACACGCCCATCATCCAAGGGATACTTTATGGTGATATAAAGAGTTGACAACATTATTTCGAGGGCATTGAATGTCATCCTCCTAATAATAATGTTGTAAGGTGAAGATGCATTCACGATCAAATATCTCACCTTGATGCCTTTGGCA